>JAIUCV010000068.1:1240000-2440000 GCA_026724425.1 Erythrophleum ivorense
TACTTTACGTTGACAAGGGTCTTTGCAAACAAAAGACCAAGGTTTCCATTGTGCTTGTGGTTAAAGAAAGGCGATGTGAGAATGTAGAACTCCTCTGTGGTGACTTTGCTGGTTTCCGGTTTGCACTGTAGAGTGGTGGTGATGAGGCGGTGCACATAGCGGATTGCCAGATGAGTGATTTCTGAAACTTTTGACCGGGAAGCGAGAAAGGGAAGCGAGAAAGGGTCCATCAGCGAAGTAGGTCCAGTTGGGGAAGTCATCATCACGTGTGAGGTGGTTCTCCTTGAAGTCATGTGAAGTCTCATTGGCGAGACCAAATAGTTTGCAAAGGGTGGCTATGGAGATCCGCCCGTTTTGGTCACCAATCTTGAAGAACAGTATCCCATTGCCAGCCGGCTGGTCTGCATTGTTTTTAGGGAAGCCAAGAGTGGCGGTGGAAAGGAAATCCCTTGTAAGTTCATTGTACTCTTTGCATTCTATCTTGAAGAGTTTGCTTAGTCCTAGCTTCCTTAGGTACCATGTGACATCACTCTTGATGTTGAGGAGATCAAGAGTTTGGTAATCAATTGTCACACAAGGTTCGATTGTGACTCTTTCCATTTCCTTCCCATATTTTCCGTTGTATTGAATAGACTCCTTAACAAACTTGACAAGAGGCTCATGATCGGTTTCACTTGAATACTCTTCAATCTCTTTGCCTTTTTCCTTGGTTGTGAGGAGTGATTTCGATGTGGTTGCTCTTATTGCTAGGCTTTGGTCGGCCTTAAGCTTGATTTGTTTCCTTGGTGGCTCTAAAGCTGACTCTTTCTTCCTTGTCGCCTCGGTTAGTTTCGTTCTCGCCATGGTACCTACAAAAACGAGTACTCACCAAGAGACATAAGTTTGTGCTATGAAAATTGTTGAAAGAGAAATGAAGAGATGATAAATGGTATATCAACTTAAATCAAAGCTGCACAAGACCAACAAGTGAACAATCATCTTTCCAAGGTTCAAATTCCTAGTGATTTTCGGATTTACTGTTCATGCTATGACATAACTCAAAATTCAAAATTCATAAGTTAATCATGCTGTATTAAAGTTCTAATTCACAATTCCAAGAGATATTCTAGGTGTTTAAGCATTGACTATCCCAATTTCATTCTTGAATCAAGGGTGTTGAATACCCAAAATAAGTTTTATGAAAAACCATTCAATTTTGAAATTAGGCTCTTGTAATCTCTAGACCACCTAGATTCCACATATCTAAACTAAAACAAATCTATTAGGAGCAGGAATTTCAAGTTTAAACAAAGATTTAGCTATGAAACTCACATAAATTTGGGTTTTGCAAAATCATAGATATTGGGGTTTAGAGGTCATACCTTGTGTTGGAAAGAGAGATTGGGAATGGGGGGGCTAAAATCGAAATCAAATTTAAGAGATACCAAAGATTTTAAGAAACTTTTGTGAAGGTCCTCCAATGGAGTTTAGGGTTTTAGAAGTTCAAAAAGATTTTTCTTTGGAGAAGTAATGGAGAATTGTGTCTTCAATCTCAAAAATCTCCTTAAAGTCATTCTTAAAATCGATTTTGGTTTAGAAAATCGGTTTGGTTTGGTTAAAACCAATTTATTTTAAGTGGGAAGGAGAAGCTTATCTTGGTTTTCGAAAAGGTTGATCGTGGGTGAGGCCGGTCGATCGTCATGGTCGACCCGGACAGTTTTGTTGAGCGGTTGACCGAAGCCCTTAGACTCCCTGATCGACCGGTCATGGTCGACCCGGACGGCTTGTCGTGGTGTTGCTTTTACTCCTTTCTTGCACTAATGTGGTATCCATCCTATCCTATCCTGCTAAAGAAAAACAAAGAAAACAAAGTAAAACTAAAACTTAAAACTGAAATTTAAATGTGTTACCTTATGGGTTGCCTCCCATACATCGCTTGTTTAAGGTCTTCAGCTTGACCGTAGTGCTTTTTAGGATTTAAGAGAAGGTAGTGACCAAATGAACTTTTGGTCCTTCGAGATCTCCCTTCCCAAAGCTTGTATCAGGAGGATGATTCACGGCGGGATAGACAATCTCGCCATGCTTATCTCGGGTCACTTCAGCCATTGGAAAGAGTTTCAAGGTGTTGGCAAACTTTTCTTTGAAACCTTCCATGCTTCCATCATTTAGCTCTTCTTGGAGAAGAATCCTAACTTTTGCAAAGGCCTTAGACTGCTTTGCCTTCTTTGTGGTCTCTGGCCCGAGCTTATCCTTGATCGATCTTTTGGATGGATGTTTAGGTGATGCCGTAGTCTTACTTTTCGCTTTTAGGGCGAGTTGTGTTAGAGGTGAAATGAGCACATTTCCCCGAGCCCATCGCAATGAGTAACAGCGCAAAAAGCCCGACCCGTCTTCAGCCCTAGCCTCCTCACAGAAATGGAAAGCCTTGAGGAGGAAGATAATACTTTGAGTAAAAAGGAAATAGCAGCAGCCGCCACTCGAAGAAAGGAAAGAAATCAAGAAAAGAAGAAGATTTCCTTTATAATCAAGAGGAGAATATTCAGCAGAGAATCGCCTTAACTCAACTATATAAAGAGAGGTCTTCATTCCCTGAAGACCAAGTCACGCAACCCGGCAAACACCTAAAGCATTCGCTCACCTTTTCTCTGTTTTAGTCATTATTCGCATTACGTCTCGTCAAGGCTTGTTTGACGAGACGATCTCTTGTATGCAAACTTCTTTTCGAGTAATAAATCCGCAGCTTCCCAAGTCTCCCATCCGAAATATCCCGTCACATAAACGTGTGCTATTTCTGGAATCAAGAATTGGTGCCGTCTGTGGGGACTAGGAATACTTCTGTCGGATTAAACATCTCGAAAGAAGCTCGGACGCCAAGAAAAGCAGCCGATGTCCAACTCAGCAGGAAGCTCCCCTGAGAGAGAACCTCGACATGCGAACAAGACCCTCCCGGAGAATCCCCTCGAAGACGGAGAAGACCTTCTCGAGCATGAGGAGGACCGCGTCGAGCACGACGGAAACACGCCGCATGACGAGCAGCAACCCGAGGATGAATTTCCGCCGCCAGCTCCCACTCGCCGCAGACCCAGAGCAAAGGCCGTCATGTACGACGACCTGGTGAAAACAATCCGAAAAGCTATGAAGCCATTCTCCGAAGAAGTCCAGACGATGCGAGCATATCAGAAGAAGACGCAGGAATTCATCAACTCGGTGACAGCGGACGACGGCAAGTTCTCACCAGCTCGTCGACTTTCATTCGAAACACCGACAGGTCATGCCACGGGGACCACGATAGCAGAAGCAGCTGCTAATCGAATAGAAGCGACGAGTCGAGTCTCGCGGGCCAGCAAGCAGACCCATGTCGAGCTCGACAAAATTAATCGTCGGCTGGACGAGTTCAATTCCAGAGTGCATCTCGTCACGAGCTCTGCACCAGAATTGGCAAAAATCCTTGCTGACACCCGGAGAAGCCCGCTTACGGCAAGGATTCGCAGAGTCCGGCTCCGCGAAAGAGTCTGACTAAAGATCGAGCCCTTTGCCGGCGAAGAAGATCCGAAGAAGTGGTTGACAACTTTCAACCTCGCTATGACAAGGGAACAGTATGCCACTCCCGAAGAGAGAGAGGCAAACTATTGCCAAGTCTTCGTCGAGCATATGACGAAAGAAGCACTCGGATGGTTCTCCAGCCTCCCTGCCGAGTCGATCGATAACTTCGACGACTTGACGAACGCATTCCTGAAGCACTACTCCATGAACATGACCAGGGTTACCCGAAACATGTTCACCATGACGCAATCAAGGGGGGAACCCCAGCGGAGCTTAACGGAAAGGTTTAAGAAAGCCGCGATGGATCTCGGCGATATGCCCGATAGCGTCCCGCTGGAGGCGCTCCGCAACGGTCTCCTGTACGACTCTAAGTTCAAAACAGATCTCTCGATTCAACCATCGCCGACCCTCGAAGACGCGCTCCATCGGTCCCAGAGATACATCTTCCTAGAAGAAGACACCAACTTCTACGCCGAGAGAAGCGGTGATAAAAAGCCCGCTATCACCAGACCTAAGGAGGAAAATCACGAGCACCGACGAAGGCCCGAAGTCAGGCGATCACTCTCCTTTGCCGTCGACGACGATCTTAATCACTGGGATCCAGCAGAGCAGCCGCAAGCACTCGCATTATCGTCGTCTCGTCCAGCTATCGCCGACCCAGACGACGACAACAACCACGACCTGTTTAGCAGCTTCCACGGTCGAACCGGTCACGCAACCGAGAACCGTAGGCATCTCATCGGTAGCCTCCTCAGGAAATACCGAGAAGGAGCCGTTGCGGTGGAAGGCGACCGATCTCAAGGCAAAGATTTCGCGCAGAAACCAGCCAAGGGAGGCCAGAAGGGAAAGCGACCCCACAAGTTTTGCCCCCAAAGGCAGGGGAAAGCAAACCCGAAACCAGCATCTGAGAAGGAAGATCATGACTATCCAGATGATTTGCCTCCTCCGCCAAAGCGACAGGTCAGCATGATCATGGGAAGTCTCTTAGACAATAACGATTCCATCTCGGCAATCAAGGAGTATGAGCGAAAGGCTGTCGAGGCACAGCGCCGCCCTAGTTCCCACCAGGATGGAGAAGCCCTGCTCGGCCAATCTATCCGTCAGGACATAGGCGCGATATCCTTCACGGACAAGGATGCGGAGGGGATGGATACCCCGCATCTCGACCCGCTGGTGGTCAAAATACAAGTCCACGATTGCGACGCGGCGAAGATACTAGTCGACACCGGCAGCACGGTGAACCTAATCTTCAAAGAAACCCTAGACCGGATGGGGATCGAAGAAGAAGCCATCAAACCAGCACCTCGTCCGCTGACCGGGTTCACCGCCGACACCGTGTTTAGTATCGGCACCATCCGCCTACCCGTGTATGTCAGGGGAATTTCCAAGCTCGTGAAATTCGTCGTCATAGACAAACCAGCAATATAAACGCCATTCTAGGCACGCCATGGATCCACGAGATGAAAGCCGTCGCCTCGACCTTCCATCAATGCGTCAAATTTCCAACATCATTGGGAGTCTTCACATTACGTGGAAGCCAAAGAGTGTCAAGATCCTGCTTCCTCCAAGAGCGCCGACTCCGCTCTTCATCCTCATGCATGATCAATGAAGAGCTGGACCCGCGACTCCCCTATCATTGCAGACCTAAACCCAACCTCGTCGACCAAGTCAGCATCGACGAGACGAGACCAGAAAGATGCGTCGGTATCGGCAGCAATCTCGATGCCGAGATCAGAACCCAACTGGTGAATCTACTGAAGGAGAACGTGCATCTCTTCGCATGGTCGATGGCGGATATGAAAGGGATAGATCACAAGATCACCTCGCACGAGCTCAACGTCGACCCTACCTACAAACCGATCAAGCAGAAGAGGCGTAAGCTCGGCACCGATAAAGCTCAAGCAGTCAATGACGAAGTAGAAAAGCTACTGCAAGCCGAATCAATCACCGAAGTAAAGTACCCTGATTGGCTCGCCAATCCGGTTGTCGTCAAGAAGAAGAACGGGAAGTGGAGAGTATGTGCGGACTTCACGACCTGAACAAAGCTTGCCCAAAAGATAGCTTTCCGCTCCCGCATATCGACCGCCTCGTCGAAGCTACGGCAGGGAATGAATTACTCTCCTTCATGGACGCATTCTCTGGCTACAACCAGATATTCATGCACCCGGACGACCACGAGAAGACAGCCTTCATCACTGATCGAGGCACATATTGCTACAAAGTCATGCCCTTCGGCCTGAAGAACGCTGGCGCTACTTACCAAAGGTTGGTCAACAAGATGTTTGCAAAGCAGCTCGGCAACAGCATGGAGGTCTACATCGACGACATGTTGGTAAAATCCGCTAAGGCCCAGGATCACGTCAAGAACCTTTAAGAATGCTTTCAGGTTCTGACAAAGTACGGAATGAAGCTCAACCCGGCAAAGTGCAATTTCGCTGTCACTTCCGGAGAATTCCTTGGCTACATCGTAACTCAGCGCGGCATTGAGGCAAACCCGAAGCAGATCTCGGCAATTCTCGACCTCCCCTCGCCGAAGAACGCAAAGGAAGTTCAGAGGCTCACTGGCCGAATCGCTGATATACCTCTATTTTGTACCCTTTTTTATGGTTTTACTATGCTTTTTATAAGGTTTTTAAAGGCTTTCTGATCTAAAAAGGTAGTTTTTATGGATTTATAGTACTTAGAGTCTAAACAGGTCAAAAGATGCATTTTGGAGCAAAACACAGGATTTGGACTTCAAGACCGCTCCAGGACGTAACATCAACTTTGGAAGGGCCTTAAAGACATTCTACTCAATGGAATTCATCAAATCCACTTCGCTGCGATGCCTAAATGAGTTAGATTTGCAATACAACTGGGATCACTCATTTTGGTCGAGTAGATTGGGAGATATCTCTATTTCCGTGAGACATATCGAAGGAGCTTTCTCGGACTGCATCAGTACATCAAACGGGAAGCAACGGCATGGAACCTTAAACTCAACGGATATAAATGAAACTCGGCACCAAGATAGCCAGATGAGTTACTGTTCCAATGCAGTTGGAATTATGCAATTTGGATGAGCAGTTTAGAAGATATCACGTTTTGACCGAAGAGTGGTCTAGACAGCCGAAAACCGGACACATCAGCCATCCACATCCGCTCGACCGAGCCGGTCGGACAGGGACTCTATGGCCCTCGTCCGACCCGACATTCCTTCATGATGATGACCATCCGGTCGACCGAAGCCGGTCGGACAGGGCCTCCAAGGCTCCCGTCCGACCCAACCTTTCTTCACCATTCCACGCGCGCTCGATCGCCTCGCTCGACCCAGACGCCATCCCGACCGACCGGTCGACCGCCCGCTCAACCCAGACGCCATCCCGACCGACCGGTCGACCGCCCCGCTCGACCACGACTCTCCCGGTCGACCCGACCCGCGAACACAAGCCCAATTATGCAGTTTCAACAATTCTCAGCCCGTTTCACCTAAACCGACCTTGGAAGACCTAGGGCACTATAAATACACTTTTTAGCCTCATTAGAAAAGAGAGACACAACAGAGCCGCACAGGAGAGGAGCCACAAGAGAGGGCCGCACTAGGCAGATCCCCTTAGAGGGATTCTCCATTGTTTTACTTCCTTCTCATTGTTTTCCTTAGGGAGAAGATCCCTTCTTTGTATCTCAATATAGAGAAGATTTCTAAACCCTGTTATCCTTATAATAATATGATTTCTTTCTCAGATTTTTGCTTGTTTACTTGCATCATGATTGAGTAGATTTCTAGTTAGGTTTTAGGGTTTCAAAGAGTTCATATGCTGATTATGATTTGATGAATTAACTAGGGATATCATTAGAGTCTTTGTCTCGTTTTGTTCACTTATTAATGCTGATTGCTTTACCGCGCATCTAGCAATCCGATCCTAGGTTGATTTGAGCCACGGAAGTGCTGTATCATTCGCCGGACCTATTCTTTGACAAGCTAGGTTTCTTAGACTGCGGAAGTTGATTTACTAAGCCTAGTGAACTGTATCCGAACCTGATTAATTTAATGCTTGATTAACTATCTAAGGACATACCGAAAGTTTAGCGATTAGATAAGTTATCATAGGAGTCGGAGCCACGGAAGTGGAAAGACTTATTTTCGTGTTTTGTGTTCTAGACGGATCTTACATCCCATATCCCTACATAGATAGAAATCAATCATCAAACTTATCATCTATGAATCTCTGCGAATTACCTATTGCCTAGCGTCTCTTTCATATTGAACTTACACCGTTTTACTTTGCTTTCATTTAGTTTAGTTAATTAGCATCTTAAAACCCGAAATCCCCTCATTTGTCCTAGCTTGATTAGACTCGCATAGCTCGTAGTGCACTTATCCGCTCCTTGTGTTCGATACCCGTTACTACTCTCGATCTGTGCACTTGCAGAATTAGGGGTAGAAATTGGTAAAAGTTTAATCTCCATCAAGCTTTTTGGCGCCGTTGCCGGGGAGCAATACAACTGCCTACGAGTTCCCGAGAATAGCCTAGTCTAGGATTTTCAATTTTAGTAGTTTTTGCATCATCATTATCATTATAGTTTTTGCATTATCATCTTAGTTTTTGCATCATCATCATATATAGTTTTGCATCATAGTTTTATTATCATCATCATCATTATAGTTTTGCATCATCATAATCATCCTAGTTTCTGCATTAATCACTTGTTTTAGTTTTTGTTTAAATTTTTCTTTAAGCCTTTATCTTTGTGTGTTTCAGGTGCAAACTTGAGTAAAAGATAAAAGCTATGATCTATAGCCAGACCCAAGATCATGTCCTCCTAAGGCGTGCCCCTTACCACCAAGAAACAATGGGAGATTTTGCAAGTGAGCAGTCACAAGAAGTTAACTATCTTGATGACTTCATTTACCCTCCTGACTTCCAGCAGCAAGCACCACGTTTTCAACAGCAAGGGAATCAATTCCAGCCTATGCAGCAGTACAATGAACAAGGCATGTACCCCATGAAGCAATCTTACAACTTTCCTCCAACCACACCTTATCCGGTTCAGCAAAATAGCAAGATTCAAGCAATGTTTCAGCAGATCGTGGATGATCAAAAACAGAGCATTAAGGACTTGAATGAGAGGATGAAAATATTGGTCAACAGTTTCATTAGCAAGAACGAGTCTCTCGCTGGTCGAATCGAGAAGCTACACACCCAAATTGCTCAAACCGAAGAGTTAAAAAGACAAGAGATGGAGGAAAAGAAAGCTTTTTGTAAAGTCATCCCTACAAGAGAAGCTGAGTTCGTGCCCACCCATACACCACCCCAAACTGCTGTTAACATGGCTACAAGACCAGAACAAGAGCATTTCTCCTTGGACTCTACCGGAGGTTACAAGCCGAAGCCACTCAAGCGGAAGCTTGGATTACCATGCATCATTAATGGAGTTTTGTTCAAGGATTCCTTATGTGACACAGAATCTCACATTAACATTATGTCTAAAGGAATAGCAAAGAAGGTTGGGATTGAAGAAATGAAACCCTCTAAGACACCCATGCCGTTTGGAGAGGATCCATCTATTATCTCACATGGTTTCATCTCGGATCTTCCACTATCCATCGGAGATCATGTCTTCAAGGCTGATTTACACATCTTAGAGATGAAAGATGACCCTCACAAGCCACTGATATTTGGTTCATCATTTCTTCATGCCAACAGAGCTTTCGTGGAGCATTTGAATCAAAGAGTTTATCTCCCCAAACCCAAAAAAGACAACTATCCGGTGGTTCCTATCAAAAGCACTCATTCTGCAGATGTATGTGCTAGAAAGGAGCCAATATCAGAGCCTAATAATGACCAAGAGGAGTTCATAGACGTCATATCAGCAGCCCCTCTCATCATACCTAAGGAAGTTGTTATACCAGCAAAGGCCAAGTGCATTGAGGTTTCAAGTCCAAGCAAAATTTTGACACCAAGGGAGTATAAGGAGGACGTGATTGATGCCACACCACAGCCTACAAGTTCTTCAAGATGCTTCTCTAAGTTCAGAATCAGTTCCTCAAATAAGGAAAACGAAGAACCAAACAAAGATAAGCTACACAAGAGGAGGAATCTCTTTCCCGGTATGATTGTTTCTTGCAACTACATTCAAGAACTTCAAGATCTCAATAGGAGGATTTTCAAACCGTCGGGTCCGGAATGTAGAGAAGCTAAAGGAGCCTCAACTCTTCTAGTTGATCCATTGGATAACTAGAAAGAGAAAGAGTCAAGCTAAAAGACTATAAACAAGCGCTATATGGGAGGCAACCCATAAGGTCATTTCTCTCCCTTTTTACTTTTTTGTTTTAGTTTAATGGTTTTTGTTTTGTTTTTGAAGTTTTGGATACAGAGATTTGAGAATCTAGCATGAAAATTTGAGAAGAAACCTAGAAAATGAAGAAAGGAGCAATCGAGTGGCCGGACCAATAGAGTAGAAGCAACACAGCCAAGCTCGGTCGACCAAACTCGGTCGATCAGGGGATCCAAGGACCTCGCTCGACCGGCCAGCCAAGCTATCTGGTCGACCAAGCATGTTCGAGCAGGCGCTCCAAGAGATTCGGTCGATCGGTCGACCAAAACATTCCAGGTCGACCAAACCAATCGACCGAACTACCATCCATTCCGTCCCATCATCCCATTCCACCATACCATCCCATACCACCCATTCCGTCCCATCATCCCATTCCACCATACCATCCCATACCACCCATTCCGTCCCATCATCCCATCCCACCATCCCACTCATCCCATCACACCATCCCATCCTATCCCACTTATCCCATCCCACCTATCCCACTTCACCCTTTGTCCAGCATCCATTCCAAAGTCCCAAAAACACATCAACAATGATTGTGGCATGATATCACCATGATCACTCATCCATTTGCTTCAAGTCCAAGGCTAATCCCACCTATGCCTCACCTTAGGTGGTACTTAAAGAGATTTTACCGTGGACGCATGGTACTTGATCATCTTAGATGGGATACAAACCATTATTTGGAGTTCATTCAAACGCAACGTGGGCGAAGGTTTGCCATGCTTATCTTAAAGGACAAGGACAGCCACATACCACCAATGGGTAGTTTCTTCATGGACTTACTGTCTAATCAGGTTACATCTTTCCTCTCATTCACAAACGCCTTACTACCTCCTTCTTTTACCTCCCTTAATCGGATTTGCTTTCACCGGGACGGTGCAAGTTAAGTCTGGGGGGATTGTCGGTACTAATGCGTTTGTTCATGTCTTGTCTTCATCTTATATCTTTTTCTCTTTTCCACCTTTTTCAAAACTTCTGTTTTATTGAGTAAAAATAAGTTAGGAAACTATGATCTATCATAGGAGCTTACCTTATCATGCCAAAGCTCTTGTGATCACAAAGGCGAATATTGACACCGAACAATGCCCAACGGAACCTCTGAGGGTGGATCGACCTACTGATTTGGCAAGATTTCTAAGGTACCCGGACAATCTAAAGTTAACTCCACCACCTAATTGAACTTTTAATTTTTCTTGTCAAGGGGCTTGAGATACATATGAGCCGATTCCTCATCCCGGTCTAGTTGAGACATGTCCACCAAAGATACAGTCCACCTCTCTCTCATCTGCAAAATAAATCAAAAGCTTTTAAGCATAAGGAAAACGTGTAAGCAAGAGGAATGCATACGTCTGCACCTTCTTGTCTTATGGAGACCTACTCAAACAAGGAAAAGCAAAAGCCTATCCTATGATATTCCCACAAAAGAAAAAGATTCAAAGGGAAGAAGGATCGATAGAAAAAATAAAATGATACCCTAGAAAAGTAGGGAAAGATCGATCCTTCAAAAGAAAAAGAGAGAAAAAGAGAGGAATGGAACTGGATGTGCTTAAAAGGACTGTCTTGGCAAACACTTGGATGGGTAAGAGTCAATGTTCTGTGATCAATACTCCCTTGATAAAAACCGCACATTTTAAATATTGTAAGGAGTTGACAATGGAAAGTTTGGAGTGCTGGATGAGATTTGTTGGGTCCGGTATGGTTCGCTAAGCTTAAGGTAAGTACGGGAAAGTTAGATTCACAGTTGGTTTTGCTCCAAATGAAGGCAGAGCAATGGTAGATACAAGTTCTAAAGGATAAGTGAGTTTTCATGTTTTCAAAACCTCTTCACTAGTTTGGATTCGATTTGCTTGAGGACAAGCAAATATCTAAGTCTGGGGGAGTTGATATACCTCTATTTTGTACCCTTTTTATATGGTTTTACTATGCTTTTTATAAGGTTTTTAAAGGCTTTCTGATCTAAAAAGGTAGTTTTTATGGATTTATAGTACTTAGAGTCTAAACAGGTCAAAAGATGCATTTTGGAGCAAAACACAGGATTTGGACTTCAAGACCGCTCCAGGACGTAGCATCAACTTTGGAAGGGCCTTAAAGACATTCTACTCAATGGAATTCATCAAATCCACTTCTCTGCGATGCCTACATGAGTTAGATTTTCAATACAACTGGGATCACTCATTTTGGTCGAGTAGATTGGGAGATATCTCTATTTCCGTGAGACATATCGAAGGAGCTTTCTCGGACTGCATCAGTACATCAAACGGGAAGCAACGGCATGGAACCTTAAACTCAACGGATATAAATGAAACTCGGCACCAAAATAGCCAGATGAGTTAGTGTTCCAATGCAGTTGGAATTATGCAATTTGGATGAGCAGTTTAGAAGATATCACGTTTTGACCAAAGAGTGGTCTAGACAGCCGAAAACCGGACACATCAGCCATCCACATCCGCTCGACCGAGCCGGTCGGACAGGGACTCCATGGCCCTCGTCCGACCCGACATTCCTTCATGATGATGACCATCCGGTCGACCGAAGCCGGTCGGACAGGGCCTCCAAGGCTCCCGTCCGACCCAACCTTTCTTCACCATTCCACGCGCGCTCGACCGCCTCGCTCGACCCAGACGCCATCCCGACCGACCGGTCGACCGCCCGCTCGACCCAGACGCCATCCCGACCGACCGGTCGACCGCCCCGCTCGACCACGACTCTCCCGGTCGACCCGACCCGCGAACACAAGCCCAATTATGCAGTTTCAACAATTCTCAGCCCGTTTCACCTAAACCGACCTTGGAAGACCTAGGGCACTATAAATACACTTTTTTAGCCTCATTAGAAAAGAGAGACACAAGAGAGACACAACAGAGCCGCACAGGAGAGGAGCCACAAGAGAGGGCCGCACTAGGGAGATCCCCTTAGAGGGATTCTCCATTGTTTTACTTCCTTCTCATTGTTTTCCTTAGGGAGAAGATCCCTTCTTTGTATCTCAATATAAAGAAGATTTCTAAACCCTGTTCTCCTTATAATAATATGATTTCTTTCTCAGATTTGTGCTTGTTTACTTGCATCATGATTGAGTAGATTTCTAGTTAGGTTTTAGGGTTTCAAAGAGTTCATATGCTGATTATGATTTGATGAATTAAGTAGGGATATCATTAGAGTCTTTGTCTCGTTTTGTTCACTTATTAATGCTGATTGCTTTACCGCGCATCTAGCAATCCGATCCTAGGTTGATTTGAGCCACGGAAGTGCTGTATCATTCGCCGGACCTATTCTTTGACAAGCTAGGTTTCTTATATTGCGGAAGTTGATTTACTAAGCCTAGTGAACTGTATCCGAACCTGATCGATTTAATGCTTGATTAACTACCTAAGGACATACCGAAAGTTTAGCGATTAGATAAGTTATCATAGGAGTCGGAGCCACGGAAGTGGAAAGACTTATTTTCGTGTTTTGTGTTCTAGACGGATCTTACATCCCATATCCCTACATAGATAGAAATCAATCATCAAACTTATCATCTATGAATCTCTGCGAATTACCTATTGCCTAGCTTCTCTTTCATATTGAACTTACACCGTTTTACTTTGCTTTCATTTAGTTTAGTTAATTAGCATCTTAAAACCCGAAATCCCCTCATTTGTCCTAGCTTGATTAGACTCGCATAGCTCGTAGTGCACTTATCCGCTCCTTGTGTTCGATACCCGTTACTACTCTCGATCTGTGCACTTGCAGAATTAGGGGTAGAAATTGGGAAAAGTTTAATCCCCATCAATCGCCGCGCTAAAAAGATTCATCTCGCGCTCAACCGACAAGTGTCTCCCCTTTTACCAGCTGCTCCGCTCCAACAAGCTCTTCAAATGGGACGAGACGCTACTCCTCTACATCGCCATATCGAGCACAGCCGCTAGTGGCGTACTGGTCCGGGAAGATCGTGGCGACCAGAAGCCCATCTTTTACGTGAGCAAAACCTTCAACGATTCCGAGACTAGATACCCTACCCTCGAAAAGCTGGCATTGGCGGTAGTGATCTCGGCGAGGAAATTCAACAGTCCCACGCGATCATCGTCTTCTCAAGCCAACCATTGCACCAAATCTTTCATGGCCCGAATCAGTCAGGTCGCATGGCAAGATGGGCGATAGAACTGTCAGAGTACGATATCGAATTCAAAGGCCGAACCAGCGCGAAATCCCAGGTTCTCGCCGACTTCATCGTCGAGATCCCACCAGAGCTCGTCATAAGCGAAGCCGAGCATGTATCCAAATGGCTCCTGCACGTTGACGGAGCTTCATCCAAGCAAGGATCTGGTGTCGGCATCCGCCTCGTATCTCCTACAGGCGAGATTCTCGAACAATCATCGCAGGATTACGTCTCGCAAAGGAAGTTGGGGCCGAGCACGTGCACGCATTCTGCGATTCTCAGCTCATAGCAAAGCAATTCAGTGGAGATTACGATGCTAAGGACGATCGCATGGACACACATCTCAAGGTAACGACGGAACTATCCAAGCAGTTCAAGTCGTTCGAGTTGACCAAAATCCCCCGCACCGAGAACACGGAAGCCGACGCGCTCGCTACCTTAGCCTCGAGAACCGACTCGGCTATACGGCGAGCCATTCCCGTCGAAACAATCGAGCAGCCTAGCATCAAACTTCCTAAAGAAGCGTTTATCATGACAATATATCAAGAAGAGGAGGAAGACAAAGAGGACGAGCTAATGATCCCCGAATCAGAGGAAGATCAATATCGCCCGTGGCAGGACAAAATCAAAGATTATCTGATCAACGGGACGATTCCCCGGAATCGTTGGGCAACTCGTCGACTACGCCGCAAAGCCGCCTACTACTTCCTCCACAACGAGGAATTATTCCGGTGGACCGCAAACAAAGTCGTCCTACGTTGTTGCGACGAGACGCAAGCCAAGAACGTAATGGTCGAGACTCACGAAGGAGCCGGAGGAAACCATGCCGGCGGAAAATCTCTGGCCTCTAAGATCAAGAAGCACGGCCTCTTCTGGCCAAAGATGATCGAAGACTGCGAAAACTACACCGCAAAATGCATTCCCTACCAGAGATACGCCCCAATCATCAACGCCCCGACGCAAGAGCTTCAAGCTTCCGTCCCGGCATATCCCTTTATGCACTGGGCGATGGATATCGTCGGCCCGATGCCACGATCCCGACAATGCGCGTACCTCCTGATCGTCACAGACTACTTCACCAAGTGGGTAGAAGCTAAAGCCTTCACGAACCCCACCGCCAAAGACGTGCAGAACTTCGTCTGGCAATACATCATCTGCCGACATGGTCTACCATATGAAATCGTCACCGACAATGGTGGCCAATTCATCGCGGCAAGCTTCCGCGAGTTCTGTGCCAATTGGATGATCAAGCTCGCCTATTCCACGCCAAGATACCCCCAAGCCAATGGGCAGGCCGAGGCAACAAACAAAACTATTGTCGACGGCCTGAAGAAAAGACTCGAGAGCTACAAAGGAGCGTGGGTAGACGAACTTGACGGAGTACTTTGGTCTCACCGCACAACACCCAGGTCAGCATCCGGTGAAACCCCTTTCTCCCTATCTCACGGTTGCGAAGCATTATCCCCCGCCGAGCTACACGTTGCGAGCCTGCGCCGATCGCTAATGCCCCTCAACTCGTCGTTGAATGACGAATCTTTGCACAATAGTCTCGTCGACACTGAGGTGCTAAGAGATCGCACCCTCTTGCGAATGCAAAACTACCAGCAAAAAGCAGCAAGATACTACGCCAAGAAGGTTCACAACCGCTGCTTTGCACTGCACGATCTCGTCCTGAAGAAAGTCCACGACTTCACCAAACCCGAGCACGCCGGCAAATTTGGCTTCAATTGGGAAGGACCGTACCGCATCACGAGAATCGTCAAACCGGGGGTGTACCAGATCGAAGATGACGACGGAAGCATACTCCCTCGCTCGTGGAACTCCATGAAATTGCGCAAGTTCCACCACTAGACGCGTAGCTTCGCGTCTCGCAAAAAAAAAAAAAGCAAAAAAAAAAAAAAAAAAGACATGTTCACTACACGAACACTTGTAACGAACTACGAATGGCTTGATCCCGGCATGGGTACGTAGGCAGCCTTTTCACCGAGGCGCAGCTGTAACTTAATAAAAATAAAAAGCTGTTTTATTTTTTATTAATTCGCTTGTATGCATGCATCTTTTTCCGAATCCTTGAGAAACATTCCATCTCGGCGGAAAAACTCAAGCAAGAATTTCCTGATTGACTTATGTCAAAACATATGTTTTGGTGTGCCTAGTGAGCTCGGCAAAATCAGAGTCATAAAATTCCTTTAGTACTCGGTAAATTAATGAGTCTAAAAGCCTCTAGAACTCGGCAGTATAATGAGTCCTTGTCTACGAGCTCGGCAAACAAAGAGAGTCTCGAAGCTACTCTGAAGCGCACGCATAAAAGAGTAGTGTCAACGTTCTGGCCAAACGATTGACCGCACATCTCACCCAGTGGACTGATCATCCCCCATTCTTTAAGAATGAAGCACTACAAGTCGAGAGCACGCATATCTTGTTAATCATATTCGACTTAGCGGCGTAGGAGTAATTCGAATTTCTAGACTTCAGTTCCTGTTACCGGCCTAAAAAGCGCCACCGCAAACAAATCCAACAAGCACGGATCGGTGTCTCTTAAAAACGAGAATTCTGACGAGCTGCGTGACATCGCATCACGTCAGATGCATAGCATTGTCATAGCGAGTAGCATCTCGTCACGACAGAACTTGAGCATGCCAAGTTGTCTCAGCAAGTTGAACCACTTGGCTAATGACGATTAGCCACTTGAATCGTTCCGCTAGATTGACAACATAGTGCAACTCATTAAAGGATATAGATTAAAAGCAGGATGTTTCAAAAAGCACGAAATCATCAACTATATTCGCGATATTCATCTCGCACAAAGCAAAAAGATGAACGAGGAAGTAAAGCAAATACTTAAGTTTTAAATCCTGAAAAGCATACGGATTAAAACCCTCCCGGGCAATATTGTTACATCGGCATGAGCCGCCGCGAATAATAAAAAAGAAGAGTTCTTAAAAGCAGAAAAGGAGAGAATAGAGACGGAGTCCTAAACAGCCTCGGCCTCGGAAGCATCCGGATCCGATCTCGTCCCGGCCTCAGCACTAGCCGCTCCCGAACTCTCTCTCGTCGGCGACCCACCAATCATTAACTCGGCAAGATTGGGCCTGAAAGTATGATACATTGTCCCAAATTGATCAAAACCCCTCGGAGTAACCCAAGTGTTATCAAAACAGAAATCGGCAAGATGAAAGAGGTGGGCTAACCTGTGTGGCGCTGCATAATCATCCGCACCGATATCGACCTCGTCGATCTCATCCCCGGCAGCTCGGCTCTCCTCGACATTAGCCTTCAGCTTTGCAATCACGGCGTCGAAATTCTGGGAGACCCCCTTCGTCCTCCGAACGTAGTCGAGCAACGCCTCGTCGACCGCGATCTTGACGACAGCCTTCTCCACCGCTTCGCGCTGGCCGACGAATTTGCCGAGACGATCTAAACGAGGAGCATACCAGTCCTGCATGTCGTCATAGACACGAGTGGCGATGTATTCAACCTGCTTCTGGCGGGACTGTCGGAGACGGGAAGCCTCAGCCGCAGCATTCTCTGCATCTCAGCGGGATTTCTCTTTGAGCTCCGCAACTTGGGCGCGCAACTTGGTCACCTCGTCCCGAAGGCCAGCCGCCTTCAGGATCTCACCATTCAGGACGCTAACCTTCCGCTCAAGACCAGCCTTCTCCAGCTCAAGACACTCCACCCTCGCATCCTTCCCCTTAGACTGCTCGGATTGCAGCCTGCTAATCTCCTCCCGAGCCGCCTTCAGCATAGTGTCGTACTGCTGAATAGTCGAAGAGAACTTCCCAGCAGCGCTGACGAGATCCGCAGAAACATCAGAGAAGCCGTCCTTCAGCTCGATCTTCCTGAGTGGGACCCCCCAATGAGGCTTCGGCTTACAGCTCCACACCAACTCGGCACAGAACTTCGGGTTAAGCATGAGAGGCGCACCACCCGACCACACTATGGACACTGCGTCTGGATCTGCAGCCACGGGATCAGCAGGTTCAGTCTGTGGCCTCCTGGTCGACGAGACGGATCCTCGCCGAGCTTGTCACCGCCCCCTTGACGAGATGGGTCGTCACCACCAGGAGGAATGTCTTCCTCATCAAGTACAACCTCAGGCGTCGTCTCGGCAGCAGACGACGTCCCCTTGGCCCTGGTCTCTCTCTCGAGCTTGGCCCTCTTTGCAGCCCTGCAAGAGCAACGTTACATTCGCAGCACTTACTAAAGCTTTAGTAGAGAATCGAACACGTCCTAAGAAAACTTACTTCGTCCTCGAGGCAATTGAGGAAGCCGAGCGCTTAGGTGGATTACTCGGCTCAGCAGCCGATCTGGTCTTCCTCTCATCCGAGGGGGAATCGGGTATAAGAATGGTGTCGTCAACGGCGACCAGAGTTCTCTTCTTAAGCACCATCTTCTTAGGACGATGAGGCGGTTCCGCTGCGAAAACAGATCACGCAAAAATCACTAACGAGCAAACTCGCGACGCAAAATCCAAAGAAGCAGGAAGCAATCATGCCCTTACCAGTGGATGGAGCTGACACAGATCTGGTCCTCTCTCGCTTCCTCTTGTTCCTCTCCTCAAGCTCCGCGACAAAGTCAGCCCAGATGATCCGACTTCGATCCCGCAAGAGCTGAAACTTCCTCCGGAATGCAGTAGATGCTGGTCTCGGCACGACTCTCTCTGCAAGACAAAAACGAAAGGTTAGACAAGAACAAACCATCGGATGCCGAAGTACAACCTACAAGCGATCTACCAGCTTCGTGAACCCATCCCGTGAAAACGTGGTCAGGATCAAAATCCCCAAATTGACGCGCTGTTTTTCATGACAAAGAAATAATAGCGCGACCAATTGTGAATATTGTCTCGGTGATTACCGAAGACAATGCCATGCTTCATTGTCGTGCAAAAGCGTCGGAAGTTTCCCTCCTTCGCACTAACACGAAGATCGGTGACGCGCTCGAAGAACTCCCGATCAAAGGTAATCCCGAGATGCTTAGCGAGAGCCTCGGTAAAAAACCATATGGCGAACCACGCCGTGAGTCAGCTGACTCATAGAAACGCTGCGCTGGAAAGCATAATCCAGCAGGAGGCGAAAGAAGGGAAACCGCACCCCAAACTCCGTAAACCAGCACTCGTAAGCGCAGAACCATCCCGGCGGAGCATCAAATGGCCTCTGCTGGGCCGACGGAATCTGAATCTCTACAGCATCGGAGATCGAGCATCTCGACCTGAGTGCTGCAATAATTCCTTCATCAATCCAAGACTGACCATCGGCGATAAAGGAGGTTGCCGGAGTGCGCCAAGGCATCTCGACAACCGGCGGAAAACCCGCGAACTCGACCTATACCGGAACTGGCACTTCGTCCAGTTCTACCTCGGAGTCCGCATCCAAATCATCCTCCGGGATCCCGTCACGGTACCCGGAAATCTCAGAACCCTCATCCTGCAAGGATGGAGCCTCGAAGTCATCAGGCGCTCTCTCCGCCGCCGCCGCTTCCTCCGCTGCCTTGCGACGACGTTCCATGATCCGACCGACTCGGACCGCATCATCGTCGTCCCGCACTACGGCCTTCCCTTTCCCTTTTCGGTCTGACGGATCCATCGCGCACTAACGGACGAGAATCGGAAGACGAAAAGCCAAAATTCGACGAAGAAAAACCCTAGAAATTCTGACGAAAGAAAGGATTGAGACGAGAAGAGAAGAAATTTCGAGTCAAGAAGCAAGCAAACCAAAGACAATCACGCAGAACCTATCGGTCTAACCAAGCAACGCGACTCAAATTCGAGGGAAATGAAAGAAGGAAATTACCTTTTCTCTTTCAGGGCGGTTGAAGGCGATGAGCGAGCAAAAAAGGAATTAATGTGGAAAAGAAATTCAAACAGTCTCTTTAAGAGAGGTTTCGCGGCTTTCAAGGAAAAAAAACTTCCCTTCCTTTTTCCCGCTTGGAAAAACCTCACGGGACTTGGGCCTTTTTTGCAGAATCTCAACCGCCGACCCACTTTTGCAATTTTAATAAGATGCGCATCAATGACGTGGCAACCCCACTCTTGACGACATGCCCATTGAATAACATAGCATCCACCCCGACGAGCTGGTCCGACAAGTGGAACTAAACAGTTAAATCTCCTTAACGAGCCTATGTCAAGTTTGAGAGAAAGCATTAAAATGCATGATCTTTTGCGGACAGGATGATGTCAACGTACTCTTTTCCCTTCTTATGGTTTTTATCCCAAACCGGGTTTTTCCATATCAAGGTTTTAACGAGGCGGTACGAATCTAAAGTCAATCGCATCGAAGACGAGCTAGCACTGGCATCTCGCACTTGTTACTAATAACTCCTGAGCTCAACTCCCATTCATGAAGTTCGCCGAGATCAAACTGTATTTGACTCGCCAAACTGGGGGGGGGGGGGGGGACTTATTGTTAGAGGTGAAATGAGCACCTTTCCCCGAGCCCATCGCAATGAGTAACAGCGCAAAAAGCCCGGCCCGTCTTCAGCCCTAGCCTCCTCACAGAAATGGAAAGCCTTGAGGAGGAAGATAATACTTTGAGTAAAAAGGAAATAGCAGCAGCCGCCACTCGAAGAAAGGAAAGAAATCAAGAAAAGAAGAAGATTTCCTTTATAATCAAGAGGAGAATATTCAGCAGAGAATCGCCTTAACTCAACTATATAAGGAGAGGTCTTCATTCCCTGAAGACCAAGTCACGCAACCCGGCAAACACCTAAAGCATTCGCTCACCTTTTCTCTGTTTTAGTCATTATTCGCATTATGTCTCGTCAAGGCTTGTTTGACGAGACGATCTCTTGTATCCAAACTTCTTTTCGAGTAATAAATCCGCAGCTTCCCAAGTCTCCCATCCGAAATATCCCGTCACATAAACGTGTGCTATTTCTGGAATCAACAAGTTGCTTGGGCTGGTGAGCAAGGTCCTTGCTAGGTAAGCTGGAGGTGATTCTTTCTTCTTCTTCTGGAGGCTTGGGGATGATCTCATTCTCTTGTACCATGTCAACGGATGGTTTCTTTGTTGAACACATAGGGAAAAACATGTCCTTATTCACCTTGTTGAATGAGATCCTCCGGTTAGGAAAATCGAAAATGGCTCCGACAGTTGATAGAAAAGGGGTGCCAAGGATGATTGGTCTATGGCTACTTTCTCTCATTTCCACTATTTGAAAGTCAGTAGGTATATAACAGTTCCCAGGTTGTACCATCACGTCAGGAATAAAACCATAAGGGGTTTCCGAGAATGAATCGGCATAATTGATGGAGATGGATGAAGGTTGGATGTTGGAAAAAGGCGTCTTCTCCTTGCCCGGTTGGATTCTCTCTCAGGGTAGGTTGGCTCGGGCTAGGTTATACAATTGTTTAGGGGTAGAATCCTCAAATTGTTTCTCTATTGTAGCGGAGTTGCAAAAAGATTTCTTGGAATATCTTGTCTTTTAACAGTTTCTGCGGTTTGAGCAACTTGGACTTCCAACTTTTTGACATGAGCGACAACAGCATCATATTTGGCATGGAGATCATTGAACAAAGTGTCCATCTTCTCATTCATCTCCTTGTTGTTCCTCTTTTGACCATCCATGATCTGTTGAAGCATTCCTTCGAACTTGTTGTTCTGCTGAGCTAAAGGAGGTTGGTTGGAGGGTAGACCATATGGTTCCTTAGGTGGGTATGGTTCTCGTTGGTCATAGCTCTGCTTAGGTTGAAACTGATTTTCGTGCTGCTGGAAGCGATCTCCATAAGCTTGGAAAGGTGGTCTCTGCTGCTCGAATCTTGGAGGATAGATTTGATCTTGTGGGTTTTCCACATTGGTGCTGCGGTAAGAAAGGTTTGGGTTGACCGGTAGTTGGGGTTGTATCCTCTGTTTCCGTAGTTACCTATGTAGTTTACTTCTTCCTCAAGATGATCATTGGAGAAATCTCCCGTACATTCCCTTGAAGGATCATCATTAGCATCATTTATGCCTTCAACTGCGTGTATGTGTCTTTGCTGTCCTTTTAGAAATTGAGCCATCATGTTCTTTAGTTCAACCATTTGAGAAGCATCAGGGGATGTGTTAGTTGAGCGGAGTGATCTATCATAGTCGGGGCAGTTGTTGCAATCAGTTGCTGCAAGATTCTCAATCAAGACCTTAGGTTCCTCAACGGTCTTTGTCATGAAATTTCCATTGCTTGGAGTTTCCAAGGAGAGCTTATACTTTTGGTCTATGCCACGATAGAAGATGTTCCAAAGGTTCCCTTCCTTGAAACCGTGGTTAGGGCAGTCCCTAATGTACTCCTTGAATCGGTCCAATGCCTCATAGAAAGATTCGGTTGGTCCTTGGCGAAAACCAGAGATCTTGTTCCTCACAGAGATTGATCTTTGCTAAGTGTAGAAATGGCTGATGAATGCTGCTTTGTAATCGTCCCAAGTGGTGATCGAATGGGCAGGAAGAGACTTCAACCATCTAAGGGCTTTGTCGCCTAGAGAAAATGAAAAGAGCTTGCACTTAAGGTAGTCGGCTGAGACTCCATTGGCTCGGGTGGTGCTGCAAATTTCTTCAAATTTATCTATGTGGTCAAGCGGATGCTCGGCTGGTAGGCCATGAAACTGGTTTTGCTTAACCAATGCTATGATTTGAGGCTTGATCTCATAGTCATTCCTTTGAGGTGGAGGCGGGTGGATCGGATTTTTGTCCGTGAAGAAAGCGTCTGCGGAGTCATAGTCTCCAATGGTAGGGTTGTTAGCTTGAGTTCGCACATCAACTTCGCTAGCGGGAGGTTGTTGCGCTAAAGGTGGAGGGTGGTCTCGACCTTCAGCGGCAGCTCGGGCTAATTCGGCATCATGGGCGGCTTGATCCATTTCTTGAGCTCTTTGTCTTCTAAGTGACTTCTCGAGTCTGTAGATTTCAACAACTGGTACAACTAGATTGTCTCTATTAGATTATCTAGTTATGCACCTGAAAATAAGAAAAAGAAAGCCAAAGAAAAATAAGATTAACTAAGTAAACCAAAAACAAAAACAAAAAAGCAAGAAAACAAGAAAATCCTAGGCTAGATCCTAATCGAGGTTCAAAAATACTGCTGCAGTCCCCGAAAACGGCGCCAAAAACTTGATGTGTGGTCAGGTTTTACCCACTTTTAAAATCCTGCAAGTGCACAGATCGTAGAAGTACGGGTTATCGAACACAAGGACTGGCTAGAATGACTATGGATTTCGGATCAAGCTAGAACAAAGTATGATATGTTTGATTGGTGAATTAATAACTAAATAAGAAAGCTAGAGATTGTGAGGTTGTAAAGCAATAAGGGAAAGGCGTTAGGTCTTTAGGGGCTAATTCGCAGAGAAGAAAGCAATGGTCAAGTTCGATGATAGATATAAATCGTTTTAGGAATGATGGGATGATAGATTCGTCTAGAACACAAGACACGAAATTAAGCCTTTCCACTGTCGTGGCTTCGACTCCTATGATAACTAATCTAATCGCTAAACTTTTGGAATGTACTTAGATAGTTAATCAAGCATTAAATCGAGCAAGTTCAGATACAGTTCACTAGGCTTAGTAAATCAACTTTCGCAGTCTAAGAAACCTAGCTTGTCAAAGAATAGGTCCAGCGAATGATACACCACTTTCGTGGCTCACCTTTGAGGTGGAGGTGGGTGGATCGGATTGCTAGATGCGCAGTAAAGCAATCAGCATTAGTAAGTGAAAAAAACGAGACAAAGACTCTAAAGATATCCCTAACAGTTCATCGAAATCATAGATCAAGCAAACAACTCATTGAATTAGTAACCCTAGCAACCTAACAAGTGAATTACTCATACATGACCAAAGTAACAACATAAAGGGATGGAGAAAACATAGTATAAGATAAAAGGTTTAGAAATATTCTCCAAATTGTAGTGAGGAGGAGAGATCCTTTCCTTGAAATCTCTAAGAACAAAAGTAAATCTGTAAAATTGTGATACAATATGCGGCTCTCTTCTCTAGAGAGGCAAAAAAGGTGTATTTATAGTCCAAAGTCTTCACGGGGTCGAGATTACGTAAATGGGCCGAGAAAATTGCGAAATCGCGAAAGATGGGCCTTTGTCGGCCGAGTCGGATCGATCGGGATGATGGTCGGTCGAGCAGGACGGTCGAACAGTTAGTCGGGACGGTCGAGCGCGTACCGAGTGGTGAAGAAAAGTCGGGTAGGACGAAGGCCTTAAACCTCCTGTCCGACCGGGCGCGATCGAGCGGACGGTCGATGGTGTGGAGAAAGATCGGGTCGGACAAAGGCCTTAAACCTCCAGTCCGACCGGGCGCAGTCGAGCGGATGTTGTTGTCCGGATGATGAGGATCGGTCCAACCGCGGGCGTTAAGATCTTGGGTCGGACGGCAGGGTAAAACGGGACGTGGTGAACCGGTGTGTCCGGTTTCGGCCGTCTGACACTCTTCACTAGAACGATCATATCTTCCATTCTACATGGCCAAATTGCATGATTCCTATTGCGTTGGAAAGCTAACTCATGTAGGCATTACAGCAAACTAGCTTTGGTGAAATCCATTGAGTATAATGTTTGTAAGGCTCATTCAAAATTGATGATGTGTCGTGGAGCGGTATAAAGTCCAAATCCTGTGGTTTTGCTCCAAAATGCATCTTTCGACCTGTTTAGACTCTTAGTACTATAAATCCACAAAAAATACATTTTTAGATCTAAAAGCCTTTGAAAACCTTATAAAAAGCATAGTAAAACCATATGAAAAGCGTATAAAATAGAGGTATATCACATACAAAGCCTCAAAAGGAGCCTTGCCAATACTAGCCTAAAAGCTGTTATTGTAGGCAAACTCTGCCAAACATAAGTGATCAGCCCAATGACCACCCCAATCCAGCACACACATTCTCAGAAAATCCTCCAAGGCATGGATAGTCCTCTCTGACTACCCATCTATCTACTGATGATAAGCTGTAATCATATGCACCTTAGTGCCCATCTCAGTCTGAAACGCCCTCCAAAACTCTGAGGCGAATCTCGGATCTCTTTCTGACACAATACTGGCTGGCACTCCATGCAGCCTCACAATTTCTCGCACAAATTTCCTAGACAAAACAGCGGCTCCACAATGACCCAAATATCATCAAAAGTCCGTGAGATCGGTAATCCCACAACGAAATCCATCGTGATCATATCCCACTTCCACTCTGGAATGGTTAAACTCTACAGAAGACAACATGGAACATGATGCTCTGCCTTGACCAACGAACATGTGTTGCACTTCGCAACCCAATCAGCTACATCTCTCTTCATTCCGACCCAGTGATAATACCGTTTTAGGTCACGGTACATCTTGGTCGCACCTGGATGAATCGAGAACTTGCTTGCATGAGCCTCCCTCAGAATTTGTTGTCTCAACTCCTCTCACTTGGGTACACAAACCCGACCACGAACCAAAATCTTCCCGTTCGAAGAGACTTGATACTCAGAACCAACTGCTCGTGACTCATCAATCAGACTTTGATCACTCCGCTGAGCCACTCAGATCATAATGAGCAAATCTGCCTGATCCACTAACTCTAAGCCCAAAGGCTCCTGCGAAATAGCACAAAGAGGCAAAGTGCTAATCTCGCTCACGGAGGCCTTTACATCCTGCTCTCGAGCTGAATCCACCCTCCGTCGACTCAACGCATCTGCCACCAAGTTGGCCTTGCCTAGATGATAGATAATCTCCAGGTCATAGTCTGCCAGAAACTCCACCCACCGCGTCTGTCTCGCATTCAGCAAAGATTGAGTAAAGATATGTTGCACTCTTGTGATCTGTAAAGATCTGCACTGACCCGCCATACAAATAAGACCCCCAAATCTTAAGCGCGAAGACTACCGCTCCCAACTCAAGATCATGCGTAGGGCGATACGCTCGCTGCCCTGTAACTGACTCGAAGCATAGGCAATCACTCTACCCTCCTGCATCAAGACACAACCAAGACCAACTCCTTAAGCATCTATATACAACATATAAGGCTTCCCCGGCTCGGGTAATGCCAAGACATGTGTACTAGTCAACATCTCCTTGAGCTTCATAAAGCTCTCCTCGCACTCCGGTGACCACACAAACGGCACATCCTTGCCGGTCAACCTCGTCATCGGCTGAGACATACTCGCAAAGCCCTTGACGAACCTCCTGTAGTAGCCTGCTAAAACCACCTCGGTAGCACTACTCGGTCTTGGCCAATCCCTGATAGCCTCAATCTTCGCTGGATCCACAGAAACTCCCTCTGCAGAAACAATGTAACCCAGAAAATTCATCTCTCTCTGCCAGAAACTGCACTTGCTCAACTTAGCATACAACTTATGCTCCCGAAGCTTCTCCAGAACCAGCTTTAAGTGAGTCGCATGCTCCTCTGGACTTCTCGAATACACCAAAATGTCGTCGATGAAAATGATAACGAATATGTCCAAAACCTCCCTGAACACATCGTTCATCAACCTCATGAATGATGCCGGCGCATTAGTCAAACCAAAAGGCATGACCCTAAACTCAAAGTGCCCATATCTCGTCCTGAATGCCGTCTTGCAAACATCTGCCTCATCTATCGGAATTTGATGATATCCCGATACCAAGTCTATCTTGGAGAACCAAATAGCCCCCCTCAGCTGATCCAACAACTCATTAATCCGCGGGAGAGGGTACCTGTTCTTCACAGTGACTTGGTTAAA
Organism: Erythrophleum ivorense; assembly: GCA_026724425.1. Classification (NCBI taxonomy): domain Eukaryota; kingdom Viridiplantae; phylum Streptophyta; class Magnoliopsida; order Fabales; family Fabaceae; genus Erythrophleum; species Erythrophleum ivorense. Next base: position 1,266,649 of record JAIUCV010000068.1, read on the forward strand.
TCCCCAGTAATCGATGCACAACTAGAAACTCCCATCCTTCTTCTTCACGAACAACACCGGCGCTCCCCACGGTGAACACTCAGCCAAATGAAACCCTTGCTCAAAAGGTCCTCTAGCTGCTTCTTCAGCTCTGCCAACTATGTTGGCGCCATCCTGTAAGGTGTCTTCGGTATCGGAGCTGTCACCGGGTCTAGGTCAATCGTGAAAGGATGAGACCGAGATGGTGGTAATCCCTTCAGCGACCGAAACACATCCTCAAACTCCTAGACAACCTGAATATCCTCCAAAGCCACCTCACCACTGGACTTCGACATCACAATCGTCGCCAAGTACGCCTCGCAACCTCGCTCTATAATCTGCTCAGCCTGAATAGCCAAGATCACAAGACTCCCGGAAGTCGGTCTCACTCCCTGATAAACCAACCTCCCTGCATCCCGCTTAAACACCACTATGCCTCTATAGCAATCAAGATGAACTCTATAATACGACAGCCAGTCCATCCCCAAAATAACGTCATTCAGCTCCACCGGACTAATGACCAAGTCTGCTGGCATCGACTGCCCCGCAATTTGTACATCCACTGCTTTAGCAAGGCCCGAAGTAGGCAGGAATCCTCCACCAGCCACCTTGACCATGCCTGAACGCTCACCAGCGCTACTCTGGATGCCTCTGCTCTCGGCACACTCTGGAGTAATGAAGCAATTCATATGCGTTGAGAACCCCAAAACTCTATCACAGGAAAATAATTAAAACAAACAACAACAACTCTACCACTAAGAATTTACGAAGTCTGAGTCAAAGATTTTACATCTTATATACCCGGTCTGACTGCTCTGTCCGACCTCCGACGAAGAGTACACCCGCGGCGCTACTCCAATCTGACCCAACAGCTGCACCGCAGCGATCTGAGATACTGGCTGAGCCGCCACTGGCTGAACCGACGCCACCGACATCTACTGTAACTTGGGACACATCGGCTTGAAATGCCCCAGCTCCCTGCAGTAGAAGCACACCTTGGCATCCCTGGATGCCTCCCTCTTGGGACAACTAGCCACTCTATGGTATGTGATGTGGCTGCCACGAACACTCTGGCTGCCTCCAGAGATCTCGTCTGCCCTCCTCTTCTGGCCCTGCGCAGACTTGTCGACCTTACCAGAACCAGAACCGAAACCTGAACCTCTATGCTGCTGCTGCTGACTCCTCGGCTGGATACCAGGAGCAACTGCAGCTGGAACAGCTACCGGACCACCCTGCTCACGAAGGTCCTCCTCAATCGAAGCTGCTAGCTCCACCAGATCCGCCTTCGAAGTGTAGACACCGCCTCTACACTGAGTCTAGATACTCAACCGAAGCCCCTGCAAGAACCTCTGCAAAAGAGCCCGCTCATCCTCCATAGCACGACCCGTATGGACCACCAGTCTACTAAACTCTGCGTCGTACTCACGCACTGACCTCTCTCCCTAAGAGAGTGCCATAAACCTCATCTGAAGACGATCTCGAGCCTCATGAGGGAAGTCGACCCAAGTCCACATCGCCCTCTGAGCCTCAACGGATCTCCACCACAAATGTGCTTCGCCAGCCAGATAGTGCACAGCCAGCTCAACCTGATACTCCTCAGGGCATCTGATCGACCGGAAGTTCCGCTCTAGTCTCTGACGCCACTCATCGGCCTCCTCAGGTCCAACTCTGCCCTCAAAGAAAGGCTTCGCAAACCACTGCATCTGCCCCATCATCTCGAGATAAGTCGAATGCCCAACAACTACAGCTCCCTGCTGCCCAACCACTGCAGCACCCTGCTGTGCTTCGGCCACTGGAGGTGCACCCAGAGCCTGCTCTGGAACCGCTGGCGGAAAACATGCCAACAGCTATGTAAGTAACCCCACGACGAGGTCACCATGACCCTGAACTGAAGCCGCGCCACCACCTTGAGCCGCCCCAACTCCCGCGCCACCACCGGCACCCAAACTAGCCTCTCCGACTATCGACTGTGTCACTGACACAGTCGCCACACAAGGCACTGCACTCTCTCCCGAATCCGCCGGTAATCCTCGACCACCACGGCCAACTGGTCTCCCCCCCACGGGCTCTACCGCGCCCTCTCGCGCCAAGACTTCTAGCACCTGCATCCATCTTGCTGCATTTCCAAAGAACAAAAGATTAGCAAGCTAGAACACACAACCAAAAACACAAACACAAAACTCACCGCGGAATCACTTGAAGGCCGAAGGGGATGATACTAGGATTACTAACTGACTAAAACACAATTAATCAATTAAACACATAGTCTCGGTTCAACCAATTCTAACAGTCCTAAAACCGTCTAGGTTCTGATACCAAAATGTAACAACCAAGCTTTTTTTTTTTTTATAAATAACAAGTGCGGAAATTCTCAATCAATAACTCAAATAATAATCAATTAATTCAACCAACAGTATTCAATTAAATTCCAGAATAAATAAACTAGCAACTTAAACACCAGGTTCGCATAAGTAGCTTAAACAATAACAAACTCAAATAATAAACACCCTATAATCCCCTTCTTCATCCTTGATTCTGTAATCACACTTTTCTTTTACCTGCATCACATTAACGAAAACGAGATGCATAAGTATTTAAGAAATACTTAGTGAGGCAATCACTCCGCCTACGGACCAATTACGCAATTTCCAGATAATTACATTATTTAAATAATTCCCAAAATTATTAAGTAATTTTTCAATGCTCAAAGATAATTTTCATAAATATTAAAATAATTTTCCACAATTATTTTCCACCAATTAATTATTCATTTCCACCATTAAATAATTAATTATCGATTAAACCAATATTAAACCAACTAAATTCGAATTAACCAACATTAAACCGATCCGGTCAGCAATCAGTGTCGAATGACACAATCGACCGACACAAGCTTGGTGTCGCTCCACACTCGACCACTTGGTGTTGCTCGACACCGATCTAACAGATCGACGTCACAACGTTAAACCAGCACAGAAACACCAACTATCACAATCAACCACTATAAACTCAATCAAACACGATTATAACACAACTCGTCACACAAACAACCGCGAAATCATCATATATTCAACCAATGATCAAACCAATTCAACAGATCTAGATTTCGCAAACCTACGATCATGCACTCTACTTGACAAATGATTGAACAGAGAAAAGGAAGATGAACAGTGACAAAAAGCAACCCAAAGCTCTCAAATTCGACCAGAAACTCAATCTCCTTCTTCTTTTCTCTCTGATACCTCTCTGCCTCGAACATTGTGTAAAGAATGCGGCTCCTCACCTTTCAAATCGAAACCTAGGGCTTTTCCCCCAAACCAGCCCCAAACCGAAACGACTTAAATCGAACCTATCGATTTTGCCATAACCGGTGTCGCTCGACACCACTCGTCGAACCACCAAAACTAGACAAAAAAATAAATCAAACTGCGATTGATTTCCAATAACCGGTGTCGACCGACACCCTTCCTTGGTGTCGCTCGACACCACCTCCGAAAAGTCACTTTTCGGTTTACGGATGTTACAAAAAAGAACTTTGGCGGAATATGTTTGGTTCTGTCACTTTTGATATATCCTTCCTTCGTTTGAGTGACACATGCATCATTGTCTTCATATAAGATGGTTGGTTCTGTATTCGTCCGGATTCCACTACTTGATTGAATATGTTGACTTATTGACCTAAGCCAAACACATTCTCTTCTTGCTTCGTGGAGCGTAATGATTTCAGCATGGTTTGAGGAAGTGGCCACAAGTGTTTGTTTCTGAGAGCCCCATGATACAACGGTTCCTCCGACAGTGAAAACGTAACCAGTTTGTGATCTGGCTTTGTGCGGGTCAGATTGGTATACTGCATCTGCAAAACCAATCATTTGGCCATCTGTATTTTTAGGGTAAAATAATCCTAAATTAATCGTTCATTGAAGATAGCGAAAGACATGCTTAATTCCATTTCAATGTCTTTTAGTAGGAGAGGAGCTAAATGTTGCCAAGAGATTGATGGCAAATGATATATCAGGACAAGTACAATTCGCAAGATACATAAGGGCACCAATTGCACTTAAATATGGTACTTCAGGACCAAGTATCTCGTCATTTTCTTCATGTGGTCGAAAAGGGTCATTTTCAACATTAGAGGAGTCGCCTTATCCATGTTTAGAGGAGTACTTAGAGGAGTCGCTAGAAACGTTTTAACACTCTTTTGGTATAAGTAGATTGGTGTATAAATATACCCTTTTCAGAGTGCTCAATTCGCAAGCCAAGACAAAACTTTGTTTGACCGAGATCTTTCATCTCAAATTCCCCTTTTAAATAATTTGTGCTTCATGTATCTCTTCTTGAGTTCCTATAATATTTAGGTCATCAACATATATTGCAATGATTACAAATCCGGATGATGTTGTCTTGATGAAAACACATGTGCATATAGGATTGTTGATATATCCCCTTTTAATTAAATGTTCACATAATTCTATTCCGGCCTAGATTGTTTTAACCCATATAGCGTCCTTTGCAATTTTATTGCGCATAATTCTCTTGGTTTCGAACTTAATGCTTCTGGCATTTTGAACCCTTCGGGAATTCTCATATAGATATCAGTATCTAATGATATATATAAGTATGCTGTAACAACGTCCATAAGACGCATTTCTAGATTTTCACTAGCCGCCATAACCGGAAATACTTTTTCATCGAAGTTACAGTCAGCAAAACGTGACGTAAAGACATCTCCCGTTTGTGGTTCGAGATATTGTATAATAGATGGGGAATCACAACCAACATATATTCCTAATCTTCTTTGGGGTCCCATTTTGGTGCGTTGTGGTGGTGCTATAGGTACGTATACCGCACAACCAAAAATCCTTAGATGAGAAATATTTGGTTCTCGACCAAAGGCTAACTGTAGTGGGGAGTATTTATGATATGCACTTGGTCTTATTCGAAAAAGAGCTTATGCGTGCAGAACGGCATGTCCCCATACAGAGGTTGGGAGTTTTGATCTCATGATCAATGGCCTTGCAATTAATTGCAAACGTTTAATTAATGATTTAGCCAAACCATTTTGTGTATGAACATGGGCCACAAGATGTTCAACATTGATTCCAGTTACCATAAAATAATCATTGAATGCTTGAGATGTGAACTCACCAACATTGTCTAATCTAACTCCTTTTATTGGATAATCAGGAAACTGAACTCTTAGTTTGATTATATGAGTTAGAAATCTCGCAAATACCATCTACTTGACGCGTCAATCATTACCAAGAAATAGTAAAATGGTCCACATGGTAGATGTATAGGTCCACATACATCGCCTTAGATCCGTTCAAGGAATTTTGGTAACTCTTTATCGATTTTGGTTGGCGACGGCCTTATAATTAATTTTCCGAGAGAACACGCAACACATGTCATTTTCTTTCCATGGTATATCTCTAGGGTTTTCAATGAATGCCCGTGTGAGTTCTCAATAATTTTTCGCATCATAGTAGTACCTGGATGGCCAAGGCGATCATGCCATATTGTGAAATCATCAAGATTTCTTTTGATCACGAGATGTGATTCTATCTCATTAATGTATGTATGATGAAAACCAAAAGGGAGTTTTGGTAGCTTTTCCAGTACTTTCATTTTTCCTGATTTTTCAGAAGTTATTATATGTATTTCTTTCCATCCTCAGTTGCTGACTGAGTATCAAACCCTTGAAGGTATATATCTATAAAACTCAACAAATTTCTTTTAGAATTTCGAGAAAATAACGCATTATCTATTGAGAACCTTGTCCCATTAGGTAATGCAAAATTAGCGTTCCCAATCCCTTCAATCAAGTCTGCAGGACCTTATATTGTATTGACAATAATCTTTGTCGGTTTTAAATTGGAAAATTATTTTCTATGTTTCAGAATAGTGTGCGTTGTTCCAGTATATGGTATACATATATCCCCAATATTCACCTTAGATGTTGTTCCATTTTTATTGTAATCCATTTCTGAGATCAACAAAACAAGTCATATAAATAAGATAATTTTATTAATCAAGCAAATAGCACACAATAATTATACATTAATAATTGAAAATCACACAATAATTATACATAAGTAGATAGTGCAAGCAATATTAATTTTAAAAAATTTTACACAAGCGACCATTATTTATAGCATAATCTAAGAAATTTCAAGAGCCACATGAAGGATATGTCAGACTTCTGTAGGAGCGGTGTCATCGAAATCATTTGCAAAGTCAGAAGCAACAAGATGAGTCGTTCCATCAGAATGTTCTGCAAAGTTTACTTCTTTTCCTTTTCCTTTGCCTTTGGCGGATTCTTTGTACAATGTACAAAAGTGCGTAGGAGTACGGCATAATCGAGACAAATGTCCTTTTTTCCTGCATCTGTAACAAATAGTCTCTCGCTTTTTGGAGGTATTTCCTTGGTGCTCCTTTTTTGAAGATTGTTCAGAGCGGTTCCATTGGAATGACCTTTTGTTATTCGGGTTGTGTCTCCCACGTCCGCGATTGTTTCGACCGCCACAACCTCGGAAGGATTTGTTTTTCTTCACCGGTTTCTTAACATCCAATGCGTTTGCTTCAGGAAATGCTTTGGATCTAGCAGGTCGAGTCATGTGATTCTTTATGAGAAGCTCATTATTCTTCTCCGCTATTAGGAGCGCCACAATCAAATCAGAAAATTTGGTGTATCCCCCGCAACCTGTATTGTTGTTGCAGGGTGATGTGGTTCTTGTGGAATGTGGTGTATGTCTTCTTGAGCATTTGAGCTTCCGTTATGGTTTCAGCACAGTATCTCAGTTTGGCCACAATTCCTAACACAGCGGAATTGTAGTTCATCACTTTGTCAAAGTCTTGGAACCTCAGACTTTGCCACTCATCCCGAGAAAGTGGAAGTGTTATGTCTTTCTGATGATCAAACCGATCTTTTAGAGACTACCAGAGCTCTTTGGGGTCCCTCATATGTGCATAATCATATATGATGCTCTCATCAAGGTGTCTTCTAAGGAAGATCACCGATTTCGCCTTTTCTTGGGCCGTCGAAGTATTGATCTCTTTTATGGTTTCTGACAACGCTAGAGATTCCAAATGAAGTTCGACATTCGTTGTCCAAGAAATATAATTAGCACCAGTGATGTGCAGGGCCAGAAATTGGAGCTTCTCAATGTTTGCCATTAAAAATGTCTAAAATAAAATAACATAAAGCATTATTAGAAAGATATTTTTATTTAATTTAAAATATGCATGGTGCTGGAATAAACAATGAGTTTTCAAGAAATACAATTGTATAAAACATTAAAATAAAAATCATCACAGATTATTCGGGAGAAAATTGTCCAATATATAAACTATAAATTGCAACAAAAATATAACCAATTACAAAAATCAAAAACGGATGAAACCATTTTTTCTTGGAGAGGATTTTGAGAGAGATGAAATATTTGAGTGAAATGAATGAGTCAAATATAGGTGTATTTATAGATTATAAAATATTGTTCATTAGCCGTTAAGTAGCCGTTAGAAAGTAAAAAAAAAAACTTTAATATTTTAATTTATGACCGTTGGAAGTAGAAATTAATTGTATAAATATATAATAATTTTATCATGCTAGAAAAAATTATTTACTAGTTTAGATATAAAAAAAATTTAACAGGAATTTTGATCTAAACATAAGTTTAAAGATAAAAATACGGTAATTGAATAATCCATATTACAACCAGTAAATAAATAAATATAGTGAATGAATTAACCATAAGCGGGGTAAATAAATAAAATAAAGCAAAGTAAGTAAATATATAAATATGGTGACTGAAATCAACCATAAAAGCAGCATAAGTAAATAAACAAATATGGTGAGTTAAATCAACCATATAACAGAGTAAGTAAATTAAATAAAGAAAAATAAATAAATAATTATGATGACTTAAATCAACCATAAAAGCAGAGTAAGTAAATAAACAAATAAGAACATGGTGACTTAAATCATCCCTTATAATAGCAGTTAATTAAATTAATTAGGAGGTTAAACCGTCCATTGTGGTAGAAAAATCAGAAATAAAATGATGATGGGGCAGCCGAGCCGCACTCCGATAACAGTAACATTAATTAAAATTTTGGACCATAATGGTAGAGTGATCGTGCTGATAACGTCTTATAATTATATTATAACATATCTGTATTTGAGAATTATTTATAAAAGAAAAACTTCACAAGGTTTGTAAATGACAAAATCTGAAGACCAGCGCCCTTCAGCGACAACCCTCTTCTGTCCACTAATGTCCAGCAGTCTGCATTTTTGATCTTCTTTCACATGCTGATGAGGACTACTCTTCTGCGCGTAAGTAACTCATCAGTTTCACCATTCTTAATCTGTATTCCAAGTTAGGCTACTTATAAAACAAATATAGAAAAAAAACCTGCTGAGTTGAAGTCGAAGGAGATTGTGACATTGGTTTCAAACTCTTGACAGGAGCAGAAGGCGTAATTCCTTGCATACGAGGAGATACACTATACGGTGACTCCGTACTGAAGTCCTCTACTAGAACATGAACTCTGTTCGCTGGCCATGCTACAAAGGACTTCAAAGACTCATGAAGATTTGACTGTTCTGCAGTGGGTCGCCAGAGAAAGGTATCGGGTTGTAGCACCTCATCTACAAAAACCTTAATGGCATTTGGTCCAAGAGGAAGACCGTTCACCAAAGCTTTGGGATCACGAGTCTGCCAACGGCCTTCGGCAACAGGTTCGTCGTCATTAGTTAACCAATGTAGAAGTTTGCACTTGTTCAGAGAGGTTGTGCTTGGGCTCTGTCATTCACATAAGTCAGAAACATCTCCCGCTATTAGTGAAATATATATACGTTATACACAGCTAAACTTTAACAACCATAAATCACGAATGAGGGTTTGGTTAATAAGAATGTACCTTTGGCGGAATATCTTCTAACTCTAACTCCTCAGCAAGCGAGACAACACAATTCTGAGGCCACGCAATGGTCTCTCCTACAGCATGGGCAATAGTATACATATTCGGAGCAGGTCTCCAAAGAAAGGCATCTCCTTTAATCACTGTATCAACAGACACCTTCACAGAATTAGGCCCTAATGGTACGTTGTTGACGAAGTCCATGTGATCAGAAGATAGAATGCGAGCCTCAGCAACTTTATTCTCGGAGCCAGACCAATCAAATAGAATACACTTGTTCTGGTTCCTTTGGTTTACAGACTACAAACAAAAAAAAATTAACACATAGAACATGAGAACTTGTATGACAAGTTACAAGGACAATCACATTCGAATAAAATGCTTACTTTTGCTGCCGAGTTTTCACCCACCTCAATCTCCGGACGCTGAAAAAAAGGTATATCATTGTCGGTAAAATAAGGCCAAACAGATGAACAAAAAATGAGATATGTGAAGAAACTTACGTGGCTATTCATTCTCGCAAGAGTCTCCTGTAATTCATGGACCTGCTGCTGCAATTGAGCTTGAGTTTGTTGCATTTCTGTGACATACTTTCTCTTCACCTCGAAACAAGCAAGCTTGCTCATGCTCATTCCGCGGCCCATTGCCCTGAGTCGTCCAGGGTTGTCAGGTCCTAATATCTGCGCCAGGCAGTCTTCTTTTGGGTTAGAAGACGACGACGACGGAGTATCAGATTGAATGAACTCATTGGCCTTTTGCTGGTAAGAGTTCGATTAAAACAGTTAAGTGTCACACATTTTCAGAGTGTTTCTCTTACAATGAATGAAACTTACTATTTTAGAAGCAGCATCCGTGTTTACTGCTGTCCCATCCTTCTTAGTCCGTGACTTCACCCATACATTCAGCCGTGTAACTTCAGCTGGTTCTGAGCTTTCTTTTTTCTACACAGTGAAATGTATCCAATACGTAAGACATTTTTAAGAAAAGCTCAGCATTACCACAAAGATTCACATGAAAGAGCGGTAGTTACCATGTCCTCTGCCAATCTAACCATCCCTTTGCGACTACAGGTGTGAGGGATTTGCTTACTCCTTCTTTCCTTGTATGAATCGCTAACAGCCTGACTCAAAAATTAGTACACATTAAAGGCACATACCACTTAAACGTAAAAGTTATTACCTTGAACTCTTGGCTTGTCTTTAGTTTCACAAACTTCCTCCATTCTGCAGTTGGAATATTGTCTGGCCTTAGCTTCATTCGGTCCGAATGGTTCTGCGCATCTCGTATTTGTTTAACAAGCCTTGATTTAGATGCCCTCCATAAGCATCCCATCTGCTTCATAACAGCCGCCTTCTCATATTCTCCATCAATATCAAACCGTATCTAAAATAAATATAAAAACAAAGTTGACTTAATAGTATGTAAGAAAGATTTAACTGATGGTAATTAAAAAAGATGAAGGGATTACCTTAACAGATTTCCATAAAACAGTCTTCCGCTCTTCACCAATCTTTCTCCAATCATCTATCAGTACGGGAACATGTTCCCGTACCAACGGACCTAAGTACGACGACAACTTCACTGATCCTTCTCCGCAGGGCTCACCTAACTCAGTGAACTCCACTCTTATTTTTGTATTAGGATCCCTAGCAATATCCTTCATCTTGGTTGGTCCCCTGTGTTTTTTGGGTTGTGGCTGAGCAGTCTCCTCAGCTTCCTCTGGTACAGCATTCGGGTCCTTATCTGCTTCACGTTCTGAACGTGACTTCTCATTTTCTGACCCAATCTCAGTTCCTTGCGTCTCATCAATTGGAGTGTCCTGAATAAGTGATTCATCTGGAAAGCCTCCTTCTGACTCTGCGGGTATGGATCCAACGAATTCAGGCTCTGAATTGTCCACATGATTCTTCCTTTTCTTCGTTCTCTTGGTTGACTTGCCCATACTGTTCCTTCTGTAAGCTCAAAGAGGTTTAGAAAACGTTAAACAGACAAGACTACTCAAAAGCAAACCAAAACATATCAATGCCAATTCCCCCAAAAGAAACATAAATACCGTTAAAATGTAGAAGAAAACTCAAAGAAAATATAAAGGCAAAACAAGGCAGTCAAATGTCAATGAAATTGAAAGCAATAGTAACACACATAGGCAATAAATGAATCAACTCTGTCACACATATATTCCTTCACAGTCGTCACGGACATTTTGTGAATCATCTGCCAAATCTTCCTGATTGATATCAACGACTGAAGGCAATGGTCCGACATCCATATGACCTCCTTGTAAATTATCATCACTGTATACTCTCGGAGGACCCCTCATGACTACATACCAACTAGAGTCATCACTTTCCCTAGAGTAGAATATCTGTTTCGCCTGGGAGGCTAAAATGAATGGATCCTTAGCAAATGAAATTTGGCTCTGATTCAAATTAACCAACGTGAACCCATCTTCGACCTTAACACCGTTGCCTCTAACCGCCCATTGACACCGAAATATAGGAACGTATAATACGTTATAATCTAGCAGTATGATATCTAACACCCTCCCATAGTATGATACTAGATCTACTACTTGAGCCATGTCCTTAGCACTAGATCTACACATTGCTGTTGCCTCGTAGTAGACACCACTGTTCTGACTAAGTCTACTCGCTGAGGCTGTATGAAACCTCATGCCATTGATTATGTAACCCGTGTAAGATCTAGCTACACTACGTGGACCATATGCTATCCACTTAAGTGTCTCGGCCTTGTCTTCAGCATCCAAAGGTATCTAACAATACCAAAACATCATGTGAGATAAGTAATTAACTACTAACCCAGTAAATGAAACAAATTCAAATAGAAATATTAATAAAACGTGCCTGTTCCTTTAGCCATGTTGCGAATTTATTTGTGTGCATACTCCATTGGTAAGTTGCATCACGTCTACATCTAATGTTAGTGTCTTGGAGATGTTGGAGATGAGCACTTACATTTGAAACAAAAGAAAATAAAGTACTTTAGACCGTAATTGCGGAACTAATTAAAATAAATGCATATATAGTCAAAAGAGAATAACTTACTCGACATACGGTTCCACCATAGCCGTGTTTTGTATTACCGCAAGGTGTGCTATCTTCTTATCCATCTCGGTAAGAGTGAATGATGTGCCCGTCGATATAGGACGACCTTCTAGGATGGATTCACTCTCGTATTCAGTGTTCCTATCATCTTTGTCTACCACATTGGTTGTCTTCTTTAAGAAGGCAGAGCAAAACTGCATACATTCTTCTGCAAGATAGGACTCGGCGATACATCCCTCCGGTCTTGCTGTGTTTCTCACGTAGTCCTTCAAAACTTTCATGTACCTGCATATAACAAACATGTAAATAAATCCCAACATTATAAATAATCATCAAAATATGAATGAATAAAATGGAAAAATATAACCTTTCGAATGGGTACATCCATCGGAAATGCACTGGACCACCTAATCTGGCTTCTCTTCCTAGATGTACACATAAGTGAACCATGATGTCGAAGAAACTAGGAGGCCAAAATCTTTCAAAAATACAGAGAGTCTCCACAATCTCCGTCTCCATATTCTGGAGCTGTTCCATATCAATCACTCGTTGACACAGAAGGTTGAAGAATGCGCATAACCTAAAAATAGCTATCCTAGGACCCTTAGGCAGTAGACCTCTAACTGCAACTGGTAGTAGTTGTTGCATCAAAACGTGGTAATCATGAGATTTAAGTCCCATGACTTTGCAATCATCTAGTGACACACAACTAGCAATGTTAGAGCAGTAACCATCCGGGCCTTTGAAGTCAAATAACCGCTTACAGAAGGTTTTCTTCTCTGACTTTGACAATGACCAAGGAGCTGCGGGAAGTAATATCCGTTTATCGTGAGGTTTCGGATGCAAGTCCTTCCGGATGCCAAGAGCTTCAAGATCCTTTCTAGCTTTTATACCGTCCTTGGAATTTCCACAATGCAATAACGTTGCAATTAAACTCGCTGCCACATTCTTCTCAACGTGCATCACGTCCAAATTATGTCTCACCGGTAACTCCTTGTGAATCAAGAAAAAAATGTTAGTAAGAGAACACATATATTATGTCATATACTGATATTAATATGAAAATGTAAATATACCTGCCAGTATGGTAAGGTGAAGAATATTGATCTTTTCTTCCATCTGGATAACTCCTCTTCATCTTTTTCTGCTAAGTCTTCTTCCTCGTCAGATGCACTATCTTCTGCTTCGTTAGCAGAAGTTACTTCTACGCGGGCATCTCTAGATCTCTTTTTCCCCATCTCTTTTCTATTTCCAAAATCATTTCTGTAATTTTTCAGCATAATGGAAACATTACGACCCGTAAGGATCCTACCCTTAATCCCATGCTCAGTTTTTCCATCAAACCATGTCTTCTTCCCTCTGAAACTATGACTCGGAGATAAACCTTTCCTATGGCTCATGTAGACATGTTTCCTACAATTACTCAACCACAAACTATCTGTATGCTTCCCACATATTGGACAACCCATTTTCCCTTTCACTTTACACCCTGCAAGATTTCCATATGCTGGAAAATCACTAATAGTCCACAGAAGCATTGCCCTAAGCGTAAATGTTGTCTTACTAACAGCATCATAAGTTAACTCGCCTATAGCCCATAACCTATTTAAATCTTCAACCAGAGGTTCTAAGTATACATCTATACTATTACCTGGTTGATGCGGTCCGGGAATCAAGAGAGTGAGCATGATATTCTCCTCTTTCATACACAGTGCAGGAGCCATGTTGTAATTGACGAGCAAAACAGGCCAACAAGAGTATCTGCTGTTCTTCATGCTGTATGGATTAAACCCATCAGTTGACAGTCCCAGCCGCAAGTTCCTCTGCTCGGCGGCGAAAGAAGGGAACTTGTCATTCATAGACATCCATGTGACAGAGTCTACCGGATGGCGCATTTTCCCGTCTGTGCTCTTGTTACTGAAATGCCATCTCAAATCCATGGCTGTTTGCTCTGACCTGAACATCCTCTTAAGGCGAGGGATGATTGGAAAATACCGTAGAACTTTCTGAGGAACTCCCTTCTTTATCTCACCAGTGTGCATGTTCGTTTTCCATCTTGAAGTCTTGCATTTTGGACAGACCTCGACCTTCTTCAGTGTTTTCCTGAACAAGCAGCAGTCATTCACACAGGCATGGATCTTCTCGTACCCCATATCAAAGGTTTTTAGAAATTTTTTGACGTCATAAGTGGATGTGTGGAGGACATTGTCTTCAGGCAACATATTTGGCAATTCCTCCAGTAGCTCATTGAAACTCTTATCTGACCACCCATTCTGCGTCTTGATCCTAAACAGAGTAACTATGGCGGAAAGCTTGCTGTGGTGAACACACGCTGGATACAATGGTGTCTCAGCTTCTGTAAGTTTTGCTAAAAACTCATCTTCTTTTCGGTCATCTTTCTCAGCAGCTTCTGAATCGTCTAAGCCCTTACTAACTAACTCCTCATCTGTGCATCTTGCAGCCTCGTACAGACCCAAAATCTCATAATTACGACCATTATGTTGGCCTGGTTCTACAGCTACAGAGTTCCCATCTCCATGGTGAAACCAATCTGCCCGTATCTTGTAAGCAGCATCCATCCCATTTATAACTAAATGTGACACAACGTCGCTATATGCAACTCGAACTAGGTTGCGACACAAACCACATGGACATATTATCTTCCCATTCACTCCTAATTTGTCACTAACAGCATCAACAAAAGCACGAGCACCACTAATGTAAGCAGGATCCACTCTTGAGTTCATGTAAAACAAAGAAAAAGACGAAAACAGTTAAATAAATGTTGAATGTTACGAACCCAAAAGCAAACAACTTAAAACAACTGTAAATACCTGCATAAGTAGACCCATGCCTTGTCTAACATTGTTGTTTTTGACAACCGTAATCAGGTTCCTTGCAACAGGTGAAACAAGTATGCATGATTCAAGCAGAATAGAGGACAAATCAAACATCAAGTAATAAAGACACAGAGAAAGCAAACAGAAAGCAAACAGAAAGCTATACATAGAAGCTCGCATGTGTAATTACAGATAACAATTGAGTCAAACAATGTGACTAACCTTTTCTGTTAATGTGCTGCTTCTGACTTCACAGAACTCGCCCCCAAATTCACGAACACAGACCTGAAGCTGTAGTTCTCAATCGCTTCCTTAAATTGTTTCAAAACGAACAATGAATTAGATTACGATTAGGTAGTTTATTAAATATATGAACCCTAATAATGAACTCACTTTCAGTAGTAGACGATGATAACTCGTAAATCTCGGATTCCAGACAATAAGAACTTGAAAATCTCGGGTTCAAATCAGACGTAAACGAAAATGGAGATTGCTTATTGAGAGATCAGGTAGACGTAGAAGAAACGCACATATTCGGAGTGAAGATCGAGCTGTAACTGAGGAGAAGTGGAATCGGCGGAGATGGCGAGGGAGAATCGCGATAGGGACGACGGAGAGAACGAGGTAGGTTTTTTTTTTCTTTTAATTTTTTTTTTTTAATGCTATGAAAAATGTTTGTAATAAAGACTAACCGCGAAATCTTTTTTTTTTTTCTAAGTGTTGGCGCTTTGATCAATAATTTGGCGGATTAGTGAGTCAATAAATCCCGCTTCCTTTTTATTTGGGCATAGCATAAATGTAATGCTATGATTTTGCTAATGACACTTCTAAAAAACTTACAATAGCAGTTACGAAAATTGTGCTATGCTTATCTGCTATCAATGGGGGTATTTGTCATGTATTGGTGTTTCCGCTCAACAACAGAATTCTGCTGTGGAGTTTCTGGACAAGAATGGAATGGAACAATTCCTTTCTTTTTGAATAACTCGGTGAACTTCAGCTCAGGCGCATTGTCTGATATGACACCTTTGATGACTGCCTTATACTGAACTTCAATCATCTTCAAGTATTCTGGAAAAATAGTCACAACTTTATCTTTGGTTCAGAGGAGATAAAGCCATGTCACTCTAGTGTGATCATCCACTATTGTGAGAAAATAGCGATATCCTTCAGGAGTAGAGACTAAAAAGGGACCCCAAACATCAATGTGTAGTAGATCAAAAGCTTTCTCACACACATTGTTCTTGGAAACAAAAGAAAGATGCTTCTGTTTTACAAGGGAACAAATGACCCATAGAAAAGAGCTTTTATTCCTTTGTTTCAAACGAAGTATATCTGTAACAAAATCATTTTTGCTTACAGATGGATGTCCTAGTCTATTGTGCCATGCCAGAGGGAATAATCAACAATAACATTACCACAAATTGGAGAATCTTGTGTAAGCGGTTCCTCAATAGTAGTAGTGTCTAGGAGATAGAGGTTTGAGATCTGTTCACCCTTCCCAATCATCAACCCCTTGGTAAGATCTTGTATCATGCAAGAATTCTCATCAAACAAGACATGATAGTGTAAATCCTTTGTCAACTGGCTGACACTGAGAAAATTCAATTGAAAGTCTGGTATGTAGAGAACATTATTCAATACCAAACTATCACTCAGCCTGATTCTACGTATGTAACATCCGCAAACCAAAAATTGTTTTTTGGCGTGTGGTGTCGAGCGACACCAGGAGGGTGTCGGTCGACATCGGTCCGCGAAATCAATTTCCGGTCTGATTTCAATTGTCCCGTTCACTGGTTTGGGTTAAGGAGAAACCCTATTCGCGAGTTATAAATGGGGACGCCGTATTTTCTTCACAGTTTTCGAGAGTTTAATTGGCAGAAGTGAGAGAAAAAGGAGATTGGAGATTTGTGGGTGATTGTTGAGAGCTTTGGGTTGATCTTGTCGCTGTTCTTCGCTGTTTCCTTGTATCCTCATCTTTTCAATTCGTTATCGAGGTGAATGCGCGATCGTAGGCTCGGGAATACTAGATCGACTTGATTGTGTGTCTGTTTCGTGATGAGTTTATGTTTATATGCGGGTTTGATCGAGTATTTCGTGATGAATTGATGAATTTGGTGTTTTTGGATCTGTTTCGTCGTTCTGGGTTTCGAGTCTGCGAGTCGGTGTCGAACGACACCAATTGGTGTCGGTCGACACTAAGTAGACGAGTGTCGAGTGACACCATCTGGTGTCGGTCGACACTGGGGTGTCTAGTGTCGAGCGACACCATCTGGTGTTGGTCGACACTGGCGTGTCTAGTGTCGAGCGACACCAGTTTGTTTCCTGCAGTTAAGTTGTTTAGATTTCTTGAATTGGTTATGCTGTTTATGTTTCTGGTATTTGCGTAATTGTCTTGTAGACGGGATGACCGTCTCACTAAGTATTTGAGATAATACTTACGCATCTCTTTTTCCCATGTGATGCAGGTAAAAGAATTGTGTGATCGCGGAATCAAGGCCGGAGAAGAGGATGATAGGGTTGTTAGATTTTATTTGTTCCCGCTGTTAGTCTAGTAGATACTGGTGTATAGGTTGCTAGTACTTTATTTATTTCTGGAGTCTAGTAGATACTGGTGTATAGGTTGCTAGTATTTTATTTATTTCTGGAATTGAATTGGTTATTTATTTATTGAATTATTCTTTGAGAACTTCCGCATTGTTAGTAATTAAAAAAAAATAAAAAGCTTGGTTGTTTCAACGTATACCAGTAACTCTCACTCCTAATCCAGTCGGTACAGTAATAAAGGAGTTGAAATATTCAAATAAATGCTCAAAGAGTTTCCTATCATGTGTGGCTCCACTGTCTACTATCCATGTTCAGAGGATAAAACATTTTTCGTAGCTGTCAAAATGCCAATGAAGCGTAGGGTAGAGTTAGGAAAAGCCATACCGGGCAAGGTAGTGACTGTGCCACCAGAAGTAGAAGCCACATTGTTGTTTTGAGCATTTTCAGGTTGTAACTGTGAATTGAAGTAAGCAATAACGCCTTGTATCTGATCTTTAGAGAGACTGTGAGAATGGTGGAGACATAATCATTTTCTGTAGCTGGAGTGTTCATAGAAAGATGAGCCACCACTAGTTTAGAATGTCCAGATGGTTTGGTTGAATATCCCATCTTTTCTGGTTGTTGTTTGAGCTTGTGCTTGAAACCCGTCGGATAGCCGTGGATTTTGTAGCAAGTTTCCAATGTGTGACCACTGTATCCGCAATGTGTGCAAACAGGGCAAGACTTGTTGTAGTGTGACTAAGTAGCATTGACAAAAGCTTGCATAGGAGTAGGTGCAGAGATCTGAAAAAGTTGTAGCATTAGTCACTGGGATGAGATTTCTCTGACTATGATCTTGATCAAGTAAGTTGTAAATCTCGGAAATGTTAGGAACATGTTTCTTCATGATAATTTGGCTTCTAATGACGGCATATGAATCATTCAAGCAAGCCAAAAACTTTATCACTTTAGCATGTTCTGCCTTAGTAGTCATAGATTGGCAACAAAAGCAATTTCGACAAGTATCAACACAATTTGCACCATCAAGTTCATCCAAAAGAGTCTTCAACGTCGTATAATATGTAGCCAAATCCATTGACCCTTGCTGGAGTGACCATATTTGTTGAGAAAATTGATATGATCTTGGAAGATTTGTGATATGAAATCTAGCCATCAAATCTTTCCGAATCTCAGATGCATCATTGAAACAGAGTATACTCTTGTAAATCTTCTTAGAAACTGAATTTAAAAGCAAAGATTTAACCATTGAGTTACACCTAGACCATATCGTGAAGTTTCGATGCGATTCGCTTGGACAAGCAACATATCCATCAATGAACGCAAAGATGATCTAAAGGAAGAAAAAACGAAAGAGAAGAAAGAAAATCGGAAGGATCGCGTGAGATTTCAGTCTCACGGCTCTGATACCATGTTCGATAAGATGAGCTAAAGGAAGAAGAAGAGAAAGAGTAAAGTAATTTATGTTATTCATCATAATGTTTGACGATAACAATCACTCTTTTATATATGAGAAGTGGTTCTGGTTTACTCAGGTAACGGATATTAAACCAATATACATTTCATCACTAAAGCTTGGGAAAAGAAATTGTACACGTGCAAAGCTCAAGTCATTTGTGTATATGAAAGGAAACGAGGTTCGTTTCAAGAACTTGAGATGCTTTTACTGTTTTGTCAATATATGTAAGCTGAATCCATTTATTTTGTCTTCTTTTTTCTCCGCATCCTTTTATGGCCCGAAAGGCGGGGAACTCCTCTTTATTTGATATATATTCTTGGTTTGATGATTGTGTTCTTCTCTTGGAATTCATCTTGTTCCTGGTAGACGAGATTGTTTCAGTTAGTTCGTTAATCTTTTACTCTTCTCTGGGTTATACAGAAAGACAATGGGATTAATATCAAGTGCATGCCATACCCGAAGTGACGGAAAGAGTATCCTAAATATCAGTGGCAGAGAAAGTAGCCGAACAACGCATCCAACCTGATTTATTTTGGTTAGGAGTTGATCTTTATCTATGTGGTTGGATGTGGATCTTCGGAAACTATCCAAGCAAGAAAGAAGTACAGAAGAAACGCTTCAGGAGCTTGTGGAAACTGCGAAGAAAGAGTTTTCGTAGTCTTGGCAGATGAAGCACAAGCCATCCCATTGGCCTATCAAGACTCTGGCGGCTAACTCTATATGCAGAATCTGTCAAACTATTCTGCTAAATTACGAATCGAGAGACGATGGAATAGGGGAATCTCTGTTAAGAAAGCTTGAAACCATCATCTCGGATATAGTTTCAGGTTGTTTCTGCAACGTAGCACATGTGATATCCGCTAAATGTTTGGTGACGGCTGCATCTCGGAAGAACATAGAAGATTCTTGAGATTGTAGAGAGAAGATGCTTACCTGAATTGAGATGTGATAAGATGAAGAACATTGATGAATGGAGAGCATTCTACAAGTTGAACTCTTCTGAATATAATAATAACAAGACATGTTCTCCAATTTCGAATGAGCTGTGCATCATTGTTGACTAATTTGCTGAGTAAGTATGCTAGAGAGCGTGTTTGTGTAAGAAGAGAGATTCGTATAGAGAGCGGTTTACAATTTTTTTATAGATGATATAATGTTATAGCACTTGCTTTATAGATAATCATGTCAAATGGAGAGTGTTACGGTTTATTATTGATTAACAGTAAAATACATATCAAGTTGTTGCTGCATATATGTTCACAGCACACATCTTATTGCATCCAAGGTGTTCTTACTTCATATCCAAAGACCATATATCTGTTCGTAACAGGTGGTTTGGTCCGGTAGACTTTACTTTTTAGTGCTTCCTTACTTCAAAACAATAAGATCCTAACTGTGAACTAACAGGTTAGCAGGAAAATATATAACGAGTCCATAAATTTAAAATGAACCTTTTCTTGAAAATCTCCACAATCTCCTTGGGATCGATTTTAGTTTGTGCATAGGCATCAATCTTGTTCATTACCTGCAAACATATAACATCAATAGTTTAGTACCAATCCATAATTAGTGACGAGAAGTATAATATTTTCTGACTTGATGAAAGATTTGCTTATATGTATGCATATACCTGGATCCAAGCCGATAGTTTGGGACGATTTGCAGTAATGTCACACTTGAACAATTCATTGAGTACGATTTGAAACCTTTCAATGAATGGGATATTGGCAATATCAACCTGCAAGAAACGAAGAAACCAAACAATCAATTTAAAACGGAAAAAAGGACAAAACATAGGACCTCACAAAAAGGCCGAGGAAGAATTGCCCATCATCGAACATATGCAGAGTGTTTTCCAGATAATCTAAAACTAGTGCTGCAACAAGAACATGAAATTTCCGGGCATTGTCTCTTTGTATTTTTACCGACTGAAAGTCTGAAACATTTGAAGAGTTTAAAGAGTCGCTCACCAGTTTCCTTAAAGGGGTCTCCTCTTAGTGACACATACATAGTTTTAACAAATTTATAAGTGTATTTCAACAACTCTTTGCCATACTCTCTCTTTGCATGATCCAAGACATGTATAACAGGAGGGAACAAACAATGAATTAGAAGAATCATAGAAT
Source organism: Erythrophleum ivorense (assembly GCA_026724425.1). Classification (NCBI taxonomy): domain Eukaryota; kingdom Viridiplantae; phylum Streptophyta; class Magnoliopsida; order Fabales; family Fabaceae; genus Erythrophleum; species Erythrophleum ivorense. Next base: position 1,287,623 of record JAIUCV010000068.1, read on the forward strand.
AAAGAAGGGAAAACAAAAGCATGTATGGTCTTAGTCTTACCAAAGTGAAGGCCCCTCAAAAGTGGTGTCAAGATATTTTGTCAAATCGAGATTCTCCCCTATGAAAAGCCGTAAGAAGCAGTAAAAATATACTATAATAAAAGTAGCAATTTGGGGCTCCATAGGCTATCCATGTCAGCTTTTTAAGATGCTTCAGAATAATGCCACGTCAGCTTCAAACGGTCGCTGAAAAACAATAGTTTCACAGTCCATCCACGTCATCCAATGCTCTCTCCTCAGAATTAGTCATCGCGTCTGTTCTCCTCCTTCTCATACGAAATGTTTTGCCTCAGAAGTCAGAACAGAGTATTAAGTTTAGATCCAAAACTCATCGTCTCCCATATGGCCACGATCTCTTCAGTCTCAAACTCCTCTCATCTCCCATAGGAGCTTCCGCATTTAGATTGATCTAGTTCTAAATACGGTTTCCACACTCTAAATATACGACGCCGTAGAATCGGGCAAATCATTGTTCTTGCCTCAGGTGGAGTAATTAAGCAAGTGATCTTATCAGTCCCTGAGCTTCAAGAAAAGGCTTTATTGATATGTCAGTTTTGATTGAACAGGTGACGATGTGCCTACAAATGAAGAATTGGTTGAGATTGTAGCTTCAGCTTCAACTCGGGGATTAGCAGCTACGATTTTGGTGAACTCGGGTGTGTTTTAATGGAAACTGAAGTACCCGACCTTGAAAATGGATGATTGTCCAGTGTGGTGTGTTTGTTTCTTGATGGTGAAATGTATTCTGAGTCGGAACACGAAGACCACAAAGAAGGAAATAACTACAGACAACAGCCCTAACCCCAAGGAGACCACAAAGATATTGTGATGGGCTCTGTTTATTGTGTAAGCCCATTAGTGTGTAGCTATATATATCTGTGTACATTGTTGTTAATACGCAGAGAGTTATTATGCTGTAAATCTGACATGGTATCAGAGCAGGTCCCTGTCTCTTCATCTCCTTTTTGCCTTTTCACATTCTTCTTTGTTTGGTCTCGAGCCTTCTTGTTCGTTGATCCCAGTTTGATCTCGAGTCTTCTTGCTCGTTGATCCTGTTTGATCTTGAGCCTTCTTGCTCGCTTCTTTTTTTTTTTTGCTATTCTGTTTGTGCGATGGGAGATGCATCTGCAGTTACGGTGGCTCCAATCAAAGATGCTGGGATTTTGTCTGATTACTACCTTCCTCCTAGTGCTGACCCAAGAAACATCATATTGACTGTGATGCTTAATGGAACGAATTATGAAAGGTGGGCGAAGGTGATGAGAAATGCGTTTCATGCCAAAAATAAGCTCAGTTTTATCGATGGTGTTCTTCAATGTGGTGCGTCTGGCACTGATCAGCACAAGCTTTGGGGAATTATCAACTCTATGATGGTCTCTTGGATTCTCAAAACCATTGATCCAGAGCTTCGCTCCTCTGTCTCTTGCTCCGACACTGCCTACGAGTTGTGGCAAAGTTTGAAAGAAAGGTTTTCCGTGGGTAATGATCCTCTGCTCTACGAATTGCAGTCTTCTATCATTGGTTGCAAACAAGAAGGTCTCTCTATTCAGATTACTATGGCAAATTGAAATGTATGTGGGATGATTTGGAAGACTATGATCCTCTGCCTCCTTGTTGTTGTGGTAATATTCATTGTGCACAACAACTCGCACATATTGCTCGGTGCGACAAGGAACGAAAATCTCAGTTTTTAATGGGTCTTGACAATGCTTGTTTTGGTGCCACAAGATCGAACATTTTGTCTATGACCCCTTCTCCATCTTTGTCTGCTGATTTACTCGTTGATTTTGCAGGAAGAGAAACATCCGAGTATTGCTCGTGCTTCTGAAATTCGTCATGATGATGTGGGTTTCTCGGCACAGGTTGGTCCCTCGATATCCCAGTCTCGTGGCCGTCCGTCCTTCCTATGCACTCATTGCGGCAAAACGGGACACGAAATGAGTCGTTGTTATCAGCTCATCGGTTTTCCCGACTCCACCTCTGCTCGTGGTCGTGGAAAAGGTCGTGGCAGAGGTTTACAGATTGGTGTTGGGCGTGCCAACAATGCTCAGTTAACAGAGAATTTTGGGGCATCTGTGACTCCTCATACGATCACCTCGCTTGATCGAGAGGATTTAGCTTTGTCCGACTCTCAATGGAACCAGCTTGTTCAGCTTTTGAAACCTCCATCTACTGGATCAACTTCACGTCTCTCTGGTATAATCATTGACATTGGTGCCTCTCACCATCTTACTGGTTCTCTTGAATCATTACTTGATCATGATGATATTGATCCATGTCCTATCGGTTTACCCAACGGTTCTATTACGAAAGATTTGCTCATTTGCCACAAATTGGCGAACCGGTGGCCAATTTGCCACATTCAGAAAAGTAATTTCTTTTTCAATTAGTTTTAAATCGAAAAACAAGTAAAAGACATGAGAACCAAAGCAAACTTGAAGTATTTACGAATCCAACCAGGGTATTATCCGACAACCGCAAACCCGATCCGACCGCATTGGATATTAACAGAAAAAATCCCTAAATTCACCGTATCCTTCGGTGAAATTTTGAAATCAGTAACGTTTCAGTGAGTTTCGAAATTTCGAGTGGAAGAAAGGAGCGAAGAAAGAAGAAAGCGAGATTGGAGAGAACAATCATTCGGAATCGAGCAATGGTGAAGTTGAGAAACAGCAAAGAAACGTCGAAATTATCGGAGCAGATAGAACCCGCTGCTCCGACCAAACAGTCGGAGCCAACAGAAGCGGCGGAAGCGAGAGAAAGGATGGCGGAGGCGACAGAAGCGACATAAGCGATTGAAACCGAAGTTCTTCCGAGTCCTTCAAACGAAGAAGCAAATCCCGAACCAAAAAAATTGCAATCTGAGGAGAAGATGAACTCAGAGGAAGAAGAAATAGAGGATGAATCGGAAAAAGAGGAAGAGGAAGAAGAAAAAGAAAAAGATGATGAATCAGATAAAGAGGAAGAGGAAGATGAAGAAAAAGAGGAAGAGGACGAGGAAGAGGCGTCGGGTGAGGATTTGTCTGGTGACGAAGTGGAGAATAAGGTATTGTATCTTGCTTATTTATTACATAAACTTTGAGATTGATAATGGAGAGGAGAATGAAGATTAAGCATGGATAAATTTGAGTAGGTAGTATATTAGGTAATAATATATTCGAGTAGGTTCAACTACGTTCAAATATGTTACATTGAACAGTTATTGCTAAGTTCAACTGGATATGTTGGGTACAACTACGTATATTAAGATTCAGATAAGGTTGAACCTGCAGGATGATGAGGGTGATGATGAGGATGATGATGATGATGATGAGGATGATGGTGAGGAACCTCCGCAGGAAGAAGCTCCCCAAACAGAAGAAACCCCGCAGGAAGAAGCTTCTCAAGCTATGCCTTCAGAAGCACATGTCCATTGTTCTGCACCTTGCCTGGTAATGTACACTACTTGTTAACTTTAAATACCACATTGTAGCTAATGGTTTGAATTAAGTTCAACTAGGTTCGACTAGGTTCAACTACATGTTAACTTTAAATACCACATTGTTTGACTTGGCTGCAGGTTGATGATGAATATATACCACTGCAACCAGAGAAGTTTTACTTTCGTCCAGAGCAATATAGAAAAACTTGCAAGATATCAACGAGGTGTTACGTGAAACAAACGGTGCAAGACATCAAGAAAATTCCTGAGGCGTTGGAATGGTTCTCGAGTCATCCTCAGTTTAAGCATATCTTCCATATGCCTGTGGAGAATAACCGTAAATCACAAGGAGTCTGGATGCTTCTTTTGCACCTAGCTTGTACTGATAATGAGAGAGAGCTATGGTTTGTGGTTAATGGAGTACGTATTAGGTACTCCATGAAGGAGCATGCGCTGTTGAGTGGATTGGATTGCCATGACTACCCTAGCAACTATGGGGAGTTGAAGGATAAGGATGTAGGTGATTTCAAGTTTGTGGAAAAGTGGTTCAAGAGGAAAAAAAATATTACGATAGCCGATGTGAAGAAGAAACTATCGGGAATGAAAGGAGCTGTTAACAAGAAGAAGATGGCTGCGCTCTATTTCTTAACCAATGTCTTGAAAGCGAAGTCCAAAGTTCAAGGAAACATAGAGCCCTTCTTTCTTAAATTTGTGGATGATTTGGAGTTGTGTGAAAAATTTCCTTGGGGCCGTTACACCTATGATGATTGTCTCGATGAAGTAAAGAAAATAACAAAGAAGTTCAAGAGGGGCATTGTGAAGGAGAACGATTCATGGACCTTTTCTGGTTTCATTCTTCCTATTGAGGTAATCCTTAGATGTCGTATTAAAGTAATAATTTTATGGGTTTAGGGTGGTGATATTGTAATACTTTCTCTGCATAGGCTTTTGCGTATGAGAGTATTCCTGTGCTTGGGCGAACCTTTCGTATAGCTGTTGATGCAGAGAATGACTGTCCAAGGTTGTGCAAGCACATGTTCAAAGACACTCACATGAAAGGTTATCCATTGGATGACATAAACGAAGCGATTGGGAGCACTAGGGTGAGTTTTTGTCATCATTTATTGTACTGTCTTGTATATTAATTGAGTGAGCCTGATATTTGAATGTATTTTATGTTTTCGTAATCTCAGGATATCATTAGTATCTTGGAACCAACCTCAGATGAGGAAGCTCTTCTGGAGCGCATCATAGACCGTCATTGTGATGATGGGATAGGCTTTATGGACCCTCTAGTTGAACTTTGGAGAGACCATTTAATCGTGCAGAAGAAAAATATATGGTGGGAGTCTTTGTACGAGATGGACTTGGCCGGTAGAGGTATCACTAAGGGAATAAATGAAGTACCGAGAGAGGCATCTGAAACCGGTGGATCACAACACGAGCTGATGGAAGCGATGAAGGGATTGATCAAGGAAGCAATCGAGAAGATGGAAAAGAAGATGGATGATATTGCATCGGAGATTAAGGCAATGGTTGGTGATTTGGATGAGAGGCTTGACGTGGTTGAGTGTTATGTCAGCGAGCAACAAAGAAATAAAGCTCATGATATAGGAGGAGCGAGTACTTCAGCTCTAAGTCCTACTCCTGCCACTGAGAAGGATGAGTCTGAGGCGGCTGAGGAGAAGGATGAGTCTGAGGCGGCTGAGGAGAAGGATGAGTCTGAGGCGGATGAGGAGAAGGATGAGTCTGAGGCAGCTGAAGAGATGGAGGAAAAGAATGAGCCGGAGGTTCGTAATGAGCCTCAAAAAAAAAAACAGAAAACAATTGCAGTTGAGAAAAACGTGCGGCCTAAGAGGAAACTTAGACCTACATCCTCAAAGTGCAGTCCTTTTTTGGTTTTGGAGGAAAAAAATAAGAAGAGGAAGGCTGCAAGCAAAGGAGGAAAACCGAGGAAGAAGAGGTGAATAACCTATGTTGGTGGTGTTTTTTGGTATTGTATAAACTATGTTTCTTATGGTACAACTAAGTTTCTTGGTATTGTATTTTGGTACAACTATGTTTCTCAGCGTATTGGGAACTTTTGATATTTTGGGTACAACTAAGTTTTTAGTAGTTCAACTATGTATTATTTCGACTCAGTTTTAGTATTTTTTGTACAACTCAGTTTGCATTGGTTTGAGTCAATATGAACTTACACAATAAACAACATAAACATTAGATATTTCATTTAGTTAGGAAAAACAGAGGCCTACCACAACTTAAAGAAGACCTCTTGCAAAGTTTGAAAAACAGAGGTCTTCATCCGCAGTTTGAAAAACATAGGTTGTTGCTTAAACCAAATTATAAAGAGACCAAGGAAGAGAACAAATGTAGCAAGCACAAATGGCACAAATGTAATCTCCGCAGTCCTGTGCTTCTTGTTCATATCACCAACCAACACCTCCATCTTCGCAAAATCCTCTTTCATCTTCACAATATTCTTCTCCACATCCTCCTTCAGATCACGGGTTGCCTTTTCCGCCACACACAGGTCGGTCCACATGACACTTATCTCTTTAATTGCTTCTTCCGCTTTTCCACAGTTGCGGGCTTCCTCCGTCAAACATGTAATGTCAGCGCGCAACATTTGAATTTCATCTTCGACACAATTATCCCACCATTTGCGAATATGATACCCATCTTGCTACAACATCATATGGTAACAACATCAAGTTCTAAACTTTGTGATATCAATATCAACATCATCATCAACATGAAAATTCTGAAAAAAAACTCACATCACGGCGGCGGCAAGTGAAGAATCTCCTTCCTTGATCCTCTCTGTTGTTAGTCGTCTCAAGAAAAACGTCTCCACCGCAGTAACACTGTTTGGGTATTCCGTGACGACCCATTCCCTTGTAACAATGATTCAGATACGAGAGGAATCGAAGAGATGAATCGAAAAGAGAGAGATAGTGAGAGCGACAATAAGAACCCTAGAAATCAATTTGGGGAAATCTGATTGAGTTTAAATAAAAATTGCGGTGGAACAGAAAAAAACAATACTTTTCCCGCCGCAATAAAAATTAAAATTTTGCAATTTTTGAGAAAAAATGGTAATAGTTGGATTTTCTAATAGTTGTACTCAAGCTATTCGTTGAACCAAAGACAACTATCGGAGAGTAATGATATGTAACTAAAGACAACCATCAACGATAAACATAAAATACCATAAGACAACAATCAGAGAGTAACGATATGTAACTAAAGACACCCATCAACAATAAACATAAAATACCATAAGTTAAGTTATACATAAACAGAAAAAGAGTTTAGAGTTCTTAGAAGTAGTGAAGGAAAGCAGGAAAATACGATTACATATCCAATGAAGGGAGGACATAACTCCCATTTAAAAAGGTGGAAACCGAAGTTCTTAACGAAGCATGTTCTGGTTAAGGATCCTATACATAATAAAAAATAATTTCGTTAAACAATTATATTTCGAGAAAAATTGCAAGAAAATGATGTTGGTAATATAAGTTATGTTACCTTTGTTTCATCTCTTCAACCTCAGGTATGTTTGGATTGAAGAAAAACCTTGACAATCCCCCTCCATCAACTACGATGAACTCCCTATTTCCGAATTACATAGTATTGTAAGAAAAATAAGCTTCAAGATGGAAAATAATGACTTCTCTAAATAACAAAACACTCACGGTTTGAGCTTGCAACTCTCCATTCACTGAGAACGCATATCAGAGGTTCCGAAGCGTTATCTTTCCAAGCCTGGTACAACTCCGCTGCCAAATCTTCATAGGCAATGCAGTAGAGTTCGGTGTTCCTCAAGCTCCTCAGATGGAAAGGAAGGGATCTTCTCTCCTCAAGATTCCTGACCGGAGGTGATAATTTTCCCATGTAAATAATCACGCCGATAAAATCTGCAATAATAGGTTACCCAATATTTTAAGTATAGATACATCAAATATATTTGTTTAGTTCCAAGATAAATAAAACAAAAGACACAAGATTTTGTAAAGCATACCAACGGGATAGTTAACATCATGCCTCCCAGATATGACTCTTTCAAAGCTGGAAAATTGGAAGAAATGGTTGTCCGAGAGAGGTTGAATCGGCAGAACAACTGTTTCATGTCTCAGGATAATCATGTAAGTGTGGTCAGCGACCATGAATTGGGGGTTGTTCCAATTGTCATTCGAGATATGGAATCTGGTAATCTCCCTCCATTCTCCTTCTGGTAAGGCAATCCGGAAATGATGATAGTTGGTCTTGTTAACAGTTGCATGCATTTTTGTTCCCTATAAAATGAAATGGCTTCATATATTAAAGATCTAGTAGAGAATCGCATTTATGAGAAAATTTTCAAATCAATCATCAGTAAGTAAGAAAAAATCTATTCAATAGAACTCCATAGAACTTACTTCCTCGTCGACGAAGATGAAATCCATTGCGCTGTTGCCCTCGGAATCCATTGCTTCTGCTCTCCTAAACACTTTAACCCTGATCATCGATGGACCGGTCCACGGGAAAAGCTGTTTTAGAAATCTGTATGTGGCCATACTCAAGATGATAATACTCAAGATGATAATACTCAAGGTTTGAGTTTGTGAGAAGTTGTGTTCTTTGAGAAGTAAATATCGGTACTATATAGTGTGAGTTTGTGAGAAGTTGTGTTCTTTCAATTAATTTTTTTTTCCAATTTAATTTACTTTAAATGGTTATTCATGTATCGGGTAGCGTAAGAGCCCTCATCATTTCCGTTTTGATAAAAATGTCCATGATGACAGATTACGAATCGACTCTTTGAAAAGTAACACACCTTTCCAAAATATTTGTCAGAAAATATCACCATAACCTTTCCTAACCTTCTCCATCTACTCATTACATTGATAAAATAAACTTCTTAATATATCTATACATTTTAATCGTATTCTTTCAACCAGTCCTCGTATTTGTTCCACTGATTTCCAAAGCAAAAACTAAAACTCTAACACTTATCAATTTTAATAATCAAGACAAGATGCAAGACAGATAATCACAAACAGGACGAGATGAGATGGTCAAAAAGGGCTACTTTGAAACTATCAATCAAATGGCTACTTAGACCAGACAGATAACCATAACAACTATCAATCAAAGGAAAGTTTCATTGAAATACCCAAATCGAAGCGCGAAGATGGACCACCAATTCGGCGGAAATCGAGCATGAGACTTCAACAAAAGAGGAAGAATCCAGGGAAGAGAAAATAAAGAAATTGATTTTCCAGGGAGACATTTACCATCGGAGAAAACGAAGATCGAAGAGAGAAGATGCGAGAGAAGAAAAAATAAAGAATTCGATTTCAGCAAAATAATACTTGGTCCCAAAATTGATTTTCAGCAAAATTGATTCGTGTTTTTTAATAAAAATTGCGGCCGAAAAAAAAAACTATTAAAAAAAGTGAATAAGATTCCCGGTTACTTTTCCCGCCGACGGCAAAATTAAAATTTTGCAATTTTCGGGGAGCAAAAAATGGTCATAGTTGAACTCAAGCTATTAGTTGAACCTAAATTAGTCATAGTTGTACATTCACGAGTTTTGGGTTTTTATAGTAGAACCAACCCAGATTGTGTAATGGTAAAGTTGAACCAATGATAGTTCATCTTATTTTGTCATTGCAAACATGTTTTCCAAAACATTTTAAACAAAACTCGCTTTCTTCTTAATTTGTTTCACATCATCGACACATTACCTATATGTACCATATATTGTATAGGGTGCTTCATGACTAACATGCTTATCTAGTAGTATAATATTTTTTTAATCAATTTTTGTTCTTTCTATCAAATAATTAGACATAAATATGTAATTTTCTTATTTAATTCCTCTACGTTGCATATCATAAATCTATTCACTAAGCATTTGCCGGTCATATATAATGCGAGCCGTATAGTCGAACCTATGGGAGCTAGTTGTACCAAATGTACTTGAAACCAAAACACGTCCACATTCAGACGTCTACATTCAGACGTCTAATTGAGTATTCATCATTTATTGTACTGTCTTGTACTCCCTCTGTTCCACTATATTTGATGTTTAAGGTTTTTCACAAATATTAAGAATCATTTAATGTTTTATTATTAATGATTTTTCTTTTCATATCAACTACTTTTCTAATAGTATTAACCAATAGTAATTCAAGTATTCAATTACTTTTAATTATTTTTTCTTGAAGTTTGGAAAAAGTAGCATTTATTAATAAAAAGTAACCTTAAAAATCTTGAACATCAAATAATAAGAAACAAAAGAAAAATCTTAAACATCAAATATAAAGGAACAGAGGGAGTATATATTAATTGAGTGAGCCTGATATTTGAATGTATTTTATGTTTTCATAATTTTATGTTTTATTTTATGTATTTTGTGTATCTTATGGTACAACTATGTTTATTATCGTGTTGAGAACTTATGGTATTTTGGGTACAACTATGTTTCGAGTAGTTGAACTACGTATTGGTTAATTTGCCACATTTGCAAGTTGAACTCGATATTACAGACACCATGAACTGGAATAACATTGGAAAACCATTAATTTAACAGAGGTCTTTAAATGAAAGTTGTTACTTAAACCAACTTAAAAACAAAGCAAGAAGAAGAAAAAGTGCAGCAATCACAAACGTGCTCTCCACAGCTTTGTACTTCTTGTTGACATCACCAATCAACAATTCTAGCCTTTTAATCTCCGCTTTACTCTCTTCGTGTTCTTCCTGCACGTCCGAAATCCGTTTCTCCGCACTACGCAAGTCCATTCCGACACGGTGGTGAGTTTGAAGACTCTCAACCTCCCCAGATACCCGCTTAATGTCAGAGTGAAGGATTTCAAGCTCATCTTCAATCACATGATCCCACCACTTCCGAATATGATAACCCGGATTCTACAATCGTAAACAACAAAGTGCCAACATTAGACTAAACCCTAAATACCAAGGAATTCGCAACTAACCCTCAATACCAAGGTCACATTCTCAACTAACCGCTTGGAATTCGCAGGTGAAGAATCTTCTCCCACGGTCTTCTTCGGTGCAAGACGTTTCCCGAACGACCTTGCCACCGCAGTAACAGTTGGTGGGCATACCATACTCGCCATCTCCAATAAGACCTTCGTCGAGGGAGTATGAAGAGGAAGACGAGGTTGCAACCCAAATGTGAGGTCCCATCTCTGAAAATTGAAGAGAGGAAATGAAAGGAGGAATCAAAGAGAGGAAGCGAAATTGAAGAGAGAAATTGAGAGGAGAGAGTGGTATGAACCCTAGAAACCTAGGAATGGTAAAGTAACAATGTCGACTATTTCGTTCTTCTTAAGCGGCGGAAAAAAATAAAAAATAAATAAAGCAATTAAAAACAGAAAAAAAAGTTCTCTTAAAAGAGGTGTTATTGAATTGGGATTTTTATGTGTTTTAATGTAGTTTAATTATGATGTATTTTGTTGGGTTTTGATGAATTTATCACAATTCACGGGGAAGGATTTTAAAACACAAGACAAAACCCATCAATACATACTAGATCCAGTTGTACTAGATCCAGTACATACTTGAACCTGGTAGAACCCATCAATAAAAACTTCAAATAAAATGTTCAAACATAGTTCACCAGAATAATTCAAACATAGTTCTAACACAAATTACACAACTAAACTCAAACATCACCGGCTCATAGGTTCGAACCAATCACCCAAATTCTTGTAACGATTACACTTGTTACTCGTTTTCTTCTTCTTTTTTTGACTTTCTCCTTCTGATGGATGCCGTCCTTCTTTGTTTCTTCCCCTTTTTGCCGTGTAATCAGGAGGGTATGCGAACAATTTCATTACATCCTCAGGAATACTCCAAACAGAGACATGTGGCACTGTATAGATTGTTTTCACATATGCTTGTGACCACGTCTCAACCAAGTAGTATTTGGAGCACATATCATATATAGAAAGAGTCGACGTTCTTCCATCCTTCTTTATTTGTGCCATGACTGCGGCAATTGCATGAACACAAGGATACTTGTCTATGTCAAACATTCTGTACATGCAAGTTCTGCTTGCTAAATCCACAAGGTAGGTCACACAATCTGTTCCAACTACGTCATACTGAAATTCCAGTCCATTTACCTCCCTCACAGTTAAACACTTAGCCACTGGACATCTCTCGTGAAGCAAATTCTCCACATAAGGCACAACGACCTTTGTACATGGCATTGAAGCGCACTCGTTCCTATACTTGTTGGACCAAAAAGCGAATTTCTCTACTATTTTATCAACCATAGGTAAGAGTGACAGCTTTCTATCTTTCCTAAACACACTGTTCATAGATTCACAAGAATTGCTGGTGTCTAAGTTATACTTATCTCCCTCAAAGAAACACCTTGCCCACCTATCCACATCTACCTTATCAACCAAAAACTTAGCACACGCAGGGTACCTCTTTGTGAAATCATCAAACTCTTGTCTAAACTCAGACACAGTATAAGCATGAGCGCATTGGATAAACTTATCCACAACATCATCTCTCTTCACCCCTTGTTGAGCATGCCCTTTTACGTTTTGTGCCAGATGCCAAATACAGTGTACATGGCGAGCCAATGGATAGACTTTCGACACTCCGTTTATGATGCTTTTATGTCTGTCACTCACAAAAACCAGTTCAGGATCATCTGGTATAACAGCTTTCAGGTTTTCCAGAAACCACGACAAACTAAGATGATTTTCGCTGTCTATTATCCCAAAGGCAATAGGGTAATGGTGATGATTAGGATCTTGAGCAGTGGCAAACACAAGCTGTCCACCATATACAGTCTTCAGAAACGTTGCATCCACAACTATCACTTTCCTCATCCATTGAAACCCTTCAATGCTGGCGCCCAAAGCTACAAATAGATACTCGAACCTGTTATCAGCATCTAGTTGCACGTTCGTTTTTGTTCCAGGATTTTCCTGCTCCAGCATGTACAGATAAGAAAACAACATCCTATAGCCTTCTTCAGGAGTGCCCCGCACATCACTAACATGTAGTTGTTTTCCTCTCAAGGCAGTAGAGTATGACACGGTGACACCAGCTCTCCGGTGAACAACATCTACAATAGTTTTAGGAACTGGTGTGTCGAATTGACCTGGATAGTCTTCATGCAGAACCGCTGCCACTAATCGTGGGTTGCCTCTTCTTCTACAATTGCTACTACTTTGAACGGCCCGAGAGCATGTATGCTTACTCCTGTATCTTGTGACGCTGAAAAAATCTGATCCAGCTATCTTCGCAGCTCGTATATACCAACTACAGCCTTTGCTCTCCTGAGTGCACTTGAGAATAAGTCGCACTGTATCTGACTTATAAGTGCGAACTCCAAAACAGTGCTTATGTGAAGCTCTGTCAACTAAATCTTGCAATGCCTCCTTTGAGGGAAATTGCTGTCTTAAGTCAATACCAATACCATCTTCCCATGCTTCAACAAACTGAGATTCTTCTGTATGACGTGAAAGCTCAATATCCTCATCAAACCCATTTAACCCGTCCTCCTTACTATCAGGTTCTGGACGCTCACCATTGCCATCATGTTCTTTGCCATCAGACTCCACCTCTTCGATAAGTGGCTCTTCCATATGTGGCTCCCTCTGTTTTTCTCTTGTTCCGTCCTCCATGAAAATAGTAACGATACCATCATTCGGTACATCACCTATACCATTTGGAACCGGCTCCTCCTCATAATTCAAACCAAATGAACTTTCTGCCTCCGTTCTAGACAGGTGCTCGCTCCTATGATTTATTTCCAAATCTTTGATTACCTCCACATGCAAAACCCTCCTAAATCCCAGTTTGTCAATTGTCGTTAGATAAGCAAATAGGTCCTCATCATCGAAAATGTACATCTCTCTGGCAGGATTATTCGACATTGGAATGTAACTCAATTTCAGCTGAGGCTTAGCTCCATCTCTCGCAATCTTCCTGCATATCTTATCTACTACTACCGAGTACGTAATCTCCTCCAAAGATGAGATCTTGAATGTTATAGCAAAAGTGGGATTTTTTTAAACCCATTTCAGTTCCTCTTCTGCATAATGACCTCCGTGGTCGAAAAATATGTTTGTGATGTTCATGCTCATTGTCCCCTGCAAATATAATGCAAATAATCAATTGCCAATTACAAAACATCTCACAGTTGTACTACGTGTACCAGTTGAACTTTTAGTACCATTATTCTTTAACATGCAGTTGTACCTATATGAACCATTTGAACTTTTAGTACCATTAGTCTTTAACATGCAGTTGTACCTATGTGAACCATGTGACCCACCTAATCAACTAACTCTCATTTGTACTACTCGTACCAGTTGTACCATATCTGCAGGTTCCGATCTAGAAAATGGTATTACGAGTTCAAATTGAGCCCATTCACTGCGATTCACAATCTACAATCGTCATATTTCTTAATCTAACGCATATTCTATCAATGCATGTATACCATTCCATTACAAATCCATATACCAAACAAATAAACAAAAGCTTGGAAATCACCTCCAATGGAATTGAAGCTTCAACAATGGTGGAAAGGAAGAAGTAAATGAATGAAGACGATGCGGAATCAGTGTTGATGAACTCAGCTTGAAGAGGAATTCGATTTCAATGCCAGAAAACGGAGAGGAGCTCGCGAGGAGGAAACAATGGTGGAAAGGAAGAAGTATATGATGAAGACGATGCGGAATCAGTGTTGATGAGCTCAGCTTGAAGAGGAATTCGATTTCAATGCCAGAAAACGGAGAGGAGCTCGCGAGGAGGAAACAATGGTGGAAAGGAAGAAGTAAATGAATGAAGACGATGCGGAATCAGTGTTGATGAACTCAGCTTGAAGAGGAATTCGATTTCAATGCCAGAAAACGGAGAGGAGCTCGCGAGGAGGAAACAATGGTGGAAAGTAAGAAGTAAATGAATGAAGACGATGCGGAATCAGTGTTTATGAGCTCAGCTTGAAGAGGAATTCGATTTCAATGCCAGAAAACGGAGAGGAGCTCGCGAGGAGAGCGAGGAAGCATGTCGGATCCGACCAAATGGAGCTCGCGATTTGTTTTGATTTTCAATTTTCGATTTTTATTTAATTTCATTATTAATATTATAATTTCACTTTTTATAATTATGTTTTTTTTTCGAATTTCATAGGTAAAAATGTAAAAAGGTGAAAGAGAGTAGTAAGGAGAAAAATGTAATTACACAGTCCTCCTTCATGACAAAGTGGCATTAGATTAGAAAGTGGCACAGCAGATTAATTTTTTCCAATTTGTGGCAAATTGGCCGCGCGCTCTTCTATTACCTTAGCTACTAAACGTGGGAAACTGTTTTTAGGCGGATCTGTTACTTTGTCCAATGTTCTCTTTGTTCCTCACTTAACCCACACGTTACTCTCCGTTGCTCGGTTGCTCAAGGATAAGTCATGTATTGCCGTGTTGTAACATCCCGGTTTGTGATAAATAAGGAGAGGCTTAAGAGAATTGATTTGGCTACCTATGTCAACAAAGTGCACTTACCTTTACGGTCAAAGACCCATAAGTAACTCCAGAGTTAAGTGTGCTTGGGCTGGAGTAGTGGAAGGATGGGTGACCTTTCGGGAAGTCGTCTGCGGAATCGTGTGAGTGAGGCCAAAACACGAGGAAAGGTCGGGCCAATTCAACAATATTCAGTTCAACAATTATTCAGCGGAAACAGTAAAATAAATAAATAAGTCTAACAACTTAAACAGTTCAAGAAAACATAAAAGTCCTATCATCCTCTTCTTCGGCCTTGATTCCGCGATCACACTCTACCTTTACCTGCATCACAGGAAAAGAGATGCGTAAGTATTATCATAAATACTTAGTGAGAAGGATCACACTGCCCACGGTCCAATTACGCAATTTCTAGACAATCCAAATCATTTAAATAATTTCCAGAATTATTAGATATTTTTCAGACTTTAAATATTTCCAAATAATTATTAAATAATTCTCATAATTAAATAATAATCTTTATTAATTATTAATCCGAAAATAATTAATTAAATCAAACCAATTAACCACTTAAATCAATTAAATCCATTAAACCGGATTAAACAATTTAATTTTAATTTTAATTCAATTAAACCGGTACACGCCGTCCGAACCAGCCTCTGGTGTCGACCGACACCCTCTTGATGTCGTTCGACACCCTTGACCTTGGTGTTGACCGACACCAGCTTGGTGTCGCTCGACACCCGTTCGACAGGTTGAAACCGAGTGCGATTCAACAGTACCAAAAACACAGAAAACACATACAAACTTCACCACACTTGATTAAACTCATACCAAGGCACGGAATCATCACACAAACCTCAAGAACACATCAACTAAATCAACCCTAAACATGGATCTAGAAATTCCGGACCCACAGTCACGCACTCACCTTGACAAAGGATTGAGAAGAGGAAAAGAGATGAAGAACAACAAGAATCAGCAACCAAAACCTCTAAAATCTCCACAAAACTCCAAAAATCCCCTTATAAACTCTTTGCCTCGAAATAAGAGCTCCAAATGCGGCTGCCTTCTCTTTATTTCGAGTCTTAGGGTTTCCAACCCAAACCAAGCGAAAACCAACGATTTAAAACAAAACCGGAAAATTGCAATCAGGCCGGTGTCGATCGACACCAGGCAAAAATCCCACTTCTTTGGTTTACGGATGTTACAACTCTCCCCCACTAAACTGGATTCGACCTCGAATCCTAACACAACACACGTCTCGCAAGACCAAAACCCGACCTCGCAAGGTCACAACACTGGAGATCCTCACCTGATCCCCGAGACTCACACTCAATCTTATGTATACGCACGTTCCAAGATATTTTTCTCTTAACACATTATCCAGACACTCATATTGGGGCCACGGCCTCCCAAATAAGTCTCAACCAAACCATTTGTTTAGGGGCCACGGCCTCCCAAACAAGTTTGCAACTACCCAAACTGGGGCCACGGCCTCCCAGATGGGCCTGCCATCGCCTATACCGAAGCCACGGCACTCGGATAAGCTACTCACTCTGAAGCCACGACACTCAGGTAAGTCTGCCCGAGAACAAACGGCTCCAAAATGTAATGAGTTATTCAGGACCGCAGCCCTTATAGAAAAAATTCTTAAACGCCTATAAAAATAAGATTGAAACCGTCTCACGACCCAACTGGTCAACACGTGCAACATCCAAGACAACATTTAATAACACAGATAATGAGGAAAAACTCCATCTCATAAATCTCAAAAATGTATGTCTTTACAACGTAAACCAAAACAACAACAACAAAGCTCAAAAGCTAAACCAAAAACAAAACCACAAAGACGAAAGAATCTCACTCCACGACCTGCTTGTCGAACCACTTCCTGAACTTCCACTTCATCTTTGCCTCTGGCTCCCAAGTCTCCTCCTCTATACTGCCACAAGTCCACAAAACTCTCAGCAACGGTATCATCTTGTTCCGCAGAACCTTGACTCTCCTCTCAAGAATCCTCACAGGCACTGCCTGAACTGTCAAATCTGGCTGAAGATCCTCTAGAATCTTAGCCACTTACTCCTCAGAAGGATAAAGACACTTCCTCAGCATCGACACATGAAACACCTTGTGAAAGGCTCTCATAATCGGAGGTAACTGATATACCTCTATTTTGTACCCTTTTTATATGGTTTTACTATGCTTTTTATAAGGTTTTTAAAGGCTTTTTGATCTAAAAAGGTAGTTTTTGTGGATTTATAGTACTAAGAGTTTAAACAGGTCGAAAGATGCATTTTGGAGCAAAACCACAGGATTTGGACTTTATGCCGCTCCGCGACACAGCATCAACTTTGGAAGAGCCCCTAAAAACATTCTACTCAATGTATTTCACCAAAACCAGTTTGCAACGATACCTACATGAGTTGACTTTCCAACGCAATTGGAATCATGCAATTTGGACGTGTAGAATGGAAGATATTATCATTTCAGTGAAGAGTGTCAGATCAGCCGTAAACCGGACATCAACAACAGCGATCGACCAAGACGGTCGGACAGGGACTCCAAGGCTCCCGTCCGACCCGACCGTCCTTCATCGCACCAACGAAACCGGTCGACCATGCCGGTCAGACAGGGACTCCAACGCTCCCGTCCGACCCGACCTTCCTTCACGACGACGACCAATCCGGTCGACCGAGACCGGTCGGATAGGGACTCCATGGCCCTCGTCCGACCCGACTCTTCTTCATCATCCCGTGCACGTTCGACCGCCCAGCTCGACCCGACCACCATCCCGACCGACCGGTCGACCGCCCCGCTCGACCGCCGCCTTTCCCGCTGATATATCCATATTTTACATGTTTTACCTTAGTATTTATCTATGTTTTTAAGTGTTTTCAATAAGGTTTTATGCCTTTAGAGGTAGTTTTCTGGTATTTGTTGGGTTTGGAATCTTAACAGGTTAAAACATCAAAAAGGATGAAAAAAGGAGAAAAAGAGCCTCAAACCATGATCCATGCAAGTTTCCAAGTCAAGAGCATCAATATAACTCCATTTGTCCGATTCTCGTATTTGGACTGAACCAGAGCATCCGAAAGATGGCCGCGGTTGAAGGTCTTTCCGGCGTAAAAAAATCATGATCTTGGTCTTGCTGGATAGATATTTGAGTCAGGCATCACGAAAAAGTGGATTCAAGCCATTTGGATCAACCATCAGGGAGAAACTCATTTTCTACCGAGACATGTCCGGTTAGCGACAAGATGAAGCCCATTGAGGATCAAGCGTGTCTAATGGCCCAGAACACTGAGGTTTAGGCCTTCGCTCGCTTTAGAAGAGGCTTAGATACTATTTGGAGGCCTCCTTGGCGCAATCCCGGCCCATTCACGTCTCAAAACATCATGTCCAACTCATCGGAAATTTTCCTTTTCCGGCACCCTGAAGACCTAAGCGACTTCTACCCTATAAATACAAGCTTTTAGCCTCGACCTAATGAGAGCTGCGTGTGCGCCGTCAGAGACAGAGAGAGAGCCATCCTGGAGAGCTGAAGGGAGCAGAGAGAAGAGGCGTTTCTCAGGATCTAAGGCTCACACACACACACAAATCCTTAAACTCTTTTCATCTTTTCCTTTTCTTTTCTTTTGTATTGAACCCGAAAGTTTCAAGGGAGAGATTCTACTTTGTTCTTCAATAGAGAAGATTTCTTCATCCCTTATCTCTTTTAATACTCACATAATTGACGCAGTCGGAATCACTAAGGTCAGCAAACACTAAACCTTATAAGTATTTCAAGTCCTCAAACAAGAACTTGAAAAGAAATCTCTGGATTCCACCAGAAAAGATTAAAAGCTTTGAAACTTTTATTGAAAGGTAATAATAAGATTGTGTCTAAAACAGAATACCTAAGCCTCTTATATAGAGAGAGCTTAGAACAAAGAATAGAAAATTCTAGTAAAAACCCTATAGAAAAAGGAAAACACCTAATAAAAGGAAAACTTCTAAAAACAATAGATCAGGTTCCTTAAGTTTATGATTCTCCTACATCAGTCTCCTCCACCTCCAAAGAACTCGACCCCGAGTTCTCTTCTGGATAAAGAACACTATCAGCATAGTACTCATAGATGTCAGCTACATTGAATGTATTAGAAATGTTCATGTTTTCTGGAAGTGCCACCACATAAGCATTATCATTTATCTTCCGCAAAATCTTGAAAGGACCATATTTACGAGGTTGAAGCTTGCGGTATGTACCAACTGGAAATCTCTCTTTTCGTAGAAACACCATCACTTCATCCCCTTCTTGGAAAACCTTGAGTCTCCTACGCTTGTCTGATGCATCCTTATTCTTTTGACCAGTTGCTTCTAATTTAGCTCGGACAGCTTCTTTAGTGGCTAAAATTTCTTCTGCCATAGCCTCAGCTGAAACACTAACTCCAGGAGCTTTAGGCAACTTAACCAAATCGACCACATGTTTCGGAATAGAAGTATAGACCAAAGAAAAAGGCGACCTCCCTGTAGCGGAATGCACGGCACTGTTGTAAGCAAACTCCACTTGTGGTAAAGCTAGATCCCATTGTTTCGGTTTATCTCCACATACACTTCGAATCATATTCCCCAAAGTTCTGTTTGTTACCTCGGTTTGCCCATCAGTCTGTGGGTGAGCTGTAGAACTACGTTTCAAGCTGGTTCCAAACATTCTCCAAAGTGTAATCCAAAAATGGCTGAGAAACTTAGTATCTCTGTCTGAAATTATTGTCTGAGGAACCCCATGAAGGCGTACTACTTCCCGAAAAAACAACTTGGCGATGTTAGAGGCATCTGCGGTCTTCTTGCAAGCTATGAAATGCGACATCTTAGAGAACCTGTCAACGACCACAAAAACAGAATCGACTCCTCGCTGTGTACGGGGTAAACCTAGCACAAAATCCATGGACAAGTCTTGCCATATATCCTCTGGGATCGGTAATGGCATATAAAGACCAGTGTTCTGAGATTGTCCTTTAGAAACCTGACAAACATAACACCTTTTCACTATAGCACCCGCATCTCTCCTTAAATGCGGCCAATAAAACCTTGCCTCCAAGCTAGCAATGGTTTTGTCTCTCCCCAAATGTCCACTAAGACCGCCACCATGTAAGTCTCGAATCAACTTTTCTCGTAATGACGAGCAAGGAATGCACAACCTATCTCCTTTGAAAAGAAAGCCATCTCGAATATGGAAATCTGCAGAAGGATGCTTACCATTGCACTTATCCCACAATAAGGAATCAAAGTATTTTTCCGACCTTCATGGAGTAACGTGTACCTGTTAGTGAAACCGTCGTGTATAGCACGTTTGTCTGATTGCCAAGGTCTTCCCAAGATAATATGACCGGCGTCCATGGGTAGAATATCGCAAAGGACTTCATCCTGGTAGTTGCCGATGGATAAGGGAACAACCACTTGATTCTTAACGGCCATTTCTCCTGTTTCGTTCAGCCACTGTAACTGGTAAGGTTTGGGATGCTTCGTGGTTGGCAGACCTAACTTCTCAACCATAGTCTCACTCGCAACATTGGTGCAACTCCCTCCATCAATGATTAGACTACAAACTTTATCTTGAACAAGACAGCGAGAATGGAATAGATTTTCACGTTGTTCATCCTTCTCGGTTCTGACTTGGGTACTTAAGATACGTCGAGCTACCAGAAGTCTTCCCGTGATTGGAGCAGCCTCATATTCATCTGGTTCGGCCTCTTTCTCCGGTTCGGGTTCTTCCTCGGATTCAATCTCACCGTTATCCCTTATGATCATTACTTTCTTGTTACGGCAGTCAGTGGCGTAATGACCATATCCTTGACATCTGAAACATTTGAGCTCACAGGTCCGGATGGGCGGATTCCTTTCTGACCGGCTCTTGTCTTGATTAGCATCCAAAGGCTTAGTCTCCGGTTTTGGCGAGAAAGGTTTAGAGTCTCGGTTAAAGGACGGTCGGCGCTGATCGGTGTTGGACGGAGTGGATGATCTTCGTTTCAACTGTTGCTCGGCTAGCACCGCTTTGTGTAGCATTGCTTCTAAACCCACACAATTCTGCATTTCAACGATATCTTGTATCTCACTGTTCAAACCTCCAAGAAATAGCGACATAGTGGCTTCCCTATCTTCAACCACGTTAGCCCGAAGTAACATAACTACCATCTCCTGGAAGTATTCCTCAACGGTTCTAGTTCCCTGAGTGAGTCTCCGAAGTTTGGCGTGCAGCTCACGTTGGTAATGGCTAGGGACGAACCGCTGTCTCATGACTCTTTTCATCTCTTCCCAAGTAGTAATTTCATAAGCCCCTCCGATCTCTCGTGCCGTTACAATCTGTTCCCACCATCTCAAGGCGTAGTCATTAAACTCAGAAACGGCGAGCTTGACCCAGTTGATGTTGAGAATGTTGTGCAAGTTAAAATTGAACTCGCATTTCTTCTCCCAATCCATATACTCGTCCGGATTGTTTCTGCCATGGAACGGCGGAATTCTCATCTTGTAACCTCCAAGATTTTCGATCATTCGGTCTGGTTCATCACGAGGTCTCCTAGAACGGTGTCGGCTGGATTGAGATGAATGCCCACTTCCGTAATAGATTTTGGCTTGCTCGTCGTTCGGTCTTTTAGACGTCATAGGATCTTGTTTCTCCCCTTCCGACATATTGATCAGATCCTTCGGTGCTTTTTGTTTGCCTTCCCAAATCTGCTCCCTCCGGTCAAGCTCCTCAATCATCATCTTTTTGATTTGGTCGAGCATAGCCTCGTTGAGACTTGACGGTGACTCGTGGCTTGACGTTTCTTCTTTGTCTCTTTCGGTCGCCATGGTACCTGAAAATCAAAGACACTCCACGGCAGTCAATAGTTCAAAGAAAGACAAAGGTTTAACAAACGAATCGGTAAGGATTATGCAAGCGAGTAAGTGGATTGAAACTAGTCGGTTTGAGAGAATTATGCAGCAAGGTATTAGTGAGATGTTCGTTGAATGGAAGATGAACGGTTATCACAAAGATGTTCCAAATGGTACTATGATGAATAATCATGCATCAAGAGTGATCGGTATGATAATGGAAACAAGAAACGATTGAAAACAACACAAAAAATGGAAATATGGTTTAGATCTATGATATTTTCAGTTCGAGAAGATGAACAGCCAAGAACGAAATGACCACCGAAAATAAAATGGATAGATTCAAGGTGCTCTGATACCACCTGATGTGATCCCGGATTGGATCGACCTTGAAACTAAACGATGGGACGGATCGGAACGCAAGGAACCGATGAATGAGCGATTGATGGAACGAATGGTTTATACTAAGGATTCCGCGGAACGAATCCTTAACACCACCTCTCAACAGATTGATATTACGCACAACCGGTGAAGAGGACTCTCCTCGACGTGTTGATATTACACACAACAAGTGAAGAAGGAAATCTCGGATATGACACACCAAGATAGTTTGATCAAGCATAAAAGGGGGTTTTTGATAGATAAAATGTTTGATAAAGAGAAAAGAAGAGTTGTAGCAAGAGATAAAGGGAAGGAAGAGAGTGGGACGGAACACGCTCCTCCCATTCTCGTAAACACAACAAAAATTAAATGAACAAAGAAACAACATGCACGACCCCTTGACTTCCTCCGCGCGGTTTGATTCAAAATCACATGGGCCGGACCGAACAAACAAAGAACAAAGAAGTGACTTGAAGTGTGGCTTGGCCTCTTTAAAAACCTTGTCAAGAAAACCCAATGGGACAAAACTTGACAAGGGAAAAAGAGCACACAAGACACACTTGCCTCTTTATCCATGTTGTTGGGTCGTTAAGCATACCAACGTGGTGGGCTTAACATCGTGCCGAGTTAAACGGCTAAGGACTTTCCCTACCATATGTTTAAGAGCCTTAGTTTGGGAACGAGTGACCGGGCCAGTTGGTATGGTAAATGCTTCCTCAGGTTCAAGCTGCTCCGCAGCTACAAGCTTTACCGGCTCTCTCCGCCTTCCTTGGTCCATGTCCAGGCTAACCTCATCCATGATCGCATCAGGTCATCAGTCCGGTGGAGCTGTATGACGTGATTTTGGGGATGGACTGTTTATCTTCTTACCGGGTTCATCTGGATTGCTACAAAGGTAGAGTGGTGTTTGAGCAGGATGCAGGGAAGTTGGTTTATCAGGGAGTGAGACCGACTTCAGGGAGTATAGTGATCTCAGCTATTCAGGCAGAGCAGTTGTTAGAGCGGGGCTGCGAAGCCTATTTGGCGACGATTACTATGACAGAGTCCAGTGGTGAGGTGGTTTTGCAAGATATTCAGGTTGTCCAGGATTTTGAGGATGTATTTCGGTCGCTGAAGGGATTGCCACCATCTCGGTCAGATCCTTTCACGATTGAGTTAGAGCCCGGGACAGCTCCGATATCAAAGACACCTTACAGGATGGCTCCAGCAGAGATGGCAGACCTGAAGAAGCAGCTAGAGGACCTTTTGAGTAAAGGGTTCATCAGACCTAGTGTTTCGCCGTGGGGAGCGCCAGTTTTGTTTGTTAAGAAGAGGGATGGTAGTTTTCGGTTGTGCATCGATTACCGGGGATTTAACCGAGTCACAGTGAAGAACAGGTACCCACTTCCGAGGATTGATGAGTTTTTGGATCAGTTGAGAGGTGCTACTTGGTTCTCTAAGATTGACTTGGCATCGGGATATCATCAGATTCCGATAGACGAGATAGATGTCCGGAAGACAGCTTTTCGGACGAGGTATGGGCATTTCGAGTTTGTGGTCATGCCTTTTGGTTTGACTAATGCGCCGGCAGCTTTCATGAGATTGATGAACGACGTGTTCAGGGAGTTTCTGGATGTGTTCGTCATCATTTTTATAGATGATATTTTGGTGTATTCGAGGAATCCAGAGGAGCATGCGACGCATTTGAGGCTTGTTTTGGCGAAGCTTTGAGAGCAGAAGTTGTTCGCTAAGTTGAGCAAGTGCAGCTTTTGGCAGAGAGAGATGGGTTTTCTTGGCCACATTGTTTCTGTAGAGGGAGTTTCTGTGGATCCGGCTAAGATTGAGGCCATCAGAGATTAGCCTAGACCGAGTAGTGCTACCGAGATCAGGAGTTTTCTGGGTTTAGCAGGTTACTACAGGAGGTTCGTTAAGGTTTTTGCGAGTATGTCTCAGCCGATGACGAGGTTGACTGGCAAGGATGTGCCGTTTGTGTGGTCGCATGAGTGCGAGGAGAGCTTTGTGAAGCTCAAGGAGATGTTGACTAGTACACCAGTGTTGGCATTACCCGATCCGGGGAAGCCATATGTAGTGTACACAGATGCTTCAGGTGTTGGGTTAGGTTGTGTTTTGATGCAGGAGGGCAGAGTGATTGCCTATGCTTCGAGGCAGTTGCAGGGCAGTGAGCGTAACCGTTCTACAAATGATCTTGAGTTGGGAGCAGTGGTTTTTGCACTCAAAATTTGGAGGTCTTATCTTTATGGTGGTAGAGTGCAGATCTTTACAGATCACAAGAGTCTACAGCATATCTTTACTCAGCCTTTGCTGAATGCGAGGCAGACGCGTTGGGTGGAGTTTCTGGCAGACTATGACCTGGATATTGTTTATCATCCGGGCAAGGCCAATTTGGTGGCGGATGCTTTGAGTTGACGGAGGGTTGATTCAGATAGAGAGCGTGGTGTTGAGGCTTTGGTCAGCGAGATTAGTACATTCCGTCTTTGTGCTATTTCAGAGGAGCCTTTGGGTTTGGAGGCAGCTGATCAAGCAAATTTACTCAGTAGGATCAGAGTGGCTCAGCAGAGTGATCAGGGTTTGGTTGATGCTTCGCATGCGTCTGGTTCTGAGTACCAGGTCTCTTCGATGAGACTATCTTGGTTCATGGGCGAGTTTGTGTGCCCAAGGATGTGGAGTTGAGACAGGAGGTTTTGAGAGAGGCTCATTCGAGCAAGTTTTCGATTCATCCGGGTGCGACCAAGATGTACCGTGACCTCAAACGGTATTATCATTGGGTTGGGATGAAGAGAGATGTGGCAGATTTGGTTGCGAGGTGCAACACTTGTTCCTTGATCAAGGCAGAGCATCAGGTGCCTAGTGGTCTTTTGCAGAGTTTACCCATTCCGGAGTGGAAGTGGGATATGATCACTATGGATTTTGTTGTGGGATTGCCTATCTCACGGACATTTGATGCTATTTGGGTCATTGTGGATCGCTTGACCAAGTCAGCACATTTCTTGGCCATCAAGAAGACAGACGGAGCGGCTGTCTTGGCTAGGAAGTTTGTGCGAGAGATTGTGAGGCTGCATGGAGTGCCAGCCAGTATTGTGTCGGATAGAGATCCGAGGTTTACTTCAGAGTTTTGGAGGGCATTTCAGACTGAGATGGGCACTAAGGTGCATATGAGTACAGCGTATCATCCGCAGACAGATGGGACTATTCAGACTTTGGAGGATCTGCTGAGGATGTGTGTACTGGATTGGGGTGGTCATTGGGCTGATCATTTGTGTTTAGCAGAGTTTGCTTATAACAACAGTTTTCAGTCTAGTATTGGCATGGCTCCATTTGAGGCTTTGTATGGGAGGCCATGCAGGACACCGTTATGCTGGACCCAAGTGGGGGAGCGCAGCATGTTTGGAGCTACTTTTGTTCAGGAGACGACGGAGAAGATCCGTGTCTTGAGGCTGAACATGAAGGAGGCTCAGGATATAGACAGAGGAGTTACGCAGATAGGCGGCGATGTGAGCTTGAGTTTCAGGTGGGAGATAGAGTTTATCTCAAGATGGCTATGTTGAGGGGCCCTAACAGGTCCATAGCAGAGAACAAGCTCAGTCCGCGGTTTATGGGTCCGTTTCCAGTGTTGGAGCGAGTTGGGTCACAGTTTGGTTTCGTGACGGTGGGTCACGGTTTGGATATTGTGACGGTGGGTCGCAGTATCGATGTTGTGACGGTGGGTCGCAGCATAGATGTCGTGACGGTGGGTCGCGGTATCGAGGAGTGATAATGTCTTGAAACATGCGTATAACATAGGACTAAAATGTGAGTTTTGAGGTCTTGGAGAGACGTTTGTGTTGGGATTCGAGAACGAATCCAGTTTAATGGGGGAGAATTGTAACATCCGCGAACCAGAAAGTTGTTTTGGAAGTGGTAT
Source organism: Erythrophleum ivorense (assembly GCA_026724425.1). Lineage (NCBI taxonomy): Eukaryota > Viridiplantae > Streptophyta > Magnoliopsida > Fabales > Fabaceae > Erythrophleum > Erythrophleum ivorense. Next base: position 1,313,718 of record JAIUCV010000068.1, read on the forward strand.
CGGACGACATTAGGGATTCGGGAGTCCATTACATACGCTCTTTGAGGTGTGAATTGAGGATTGATTGTACATGTTCTTGTTTGATGTTGTACAGTCGGTTTAAGGTTCAATCATCTCGAAGAAAATGTGTAAAAAGCTCTTAAATGCTTAGTGTCGATCGACACCAAAGGGGTGTGTCGATCGACACCGGTTTGAGAAATCAATTCCGGTTTAAGTCGATTGCGCGTTCGATTGTGGTTTGAGTTGGTATGGTCGAGGGGTGTCGACCGACACAAAGGAAGGGTGTCGATCGACACCGGTTATTGGAAAATCGACCGGTTTGATTTAAGTCGGCTGGTTTTGGGCTGGTTTGGGCGAGGGAAGCCCTAGACTCGCGATAAAAGCTTGGTGGCCGCGTGAAAAGTCACTTTTTCGAGACAGAGACTTATCAGAGGCGATTTTTGGATTTTTGTGAGGTTTGGAGGTTTGATCTGAGGCTTTGGGTTGTTGTTCATCTTCTTCTCCTTCCTTTCAATCCTTTTCAAGGTGAGTGGGTGACTGTAGGTCCGTTAATCATTGGAGTTTGTTTGATTTTGAGTTTATTGATGAGTTTTCGAGTTGTTATTGAGTTATGGTTGAGTTATATTGCTGTTTGATCGATGTGGGGGTTGAATCCTTCGATTTTGTGTGTTTATGCGCTGTTTTGTAGCTTCTGGTGTCTGGGCGTCGAGCTGGTGTCGACCAACACTCGATGGGTGTCGATCGACACTCAGGAGGCTGGCGTCGATCGACACCATTTAGGCGTCGGTCGACACCGACCTGGGGTGTCAGGAAACGTGGGTTTTTCCTGACTTGGAGGTTTCTGTTGTTGATTATTGTTCTTGTTGTTGATTATTGTTGATGTATTGTCTAGTGTTTGACGTACTTGGCCTGTAGGCAGGATGATCTACTCACTAAGTATTTATGATAATACTTACGCATCTCTATTCCAATGTGATGCAGGTAACGGCAATGTTCTTCCGCGGAAAGAGACCGAGAGAAGAGGATGATGAGATTAGGAATTTGATTTTGGCTATCTTGTTGTGGTTGACAAGGAATTCATTATGTTAGGATTTTAGTTCTATTTTAATAATGTAGCAAACCTGGTGTTTAGGTTGCTTATTCTTTATTGGCTTTATTGGTTATTGGTTATTTGTTGAACGGCTTATTTATGATTTAGTATTATTGATTTATTTCGAGAATTTCCGCATTTATTATTGATTATAAAAAAAAAAAGCTTGGTTGTTTCATCTACAAGTTTGAAGTGAAATAACATCTCCTTGTGGTTCGACCCCGAAGTATACTACTCTCTTACTGTGCACTTGCAGTTGTGTAGGTTGGGTTAATTATTACTTGAAGCAAACCCAGCCGCATCAAGTTTTTAATTTGGCGCCTTTGCTGGGGAGATTGGTCCATTTCCTTCAAGCTTTTTGATTGAATTCTAGTCTAGTTCTTATTTTTTGCAATTTACTTTTCTGTTTTTCAAAAAAATTAAAAAAAAAAAAATCATAAACATTTACTGATATCTCTATCTTTGTGTGTTTCAAGGTACCTTGAGTAAGAGATAGGAGATCTTGAAGAAGAATTCACAAGACATAAAAGATGGATCCTCAAAACCGCCTAATCGGAGAGTTTGATTCACTAGACATCTTCTTCACAAAACGCCCACCTATATGCCCTTTACCACCTACTGGAGAGTTTAAGATAAGCTTAAACTCATTGATTTGGTGGAGCAGCATCAGTTTCGTGGCCTAGAGGAAGAGCAGCCCATTGATCACATTGAGAAGTTTGAAGAAATCTGTGGTACAAGGAGATCCGATGGAGCTTCCGAGAACTATTTGAAGTGTACTCTATTCTCATTCTCTTTGGTTGAGAAAGCCTGCAAATGGATGAAGTCTCTTCCAGCAGGATCAATCACTACTTGGGATGAGTATAAGGGAGCTTTCTTGAAGCACTTTTATTCAAAAGAGAGATTGGAGCGGATGAGAAGAAGAATTTCAGAATTTCGGCATGAGGCACATGAATCATTCTTTGATGCTGTTTCACGGTTCAAGGAGTACAAGAGAGAGTGCCCTCACCATGGTTTTACAGAGATTGCTTTGTTAAACTTCTTCTATCAAGGAGTTGATGAGAAATTCAAGATGGCGCTTAACATAGCAAGTCAAGGAGACTTCATGACGAATACTATTTCTCCAGCCAGCATTCTCATTGATAACTTGGCGGCAAGCAGCAAAAATTCACGCCAAGACTATGTGCAAAACATGGAAGAGATCAAACCAAAATCTGATTTTTCGGAAATTCTCGAGCTTAAGTCAATGGTTGCTCAACTTCTCAAAAACCAATCAAGAGAAGTTCATCTTTGTGAGAACGTGGGAGCTTCTAAGAGTAAGGAAGATAAAGAGTTTATTGATGATAGCTCTCTTAAGAGGCAAGAAGAAATCAGCTACATTGGCGAGTTTGGAAGCAACCATCAAAACCGAAAAACCAATGGTTTTAGGCTTGGAAACTCTCAGCCACTACAAGAAAAAAACCACATTGCAACTGAAACAAAATGTTGCAATATGCCTATATATCGTTGCAAACCTAATCTTTGCAATAGTTTTACGACAAATTTGGTAATGTTGCTGTTTGAGTGTTGCAAACTCGTGTCTGTTGCATATACGTTGCCAAAATTGCAATGAATTGATTTCTTGTTATATTTGTTGCATTGATGCAATGATAATTTTCTAGTAAGTTTGTTGTATAAGTCTGACATATATTTGCAACACTAAATAGTTGCAAACATTGCAACATAAAACATATAGTAAATATCATTGCAAATTTGCAATAAATTATTTCTTGGTAAATTTGTAGTATTATTGTAACAAAACATTTCTTGCAACCTTGTGGTAGAATTATAATGTACACTTCATATTATAAATTATATCATTAATTTTGCTACGTAAAATGTATAGTACATACTGTTGCATATTTGTAATATTTTATTTATTTGTAATATTCACTTGATTCATATATTTCGTACGATTATATATTCATATTTATGTTACAATAAAATAATAAAATTTTATATTAATAAAATAAAATAAAAAACAATTTTATTTGATAATCAAATATTGAAAAATCCAATATTGCCAAAACAAATACCAACCAAAAAAACAGATGATAAATAAAAACCAAACAAGCTAATAGAAAATTTAGGATATAACTAAAACATCTAAGTAAACAATTAATTGTTCACACCATTCCTTAACAACGCTGGACAGATAATCACCATCATTTTCTCTAATGATCCATCTTGTTGTTCATGCGTCTCTCGGAGAAATTCTATGTAGGATGCATCTCCTGTCATTTTTTTCTACAAAATAAGAACATGAAATTATTATATTAAAATGGTTAATAACCAAAACATTATAAGGAAAATTAATATTGCTTATCAACAAATCTGCAACTTTAGCATATGAACGTGAGCCAACTCGATGTTTATGAGGTCCTAACCCATTTCGATCTGACATTCGACTCTTGGATGCTTTTTTCTCCTCTCTTTAGCTTGATCCGTTGCCCTATAGGCGACAAGATCTTTGTAGTACTCATCAAGGATTCAATACGGTTGCTGAAATCTTTCTTTAACTCGGCTGATCATGTCGATCAACTTGGTTGCAGCACACTTCTGGAATATCTTTCGTACTTCCACCTCAAATAAAGGATTCCAATAAATTTTACTCTGGTTTTGATCGTCATTTAGATTCTAATTCATCTGTCATTTTTAAACAAAAACAGAAATTTTGTTACTCAACAAAGCTAATCAACAAAGACAAAACTACAAAAAAAAAAAAAACTAAATATATTATCTCCGAAGAACTTACTTTCGAAATTGTTTGCAGAAAGAAATTCAGATGTGTTTATTAAAAGGAAATATATAAACAGTATATATAGAAGAAGAATAAAATCTAAAACGTATCTTTAATAACAGAAATAGCCAAAGATTTAGTAGGATATTCTCTTCAAAAATGGATGTAAAAGAACAAGCGGAAAATAGGTAAGCGGGAACTACATAAGTTGGAATACATAAATTTTATATCCACCAAATCACCGCTTGAGATAAATCATAATCAAAGTCACAATTACAAAGATCATCTAATACACATAAAATAATATGACACTCATACGAAAGAGAATAATAACACGACACCCATTATATAATTGAGACACGTTAAGAGTGCTCACGGTCTCAAGGGTAGTTCAACTTTTGGGATATGATCCTCTAATTACCAGAGCTAGGATAACAGAAAATACTTGTAAACCCATGAAAATATGAATTCACCGATAAGACATTCCTAGATTATAATATATGTCTAATATATATACTCCAGATTCAAAATTGTATATGTTTATATAAGTATAAATGCACACATAAGATATCATTAACCGATAAACCTAGTTCATATAGAAAATACCATTCATAGAGAAAATCTGAATACAATAAAAAAAAACTAATCAATCCATCCTCGACTAAAATAAAATCTAAAAGAGTATACCAACATGATTAAAAAAAAGATAATATCAATTTGAATCTTCTTCTTCATCTTCGGTTGATTCATAATCTTTTTGGGATACATTTTCAGAATCTGAGCCTAGTTCTTCATCAACAACGTCATCAAGGCTCACAAACTGTCCTTGCTGATCAGCCAAATTATCAACCATTATAAATGAATCAGCCTCAACTATCTTATTACCATTCAACGAACTAGGATCCACTTCATTGCAGCGTACCAATCACTTTTCTTTTTGGTTAGAAGAGGATATGATACAAAACATACATGGTCGGCTTGGCTAGCAAGAATAAAAGGATCATACTTTCTATATTGACTAAATGACTAGCCTGATCAATATCGATGACTCCTGATTTGTTTATACGGAAACCTTTATCCCTTGTTGAGTCATACCAATTGCATCTGAAAAGAACAACTCTAAGACAACCAATTCCAGGGTAATAAGGCTCAAATATTTGTGTTAAGATTCCGTAAATACCATAGTTGGAAGTTTTACGATATTTTCTGTGATATAACGTGTGAAAGTTATACCCTCGAGAAAAAAACATCGACCAAGATGTTACTTTAGTTGCAGGACCGTGTACCAAATCATGCAATCATATTGGATAAGCACTATGATTTGTATCGAGCTGAATCTGAAAAAAAAAAAAAAAACAGTTAATTAGACACTATGAGAATCACCTCAATAGAAAAGAGGAAGAAGACAAAAGTCTATGGATTGCCTAGTTTTATTTTTTATTATTTGGCTACGTGTAGTTCTATGTAATTTTGTTTTTCCAATAATTATTTAATTATTAATGTTGTTGTTTAGATAAGATCATAAAAGACGTTACATGTTTATCTTAGAATAATTTTTATTTTCATTGAATTCTGAATGAAGCATCATATTTATCTAAGAATAATTTATTTTGTTGAGAAACAAATTAAATATAATCACAATAATAATTGAATCAAACCAAAAAAATCATGAATGACAAACCTAATTTAGTTTTTGTAATATTTTGAATGACAAAATAATTGATATGCGTTTTCTGATATGGATCTTCTTAGCATATGTGATAAGTAAATATATTTAATTAAGTACACTAAAAATATAAACATATTTTCTATAGAAAAAAGTTGCAAAAGAGTTATTAAAATGTTGCAGGTATAGTGGCAAAGGAGTCACATAATTTACCACGTATTGTTATTATAATAATCTTGCAAAAGAATCACGATTCGCCATCGTTGATTATTTCTTGCAAATTTTGCAAGAAATGTTTATAGGTCGTAAAAACGTTGCAAATTGACAATGAAAATCTGAAATACAAAAACTTGTCGTGGTTTAGCAACCCACTTGTAATAAAACTACAACGTATATAAGACGTTACAAAATAATTGCAAAAGTTGTTGCAAAACTATAACGAAAGCCAACGTTGCAAAAAATGTGTTGCAATATGACATTTTTCTTGTAGTGAGCCAAGTACAGAAGATCCTCTTCTAGACCAAGATGACGTGGCCTTGACACCTAAAGAGAAAAACTTTGAAGCTATGATCCATCAGCTCATGGAGAATCAACAGCAATTCATTGAAGGAATGAAGCAAAACGCCAAAGATAACAAAAATCTTGCCTTCAAGATGGATAGCATGTATGATCATCTTAGCGGGGGTAACCAGGAGCTGTATGGGAAGTTTATCAACCTCTCTAATCATGTTAAGAAGGTAGAAGTGCAAGTCTCTCAAATTGCGGAAGGATCCAAGAGAGAAGCCAATGTTCTTCCGGGAAAAGTGGAGGAAAATCCTAGGTTTTGCAAAGTGATAACAACTGAGAACAAGGCCGTGATTTCACCAACCCCCAGTGATCAATCAACCTTCAAGTACCATGTGACAAGGCGTGAAGATGATGAGCCTATTTCAAAAGCACCACATCAAAGGAAGCTTAAAAAGATACAAGATCAAGTGAAGTTCATCTTCCCTTGCACAATTAATGGTATTGATTTTATAGACTCTTTGTGTGATACAGGATCTACAGTGAATCTCATGTCTAAAACCATATCAAAGAAGCTGGGGATTGTAGAGATGGAGCCTCCATGAAAGATGCTCAAGTTCGCAGATGCTTCTAGCACAACTCCATATGGGTTTGTGCGTAATTTGGAGATGCAAGTGGGAGGATGTCTTGTCCCCCTTGACTTTCACATTATAGAGATGCAAGATGAGCACTCAATGTCACTGGTTCTTGGGACTCCTTTTCCCAAAAACGTGGGAGCAATATTTGATTTTTGCAAGGGACAAGTCTCTTTCTCTGAAATAAAAAAGAAAGTCTTCTATCATGCAGTCTCTACTAGAAACCTCGTGCTGCACGAGCATCTACAATGAAGAGAGGACAAGTTTAGACCCTGGAGATGACATAAAATGGTCACAAGACGTTCCTAAAGAAGCTCTCTACATTAGATCTTATGACGTTTACAAACCGGTAATAGGTGATTGCCAAAGCGTTTCAAGTGATAGTGGTTCAAGTTTGACTCCTCAAGATCATCATGGAAATTATACATGGGATGTTTTCAAGCTTGAGACACGTCCTAGAGCACCACCAAGACCAGCACCATCCAAATCTCCTAAGAAGAGCGAGCCCTATCCAAAACCGAAGGAAGCGATGAAACCGTTGAAGCCGAAGCATGAGAATGTCTTCAAGGATATTCACTCGGTCTTGTCACCATCCTTAGACGAACATGGAGCTGAAGAAGAGCCTGACGGTGTGCCTAAGTCCTTTGCCAGCATAAGAGTCCTTTTCCCAAAGGATCCGGATCCCAAAGATGAGCAAACCGCAAAGGAGAAACTCGGAAAAACCTTAAAACTTTTTCCGAGAGCTTTGGTCTTCAAGGATGACATGGAAGATGAGCATGGAGAGCCCAAAACACCTCATGAGACACCTGAACCAGAGTGTGAAGACACCAAAGGGATCCCAAACCCTTTGGCCGATCACATCCGCACCTAAAAAAAAAAAGGGAGTCAAGTTAGATGACTTTAAAACAAGCGCTTTGTGGGAGGCAACCCACACAGTATTTTTATTTTCATTTTCAATTTTCATATAACTATTGCATGCATAACATTTTTTTTAGTATGAAGACCCAAGAGGAGACCAAACAAGAACATGTCCCACCCATTCATCCCACCCTTGTCCAAGGCGACACCCAGAGGGCGGGCACGACCTGGGAATACTAAAGGAGGGAAGAAGAATCACATCGGTCGAAGAAAATCACAAAACGGTCGAGTAGATTTCAAGATATCCCATCCGGTAAGATTCTCTCGGCCAAACGGGTGCAAAGGAGGACCAACATCAACCATCTCCCAAACCACGTGACCGATGTCCACCAAACTTCACAGGCGGCTGAAAAACACCATCTTGGTCGGCAAATCCAAAAGATAGGACGGAGGAATGTGAACGGATCAAGAGATAAGCACAGATGCCACATCCGGTCGAGAATGGTGCACTCAAAGGCCGGCAAAACAGAAATCATGGCATGGAGTAAACACCAGCTGTAGATGAATCCTTGGAGCTTCAATATCACTATTGCAGAAGAAAATCAGGAAACGAACGAGCCAAATGCAAGATAGTCAAGAAAACTCTTCCCGGAGCCGCATTGACCACTTTGTGAAGGAACTCTCAATCCGCTCGTTCGTTTGGCCCCAAATTTCACCAGTGACCATAAAATATGAGATTGGTAGATGGAAGTTCAATATTGGTCAGAGATTTATTCACCGTTCATCCTGTGGTCTATTGCACTATATTCTGGTCGACCGAATGGACGACCACCAAATGAAAAAACTCCCAAACCGCTCGTTCGTTTGACTTCAAACTTCACAAGGAGCTCTAAAACATCAACTTGGACGGTAAAATTTCAATATGGTACATGAAATTCTTAACGGTTTGTTCTGTGGTTCATAACACTCATTTCGGGTCGACCAAATGAGCCATATTCGACCAAAATGCAAACCGGCGAGAATCAGGCCTGGAAATTCAAAACTCACCGACCAGTCATGCCTACAGAGGAGCCCCAATCAGTTATCTGACCCTAATCTTCATCACAACTGGTCAACACTTGGTAACATCATCCTAACTTTACCTTTTCCATTTTATTCCATCTTTACCTCTCTTAATCTGATTTTTCTTACACCGGGACGGTGCAAGTTAAGTCTGGGGGGATTATACTAATAAGTTTGTTCATTTTGGCATTTCATCTTGCATCATTTTTCTTTTCATCGAGTCGTTTTTATTGAGTCAAAACTTTTGTCGAGAATTATGACTTTATCTTGGACCTAACCATTGTTGTGCCTGTGTTTAGTGACCATTGATCAGTTATTGGCAGTTTACTTCATCACATGTGCACCATGAGTGGATTGATCTACCAAAAATGTCCACATCTCCAAGGGCTTAAGAAGGATCCATCTTTGACTCCGCACCTTAATGAACTTAACCTTCTCGGCTAGGGGCTTGGCTTTACAAAGGGCATGACTCCTCATCCTCACCAACAAGTGAAAAGTCTGTGTGAGTTCGATTTCCCTCTCTCTCCCCTTCAAATTTAAGAAAAAGCACCGAGGTCCAAGTAACCGGGGATTAGGTGGCAACCACCATTAATACTCGTGTCTATGGAAGACCTTTTGATCCAAGTAACCGGGGATTAGGTGGCTACAACCATCAATACTCGCGTCTATGGAAGATCCATCAAAAACCTCCACAAAAGGAGAACAAGTCGAATAAAAAATACCTTGCTACCCTAAAAAAGGGATGAATCGACTTAAGAAGTGAGAAGAGAGAGAGGTGAAACAAGAGCCAAGACATGTGTTTTATAAAAAGGGATGGGTAAGAGTCTATAACCCCTTTGATCGATATTCCCCAATTGAGACCACACCTTTAGAAACTAAAGGAGTCAAAGGTGGTGAATTTGGATGGCCTAAAGAGAAGTGGATTGCTTTGGGATGATTGCAAAACTCATGGTATGTACTTTCTTGATCTTAATTCTAAATGCCATTGCTGTTTTATGTGGATCACTAAAATAAAGGTCAATATGGATTTCCAAAAGGATTTAAGAGTTCTCATGTTTTCAAACCTCTTTTCCATGCTTAGTTTGCTTGGGGAAAAGCAAAGGATAAGTCTGGCGGAGTTGATATATCCATATTTTACATATTTTACCTTAGTATTTATCTATATTTTTAAGTGTTTTCAATAAGGTTTTATGCCTTTAGAGGTAGTTTTCTTGTATTTGTTGGGTTTGGAATCTTAACAGGTTAAAACATCAAAAAGGATGAAAAAGGAGCAAAAGAGCCTCAAACCATGATCCATGCAAGTTTCCAAGTCAAGAGCATCAATATAACTCCATTTGTCCGATTCTCGTATTCGGACTGAACCAGAGCACCGGAAAGATGGCCGCGGTTGAAGGTCTTTCCGAAGTACAAAAATCATGATCTTGGTCTTGCTGGATAGATATTTGAGTCAGGCATCACGAAAAAGTGGATTCAAGCCATTTGGATCAACCATCAGGGAGAAACGCATTTGCTACCGAGACATGTCCGGTTAGCGACAAGATGAAGCCCATGGAGGATCTCGCGTGTCTAATGGCCCAGAACACTGAGGTTTAGGCCTTGGCTCGCTTGAGAAGAGGCTTAGATACTATTTGGAGTCCTCCTTGGCGCAATCCCGTCCCATTCACGTCGCAAAACATCATGTCCAACTCATCGGAAAGTTTCCTTTTCCGGCACCCTGAAGACCTAAGCGACTTCTACCCTATAAATACAAGCTTTTAGCCTCGACCTAATGAGAGCTGCGTGTGCGCCGTCAGAGACAGAGAGAGAGCCATCCTGGAGAGCTGAAGGGAGCAGAGAGAAGAGGCGCTTCTCAGGATCTAAGGCTCACACACACACACACACACACAAATCCTTAAACTCTTTTCATCTTTTCCTTTTCTTTTCTTTTGTATTGAACCTGAAAGTTTCAAGGGAGAGATTCAACTTTGTTCTTCAATAAAGAAGATTTCTTTATCCCTTATCTCTTTTAATACTCACATAATGCTTTCATACATCTCTTGCGTGTTTGTTTGCATCATGGCTGAGTAGTTTTATTGTTGGGTTTAAGAGTTTTTCAAGGGAATTCATGGATTGATCATCTCTAGGTTGTTAGACTCGGTTTTATCATTAGATGTTCTTCATCCAAGTTTGTGCTTACTGCTTATAGCTGGATTGACCATCTATGCTACTGCTCTTATGTTGATTTACATTCTGACCGTTTGTTATATCTCTTGAACCATCTTGGGTGAGCAAGGCATAGTAAGCTACGGGAGTAGAATTACAAAGCCTTGTGAACAATTTCGAATTTGGACTTTATATGCTTGTTTAATCACTTGATTACCTATGGGAGTAGAGTAATCTTAGGTTGTCTAGATATATTAATTGACATTGCGGGAGTAAGTTGATTATACATTCATAATTCGAGTTCTAGAACATATCTATTGATCATCTTGTTAAACTATCCAAATAAACCAATCCATGATGACCCCCAAATTCTCTTATGCCCAATGCTTTTCCTTATTGTTTGCATTTATATTATAATCATTGCGTTTGTTTTCTTTTGTTGTGAAGTTCACAACATCTACAACAAACTCATATTCTTGTTCTAGCTTTTATTTCAATCTCTACAAGTTTGAAGTGAAATAACATCTCCTTGTGGTTCAACCCCGAACTATACTACTCTCTTGCTGTGCACTTGCAGTTGTGTAGGTTGGGTTAATTATTACTTGAAGCAAACCCAGCCGCATCACCCCGCTCGACCCGCCTTAGCCGACTATGGCCTGTTTTGCGCGTTTTCGCGATTTACTCTGCCCGTTTACTTAATCTCGACCCCTGACAGACCTAGCACTATAAATACACCTTTTTAGCCTCTCTAGAGAAGAGAGCCGCATTGTATTAGAGTTTATTAGATCTACTTTTGTTCTTAGAGATTTCAAGGAGAGGATCTCTCCTCCTTACCACAATTTGGAGAAGTTTTCTGAACCTTTGTCTTATATTTATGCTTTCTTCATCATCTTTCTGTGTTGTTACTTTGATTATGTCTGAGTAATTCACTTGTTAGGTCGTGGGTTTATCAAAGAGTCCATGCATTGTTAGGGTTCTAAATTAAATTAGGGGTTCATCATTATTGGTCTTCACCTTTGCTTGATCTTATTGCTGCATGCTTTTCTGATCAACTAGCATCAGATCTTAGGTAGACTTGAGCCACAGAAGTGCTGTATCATTCGCCTGAACTAGTATTTGGTGGGCAACACTTCATAGACTGCGGAAGTTGATCTATGCGGGGTTGTGAACAATTGAGACTTGAACGAATTAATGCTTGTTTAACAATCTAAGGACATTCCGAAAGATTAGCGATTAGGTTAGTTAACAAAGAGGTCGGAGCCACGGAAGTGGAATGATCTTACATCTGTGTTTTGAGTTCTAGACGGCACCCAATTAACCCCCTAATAAGTTGATTTAACCTAGTAATCATGAATCTCTGCGAGTCTCCCATTGCCTAGCGCTTTCGTACCTTGATCTTTTACTGCTTTTACATCGCTTTCAATTAGTTTAGTTAGCTACCTTACCAATCACAACCAAAACCCTTATCTTTTCCTAGCTAAATTGGAATTGCATAACTTGTAGTGCATCTCTCTGCTCCTTGTGTTCGATAAACCTGTTACTACTCTCGATCTGTGCACTTGCAGAAAAGGGATAGAAATTGGGAAAAGCTTATCCCGCATCAAGCTTTTTGGCGCCGTTGCCGGGGAGTATTACAGCTGCTTTGAAATGGAGCTCCCAAAGATTATTTGAAATGCAAGCTTTTCTCCTTCACACTCACAGGGAAAGCCATAAGATGGGTAAAATCCCTTCCAGCTCAGTCCATCACGACTTAGAAGGAATACAAAGGAGCATTCCTAGGACACTTTTTCACTAAGCAAAGGGCGAATTTGTTAAGGGAAAAGATTTCTAGTTTTCAAAAAGGGCCGGTGGAGCCATTTCATGAAGCATTAGAGCGCTTCAAGGATTACACAAGAGAATGCCCGAACCATTGTTTTTCAGAAGGAAACCTATGGAACATCTTCTATAGAGGGATAGATAGGAAATGTCGATTCTTACTCGACACTGCAAGTAACGGAAACTTCATGACCAAGACAGTGATGGAAGCAAAGACTTTGATTGAGAATTTGGCTTCCAATGACAGTGACAACTTCATAGGGCATGAGAAGGCTGTTAAAGAAATAAATTCTAACCCAAGACGAGAAGAGTATAATGAGATGAGAGCAATCATGGTAACAATATTGAGGAATCAGGAAAATGCAGTCAGTAATAGAGAGGGTTGTATGACTTACAACATCGATAGACAAAGATGTTTAGGAGATTTTGCACTTGAATTCCAAGAAGAAGTTAATTTTGTTGGCATCAGAGATCAACACTTCAGGCGAGAGCATAGAGATTCACAAGTGTGGAATGATGAGCCTTTAGAATCTGAATATCAACAGAAAATTCAGAATGGAGAAAGATACCAGCAGTATGGGTATAGGCCGCAGAATGTCAGGCAAGGTGCATATGGAAGGAGCACCATGGAATCACGAGACAACCTTGACCCAATGATAAGTGAGCTCTTGGACTCACATCGGAAGCACTTGAATGAAGTTGAAGAGAAGCTGGATTTTATATGTAGGGACATGAATGAAAAATTTGACCTCATCGCTGCCCCCACAAAAAGTTTAGATTTCAAAATTGCTGAAATAGCCGGAACTGTTAAGAGGGAGATGGGAGTCCTTCCTAGAAGAGTAGAGATAAATCCCAGAGGTGAAAATGTTGCTGCCATAACCCTAAGGAATGGGAAGGAATATGAACCACCAGCCTACCCTGAGGAAGAATTAACCCCACCTAGAAAAGATAAACCTTTAGAGTATGTTATAATTGGAGATGGAGAAGAGCCACCTAAAGAAGTACGGGTGCGCACAGAACCAGGAATTCAAGAACAAGATATTGACCAGTCATACCAAAGGTTTATGAACCAAAGCTTCCATACCGCAATGTTCTTAACCAGCCTAAGAAAGAGAAGGAGCAAGCCAAGCTTAAGGATCTAGTTAGCCAGCTGATAGTCAGGTTACCATTCGTAGATGCTTGCCATAGCATACCATCTCTAAAGAAGTATATGAAGGCTATACTTACAAGCAATGTTAGTCTAGAAGAAGGAGCTATGATGATCACAAAAGAATGCAGTGCGATCCTCCAGAACAGAATGCCGGAAAAACTTGATGATCCGGGTAGTTTTGTTCTAGCTTGTGAGATTGGAGGAACACTTTTCGACTGGGCTCTTTGTGATTTGGGATCAAGCGTCAATTTAATGCCCTATTCAGTAGCACGACTACTAGGAATCACAAACTTTAAACCTACAAAAATCTCTCTTGTTTTTGCAGATCAATCCGTTCGACGCCCCATAGGAGTTGTCTTGGACATAACCATTGTTGTACGAGGATGCAACATTCCAGCCGATTTCGTGGTCCTGGAATTGGAGCATGAACCCAAGGATCCTATAATCCTAGGACGCCCCTTTTTAGCCACTGCCGGAGCAATGATAGATGTGAAGAATGGGAAGATTGACCTTCACTTGGGAGATATTGTTATGAACTTCAAAGTCAACAGAACGATCGATAAACCTACAATGGATGGTCAAACCTTTTGGATTGGAGAGATAACTGAGGCAAAAGAAGAGATATTGGAGGATATGTTGCTTCATGATCCTCTTGAATTAGCTTTAACCCGAGCTGAAGAAGAGTTGGGTTATGCAGAAAGAGAAGCACAAGGCTTAGTCAATTTCATGGATTCGGTCGAAGCATACAAAGAACTAGTGGCATACACGGATTTGAAGGGAAGTAAAGAAGAGGAAGCCAAAGCAAAGAAACAAAAGCCAGCTCCCAAGCCAAAACCAGACCCATGGTGCCCCTTGAGAGCACCAAAAACAGACCTAAAACAATTCCCTGTTGGGCTGAGGTATGAATATCTCGGTCCAAATGAAACTTATCCTGTGATAGTAAATTCCGGACTAACAGATGAGGAGACCACTTTACTTGTACACGAACTGAGAAAGCACATAAGGGCCCTCGGTTATTCTTTGGATGATATAACAGGAATCTCACCAAACCTTTGCATGCATAGAGTCATCTTAGTAGACGGATCCAGCTCATCAATTGAACATCAGAGGCGGCTTAACCCGAACCTCAAGGAAGTAGTCAAGAAGGAAGTAATGAAACTTTTGAATGCAGGGATCATTTACCCAATCTCAGATAGCAAATGGGTTAGTCCAGTACACGTGGTACCAAAGAAATGAGGGATCACAGTTATTAAGAATGAGCAAGACGAGCTAATTCCTACCAGGACGATAACAGGACACCGAATGTGTGTCGATTACAGGAAGCTTAACTCATCAACTCGAAAAGATCATTATCCTTTACCATTCATAGATCAAATGCTTGAGCGCCTTGCTTATCATCAATATTACTATTTTCTTGATGGATATTCAGGTTTTTTCCAGATACCAATACATCCGGATGATCAAGAGAAGACAACCTTCACATGTCCGTATGGCACCTTTGCCTATAGAAGAATGCCCATCGGTCTATGCAATGCACCAGCCACTTTCCAAAGATGCATGATGTCCATATTCACTGAATTTATAGAGGAACTCATGGAAGTATTCATGGACGACTTCTCAGTATATGGTTCATCCTTTAAGGCATGCCTAGCAAATCTTGGAAAAGTTTTGCAGCGATGTGAAGACAAACACTTAGTTCTCAATTGGGAGAAATGTCACTTCATGGTCAGAGATGGGATTGTCCTCGGGCATCGAATCTCAGAAAAAGGAATCGAAGTAGACAAAGCCAAGATTGAAGTCAGAATCTCAGAAAAAGGAATCGAAGTAGACAAAGCCAAGAAATAATAGTGCGACCAATTGTGAATCTTGTCCCGGTGATTACCGAAGACAATGCCGTGCTTCATTGTCGTGCAAAAGCGTCGGAAGCTCTTCGAGCGCGTCACCGATCTTTGTGCTAGTGCGAAGGAGGGAAACTTCCGACGCTTTTGCACGACAATGAAGCACGGCATTGTCTTCGGTAATCACCGGGACAAGATTCACAATTGGTCGCACTATTATTTCTTTGTCAAGAAAAACAGCGCGTCGAATTGGGATTTTGACCCTGACCACGTTTTCACGGGATGGGTTCACGAAGCTGGTAGATCGCTTATAGGTTTTACTTCGGCATCCGATGGTTTGTTTTTGTGCTAACCTTTCGTTTTTGTCTTGCAGAGATAGTTGTGCCGAGACCAGCATCTACTGCATTCCAGAGGAAGTTTCAGCTCTTGCGGGATCGAAGTCGGATTATCTGGGCTGACTTTGTCGCAGAGCTTGAGGAGAGGAACAAGAGGAAGCGAGAGAGGACCAAATCCGCGTCAACTCCATCCACTGGTAAGGGCACGATTACTTCCTGCTTCTTTAGATTTTGTGTCGCGAGTTTGCTCGTTAGTGATTTTTGCGTGATCTGTTTTCGCAGCTGAACCGTCTCGTCGTCCTAAGAAGATGGTGCTTAAGAAGAGAACTCCGGTGGCCGTTGACGACACTATTCTTAGATCCGACTCCCCCCCGAAGGAGAGGGAGACCAGATCGGCTGCTGAGCCGAGCAATCCATCTAAGCGTTCGGCTTCCTCGATCGCTTCGAGGACGAAGTAAGTTTCCTTAGGACGGGTTTGATTCTCTACTAAAGCTTTAGTAAATGCTGCGAATGTAACGTTGCTCCTGCAGGGCTGCGAAGAAGGCCAAGCTTGAGAGAGAGAGCAAGGCCAAGGAGACGTCGCCTGCTGTCGAGACGACGCCTAAGGTCGTGCTTGATGAGGAAGACATTTCTCCTGGTGGTGACGACCCATCTCGTAAAGGAGGTGGTGACGAGCTCGGCGAGGATCCGTCTCATCGACCAGGATGCCGTTCCGGTCTTGATACTGGGGCGAGCTCGTCGGGTCCCAAGGTTGAGCCTGCTGCTCCCGCGGCTCCAGATCCAGACGCAGTGTCCATAGTGTGGTCTGGTGGTGTGCCTCTCATGCTTAACCCGAAGTTCTGCGCCGAGTTGGTATGGAGTTGTAAGCCGAAGCCTCATTGGGGAATCCCACTAAAGAAGGTCGAGCTGAAGGATGACTTCTGCAATGGTTCTGCGGATCTCGTCAGTGCTGCTGGGAAGTTTTCTTCGATTATTCTGCAGTACGACACTATGTTGAAGGCGGCTCGGGAGGAGATTAGCAGGCTGCAGTCCGAGCAATCTAAGGGGAAGGATGCAAGGATGGAGTGTCTTGAGTTGGAGAGGGCTGACCTTGAGCGGAAGGTTGGCGTCCTGAATGGTGAGATCATGAAGGCAGCTGGCCTTCAGGACGAGGTGACCAAGTTGCGCGCCCAAGTTGCGGAGCTCGAAGAGAAATCTCGCTGAGATACAGAGAATGCTGTGGCTGAGGCTTCCCGTCTCCGACAGTCCCGCCAGGAGCAGGCTGAGTACACCGCCACTCGTGTCTACGATGACATGCAGGACTGGTATGCTCCTCGCCTGGATCGTCTCGGCAAATTCGTCGGCCAGCGCGAAGCGGTGGAGAAGGCTGTTGTCAAGATCGCGGTCGATGAGGCGTTGCTCGACTACGTTCGGAAGACGAAGGGGGTCTCCCAGAATTTTGACGCCGTGATTGCAAAGCTGGAGGCTAGCGTCAAGGAGAGCAGAGCTGCCGTGGATGAGATCGATGAGGTCGATATCGGCGCGGACGATTATGCAGCGCCACACAGGTTAGGCTGCCTCTTTCATCTTGCTGATTTTTGTTTTGATAACACTTGGGTTACTCCGAGGGGCTTGGATTAACTTGGGACAATGTATCATACTTTCAGGCCCAGTCTTGCCGAGCTGATAATTGGTGGGTCGCCGACAAGGGAGAGTTCGGGAGCGGCTAGTGCTGAAACCGGGATGAGGTCGGGTCCGGAAGCTTCCGAGGCCGAGGCTGTTTAGGACTCAGTCTCTATTCTCTCTTTCTGCTTTTAAGAACTCTTTTTTTTATTAGTAGCGGCGACTCATGCCGATGTAACAACATTGCCCGGGAGGGTTTTAATCCGTATGCTTTTCAGGATTTAAAACTTAAGTATTTGCTTTACTTCCTCGTTCATCTTTTTGCTTTGTGCGAGATGAATATCGCGAATATAGTTGATGATTTAGTGCTTTTTGAAACATCCGACTTTTAATCTATATCCTTTAATGAGGTGCACTATGTTGTCAATCTAGCGGAATGATTCGAGTGTCTAATCGTCATTAGACAAGTGGTTCAACTTGCTGAGACAACTCGGCATGCTCAAGTTCTGTCGTGACGCGATGCTTAGTCGCTATGACAATGCTATGCATCTGACGAGACGCGATGTTACGCGGCTCGTCAGAATTGTCATTTTTAAGAGACACCGATCCGTGCTTGTTGGATCTGTTTGCGGTGGCGCTTTTTAGGCCGGTAACAGGAACCGAAGTCTAGAACTTCGAATTACTCCTACGCCGCCAAGTCGAATATGATTAACAAGACAGCGATTTTTTCTTGCCCATATGGCGCGATCTCTTAGCTCCTCAGTGTTGACGAGACCGTCGTGCAAAGATTCGTCATTCAATGACGAGTTGAGGGGCATTAGTGATCGGCGGAGGCTCGCAATGTGTAGCTCGGCAGGGGCTAATGCTTCGCAACCGTGAGATAGGGAGAAAGGGGTTTCACCAGATGCTGACCTGGGTGTTGTGCGGTGAGACCAAAGTACTCCGTCAAGTTCGTCTGCCCACGCTCCTTTGTAGCTTTTGAGTCTTTTCTTCAGGCCGTCGACGATAGTTTTGTTTGTTGCCTCGGCTTGCCCATTGGCTTGGGGGTATCTTGGCGTGGAATAGGCGAGCTTGATCTTCCAATTGGCACAGAATTCGCCGAATCTTGCCGCGATGAATTGGCCACCATTTTCGGTGACAATTTCATATGGTAGACCATGTCGGTAGATGATGTATTGCCATACGAAGTTCTGCACGTCTTTGGCAGTGGGGTTCTTGAAGGCTTTAGCTTCTACCCACTTGGTGAAGTAGTCCGTGACGATCAGGAGGTACGCACATTGTCGGGATCGTGGCATCTGGCCGACGATATCCATCGCCCAGCGCATAAAGGGATATGCCGGGACGGAAGCTTGAAGCTCTTGCGTCGGGGCATTGATGATTGGCGCGTATCTCTGGCAGGGAATGCACTTTGCGGTGTAATTTTTGCAGTCTTCGATCATCTTTGGCCAGAAAAGGCCGTGCTTCTTGATCTTAGAGGCCAGAGAT
Source organism: Erythrophleum ivorense (assembly GCA_026724425.1). NCBI lineage: Eukaryota > Viridiplantae > Streptophyta > Magnoliopsida > Fabales > Fabaceae > Erythrophleum > Erythrophleum ivorense. Next base: position 1,332,676 of record JAIUCV010000068.1, read on the forward strand.
TTCCCGCCGGCATGATTTCCTCCGGCTCCTTCGTGAGTCTCGATCATCACGTTCTTGGCTTGCGTCTCGTCGCAACAACATAAGACGACTTTTTTTGCGGTCCACCGGAATAACTCATCGTTTTAGTGGAAGTAGTAGGCGGCTTTGCGGCGTAGTCGACGAGCTGCCCAACGATTCCCCGGAATCGTCCCGTTGATCAGATAATCTTTGATCTCGTCCTGCCATGGGCGAGGTTGATCTTCTTCTGATTCAGGGACCATTGGCTCGTCCTCTTCGTCTTCCTCCTCTTCTCGATATATTGCCATGATAAACGCTCCTTTAGGAAGTTTGATGCTAGGCTGCTCGATTGTTTCGACGGGAATCGCTCGCCGCTAAGCCGAGTCGGTTCTCGAAGCTAAGGCAGCGAGCGCGTCGGCTTCTGTGTTCTCGGCGCAGGGGATTTTTGTCAACTCGAACGACTTGAACTGCTTTGATAGTTCCGTCGTTACCTTGAGATATGCGTCCATGCGGTCGTCCTTAGCATCGTAATCTCCGCTGAATTGCTTTGCTACGAGCTGAGAATCGCAGAATGCGTGCACATGCTCGGCCCCAACTTCTTTTGCGAGATGTAGTCCTGCGATGATTGCCTCATATTCGGCCTCGTTATTGGATGCTGGGAAGTTGAGCTTGAAAGATTGTTCGAGAATCTCGCCTGTAGGAGATACGAGGCGGATGCCGACACCAGATCCTTGCTTGGATGAAGCTCCGTCAACGTGCATGAGCCATTTGAATACATGCTCGGCTTCGCTTACGGCGAGCTCTGGTGGGATCTCGACAATGAAGTTGGCGAGAACCTGGGATTTTGTGCTGGTTCGGCCTTTGAATTCAATATCGTGCTCTGACAGTTCTATCTCCCATCTTGCCATGCAACCTGACTGATTTGGGCCATGAAGGATTTGGAGTAATGGTTGGCTTGAGAAGACGATGATCGCGTGGGACTGGAAGTATGGTTTCAATTTCCTCGCCGAGATCACTACCGCCAATGCCAGCTTTTCGAGGGTAGGATATCTGGTCTTAGAATCGTTGAGGGTTTTGCTCACGTAAAGGATGGGCTTCTGCTCGCCACGATCTTCCCGGACCAGTACGCCACTAACGGCCGTGCTTGATATGGCGATGTAGAGGAGTAACGTCTCGCCATCTTCGGGTTTCGTGAGGATCGGCGGGGTGGTGAGATACTATTTCAGTTGCTTGAATGCGTCTTCACACTTCTCGTCCCATTTGAAGAGCTTGTTGGAGCGGAGCAGCTGGTAAAAGGGAAGACACTTGTCGGTTGATCGCGAGATGAATCTATTCAGTGCGACGATTCGGCCTGTGAGCCTCTGAACTTCCTTTGCGTTCTTCGGCGAGGGGAGATCGAGAATTGCCGAGATCTGCTTCGGGTTTGCCTCGATGCCATGCTGAGTTACGATGTAGCCAAGGAATTCTCCGGAAGTGACGGTGAAATTGCACTTTGCTTGGTTGAGCTTCATTCCGTACTTTGTCAAAACCTGAAGGCATTCTTGAAGGTTCTTGACGTGATCCTGGGCTTTAGCGGATTTTACCAACATGTCATCGATGTAGACCTCCATGCTGTTGCCGAGCTGTTTTGCATACATCTTGTTGACCAATCTTTGGTAAGTAGCGCCAGCGTTCTTCAGGCCGAAGGGCATGACTTTGTAGCAATATGTGCCTCGATCAGTGATGAAGGCTGTCTTCTCGCGGTAGTCCGGGTGCATGAATATCTGGTTGTAGCCGGAGAATGCGTCCATGAAGGAGAGTAATTCATTCCCCGCCGTAGCTTTGACGAGGCGGTCGATATGCGGGAGCAGAAAGCTATCCTTTGGGCAAGCTTTGTTCAGGTCGGTGAAGTCCACACATACTCTCCACTTCCCGTTCTTCTTCTTGACCACGACCGGATTGGCGAGCCAATCAGGGTACTTTACTTCAGTGATTGATCCGGCTTGCAGTAGCTTTTCGACTTCGTCATTGACTGCTTGAGCTTTATCGGTGCCGAGCTTACGCCTCTTCTGCTTGATCGGTTTGTAGGTGGGGTCGACGTTGAGCTCGTGCGAGGTGATCCTGGGATCTATCCCTTTCATATCCGCCATCGACCATGCGAAGAGATGCACATTCTCCTTCAGTAGATTCACCAGTTGGGTTCTGATCTCGGCATCGAGATTGCTGCCGATACCGACGCACCTTTCTGGTCTCGTCTCGTCGATGCTGACTTGGTCGACGAGGTCGGGTTTAGGTCTGCAATGATAGGGGAGTCGCGGGTCCAGCTCTTCATTGATCATGCATGAGGATGAAGAGCGGAGTCGGCGCTGTTGGAGGAAGCAGGATCTTGACACTCTTTGGCTTCCACATAATGTGAAGACTCCCAATGATGTTGGAAATTTGACGTTATATATTGCTGGTTTGTCTATGACGATAAATTTCACGAGCTTGGAAATTCCCCCGACATAGACGGGTAGGCGGATAGTGCCGATTCTAAATACGGTGTCGGCGGTGAATCCAGTCAGCGGACGAGATGATGGCTTCTTCTTTGATCCCCATCCGGTCTAGGGTTTCTTTAAAGATTAGGTTCACCGTGCTTCCGGTGTCGACTAGTATCTTCGCCATGTCGCAATTGTGGACTTGTATTTTGACCACCAGCGGGTCGAGATGCGGGGTATCCAGCCCCTCCGCATCCTTGTCCGTGAAGGATATCGCGCCTGTGTCCTGACGGATAGATTGGCCAGGCAGGGCTTCTCCATCTTGGTGGGAACTGGGGCGGCGCTGTGCCGAGACAGCCTTTCGCTCATACTCCTTGATTGCCGAGATGGAGTCGTTATTGTCTAAGAGACTTCCCATGATCATGCTGACCTGTCGCTTTGGCGGAGGCGGCAAATCTTCTGGATAGTCATGATCTTCCTTCTCAGATGCTGGTCTCGGGTTTGCTTTCCCCTGCCTTTGGGGGCGAAACTGGCGGGGTCGCTTTCCCTTCTGGCCTCCTTTGGCTGGTTTCGGCGCGAAATCTTTGCCTTGAGATCGGTCGCCTTCCACCGCAACGGCTCCTTCTCGGTATTTCCTGAGGAGGCTACCGATGAGATGCCTACAGTTCTCCGTTGCATGACCGGTTCGACCGTGGAAGCTGCAGAACAGGTCATGGTTGTTGTCGTCATCTGGATCGGCGACGGCTGGACGAGACGACGATAATACGAGTGCTTGCGGCTGCTCTGCTGGGTCCCAGTGGTTGAGATCGTCGTCGACGACAAAGGAGTGAGATCTCCTGGCCTCGGGCCTTCGTCGGTGTTCGTGATTTTCCTCCTTAGGTCTGGTGATAGCGGGCTTTTTATCACCGCTTCTCTCGGCGTAGAAGTTGGTGTCTTCTTCTAGGAAGATTTATCTCTGGGACCGATGGAGCGCGTCTTCGAGGGTCGGCGATGGTTGAATCGAGAGATCTGCTTTGAATTTAGAGTCGTATAGGAGACCGTTGCGGAGCGCCTCCAGCGGGATGCTATCGGGCATGTCGCCGAGATCCATCGCGGCTTTCTTAAACCTTTCCATGAAGCTCCGCAGGGGTTCCCCTCTTGATTGCGTCATGGTGAACATGTTTCGGGTAACCCTGGTCATGTTCATGGAGTAGTGCTTCAGGAACGCGTTCGTCAAGTCGTCGAAGTTATCGATCGACTCGGCAGGGAGGCTGGAGAACCATCCGAGTGCTTCTTTCGTCATATGCTCGACGAAGACTTGGCAATAGTTTGCCTCTCTTTCTTCGGGAGTGGCATACTGTTCCCTTGTCATAGCGAGGTTGAAAGCTGTCAACCACTTCTTCGGTTCTTCTTCGCCGGCAAAAGGCTCGATCTTTAGTCAGACTCTTTCGCGGAGCCGGACTCTGCGAATCCTTGCCGTAAGCGCGCTTCTCCGGGTGTCAGAAAGGATTTTTGCCAATTCTGGTGCAGAGCTCGTGACGAGATGCACTCTGGAATTGAACTCGTCCAGCCGACGATTAATTTTATCGAGCTCGACATGGGTATGCTTGCTGGCCCGCGAGACTCGACTCGTCGCTTCTGTTCGATTAGCAGTTGCTTCTACTACCGTGGTCCCCGTGGCATGACCTGTCGGTGTATCGAACGAGAGTCGACGAGCTGGTGAGAACTTGCCGTCGTCCATTGTCACCAAGTTGATGAATTCCTGCGTCTTCTTCTGATATGCTCGCATTGTCTGGACTTCATCGGAGAATGGTTTCATAGCCTTACGGATTGTTTTCACCAGGTCGTCGTGCGTGACGGCCTTTGCTCTGGATTTGCGGCGAGTGGGAGCTGGCGGCGGAATTTCATCCTCGGGTTCCGGCTCGTCATGCGGTGTGTTTCCGTCGTGCTCGACGTGGTCCTCCTCGTGCTCGAGAAGGTCTTCTCCGTCTTCGAGAGGATTCTCCGGGAGGGTCTTGTTCGCATGTCGAGGTTCTCTCTCGGGGGAACTTCCTGCTGAGTTAGGCATCGGCTGCTTTTCTTGGCGTCCGAGCTTCTTTCGAGATGTTTAATCCGACAGAAGTATTCCCAGTCCCCACAGTCGGCGCCAATTGTTGATTCCAGAAATAGCACACGTTTATGTGACGGATATTTCGGATGGGAGACTTAGGAAACAGTGGATTTATTACTCGAAAGAAGGTTTGAATACAAGAGGTCGTCTCGTCAAACAAGCCTTGACGAGACATATTGCGAATGATGAGTAAAACAGAGAAAAAGTGAGCGAATGCTTTTGATGTTTTTCGGGTTGCGTGACTTGGTCTTCAGGGAATGAAGACCTCTCCTTATATAGTTGAGTTAAGGCGGTTTTCTGCTGAATATTCTCCTCTTGATCATAAAGGAAATCTTCTTCTTCTCTTGATTTCTTTCCTTTCTTCGAGTGGCGGCTGTTACTTTTTCCTTTTTGCTTAAAGTATTACCTTCCTCCTCAAGGCTTTCCATTTCTGTGAGGAGGCTAGGGCTGAAGACGGGCCGGGCTTTTTGCGCTGTTACTCATTGCGATGGGCTCGGGGAAATGTGCTCATTTTACCCCTAACAGTAATCATGAATCTCTGTGAGTCTCCCATTGCCTAGCGCTTTCGTACCTTAATCTTTTACTGCTTTTACATCGCTTTCAATTAGTTTAGTTAGCTACCTTACCAATCACAACCAAAACCCTTATCTTGTCCTAGCTAATTTGGAATTGCATAACTTGTAGTGCATCTCTCTGCTCCTTGTGTTCGATAAACCCGTTACTACTCTCGATCTGTGCACTTGCAGAAAAGGGATAGAAATTGGGAAAAGCTTATCCCGCATCAGTAACTCCAATCTATACGCCAACGGTCCCACTCGCTCCACAACCGGAAACGGACCCATAAAACGCGGACTCAGCTTATTCTCTGCGATGGATCTGTTAGGACCCCTCAACATCGCCATCTTGAGATACACTCTATCTCCAACCTGAACCTCAAGCTCTCGTCTGTGTCTATCAGCGTAACTCTTCTGTATATCCTGAGCTTCCTTCATGTTCAGCCTCACAACACGAACCTTCTATGTCGTCTCCTGAACATATGTAGCTCCATAAATGCTGCGCTCCCCCACTTGGGTCCAGCATAAGGGTGTCCTACATGCCCTCCCATACAAAGCCTCAAAAGGAGCCATGCCAATACTCGCCTGGAAGCTGTTGTTGTAAGCAAACTCAACCAAGCTCAAGTGATCCGCCCAATGACCACCCCAATCTAGCACACACATCCTCAACAGATCCTCCAAAGTCTGAATAGTCCTCTCTGACTGTCCATCTGTCCGCGGATAATATGCCGTACTCATATGCACCTTAGTGCCCATCTCTGCCTGAAATGCCCTCCAAAACTCTGAAGCAAATCTCGGATCCCGGTCTGACACTATATTGGCTGGCACTCCATGTAGCCTCACAATCTCCCGCACAAACTTCCTAGCCAAAACAGCTGCTCCATCTGTCTTCTTGATGGCCAAGAAATGTGCTGACTTAGTCAACCGATCCACAATAACCCAAATGGCATCATGCGTCCTCGAAATAGGTACCCCAACCATGAAATCCATCGTGATCATGTCCCACTTCCACTCTGGAATTGGTAAGTTCTACAAAAGACCACCTGGAACCTGGTGCTCAGCCTTCACCAAAGAACAAGTGTTGCACCTCGTAACCCAATCAGCCACATCCCTCTTCATCCCAACCCAATGATAATACCTTTTGAGATCATGGTACATCTTGGTCGCTCCTGGATGAATCAAAAACTTGCTTGAATGAGCCTCTCTCAGAATCTGCTGCCTCAACTCCTCCACCTTGGGTACACAAACCCGACCACGAACCAGAATAGTCCCATTCTCAGATACCTGATACTCAGAACTCGGTACTCGTGATGCATCAATGATATATCCATATTTTACATGTTTTTACCTTGGTTTTCTTTATGTTTTCTTACCTAATAATAATGATTTTGTATCCAAGAGGTAGTTTTCTTGTATATTGTGGTTTTGGGAAGTAAACAGGTCAAAATGGCAAAAAGAAGGCAAAATGGAGCAAAAGAGCTTCAAACAATGATCCATGCAAGTTCCCAAGTCAAGAGCTTCAACAAAACTCAAGTTAGCCGGTTTCCGCATTCGGACAGAATCGAAGCGTCCGAAAGGTGACCGCGGCAAAGGGTCTTTCCTACGTCCAAATCATGAGATCTTTATATGGAAAGATAGATAAATGAGTCATGCATCGCGAAGAAGTGGAATTGGGGTATTTGGAGCTGAAATGCGGCCTAGGATCTTTTTCTCCCAAGACATGTCCGTCTGGCGAGTAAGTGAAGCCCATGGAGCTTGGATGAGCGAAATGGACTGGGATCACTTCGGGCCAAGCCTAAACCTCATCATGACTCAAGCCCACATCTCTACACGCGAAAAGAAGCTGGCAGCCTGATATAATCATGGATGAGGTTGCCGTGGACTTGTACCAGGGAGGAGATGGAGAGCTTGAAGCAGAGGAGTCTATGCTCATTACAACCGGTCCAGTGAAGCGTTCCCAGACTAAGTCTTTCCACCAAGGAGTTGGTCGGATACTTAGTCGTTTAAGCCGGAAAGTCCCGGAGGTTAAGCATTCCACTCTGGTCTGCTTAACGGCCGAATGACTTTGGTAATGGGACAAGTGGGACTGGTGTGCTCTTTTTCCCTGACATGGTTTTGTCCCACTGGGTTTTCCATGTTAGGTTTTTAACGAGGCCCATGTCTCACTTCCGTATCCTCCCGTTACTATATGTTCGTTCGGTCCGGCCCGTTTGCATTTTGAATATTTGGGCGCCTATCTTTTTATGTCTTGGTTTGACTACATTTATGTTTGCTTGGTTTCATGGTGGCTGGAGCGTGTTCCAGCCACCCCCTCGCCTTCCTTCCTTTATGTTTTGCGAGAAACACTTCTTTTCATTTTAACAAACTTTTTATTCTCAAACTCTCTCAAAGCTTTGTTCATCTCTTAGTGCGTTATATCTAAGAAAACCCTTTTAGATTGTTGTGTGTGATATCAATAATCTACAAGGTGGTGTTGGAAATCCTTTGCCATCGGATTTCTGTTATAAACCATTCGATCCATCGTTATCCCGCCGTTCCATTCTCGCCATCGATCCATCAACCGCCGGTTCATATCTCTTGTCGATCCATACCGCCGAACCATCATCCGCCGGATCTCTTCCCTTGTTCATCCTTCACCGATCCATCCTCCAACCATCCCGACCATCCCTCGTCGATTCATTCCATTCACCGAGTCTTTTCATCTTCCGCCGACTACACCCATTCACCATCGCCTCGCGCTCAACCCGTTTTCATTCCATCTCGTTTAAACCTTGCTTCAAAGTGACGATCTCTATCAAGGGTCATATTAAGTGGTATCAGAGCCACTTTGAAGCTAAGTGTTCTTTGCCTTTGCTGATAAATCTTTTGTTTCGATTTGTTTGTTCATTTGACCGTTCATCTCCCGCTCATCATAGATCCGAAATTTCTTTGCATATTTTTGAATTTTCCTTGCATAATTTCATCGTTTCAAGCATCCCTTGCACCGATTTGCATCATTTAAATTATTTGCATAATTTAAAAAAAAAATAAAAAAATAAATATTATCATAATTATTTTTGAGCATTGTTGCATAGATCGATCGCATCCCGTGTGTTTACAAATTATTATAAATTATTTGCGTAATTTTTACAACTTGTTTTCATACATCCTTGAACTATTGACTGCCGTGAGTTTGATTTTGTTTTTCAGGCACTATGGTGTCCAACAATAAGGAAGAATCAAGCCGAGAGTCACATTCATCCCTCAGTCCAGCCGTGATCGAGCATCTTCAGAAACTGATGGAAACGGCATACGAGAAGTGGGAAAAGCGGTTAGACATCCGACTGGGTAAACAAAAGGCCGACGTTGATCCCATCCATGTCTCGGATGAGGAACAACCTAAGGAGCAGTCTACAACCAAGAAACCACCGGTTGATATCCGGGCCAAAGAGTATTATAGCAGTGCCGGTCATTCCTCGCACGGTAGCCGCCGACGATACCGCAGAACAAGAGAGGAACCGGATCATTTGGTCGAGAATTTGGGAGGTTACAAACTTAAGATCCCTCCGTTCCATGGCCGAAGCAATCCCGATGAGTATATGGACTGGGAGAAGAAGTGTGAGTTTAACTTCAATCTGCACAACATCCTCAACGTGAACCGAGTTAAGTTGGCCGTGTCTGAGTTCAACGACTATGCCTTGAGATGGTGGGAGCAGATTACGACAGCCAGAGCTTATGGTGGAGCTTATGAGATTACCACATGGGAAGAAATGAAGAGAGTTATGCGGCAACGATTTGTCCCCGGTCACTACCAGAGAGAGCTACATGCTAAGCTTCGGAAGCTTATTCAGGGTACTAAGTCCGTGGATGAATATTACCAAGATATGGAAGTCATGAAACTCCGAGCCAATGTTGAGGAAAGTCAAGAAGCTACCATGTCACGATTTCTAGGAGGGCTAAACCGTGAGATTCATGATATTGTGGAGATGCAGGATTGCGACAGTCTAGAGGAGTTGTTGCACAAATCCATTCTGGCCGAGCAACAACTCAAGAGGAAAACGTCCAACCGGTACAGCACCGATTCTCGCCGACCGTCTTATCCGAGAGAGAGCCAAACGAAATCTGCACCGAGAGCCGAACTTAAAGGTCAGTCGATCAGTCTTGATAGAGAGAAGAGCAGTTCAGTTGCTACGCCGACTACTAGAGCTCGTGAGCTCAAGTGCTTTAAGTGCCAAGGTTTCGGACACTATGCCCATGAGTGCAGAAACAAACGGATGATGTTCATCAGGGCCAATGGCGAAATAGAGTCCGAAGATGAGGAAATTGTCTATCAGCCAGCACGTGAACCAGCACTTGAAGAAGATGAAGCCGCGCCGGTATACGGAAAACTTCTGGTCGCCAGAAGACTATTGAGTACTCAGATTCAAACCGAGAAAGAAGAACAAAGAGAGAATCTCTTCCACTCTCGTTGCCTTGTCAAGGAGAAAGTGTGCAGCCTGATTATAGATGGGGGCAGTTGCACCAACGTGGCTAGTGAGACTATGGTACAGAAGTTAGGACTTGAAACCAAGAAGCATCCTAAGCCTTACCAGCTGCAGTGGATCAACGAGACTGGAGACATGAGAGTAAAAGAACAAGTGGTTGTGCCACTTTCGATTGGTCATTACGAGGATGAGGTCCTATGCGATGTCTTACCCATGGACGCAGGACACATCATATTGGGTCGACCTTGGCAGTCAGATAGACGTGTGCTACACGATGGTTTTACCAACAGGTATACCTTTATGCATAAAGGCCGTAAGACCACACTTACTCCTCTGTCGCCACAGGAAGTTTATGAAGACCAAGTCCAGTTGATTGGTCAAAAGACTAAGTCTCGACCAGAGAAGGATCCAGTCAAGCCGACCAAGCCATCCAACTATCTGATCAAATACAAACAGGTTAAAGGTTCTAACTCTTCTGAAAAACCTTTCCTTCTATTTATTTTCAAGGAAACACTTAATCTTTTGGCTAACATTGCACCGGCTATTCCGAGTGAGATTACTAAGCTTTTGCAGGAATTTAGAGATGTGTTTCCAGATGATTGTCCACAGGGATTGCCACCAGTTCGCGGCATTGAGCACCAGATAGATTTCGTTCCTGGATCGTCTTTGCCGAACCGACCAGCCTACAGAACCAATCCCGTTGAGACCAAGGAACTACAGCGCCAAATTGACGAGCTAATGGACAAAGGACACATTCGGGAAAGCATGAGTCCTTGTGCTGTTCCAGTCCTTCTCGTGCCCAAGAAAGACGGTAGCTGGCGCATGTGTGTTGATTGCCGCGCAATCAACAATATCACTGTAAAGTATCGCCACCCCATTCCTAGACTTGATGATATGTTAGACGAATTGCATGGTTCTTGCATTTTCTCTAAGATAGATTTGAAAAGTGGATATCACCAGATTAGGATGAAGGGGGGTGATGAATGGAAAACTGCATTTAAGACTAAACATGGATTATATGAATGGCTTGTCATGCCATTTGGATTAACCAATGCACCTAGTACATTCATGCGATTGATGAACCATGTTCTTAGATCATTTATTGGGCGTTTTGTTGTTGTCTATTTTGATGACATTTTGATCTACAGTAAGAACATGGCCGAGCATATAGAGCACCTCACTTCTGTTTTGCATGTTCTTAGAAAGGAGAAATTATTTGCAAATATCAAGAAGTGCACCTTTGGCACAGGTAACGTTGTGTTTTTAGGTTTTGTTGTGAGTGCAGATGGTGTTCAGGTGGATGAGGAAAAGGTTGCAGCCATCCGTGATTGGCCCAGTCCAACCACTGTTGGAGAAGTCAGGAGCTTCCACGGCCTAGCCGGATTTTATAGACGATTTGTCCGTGATTTCAGTACCTTAGCCGCACCGTTAACCGAAGTTATCAAAAAGGAAGTTGGGTTCAAGTGGGAGAAGGCTCAAGAGGATGCGTTCCAAGCGCTCAAAGATCGCCTTACTAACGCTCCTGTTTTTGTTTTGCCTAACTTTTTAAAGACTTTTGAAATTGAATGTGATGCTTCAGGTGTTGGCATAGGAGCCGTTTTGATGCAGGACAAGAAGCCAATCGCTTTCTTTAGCGAGAAACTTGGTGGTGCCACTCTTAACTATCCCACTTACGACAAGGAGTTGTACGCCTTAGTCCGTGCCTTACAAACTTGGCAACACTACCTCTGGCCGAAAGAGTTTGTCATTCATACTGACCACGAATCACTGAAACATCTTAAGGGTCAGCAGAAATTGAACAAGAGGCACGCCAGGTGGGTTGAATTCATCGAAACCTTTCCATACGTCATCAAGTATAAAAAAGGTAAGGACAATGTCGTGGCCGACGCATTGCCCCGGAGGTATACACTTCTTTCAACCCTTGATGCCAAATTGTTAGGTTTTGAGCAAATAAAAGACTTGTATGAATCTGATTCTGATTTTGCTGAAATTTATAAGTCTTGCTCTAAGTTTGCCACAGGACGATATTCTAGACAAGATGGGTTTCTCTTTTATGAGAACCGTCTCTGTGTACCTAACTGTTCTTTGAGAGATCTTTTTGTTAGGGAAGCACATGGAGGAGGCTTGATGGGACACTTTGGTGTCGCCAAAACATTGCAGGTTATGCGTGATCATTTTCATTGGCCTCATATGATCAGAGACGTTGAGCGGATATGCTCAAGATGTGCGACTTGTAAAATGTCTAAGTCTAAGGTTCAGCCGAACGGTTTGTATACCCCTCTCCCTATCCCATCTCATCCTTGGTCGGATATTTCCATGGACTTTGTTCTTGGTTTGCCTAGGACTAGAACTGGAAAGGAATCTATCTTCGTGATTGTTGATAGGTTTTCGAAAATGGCTCATTTTGTGGCATGTCATAAAACCGATGATGCATCTCATATAGCTTCTTTGTTCTTTAGAGAGATCGTTAGATTGCATGGAATGCCTCGCACTATTGTATCCGATCGTGACACCAAGTTCTTGAGTTACTTCTGGAAAACGTTGTGGTCTAAGTTAGGGACTAAGCTATTATTTTCTACTACTTGTCATCCCCAAACTGACGGCCAAACTGAAGTAGTTAATAGAACTTTGGGAACTTTGTTGCGTGCATGCATTAAAAGGAATCTTAAGAGTTGGGATGAATGCTTGCCACATATAGAATTTGCATATAATCATGCTGTGCATTCTGCTTCTAAATTTTCGCCGTTTGAAATTGTTTATGGGTTTCGACCCATCTCTCCTTTGGATTTGATGCCTTCGCCTGTGAGTGATAGGATAAGTACAGATGGAAAGCACAAGGCAGAAACCGTGAAGAAAATCCATGAACAAGCACAGAAGAACATTGAGGAGAAAACGAAGCAGTATGCCAAACATGCCAACAAGGGACGACGCCAAATGATTTTTGAGGTTGGAGACAAAGTGTGGGTACACTTGCGCAAAGAAAGGTTTCCTGCTGAACGTAAATCCAAGCTGATGCCTCGGATTGATGGTCCCTTTGAGATCACCAAGCGAATCAACGACAACTCCTACCAAATAAATCTCCAAGGTAAGTACCACATAAGTCCCAGTTTTAATGTTGCTGATCTTTCCCCTTTTCTTGCAGATGATCCAGATTTGAGGACAAATCCTTTTAAAGAGGGAGGGGATGATTTGATCATGGATGAGGTTGCCGTGGACTTGTACCAGGGAGGAGATGGAGAGCTTGAAGCAGAGGAGTCTATGCTCATTACAACCGGTCCAGTGACGCGTTCCCAGACTAAGTCTTTCCACCAAGGAGTTGGTCGGATACTTAGTCGTTTAAGCCGGCAAGTCCCGGAGGTTAAGCATTCCACTCTGGTCTGCTTAACGGCCGAATGACTTTGGTAATGGGACAAGTGGGAATGGTGTGCTCTTTTTCCCTGACATGGTTTTGTCCCACTGGGTTTTCCATGTTAGGTTTTTAACGAGGCCCATGTCTCACTTCCGTATCCTCCCGTTACTATATGTTCGTTCGGTCCGGCCCGTTTGCATTTTGAATATTTGGGCGCCTATCTTTTTATGTCTTGGTTTGACTACATTTATGTTTGCTTGGTTTCAAGGTGGCTGGAGCGTGTTCCAGCCACCCCCCTCGCCTTCCTTCCTTTATGTTTGGCGAGAAACACTTCTTTTCATTTTAACAAACTTTTTATTCTCAAACTCTCTCAAAGCTTTGTTCATCTCGTAGTGCGTTATATCTAAGAAAAACCTTCTAGATTGTTGTGTGTTATATCAATAATCTACAAGGTGGTGTTGGAAATCCTTTGCCATCGGATTTCTGTTATAAACCATTCGATCCATCGTTATCCCGCCGTTCCATTCTCGCCATCGATCCATCAACCGCCGGTTCATATCTCTTGTCGATCCATACCGCCGAACCATCATCCGCCGGATCTCTTCCCTTGTTCATCCTTCACCGATCCATCCTCCAACCATCCCGACCATCCCTCGTCGATTCATTCCATTCACCGAGTCTTTTCATCTTCCGCCGACTACACCCATTCACCATCGCCTCGCGCTCAACCCGTTTTCATTCCATCTCGTTTAAACCTTGCTTCAAAGTGACGATCTCTATCAAGGGTCATATTACAGCCGCGCCTCACTCAAGACTTGGAGAGAAAGTTCACGCGGGGAGAAGAAATGGAAAGTTTCCTCTTCTCCTTTGCGCATTAACTCAGCCGACCTAGCCTCCCCTCAACTATATATACTTGCTTTTAGCCTCTTGTATAAAAAGAACGAATCAATAGACACAACTCTCTTCTTCTTTCAGTCAATAAACCGGAGCCACTTAGGTGGTCTCCTTGTTCTTTCTTTTCTTTTGCATTTTGTACATACTCGCATGTTTTAGCTTCTAGTCTAGGGTTTGGAGGTTTCTCTCTAGGGGAGAGCGGCGGCTTGATTCCTATCACTCGGCCTTCTTTCCCTAGGACCATGAGATCCTCTCTACTCCCTTAGACTCGTTATTGAATCATGGATCTTTCAAAGAAGACATGACATGATAAGCCATCAAGAATCGGTTGTTAAAGAAAGGGAAACCTTATGGTTCACCATCTTTATTAATACCTAAAGCTTGTTGCTAGAGTAGCTAACTAGCGACTTGATCCAAGGTTGATATACTCTCCAAAAGCTTGTTATATCTCCGGTCCTAATATTTGATGGGCAAATCGTCTTAGGCTATGAAAGTAGACCTAAGCAGTTTTGTGAACAATCACTACTCGATTTTATTGCATGTTTCACTCTTCAATGACCATGTGAAAGCTGAGTCCATTGGTTTAAGAAACATAGGTGGTCGGAGCCACGAAAGTGGGATGACCACATCTTAGTGTTTTGAGTTCATAGAAACCGGATTTAACTAACTTTTCAATTGATTTGGCTTATGTCTTTTGCGGATTGTCCTTTGTTCAATAATGGTGTTTGTATAGTTGCATTTGTTATTTAATTTTCCTTATAAAACAAAAACACAAAACCCCTTGCATATTATTGATCTAGCTTAACCAAATCTTTACAAATGTGTAGTATGTAATTCGCATTCTCTTGTGGATCGACCCCTAAGTACGACAACAACATGTTGTGCACTTGCAACCATGTTTAGCTTAGGGTTTTTATTACTTGCATATATACCACACCCATGTCTGGCACACATCAAGTTTTTGGCGCCGTTGCCGGGGAATGCATTGCACTTACACGTTTATGAGATTAAAAGTTAAGACTAGATCTTTTGTTTCATGTTTACTAACTTTTGCAATTTTCTTTCTCTTATGTTCCTTAGGTACTTTAAGGATGAGCCACTACTCGAGCATGAGTAACCACTTTGAAATAAGAAAACCTCTTCCCCATGAAGTCCAAAGGCGGCCACATGATTCAAATCCGGCCGGAGACTTCATCCCAATGCCAATCCCGCCAAATTTCCACCATCCGCTCTTTGCCGAGACTAGCCGAGAAGAACATCATCACTATCATCAAAACCGATCACCGGTTTATCAAGGCCGACCTCACCAGCCACCTCATCATCACCACCGTCCACGCCCCGACCTTCCCACATACCAAGAGCACGCGCTTAATCGGCGGAGAGACGACAATCTCAAGGCCATGATAGAAGACTTCATGGAAATCCAAAGAAAGTCTAGCCAAAGTCTTGAGACAAGGTTAGAGTTTATAAAGCATGACCTTGATAGAAAGTTCGGAAACCTCTCTGACCAAGTGGAGAGAGTCGAAACAAGGTGTTTTGAAGTGGAAGGAGAGATAAAAGAACAAGCCGCAACCCTCGGAGGCAACACCAAGGCAATCCGAGACTTGAACATGAATTCAAAGGAGATGGATAACCACCTTGATGAGAAGATCTCCGGCCTAGAAGATAACCTCAATGGTACAACCCTAAGCCTCAACTTAATCTCACTTGTGGCTCACCAAGCCAAGAAGAGAGCATCGGAGGTTAACCAAAGAGAGAAGGAGCTTTACTCAACCATGGTGGTGTTGTTGGAAGGGCAAGAACAATTCAAGGAATCAATCAATGACTTGAAGCGTCTTGTGGAAGAGAGATACAAAGAGCTACTTGAGAATAATACAACCGGAGGAGCCTCCAAAGAAGTCAAAGACCTCACCAAACGCTTGGAGGATATGGAAGAAAGAGACCGAGCTTCAAAAGGCACAAAAGCGGCCAAACCAAAGCCTAACAATGCTTCGGTTGCTTTCGGTGCTAAAGAAACCAATCCAAGAGTGGTTTGGGATGAGGATGAAAAGAGACAAGGCAAGCGGACAGCAAGGATAAGAGGAAGAAAGTTGCCGGAAGGAACACCACTTTCTCCAAGATCTTCACTACCACCCCTCCCTAAGGAGAAAAGGAAGGCGAGCTCATCAATGGATTACACCATTGATGATTTCAATTTTATGGCAAAAAGGTTCCCTAGCAATATGCCCTTTGATGTCGCTTGCAACAAGAGCCCTTACCTTCAAGACTTTGTATGGACTCACGATTGGAGCTTAGCCGAGGTGGAGAAGATGTATAATGAAGCAAGGGAGGAAATGCCTGCTCTAAGGACACTACACAAGCTTCATGACCCAGAAGGAAGTTTGGGATTGATCGAGACCATGGAGCGGACCAACATGGGCATAAAGCTTGCCAACAACTCTTCATTCAAACCACTTGGCAAGGTAAGAGATGTTCAACTCTCCTTTGAAGATTGCATCATCCCGGCCGATTTCTATGTTGTTACTATGGAGGATCCGGACGACCAAGCCCTTCTACTTGGGAGATCCTTTTTAGCAACAGCCGGGGCAATTATGGATTGGCCAAACAGGAGAATCTCACTAGCCAATGTTGACAAGGATACCTATTATGTTGCTGCACCTCCCGGTTTCTCATCCAAAAGATTTCGGTACACAAGTGGAACAGAAGGCACACAACAAGGTTACTTGATCAAAGAAGTGTTACAAGACAAGATGCACTTGGAGCCATCCAGTACTAGGAGCTTTCTACAGCCTCCACACTTGCCTAACACCTAAGGAACACAAGGAGTCGAGCTATAAAGACTTTAAACTAGCGCTTATGGGAGGCAACCCATGTTTCTTTTTCTTTTCTTTTTAACTTTTATTTTGATTTTATTATTAACTTGAATTTTTTGGGAATTTTATAAAATCCACGAAAACACAAAAAAAAAAAAACATGTTTTATGATTAAGTGCCAAAGAAGACCATCAAAGGAGTTTTGCATGCGCCGGCCAATTCCCACCCGATCATCCCGCCCTTGTTCCGGAGCACCAACATAGCGGTCACCACCTTGGGATGCTAAAGGAAGATTACGGAGATCAATCGGTGGAAGAAATTGACAAAACGGTCGAATGGAAGATATCAAGTCCGGTAGCATTTTCGCGGCCAAACGGGTAACACGGAGGACACAATCGACCCATCTCACAAACGGCTCAACCAAAGTCCACCAAACTTCACAGGCGACCAGACAGCTCCATGTTGGTCGGCAAATCCAAAAGATAGGACGGAAAAATGTTGACGGATAAGGAGATACGCACAAATGCCCCATCCGGTCGTTAGCGGTGCACCAAAAGGCCGTCAAGACCAAAATCACGGCATGGAGATACCACCACCTGGAGCTGGATTCTTGGAGCTTCATCATCACTATTCCAGAAGAAAATCAAGGGACGGACGAGCCAAATTCAAGAATGGTCAAAAATCTCTTCCCGGAGCCAACTAGACCACATTGTGAAGGAAATCTCAAACCGCTCGTCCGTTTGCCCTCAAACTTCTCCAGTGGTCATAAATTATAAGGTTGGTCGACGGATTTTCAAGCCCGGTCGAGGAATTCATCATCGTTTGGGCTGTGGTCTATTGCACCCTCTCCGGATCGTCCGGATGGCCACCAAATGATGAATCTCCCAAACCGCTCGTTTGTTTGACCTGAAACTCCACCACGGCTCCTAAAATATATGATTGGTCGGTGGAATTTCAAGATCGGTCAGAGAATTGTTCACGGTTCAGGCTGCGGTCATTTACATCACCTTACGGCCAGCCGAGGAATCCACCCGCTGACGAATTCTCACCCCCGCTCGTTCGTTTGACCTCATACTTCACCAGCGGCTCTAAAACGTCATATTGGACGGTAAATTTTCAATCCCGTTCATAAAATTCTTAACAGTTTGTCATGTGGTCCACAGCCTTCATTTTTGGCTGACACACGGACCTTCCACGACCACACTGCACACCGGATGGAATCACACCTTCAGATTGAAAACTCACCGACCAAATGGATCTAAGGCGTGATTTGATGTTGTCGTATCACACTTAGAGTCGCTTCACAATGCAAACCCGCTCTTCATGACCTATGGTCACACTTTGGTAACAAAATCCGAAACACTTTCCCAACATATTCGATTTTCATTTTCACCCCTCTTAATTGGATTTGCTTCCACCGGGACGGTGCAAGTTAAGTCTGGGGGGATTACTAACACGTTTGTTCTTTTTGACTTTTCTTTTCCCTTTGAGTCGTTTTATTGAGTCAAAATTTTGTCCGAGAATTATGACCTTTTCTTTGAAACTAACCATGTTACACTAATGTTTAAGTGACCATTGAAACAGTATTTGGCAACACACTCACTCAATGTACACTTTGAGCGGATCGGTTTACCAAAAATGGCCACATTTCCAAAAAAACCAATGGAGGATCCACCTTTGACTCCGCACCTTAATGAACTTAACCTTCTCAGCTAGGGGCTTGGTTTTACAAAGGGTACGACTCCTCATCCCCACCGAATAGTGAAAGTCTATGTGAGTTCGGTTTCCCCTCTCTCTCTCCCCTTCAATTTAAGAAAAAGCACCAAGGTCCAAGTAACCGGGGATTAGGTGGCAACCACCATCAATACTCGCGTCTATGGAAGACCCATTAATCCAAATAACCGGGGATTAGGTGGCTACAACCATCAATACTCGCGTCTATGGAAGATCCATCAAAAACCTCCACAAAGAGGAGAAGAAGTCGAATAAAAAAATACCTTGCTACCCTAAAAAAAGGGATCAATCGACTTAAGGAGAGAGAAGAGAGAGAGGTGAAACGAGAGCCAAGACAAGTGTTTAAACACAAGAGGATGAGAAAGAGTTCATAAAAACCCTTTGATCGATATCCCCTAGTTGAGATCACACCTTTAAACTAAAGGAGTCAAGGGAGGTGAGCCCGGATGGTCATATGGAATGTGGGTTACTTTGGGACAACTGCTAAACTCAATGTAAGTACTCATGCTCCTCATCATAAAGCCAAAACCGTTTTTCATGTGGATTACTAAAACATAAGTTAGCATGGATTTTCAAAATGCATTGAGAGTTCTCATGTTTTCAAACCTCTTTTCCTTTCTTAGTTTGCTTGAGGACAAGCAAAAGGCTAAGTTTGGGGGAGTTGATATATCCATATTTTACATGTTTTTACCTTGGTTTTCTTTATGTTTTCTTACCAAATAATAATGATTTTGTATCCAAGAGGTAGTTTTCTTGTATATTGTGGTTTTGGGAAGTAAACAGGTCAAAATGGAAAAAAGAAGGCAAAATGGAGAAAAAGAGCTTCAAACAATGATCCATGCAAGTTCCCAAGTCAAGAGCTTCAACAAAACTCAAGTTAGCCGGTTTCCGCATTCGGACAGAATCGAAGCGTCCGAAAGGTGACCGCGGCAAAGGGTCTTTACTACGTCAAAATCATGAGATCTTTATATGGAAAGATAGATAAATGAGTCATGCGTCGCGACGAAGTGGAATTGGGCTATTTGGAGCAGAAATGCGGCCTAGGATCTTTTTCTCCAAAGACATGTCTGTCTGGCGAGTAAGTGAAGCCCATGGAGCTTCGATGAGCGAAATGGACTGGGATCTCTTCGGGCCAAGCCTAAACCTCATCATGACTCAAGCCCACATCTCTACAGGCGAAAAGAAGCTGGAAGCCGCGCCTCACTCAAGACTTGGAGAGCAAGTTCACGCGGGGAGAAGAAATGGAAAGTTTCCTCTTCTCCTTTGCGCATTAACTCAGCTGACCTAGCCTCCCCACAACTATATATACTTGCTTTTAGCCTCTTGTATAAAAAGAACGAATCAATAGACACAACTCTCTTCTTCTTTCAGTCAATAAACCGGAGCCACTTAGGTGGTCTCCTTGTTCTTTCTTTTCTTTTGCATTTTGTACATACTCGCTTGTTTTAGCTTCTAGTCTAGGGTTTGGAGGTTTCTCTCTAGGGGAGAGCGGCGGCTTGATTCCTATCACTCGGCCTTCTTTCCCTAGGACCATGAGATCCTCTCTACTCCCTCAGACTCGTTATTGAATCATGGATCTTTCAAAGAAGACATGACATGATAAGCCATCAAGAATCGGTTGTTAAAGAAAGGGAAACCTTATGGTTCACCATCTTTATTCATACCTAAAGCTTGTTGCTAGAGTATCTAACTAGCGACTTGATCCAAGGTTGATATACTCTCCAAAAGCTTGTTATATCTCCGGTCCTAATATTTGATGGGCAAATCGTCTTAGGCTATGAAAGTAGACCTAAGGAGTTTTGTGAACAATCACTACTCGATTTTATTGCATGTTTCACTCTTCAATGACCATGTGAAAGCTGAGTCCATTGGTTTAAGAAACATAGGTGGTCGGAGCCACGAAAGTGGGATGACCACATCTTAGTGTTTTGAGTTCATAGAAACCGGATTTAACAAAATTTTCAATTGATTTGGCTTATGTCTTTTGCGGATTGTCCTTTGTTCAATAATGGTGTTTGTATAGTTGCATTTGTTAATTAATTTTCCTTATAAAACAAAAACACAAAACCCCTTGCATATTATTGATCTAGCTCAACCAAATCTTTACAAATGTGTAGTGTGTAATTCGCATTCTCTTGTGGATCGACCCCTAAGTACTACAACAACATGTTGTGCACTTGCGACCATGTTTAGCTTAGGGTTTTTATTACTTGCATATATACCACACCCATGTCTGGCACACATCAATCAATCAGACTCTGATCACTCTCCTGAGCCAGTCTGGTCCTGCTCAACAAATCTACCTGATCGACTGCCTCTAAGCCCAAAGGCTCCTGCGAAATAATACAAAGGCGCAAAGTGCTAATCTCGCTCACCAACGGCTCAACATCCTGCTCTAAAGCCGAATCACACCTCCGTCGACTCAAAGCATCTGCCACTAGGTTAGCCTTGCCTGGATGATAGATAATCTCCAAGTCATAATCCGCCAAAAAATCAACCTAGCGCGTCTGTCTCGCATTCAGCAATGGCTGAGTAAAAATGTGCTGAAGACTCTTGTGGTCAGTGAAGATCTGAACTGAACCACCACACAAATACGACCTCCAGATCGTAAGTACAAAAACCACCGCTCCCAACTCAAGATCATGGGTAGGACGGTTACACTCACTGCCCTGCCACTGCCTCGAAGCGTACGCAATAACTCTGCCCTCCTGCATCAGCACACAACCCAGACCAATCCCTGAAGCATCACTGTACACTGCGTAAGGCTTCCATGGCTCGGGTAACGCCAAAACAGGTGTACTGGTCAAATAGTCCTTGAGCTTCCCAAAGCTCTCCTCGCACTTTGGCAACCAAACAAAAGGAACATCCTTCCCAGTCAACTTCGTCATCGGCTGCGCCATACTTGCAAAACCCTTGATGAACCTCCTGTAATAACCTGCTAAACCAAGAAAACTCCTGATCTCGGTAGCACTACTCGGTCTAGGCCAATCCCTGATGGCCTCGATCTTCGCCGGATCTACAGAAACTCCCTCTACATAAACAATGTGTCCGAGAAAGCCTATCTCTCGCTGCCAGAAACTGCACTTGCTCAGCTTAGCATATAGCTTCTGCTCTCGAAGCTTCTCCAAAACCAACCTCAAATGAGTCTCGTGCTCTTCAGGACTACTCGAATATACCAAAATATCGTCGATGAAGATAATGACGAACACATCCAAATACTCATTGAACACGTCGTTCATCAACCTCAAGAATGCCGCAGGCGCATTTGTCAAACCGAAGGGCATAACCACAAACTTAAATTTCCTGTACCGCGTCCTGAAACCAGTCTTGCGAATATCCGCCTCATCTATCGGGATCTGATGATAACCCGATGCCAAGTCTATCTTGGAAAACCAAGTAGCACCCCTCAGCTGATCCAACAACTCGTCAATTCTCGGGTGATGCGATCATGGATGAGGTTAGTCCGGACATGGACCAGGAGGGACAAACAGAGCCGGGAAAGCTTGTAGCTGCGGAGCAGCTTGAACCTGATGATGCATTTGCCATACCAACTGGCCCGGTCACCCGTTCACAAACTAAGGCACTGAACCAAGAGATTGGGAAAGTCCTTAGCCGTTTGAGTCGGCATGAGGTTAAGCCAACCACTCTGGTTTGCTTAACGGCCCAACAACATGGATAAAGAGGCAAGTGTGTTTTGTGTACTCTTCTTCCCTTGTCAATTTTTGTCCCATTGGGTTTTCTTGCAAAGGTTTTTAATGAGGCCCAAGTCACACTTCAAACCACCTCTTTGTTCTTGTTTTTTCGGTCCGGCCCATACATTTGAATCCAATCCGCGCTAAGGAAGCCAAAGGGTCGATTTGTTCAGTCTTTGATCATTTATTGTGATGTGTTTACGAGTTGGGAGGAGCCTGTTCCGTCTGATCTCTCCTCTTTCCCTTTTAATACTTGCTACAACATTTCTTTTCAGTTTATCAAACATTTATCTATCGAAACCCCCCCCCCCCCTTTATGCTTGATCAATCTTTCTTGGTGTGTAATATCCGAGAATTCCTTCTTCACTTGTTGTGCGTAATATCAACACGCCGAGGAGAGTCCTCTTCACTGGTTGTGTGTAATATAAATCCGTTGAGAGGTATAAGGATTCTTTCCGCGGGATCCTTAGTATAAACCAATCGATCCATCGTTTGATCATTCATCGGTTCCTTGTGCTCCAATCCATTCTATCACTTAGCCTCAAGGCCGATCCAATCCGGAATCACATCAGGTGGTATCAGAGCACCTTGAAGCTAAGTGTTTTAATCTCTGTGATTTTTTTTTTTTTTTGGCTGTTCATCTTCCTGAACTGAAAATATCGTAGATCTAAGTCATGTCCTTCATTTGTTGTTGTGTTTTCAATCGCTTCTTTGTTTCCATTGTCATATCGTTCACTTCTGATGCATGTTTATTCATCAAAGTATCATTTCGATCATATTAGTGATAACTGTTCATCTTTCATTCACAAACATCAACCAAGCTCAAGTGATCCGCCCAATGACCACCCCAATCTAGCACACACATCCTCAACAGATCCTCCAAAGTCTGAATAGTCCTCTCTGACTGCCCATCTGTCTGCGGATGATATGCCGTACTCATATGCACCTTAGTGCCCATCTCTGCCTGAAATGCCCTCCAAAACTCTGAAGCAAATCTCGGATCCCGGTCTGACACTATATTGGCTGGCACTCCATGTAGCCTCACAATCTCCCGCACAAACTTCCTAGCCAAAACAGCTGCTTCATCTGTCTTCTTGATGGCCAAGAAATGTGCTGACTTAGTCAACCGATCCACAATAACCCAAATGGCATCATGCGTCCTCGAAATAGGTACCCCAACCATGAAATCCATCGTGATCATGTCCCACTTCCACTCTGGAATTGGTAAGTTCTACAAAAGACCACCTAGAACCCGGTGCTCAGCCTTCACCAAAGAACAAGTGTTGCACCTCGTAACCCAATCAGCCACATCCCTCTTCATCCCAACCCAATGATAATACCTTTTGAGATCATGGTACATCTTGGTCGCTCCTGGATGAATCAAAATCTTGCTTGAATGAGCCTCTCTCAGAATCTGCTACCTCAACTCCTCCACCTTGGGTACACAAACCCGACCACGAACCAGAATAGTCCCATTCTCAGATACCTGATACTCAGAACTCGGTACTCGTGATGCATCAATCAGACTCTGATCACTCTCCTGAGCCAGTCTGGTCCTGCTCAACAAATCTACCTGATCAACTGCCTCTAAGCCCAAAGGCTCCTGCGAAATAGCACAAAGGCGCAAAGTGCTAATCTCGCTCACCAACGGCTCAACATCCTGCTCTAAAGCCGAATCACACCTCCGTCGACTCAAAGCATCTGCCACTAGGTTAGCCTTGCCTGGATGATAGATAATCTCCAAGTCATAATCCGCCAAAAACTCAACCTAGCGCGTCTGTCTCGCATTCAGCAATGGTTGAGTAAAAATGTGCTGAAGACTCTTGTGGTCAGTGAAGATCTGAACTGAACCACCACACAACTACGACCTCCAGATCGTAAGTACAAAAACCACCGCTCCCAACTCAAGATCATGGGTAGGACGGTTACACTCACTGCCCTGCCACTGCCTCGAAGCGTACGCAATAACTCTGCCCTCCTGCATCAGCACACAACCCAGACCAATCCCTGAAGCATCACTGTACACTGCGTAAGGCTTCCGTGGCTCGGGTAACGCCAAAACAGGTGTACTGGTCAAATAGTCCTTGCACTTTGGCAACCAAACAAAAGGAACATCCTTCCCAGTCAACTTCGTCATCGGCTGCGCCATACTTGCAAAACCCTTGATGAACCTCTTGTAATAACCTGCTAAACCAAGAAAACTCCTGATCTCGGTAGCACTACTCGGTCTAGGCCAATCCCTGATGGCCTCGATCTTCGCCGGATCTACAGAAACTCCCTCTACATAAACAATGTGTCCGAGAAAGCCTATCTCTCGCTGCCAGAAACTGCACTTGCTCAGCTTAGCATATAGCTTCTGCTCTCGAAGCTTCTCCAAAACCAACCTCAAATGAGTCTCGTGCTCTTCAGGACTACTCGAATATACCAAAATATCGTCGATGAAGATAATGACGAACACATCCAAATACTCATTGAACACGTCGTTCATCAACCTCAAGAATGCCGCATGCGCATTTGTCAAACCGAAGGGCATAACCACAAACTTAAATTTCCCGTACCGCGTCCTGAAAGCAGTCTTGCGAATATCCGCCTCATCTATCGGGATCTGATGATAACCCGATGCCAAGTCTATCTTGGAAAACCAAGTAGCACCCCTCAGCTGATCCAACAACTCGTCAATTCTCGGGTGATGCGATCATGGATGAGGTTAGTCCGGACATGGACCAGAAGGGACAAACAGAGCCGGGAAAGCTTGTAGCTGCGGAGCAGCTTGAACCTGATGATGCATTTGCCATACCAACTGGCCCGGTCACCCGTTCACAAACTAAGGCACTGAACCAAGAGATTGGGAAAGTCCTTAGCCGTTTGAGTCGGCATGAGGTTAAGCCAACCACTCTGGTTTGCTTAACGGCCCAACAACATGGATAAAGAGGCAAGTGTGTTTTGTGTACTCTTCTTCCCTTGTCAATTTTTGTCCCATTGGGTTTTCTTGCCAAGGTTTTTAATGAGGCCCAAGTCACACTTCAAATCACCTCTTTGTTCTTGTTTTTTCGGTCCGGCCCATACATTTGAATCCAATCCGCGCTAAGGAAGCCAAAGGGTCGATTTGTTCAGTCTTTGATCATTTATTGTGTTGTGTTTACGAGTTGGGAGGAGCCTGTTCCGTCCGATCTCTCCTCTTTCCCTTTTAATACTTGCTACAACATTTCTTTTCAGTTTATCAAACATTTATCTATCGAAACCCCCCCCCCCCCCCCCCCCCCTTTATGCTTGATCAATCTTTCTTGGTGTGTAATACCCGAGAATTCCTTCTTCACTTGTTGTGCGTAATATCAACACGCCGAGGAGAGTCCTCTTCACTGGTTGTGTGTAATATCAATCCGTTGAGAGGTTTAAGGATTCTTTCCGCGGGATCCTTAGTATAAACCAATCGATCCATCGTTTGATCATTCATCGGTTCCTTGTGCTCCAATCCATTCTATCACTTAGCCTCAAGGCCGATCCAATCCGGAATCACATCAGGTGGTATCAGAGCACCTTGAAGCTAAGTGTTTTAATCTCTGTGATTTTTTTTTTTTTTTGGCTGTTCATCTTCCTGAACTGAAAATATTGTAGATCTAAGTCATGTCCTTCATTTGTTGTTGTGTTTTCAATCGCTTCTTTGTTTCCATTGTCATATCGTTCACTTCTGATGCATGTTTATTCATCAAAGTATCATTTCGATCATATTAGTGATAACTGTTCATCTTTCATTCACAAACATCAACGATCCTTGCATTGGATTTTTGTTGCATAATTTTTCGCAAGCATTTTAGTATCATCCGCTTAATCGTTTGCATAATTTTTGTCGAAATTGTTTGCAAGCTCTCTTCTTTTCTTTTGAACTGTTGACTGCCGTGCACCGTTAATCGACCCCTAAGTACTACACCAACATGTTGTGCACTTGCAACCATGTTTAGCTTAGGGTTTTTTTTATTACTTGCATATATACCACACCCATGTCTGGCACACATCACAGACCAAGAAGCATCCTAAACCTTATCAGTTGCAATGGCTGAACGAAACGGGAGAAATGAGTGTTAAGAATCAAGTGGTTATTCCCTTATCTATCGGAAACTACAAGGATGAAGTCCTTTGCGATATTCTACCCATGGACGCCGGTCATATTATCTTGGGAAGGCCTTGGCAATCAGACAGGCGTGTGATACACGACGGTTTCAATAACCGGTACACGTTGCTCCATGAAGGCCGGAAAACTACTTTGATTCCCTTGAGTCCGCAAGAAGTGTATGAGTGATATACCCATATTTTACATGTTTTTACCTTGGTTTTTCTTATGTTTTCTTACTTAATAATAATGATTTTGTATCCAAAAGGTAGTTTTCCTGTATATTATGGTTTTGGGAAGCAAACAGGTCAAAATGGGGAAAAGAAGTCAAAATGGAGCAAGAGAACTTCAAACAATGATCTATGCAAGTTCCCAAGTCAAGAGCTTCAACAAAACTCAAGTTAGCCGATTTCTGCATTCGGACAGAATCAAAGCATCCGAAAGATGACCGCGGCAAAGGGGCTTCCCGACGTCCAAATCATGAGATCTTTATATGGAAAGATAGATAAATGAGTCATGCGTCGCGGAGAAGTGGAATTGGGCCATTTGGAGCAGATATGCGGCCTAGGATCTTTTTCTCCCAAGACATGTCCGTCTGGCGAGTAAGTGAAGCCCATGGAGCTTGGATAAGCGAAATGGACCGGGGTCACTGCGGGCCAAGCCTGGAATTCACACGATCAGAAGGTGGCGGCCGCGCCTCACTCAAGACTTGGTGAGCAAGTTCAAGCGAGGAGAAGAAATGGAAACTTTCCTCTTCTCCTTTGCGCCTTAACTCAGCCGACCTAGCCTCCCCCCACCTATATATACTTGCTTTTAGCCTCTTGTATCGATATCATAGAACACATCGCGAAACTCTCTTCATCTTTTCAATCAATAAACCGGTGCCACTTAGGTGGTCTCCTTCTTCTTTCTTTCTCTTTTGCATCTTGTGTATACTCGCATGTTTTAGGTTAAGTCAAGGTTTAGAGGTTTCTCTCTATGGAGGAGCCACTGTTTGATCTCTATCACTCCGCCTCCTACCACTAGAACCATGAGATCCTCTCTACTCCTTTAGACTCATCGTTGAATTATGGATCCTTCCAAGAGGACATGACATAATTGCCTTCAATAATCGGTTGTTGAATAAAGGGAAAACCCCATGGTTCTTCATCTTTATTTGCGCCTCATGCTTGTTGCTAGAGTAGCTAACTAGCGACATGATTTAAGGTTGATATACTCTCCAAAAGCTTGTTATATCTCCGGATCTAGTATTTTATGAGCAGTAAGTCTCAAGCTATGAAAGTAGACTTAAGGATTATTGTAAACAATCATTACTTAATACTAAGGCATACCTCACTCTTCAATGACCATGCGACAGCTGAGTCCATTGGTTTAAGAGGTATAGGTGGTTGGAGCCACGAAAGTGGGATGATCATATCATAGTGTTTTGAGTTTAGGAATCGGATTTGACAATCTTTTCAATTGATTTGGCATATGTTCTTACGGTTTATCCTTATTCATTTGATGTTGTTGGTATAGCTTGCATTGTTATTTATTCTTATAAAACAAAAACACAAAACCCCTTGCATATTATTGATTTAGCTTAACCAAATCTTTACAAATGTGTAGTGTGCAATTCGCATTCTCTTGTGGATCGACCCCTAAGTACTACAACAACATGTTGTTCACTTGCAACCATGTTTGCTTAGGGTTTTTATTACTTGCATACATCCCACACCCATGCATGCTATCAAGTTTTTGGCGCCGTTGCCGGGGAATGCATTGCACTTACACGTTTATGAGATTAAAAGTTAAGACTAGATCTTTTGTTTCATGTTTACTAACCTTCTAACTTTTGTCTTCTTGTGTTTCTTAGGTACTTTAAGGATGAGCCACTACTCGAGCATGAGTAACCACTTTGAAGGAAGAAAACCGCTTCCCCATGAAGTCCAAAGCCGGCCACATGATCCAAATCCGGCCGGAGACTTCATCCCAATGCCGATCCCACCAAATTTCCGCCATCCGCTCTTTGCCGAGACTAGCCGAGAAGAACATCATCACTATCATCAAAACCGATCACCGGTTTATCAAGGCCGACCTCACCAGCCACCTCATCATCATCACCGTCCACGCCCCAACCTTCCCACATACCAAGAGCATGCGCTTAATAGGCGGAGAGATGACAATCTCAAAGCCATGATAGAAGACTTCATGGAAATCCAAAGAAAGTCTAACCAAAGTCTTGAGACAAGGTTAGAGTTTCTAAGGCATGACCTTGATAGAATGTTCGGAAACCTCTCTGACCAAGTAGAGAGAGTCGAATCAAGGTGTATTGAAGTGGAAGGGGAGCTAAGGAAACAAGCCGCAACCGTCGGAGACAACACCAAGGCGATCTGAGACTTGAACCTCAATTCAAAGGAGATGGATAGCCACCTGGATGAGAAGATCACCAGCCTAGAAGACGACCTCAATGGCACAACCAAGAGCCTCAACTCAATCTCACTTGTGGCCTACCAAGCCAAGAAGAGAGCATCGGAGGTTAACCGAAGAGAGAAAGAGCTTTACTCAACTATGGTGATGTTGGTGGAAGGACAAGAACAATTCAAAGTATCAATTAATGACTTGAAGCATCTTATGGAAGAGAGATAAAAAGAGCTACTTGAGAAGACCACACTATGGCAAGATACAACCGGAGGAGTTTCCAAAGGAGTCAAAGACCTCACCAAACGCTTGGAGGATATGGAAGAAAGAGACCGAGCTTCAAAGGACAAAAAAGCCGCCGACTCAAAGCCTAACAATGCTTTGGTTGCTCTTGGTGTTAGAGAGACCAATCCAAGAGTGGTTTTGGATAAGGATGAGAGGAGACAAGGCAAGCGTACAGCAAGGATAAGAGGAAGAAAGTTGCCGGAAGGAACACCACTTTCTCCAAGATCTTCACAGCCAACCGTCCCTAAGGAGAAAAGGAAGGCGAGCTCATCAATGGACTACACCATTGATGATTTCAACTTCATGGCAAGAAGGTTCCCTAGCAATATACCCTTTGATGTCGCTTGCAACAAAAACCCCTACCTTCAAGACTTTGTATGGACACATGATTGGAGTTTAGCCGAGGTGGAGAAGATGTATAATGAAGCACGAGAGGAAATGCCTGCACCAAGGACACTACACAAGCTTCATGACCCAGGTTACTTTCTTATACATTGCTCCATCAATGGCAAGTACTTTGATGATGCACTATGTGATTCCGGTTCAAGTGTAAACCTCATGCCGGCTGTGATAGCAAGAAGTTTGGGATTGATTGAGTCCATGGAGCGGACCAACATGGGCATAAAGCTTGCCAACAGCTCTTTATTCAAACCACTTGGCAAGGTAAACGATGTTCAACTTTCCTTTGAAGATTGCATCATTCAGCCGATTTCTATGTGGTTACTATGGAGGATCCGGAAGACCAAGCCCTTCTACTTGGGAGATCCTTCTTAGCAATAGCCGGAGCAATCATGGATTGGCCAAACAGGAGGATCTCACTAGCCAATGTTGACAAGGACACCTATTATGTTGCTGCACCTCCCGGTTTCTCATCCAAAAGATTTCGGTACACAAGTGGAGGAGAAGGCTCACAACAAGGTTACTTGATCAAGGAAGTGTTACAAGACAAGATGCACTTGGAGCCATCCAGTACTAGGAGCTTCCTACAGCTTCCACACTTGCCTAAAACCTAAGGAACACAAGGAGTCGAGCTATAAAGACTTAAAACTAGCGCTTATGGGAGGGAACCCATACTTTCTCTTTTCTTTTTAACTTTTTCTTTGGTTTTTATTTACTTGAATTTTTTGGGAATTTTATCCACAAAAACAAAATAAACATGTTTTAGGATTAAGTGCCAAAGAAGACTATCAAAGGAGTTTTGCATGCCTCATGAGCCGGTCAAATCCCACCCAATCATCCCACCCTTGTTCAAGGAACACGAACAATGCGGTCAAGACCTTGGGATGCTAAAAGAGGATTAAGGAGACAAATCGGTCAGAGAAAATCACTCAACGGTCGAGTCAAATGGGAGATATCAAGTCGGTACCATTTTCCCGCCCACACGAGTGAGGAGGAGTCCCCAACCGACCATCTCACAAACGGCTCGACCAAAGTCCACCAAACTTCACAGGCGACCAAACAACACCATGTTGGTCGGCAAATACAAAAGATAGGACGGAGAAATGTTGACCACTACAAGAAATATAGGCAATTTGCGACGGAAAATTACGTCGCAATTCCGTCGCAAATGACCCTTAGGGACGGAATTGCGAGGAAAGCATTTCCGTCGCAATTTGTTCGTCGCAATGAAAGTTCCGTCGCAAATCCGTCGCAAAATTGCGAAGGATTATATTCCTTCGCAATTTTGCGATGGAATATAATCCATCGCAATTTTGCGAGGGAAAGTTTGCGACGGCGTGAATTCCATCGCAGGTTTGCGAAGGAATCGGATTCCTTCGCAAATTTAC
This sequence comes from Erythrophleum ivorense, assembly GCA_026724425.1. Lineage (NCBI taxonomy): Eukaryota > Viridiplantae > Streptophyta > Magnoliopsida > Fabales > Fabaceae > Erythrophleum > Erythrophleum ivorense. The sequence goes on from JAIUCV010000068.1 coordinate 1,363,297, forward strand.
GACGGAATTTAATCCGTCGCAAATTTGCGATGGAATTCAATTCCTTCGCAAACCTGCGACGGAACATGTTCCATCGCAAATACTAATTTAAAAAAAAACAAATTTTATTTTTAATTTTTTAGTTATTAAATTAGTTTTTAAAATTTTTTTTAATAATAAATAAATATATTTATAAAAACGAAAATCAGATAAAAAAAAATTAATTCAAATATCATTAAAAACATTAAAAATATTCATAAATAACATTAAAAAGAACTAAAATTCAGGGGATTGTCCGCTGGTTCTGGCCTGATCCGGTCCGCTCGGTCCGCCCTCGAATTGCTGCTGGTTTGGACGCATACGGGTCAAAATCTCTTTAAGCTTGGGATCCGAGGCGCCTAAGTAATCGAACACCTCCTCGAACGACTCAACCTTCGACTTTGTTGCTTCCAATTCTGACTGTGTTGCAATCAATTTATCCTGCAACTCAGCAACCTCAAGGGAATTTTGGAGCCGACTTGAAGCGGAACCGCTGGCAGTATCGATTTGGGAGGTTAGAGAACCCCCCCCCCCCCCCCCCAAATCTTCCTCTTTCTACGGGGAGCGGACTGAAAAACAAAAAAAAAACAATAGAATTAAAAACCCAACAAAATACATAAGAATGAAAATAATTTAAACAATATTATACAAATTTACCTGAATAAAAATCTTGTTCTTCATGGCCACAGAAGAAGCGGAAGCGATACTCGCCGGATCATCATTCTGAGTCAACTCTTGTAGTTTCGAGTTGACATCATTGTAGAGCTCCTCAGACTCAACATCGAGGAAAGTGCCATCCAGTTTCCGCTTCACCTCCTCGAGAACTGCCAGCCAATCCATCTCGGAATCCCCTCGTTGCTCGGCCTATAAAATAAAAATAATTTTGATTTGATAAAAATGATTAAATATTAAAGAAAAAAAATAATTTTAAACATAATACATTTCAAGTTGATGATTCCTGGGTATGTGACCTCGATGATCTCTTGCAAAACTCCATAGAATTCTGTTTCGCCGGGACATGAATACCATAATTTGCGGTCGACTTCCTCATGCCATACTTGTACGTATGGAAAATGTACCCGCGGGTACAATACATTGGTGCTGTAGTGATCTTTCCTATTGGAGAGTTCACAATCTCATGCAGCCACAACGGTATTTGTCCCCGATGATAGCCGTTTCTCACCTATATAAAAACAAATGGTACAATCACACACATTAATTATATATAGTGTTAGGTTTTAATTTATATATATATCACTAAATTGAATAGCACTTACATATAATTTTAACCATCCAGCTAAGTCACGTTCTTTAAGAAACTCATACTCATGCTCTTGTAAATCAGGGTATTCCTGGCGCATCAGATTATCAAATATGCTGCACAAAAATCTCAAGTTATATATATGTATATATATATATATATACACAAATATATATATATACATATGATCAAATTAGGTTACCTCTCAAATTGGTGCACTTCATCCAGATTACGCAATATGTATTTGTGAGCTGCACTCAAATCTTCATGGTCCCACGATTTTTCCTTCAACTTTCCAGCAAGTCTGCCTATTTCTTTGAAGATGCTGGGGACAACATGCCAATAAACAGGTGCAACGCCTCCATCATCGTATCGTCTCGTCGCTGTTCTTCTCGTTCTTACATTTGGACTAAAATAGTAAGACGCGAAGTTAGATGTTTCCTCTGTCAAACTTCCTTGTACGATGGATCCCTCAACTTTTGCAAGGTTTTTAGCCTTTCCCTTCAAGTGTCCCATAAAACGCTCGAACGGATACATCCACCTGAATTGCACAGGCCCCCCGAGATCCGCCTCATATGGCAAATGTACCGTTAGGTGTTCCACCACGTCGAAGAATGAAGGAGGGAAGATCATTTCCATGTTACATAACAAGACAGCAATGTTTTTTTTTAACTTCTCTACCCCGCCTTCAGTCAGTGTTCGCGTGCAAAGATCTCGGAAAAAGGCCCCAATACCTATAATATAATATACAACAAATTAATAAAAACACATATATTTAATTATATATGTACATATATAAACTCAATTAAAAGAAATGTAAATACTTGTTTACCAGCAATTGCTTCATGGACATGAGACGGCAATAGTTCTTGTAATGCAAACGGTAGTAGTCGCTGCATGAAAACATGGAAATCGTGGCTCTTCATACCAGAAAAGTTTTGTCCTTGCTCTATACATCGTGAGAATTTGGAAACATATCCATCTGGAAATTTGACATCTGAGGCCACCCAATCAAATAGGGCTCTCTTCGCATCTGCAGACAATCGAAAACTCGGAATTGGCTGTTTGCCGTCTCTAGTAATCTCCAACTCGCTTCTTTTGCATATTTCTGCTAAGTCCAGCCTCGATTTCATATTGTCTTTACTTCTCCATTGGACATTCAAAATGGTATGCATGATGTTATCAAAAAAATTCTTTTCGATATGCATAACGTCAAGATTATGTCGCAAAAGGTGATCCTTCCAATATGGGAGTTCCCAGAATATACTTTTTTGTGCCAATTGTGTGCTTGTCCATATCCGTCAGGCATGTTTGCAGTACAATGCCAATTGCCCCCACGTATGCATGTCTCCTCACCACCGTAATGATCGATCTGATCAAGTAAATCTTGTCCCGTAAGATAATCCGGAGGGGGACCGCGGACAACTTTATTCTTCGTAAATAGAACCCTGTTCTTTCTGTACCTGTGATTGATAGGAAGAAAACGACGGTGACAATCAAACCAACAAGGTTTTCTTCCACGCCTCAGCTGAAATGCTTATGTCCTACCCAAACAGTGTGGACACGATAGTCTTCCGTGCGTAGTCCACCTTGACAACATTCCTTACGCTGGAAAGTCACTAATCGTCCACAATAATACTGCGCGCATGATGAAGTTTTGTTGCTGCGAGTAATCAAATGTGCAGACCCCAGAATACTACAGTTGTTTCAACTCGTCAATAAAAGGTTGCAGAAATATATCTAGGGATCGCTTCGGATGCTTAGGACCTGGCACTAAAATAGTTAAGAACAAAAATTCTCGCTGCATGCACATTGTCGGCGGAAGATTGTATGGCGTCAGTATGACGGGCCATAGCGAATATTGTCTCCCTGACATACCAAATGGACTAAATCCGTCTGTGCATAATCCTAGATAAACATTCCTGTACTCATGAGCAAAGTTTGAATGTACCGTCTGAAAGTGTTTCCACGCCTTTGCATCTGAGGGATGTGTTATCTCTCCATCATGTGAGGAATGTTCTGCGTGCCATCTCATTGACGCTGACGTCGTTTCCGATTGGTATAACCGTTTCAATCTTTCAGTGATTGGCAAGTACCACATACGTTGGCAAGGGACCCGCCTCCTTCCTGTAGTGGGTTTGTGATGTGATCCCGGATTGGATCGGCCTTGAAGTTAAGAGAATGGATGGATCGGATCACCAAGGTACCGATGATAGATGATCGGATGTGGATCGAGTGGTTTATACTAAGGAATCCGCGGAATGAATCCTTAACACCACCTCTCAACGGATTGATATTACGCACAATCAGTGAAGAGGGATCTCCTCGACGTGTTGATATTACGCACAACAAGTGAAGAAGATATACTACCGACTTAGTTGATATTACGCACAACAAGTGAGTAGCAAAGTGATCAAGCATAAAAGGGGTTTTTGATTGATAAAATGTTTGATAAAAAAATGACAAAACGAATTGTAGCGATAGATAAAGAGAGTGGGACGGAACACGCTCCTCCCATTCTCGAAAACTTAAGACAATAAATGAGCAAAGACTCAACATGCACGACCCCTTGACATTAATGGCGTGGTTTGATTCAAAACGAAATGGGTCGGACCGAATAACAACGAGCAAAGGAGTGATTTGAAGTATGACTTGGCCTCGTTAAAAACCTTGTCAAGTAAAACCCATTGGGACAAAAACTTGACAAGGGAAAAAGAGCACAGAAGACATACTTGCCTCTTTACCCAAGTTATTGGATCGTTAAGCATACCAACGTGGTGGGCTTAACCTCTTGCCGACTCAAACGGCAAAGGACATTTCCAACGCGTAGGGTTAGTGCCTTAGTTTTGGAACGGGTCACCGGGCCAGTTGGAATGGCTATTGTCTCCTCAGGTTCAAGCTGCTCGGTATTTCCTTCCTCGGCAACGAGCTGCTCGGCATAGTCCGTCTTGGCAACGTTGGTCTCGGCAAGAACCTCATCCATGATTGCATCATCTCCTCCCTCTTGAAAAGGATTTGTCCTCAAATCTGGATCATCTGCAAGAATAGGAGAAAGATCAGCAACATTAAAACTAGGACTAATATCGTACTTACCTTGGAGATCAACTCGGTATGAGTTGTTGTTGATTTTCTTGGTGACCGTGAAAGGACCATCGACCCTAGGCATCAGTTTGGACTTGCGCTGAGCTGGAAATCTCTCTTTGCGTAGATGGATCCACACTTTATCTCCGGGTTCAAAGATCAGCTCACGCCGTCCCTTGTTGGCTTTTTTTGCGTATTGGCTCGTCTTGTCCTCAATGTTTTTCCTTGCTTGCTCATGTATCTTTTTAACCATATCTGCCTTTTGCTTTCCCTCTGTACTTATTCTTTCACTCAAAGGCAGAGGCATCAAATCCAACGGTGACAAGGGTTTAAAACCATAGACAATCTCAAAAGGTGAAAACTTAGATGCCGAATGCACAGAATGATTATATGCAAATTCTATGTGTGGCAAGCAATCATCCCAATTTCTAAGGTTCTTTTTAAGCAAAGCACGCAACAAAGCTCCTAATGTCCGGTTAACAACCTCAGTTTGACCGTCAGTTTGTGGATGACAAGTAGTAGAGAATAAGAGTTTAGTTCCTAACTTCGACCACAAGGTTTTCCAAAAATAACTAAGAAACTTAGTATCACGGTCTGAGACAATGGTGCGCGGCATGCCATACAATCTAACAACATCCTTAAAGAACAAGGCAGCAACATGAGATGCATCATCGGTTTTATTACATGCAACAAAGTGAGTCATTTTCGAAAACCGATCAACAATCACAAAGATGGAATCTTTACCATTTCTTGTCCTAGGCAAACCAAGGACAAAATCCATTGAAATGTCAGTCCACGGTTGAGATGGGATAGGAAGAGGAGTATACAAACCGTGCGGTTGGACCTTGGATTTGGCCAACTTACATGTCGCGCATCTAGCACATACTCGTTCTACATCCCGTTTCATGTGAGGCCAGTGAAAATGGTCACGCATGATCTGAAGGGTTTTGGTAACTCCGAAATGTCCCATTAAACCTCCCCCATGGGCTTCCCTGACAAACAAGTCCCTCAAAGAACAATTAGGTACACAAAGACGGTTTTCAAAGAAAAGGAACCCGTCTTGCCTTACATATCGACCCGAAGCGCATTTAGAACAAGCTTGATATATGTCAGCAAAATCATCATCAGATGCATATAGTTCTTTAATTTGCTCAAAGCCTAAGAGTTTGGCATCAAGGGTAGAGAGAAGGGTATACCGTCTGGACAATGCGTCGGCAACGACATTGTCTTTACCTTTCTTGTATTTGATCACATATGGAAAGGTTTCAATGAACTCAGCCCATCGAGCATGTCTTTTGTTGAGCTTTTGCTGGCCCTTGAAATGTTTGAGCGATTCATGGTCGGTGTGAATGACAAATTCCTTCGGCCAAAGATAGTGTTGCCATGTTTGCAAAGCTCGGACCAAGGCATAGAGTTCTTTGTCATAGGTTGGATAGCTGAGTGTAGCTCCGCCAAGTTTTTCACTAAAGTAGGCGACCGGTTTCTTGTCTTGCATAAGGACAGCTCCAATACCGATCCCTGAGGCATCACACTCAATTTCAAACGTTTTAAGAAAGTTAGGCAACATAAGAACTGGTGCATTAGTAAGTCGATCCTTAAGAGTTTGAAATGCATTCTCCTGTGCCTTTTCCCATTTAAACCCAACGTCTTTCTTGATGATCTCGGTCATTGGTGCGGCTATGGTGCTAAAGTCTTTAACGAACCGGCGGTAGAACCCGGCTAAGCCATGGAAACTTCGAACCTCTCCAACGGTCTTGGGAGTAGGCCATTCCCGAATAGCTGTAACTTTGTCCTCGTCAACCTGTACACCATCTGCACTGACCACAAATCCTAGAAACACAACGTTATCCGTACAAAAAGTGCATTTCTTGAAGTTGGCAAACAATTTTTCTTGCCTAAGGACATGCATAACAGAAGTGAGGTGCTCTATATGCTCAGTCATGCTCCTACTATAGATCAAAATGTCATCGAAATAAACAACAACAAAATGCCCAATGAAAGCTCTAAGAACATGATTCATCAACCTCATGAATGTACTAGGCGCATTTGTTAATCCAAATGGCATAACAAGCCACTCATATAAACCGTGCTTGGTTTTAAATGCGGTTTTCCACTCATCACCTTCCTTCATGCGAATTTGGTGATAACCACTCTTAAGATCAATTTTAGAGAATATGCAAGATCCATGCAATTCATCTAACATGTCATCGAGTCTAGGGATAGGATGTCGATACTTTACAGTGATGTTATTAATGGCTCGGCAATCGACACACATCCTCCAACTTCCATCCTTCTTTGGCACGAGAAGAACAGGAACGGCACATGGGCTCATGCTTTCCCTAATATGACCTTTTGTCATGAGATCGTCTACTTGTCGCTGAAGCTCTTTAGTCTCGACCGGATTAGTTCGGTAGGCTGGTCGGTTTGGTAAAGCGGATCCCGGCACAAAGTCGATTTGGTGTTCAATGCCTCGGATAGGAGGTAATCCGGGTGGACTTTCTTCTGGAAAAACGTCACTAAAATCCTGCAAAAGCTTAGCTAATTCACTCGGAATCTCCGGTGCATGGTTAGTTAATCCAATCAGCTTATCCTTAAATACAAACAAAAGAAAAGGTTTATTAGAATTCATGGAACTTTTAACCTGTTTTTGTTTGGCTAGGAAATTCTTGGGTTTGGTCGGCTTGATTTCCTTCCTGGCGAGCTGTAGTTGATCCTCATACACTTCCTGCGGGCTCAAAGGAATTAGTGTGGTTTTCCGGCCTTCATGGAGCAGGGTATACCGGTTAGTGAAGCCGTCATGCATGACTCGTCTATCAGACTGCCAAGGCCTTCCTAAAATGATATGACCGGCGTCCATGGGCAGGACATCGCAAAGGATCTCATCCTTGTAGTGGCCGATAGACAAAGGAACAACCACTTGTTTCTTGACACTCATTTCGCCCGTTTCATTCAGCCATTGCAATTGATAAGGCTTCGGATGCTTCTTAGTCTGGAGACCCAACTTCTCGACCATGGTCTCACTTGCAACATTAGTACAGCTTCCCCCGTCGATTATTAGGCTGCAAACTTTTTCTTGTACCAAACAGCGAGAATGAAACAGATTCTCTCGTTGTTCATCCTGCTCTGTCCGGAGCTGAGTGCTCAAAATACGTCGAGCAACCAAGAGCTTTCCGGGGACAGGTGCAGCAAGCTCTTCTGGCTCATGTTCCTTCTCTGTCTCAGGTTCCTCCTCGGACTCAACCTCTCCATTCTCACGGATGATCATAACTTTCTTATTCCGACAGTCGGTGGCATAATGTCCATACCCTTGACATTTAAAACATCGGAGCTCACGGGTCCGGGTGGATGGAGTCCTCTCTGTCCGGCTCTTTTCGTGAATAGCATCAAAGGATTTAGCATCCGGTTTTGGCGAGAAGGGTTTAGAGTCCCGGCTAAAGGTCGGTCGGCGCTGGTCAATGTTGGACCGAGTAGATGACCTTCTTTTTAATTGTTGCTCGGCTAAAACCGCCTTGTGTAGCATTGCCTCTACTCCCACACAATTCTGCATCTCCACGATGTCTTGTATCTCACGGTTCAATCCTCCAAGAAAACGAGACATAGTTGATTCTCTATCTTCAACCACATTAGCCCGAAGTAACAAAACTTCCATCTCTTGAAAGTAATCCTCAACGGTTTTGGTACCCTGAACGAGTCTCCTAAGCTTAGAGTGCAGCTCAAGCTGGTAATGACTAGGGACGAACCGCTGTCTCATGGCTCTCTTCATTTCTCCCCACGTAGTGATCTCATACGCTCCACCGATCTCTCGTGCTGTGACTATTTGTTCCCACCATCTCAAAGCATAATCATTGAACTCGGACACGACGAGCTTGACCCGGTTGTGGTCGAGAATATTATGCAAGTTAAAGTTGAACTCGCATTTCTTCTCCCAATCCATGTACTCATCCGGACTGTTTCGGCCATGGAACGGTGGAATTCTCATTTTGTAACCTCCGAGATTTTCAACCATTCGGTCGGGCTCTTCCCGAGATCTCCTAGTTCGGCGTCGGCTGGCTTGAGATGAATGTCCACTTCCGTAATAGACGTTAGCTTGCTCGTCAGTTGGCCTTTTAGGTGTCATGGGGTCATGTCTCTCTCCTTCCGAGATATCGATCGGATTCTTTGTGACTTTTTGTTTGCCTTCCCGAATCTGCTCCCTTCGGTCAAACTCTTCGATCATCATCTTTTTAATTTGGTCAAGCATGGCTTCGTTGAGGCTTGTGGGTGACTCGTGGCTTGACGTTTCGTCCTTGTCTCTCCCGGTTGCCATGGTACCTGAAAATCGAAAATACACTCCACGGCAATCAAAGGCTCAAAGAAAGATTTGCAACAAAAATTCTGAAAATTATGTAAATAATTTTAAGAATTATGCAAACAATTGTAGTTGATATATATGAATGAAAATGATCAAAAGAATTCAAAATAAAATTATTAAAATGATGCAACAAAATCAATTGATGGATACGATTGACAAGGATCGATAAAATGATGCTAAGATGATCAGAAATAAATATGCAAATATTTCTAGCAATATGATCAAGAACAGAAGATGAACAGCCACGTCTAAGATACTTAGAATGATGGTTCAATGGTCGGAAATGCAACAGGGTGATTGAGATGATGATAGTAACACAAGAGATGATCAAACGGATGATGATAATGAGAGGATCTATGATTTTCGAAGTGAGAAGATGAACAGACACAAAAATCGTAGAAACTGAAATTCTTAACAACAAGGTGCTCTGATACCACCTGATGTGATCCCGGATTGGATCGGCCTTGAAGTTAAGAGAATGGATGGATCGGATCACCAAGGTACCGATGATAGATGATCGGATGTGGATCGAGTGGTTTATACTAAGGAATCCGCGGAATGAATCCTTAACACCACCTCTCAACGGATTGATATTACGCACAATCAGTGAAGAGGGATCTCCTCGACGTGTTGATATTACGCACAACAAGTGAAGAAGATATACTACCGACTTAGTTGATATTACGCACAACAAGTGAGTAGCAAAGTGATCAAGCATAAAAGGGGTTTTTGATTGATAAAATGTTTGATAAAAAAATGACAAAACGAATTGTAGCGATAGATAAAGAGAGTGGGACGGAACACGCTCCTCCCATTCTCGAAAACTTAAGACAATAAATGAGCAAAGACTCAACATGCACGACCCCTTGACATTCATGGCGTGGTTTGATTCAAAACGAAATGGGCCGGACCGAATAACAACGAGCAAAGGAGTGATTTGAAGTATGACTTGGCCTCGTTAAAAACCTTGTCAAGTAAAACCCATTGGGACAAAAACTTGACAAGGGAAAAAGAGCACACAAGACATACTTGCCTCTTTACCCAAGTTATTGGATCGTTAAGCATACCAACGTGGTGGGCTTAACCTCTTGCCGACTCAAACGGCTAAGGACATTTCCAACGCGTAGGGTTAGTGCCTTAGTTTTGGAACGGGTCACCGGGCCAGTTGGAATGGCTATTGTCTCCTCAGGTTCAAGCTGCTCGGTATTTCCTTCCTCGGCAACGAGCTGCTCGGCATAGTCCGTCTTGGCAACGTTGGTCTCGGCAAGAACCTCATCCATGATCGCATCAGTTTGTATCTCGGCTTCCCACAAAATCGACATTCCTGCAGCTTATCATCATCTTTCCAGAAAATCATGCAATTGTCAATGCATACATCAATCATTTCATAAGGCAACCCAAGACCCGCAACCAACTTCTGTATTTCATAGTAATTACAAGCAGAAAGATTATCTTCCGGTAAATACTCTTGAAATAGTGCAGCCCACTTATCCATGTTACTTTCGCTGCTGTTATCTTCACTTTTAATTGTCATCATCCTAGCTGCTAGTGACAATCTATAAATTCCCTCTCTACACCCATCGTAAAGTGGTTGATTTGCAGCATCTAACATATCATAAAACTTTTGTGCTTCAATGTTGGGTTCTTCCAAAATTGCTTCCGCCGGATTATCAGCAGGAACAGGTGTAGTTTCATGAAATGCATCTGTAACCATATCATGAAACCTATTCCCTTGCTGATACCCAATATCATTTCCCAATATATCAGGTTGACCATAATCATAGCTAGCGTTATAATTATGTTCTTCAACCCCTTGGCCCGAAACACTATTTCCAGCTTCATAGTACCACACATAACAGTTTGGTACAAATCCTCTATTAAATACATGTGTTTTCGCAGTATCAACATATATATATTAAATACATGTGTTTTCGCAGTATCAACATCTATAAGCGCTTATTGTATCCTCCGTTTATCAACGTCATACCCACCTCAGTGGGTTATCTCTCACTCTCGGATATAAATCCCCATCTTCTCTACAACTATCCAACATATTTTGCGACGGAATTGCGATGGAATATTTAATTTTTAGGTTTCCATCGCAATTCCGTCGCAATTTTGCGAGGGAATTGCGAGGTCATCGCAATTCCATCGCAATTTTGCGACGGAATTGCGATGGACTGTTTAATTTTTAGGTTTCCATCGCAAAATCGTCGCAAACTTGCGATGGAATTTCGATGACTTCAGTTTCCATCACAATTCCATCGCAAGAACTTCGCAAATTTGCGACGGAAAAATTTCCATCGCAAACTTGCGACGGATTTGCGATGGCTTCTTATTCCGTCGCAAAACCGTCGCAAATCCGTCGCAAAGTCGTCGCAAATTTGCGACGGAAATTTTCCATCGCCAAGTTCCTTCGCAATGAGCATGTTTTCCTGTAGTGGACGGATCAGGAGATATGCAAATATGTCTCATCCGGTCGCTAGCGGTGCACCCAAAGGCCGGCAAAACCAAAATCACGGCATGGAGATACCACCAGCTGGAGATGGATCCTTGGAGCTTCAACATCATTATTCCAGAAGAAAATCAAAGGACGAACGAGCAAATCACAAAGAAGTCAAGAAAACTCTTCCCGGAACCGAATTGACCACTTTGTGAAGAAACTCTCAAACCGCTCGTCCGTTTGACCTCAAACTTCTCCAGTGGTCATAAAATATGAGGTTCGTCGACGGGATTTCAAGCTTGGTCGGAGAATTCGTCCTCATTTGAGCTGTGGTCTATTGCACTCTCTCCGGATCGTTCGGATGAAGCACCACGTGACGGATCTCTCAAACCGCTCATTCGTTTGGCCTCAAACTTTGCCACCGCTCCTACAATATATGCTTGGTCGGTGGAATTTCAAGATCGGTCAGCGAAATGTTCACGGTTCATGCTGTAGTCCCTCACATCACCTTCCGGCCGACCGAAAGATCCACCCGATGCAGAATTTTCAAAATCGCTCGACCAAATCACCTGAAACTCCACCAGTGGCTCTAAACCATCATATTGGACGGTAAAATTTCAATCACGTTCATAAAATTCTTAACGGTTTGTTATGTGGTACACAGCACTCATTTTTGGTCGACAAATGAGCCTTACACGACCAAACTGCAAACCGGCCGGAATCATACCTGGAGATTGAAAACTCACCGACCAAATCCATCTAAGGAATGATTTGATGCTGTCATATCACACTTGGAGTCCCTCAACAACGCAAAACCGCTCTTCATGACCTATGGTCACACTTTGGTAACACAATCCAAAACACATTCCCATCAATATTCACTCTTCTTTTCAACCCCTCTTAATTGGATTTGCTTCCACCGGGACGGTGCAAGTTAAGTCTGGGGGGATTACTAACAAGTTTGTTCCTTTTGACTCTTTATTTTTCATTTTTCTTTGAGTCGTTTTATTGAGTCAAAATGTTGTCCGAGAATTATGACCTTTTCTTTGAAACTAACCATGTTACACTAATGTTTAAGTGACCATTGAAACAGTATTTGGCAACACATTCATTCAATGTACACTTTGAGCAGATCGGTCTACCAAAAATGGCCACATTTCAAAAAAGCCGATGGAGGATCCATCTTTGACTCCGCACCTAAATGAACTTAACCTTCTCAGCTAGGGGCTTGGTTTTACAAAGGGCACGACTCCTCATCCTCACCAAATAAGTAAAAGCCTATGTGAGTTCGGTTTCCCCTCTCTCTCCCCTCCAATTTTAAGAAAAAAGCATCAAGGTCCAAGTAACCAGGGATTAGGTGGCAACCACCATCAATACTCGCGTCTATGGAATACCTTTTGATCCAAGTAACCGGGGATTAGGTGGCTACCACCATCAATACTCGCGTCTATGGAAGATCCATCAAAAACCTCCACAAAAAGGAGAAGAAGTCGAATAAAAAAATACCTTGCTACCCTAAAAAAGGGATCAGTCGACTTAAGGAGTGAGAAGAGAGAGAGGTGAAACAAGAGCCAAGACAAGTGTTTAAACACAAGAGGATGGGAAAGAGATCATGAACTCTTTGATCGATATCCCCTAGTTGAGACCACACCTTTAAAAACTAAAGGAGTCAAAGGAGGTGAGCCCGGATGGTCATATGGAGTGTGGGTTACTTTGGGATGACTGCTAAACTCAATGTAAGTACTTATATTCCTCATCTTAAAGCCAAAACCGTTTTTCATGTGGATTACTAAAACATAAGCTAACATGGATTTTCAAAATGCATTGAGAGTTCTCATGTTTTCAAACCTCTTTTCCTTTCTTATTTTGCTTGAGGACAAGCAAAAGGCTAAGTCTGGGAGAGTTGATATATCCATATTTTACATGTTTTTACCTTGGTTTTTCTTATGTTTTCTTACTTAATAATAATGATTTTGTATCCAAAAGGTAGTTTTCTTGTATATTGTGGTTTTGGGAAGCAAACAGGTCAAAATGGCAAAAAGAAGGCAAAATGGAGCAAAAGAACTTCAAACAATGATCTATGCAAGTTGCCAAGTCAAGAACTTCAACAAAACTCAAGTTAGCCGATTTCCGCATTCGGACAGAATCAAAGCATCCGAACGATGACCGCCGCAAACGGGTTTCCCGACGTCAAAATCATGAGATCTTTATATGGAAAGATAGATAAATGAGTGATGCGTCGCGACCAAGTGGAATTGGGCCATTTGGAGCAGATATGCGGCCTATGATCGTTTTCTCCCAAGACATGTCCATCTGGCGAGTAAGTGAAGCCCATGGAGCTTGGATAAGCGAAATGGACCGGGGTCACTGCGGGCCAAGCCTGGACTACATCAAGACTCAAGCCCACACGATTTCACGCTATCAGAAGACTTGGTCAAGATCGGCCGCGCCTCACTCAAGACTTGGTCAGCAAGTTCAAGCGAGGAGAAGAAAAAGAAAGTTTCCTCTTCTCTTTTGCGCCTTAACTCAGCCGACCTAGCCTCCCCCCACCTATATATACTTGCTTTTAGCCTCTTGTATCGATATCATAGAACACATCTCGAAACTCTCTTCATCTTTTCAATCAATAAACCGGAGCCACTTAGGTGGTCTCCTTCTTCTTTCTTTCTCTTTTGCATCTTGTATATACTCGCATGTTTTAGGTTAAGTCTAGGTTTAGAGGTTTCTCTCTATGGAGGAGCCACGGTTTGATCTCTATCACTCCACCTCCTACCACTAGAACCATGAGATCCTCTCTACTCCTTTAGACTCATCGTTGAATTATGGATCCTTCCAAGAGGACATGACATAATTGCCTTCAATAATCGGTTGTTGAATAAAGGGAAAACCCCATGGTTCTTCATCTTTATTTGCGCCTCATGCTTGTTGCTAGAGTAGCTAACTAGCGACATGATTTAAGGTTGATATACTCTCCAAAAACTTGTTATATCTCCGGATCTAGTATTTTATGAGCAATAAGTCTCAAGCTATGAAAGTAGACTTAAGGATTATTGTAAACAATCATTACTTAAACCTAAGGCATACCTCACTCTTCAATGACCATGCGACAGCTGAGTCCATTGGTTTAAGAGGTATAGGTGGTCGGAGCCACGAAAGTGGGATGATCACATCATAGTGTTTTGAGTTTAGGAATCGGATTTGACAATCTTTTCAATCGGAGCCACGAAAGTGGGATGATCACACTACACCAGAAATTTCGAGTGGACTATCTAAGCTTTTGCAGGATTTTAGTGATGTCTTTCCAGAAGAAGGACCACCAGGCTTACCTCCTGTCCGAGGCACTGAACATCAAATCGACTTTGTCCCTGGTTCCACCTTACCAAACAGACCAGCTTACCGAACTAATCCGATTTAGACCAAGGAGCTTCAGCGACAAGTGGACGAACTCATGGACAAAGGACACATCAGAGAAAGCATGAGTCCATGTGTTGTTCCTGTTCTTCTTGTACCAAAGAAGGATGGAAGTTGGAGGATGTGTGTCGATTGCCGAGCCATCAATAACATCACTGTAAAGTATCGACATCTATCCCTCGGCTCGATGACATGTTAGATGAATTGCATGGGTCTTGCATTTTCTCTAAGATCGATCTTAAGAGTGGCTATCACCAAATCCGAATGAAGGAAGGTGATGAATGGAAAACGGCATTCAAAACTAAACATGGTCTTTATGAGTGGCTTGTTATGCCATTTGGACTAACGAATGCGCCAAGCACCTTCATGCGTTTGATGAATCATGTTCTTAGGTCATTCATTGGTCATTTCGTGGTAGTTTACTTCGATGACATTTTGATATATAGCAAGAACATGACTGAGCATCTAGAGCACCTTGCGTCTGTTCTGCATGTCCTTAGGGAAGAAAAATTGTTCGCCAACTTGAAGAAATGCACTTTTTGTACGGATAACGTTGTGTTTCTAGGTTTTTTTGTGAGTGCAGATGGCGTACAGGTTGATGAAGAAAAGGTTGCCGCTATTCGGGACTGGCCGAGCCCCAAAACCGTTGGAGAGGTCCGAAGCTTTCATGGTTTAGCCGGGTTCTATCGGCGATTCGTAAAAGATTTCAGCACCATAGCCGCACCGATGACCGAGATAATCACGAAAGAAGTCGGATTCAAATGGGAGAAGGCACAGGAGGATGCGTTTCAGACTCTCAAGGATCGACTAACTAATGCCCCTGTTCTTATGTTGCTTGATTTTCTAAAAACATTTGAAATTGAGTGTGATGCCTCAGGAATCGGAATTGGAGCTGTCCTTATGTAGGATAAGAAGACGATCGCCTATTTTAGTGAGAAACTTGGAGGAGCCACTCTCAATTACCCGACTTATGACAAGGAACTCTATGCCTTGGTCCGAGCCTTACAAACGTGGCAACATTATCTCCGCAGTGGAAACACACTCTAGTATCCCGAGGCACCTCCTTCTTGGGACAGCTAGACACCCGGTGCTCCATGCTGCCGCACCTGTAACACGATCCACGAGGAAAACGGCTACCGGAAGAAACCTCCTCCCGACTCCTCTTCTGACCCTACGCAGGCTTGCCGCCCTTGCCAGAACCAGAACTAACACTCGAACCCCGGCGCTGCTGCGACTGCTGCTGCTGACTCCGAGGATGGATAGGAGGAGCAACTGCAGACGGCATCGCCACCGAACCAACCTGCTCACGAAGGTCCTCCTCAATGGAAGCTGCAAGCTCCACTAACTCCGCTCTCGTGGTATACACACGACCTCGGCAATGAGTCCTGAAACTCGGATGAAGCCCCTAAAGGAACCTCTGAACAACCTCGCGCTCACCGCCTATACCGAGACCGGTATGCACCACTAGCCTGCTAAACTCAGCGTCGTACTCACGCATCGAACGATCTCCCCGCGTCAGCGCAATAAACCGCAAATGAAGTCGGTCCCGAGCCGTCTGAGGAAAGTACTTGGCGTCAAACTCCGCCACAAACTCGCCCCATGTCCGGACAGCTCTCCTGCCCTGAACGGCCCGCCACCACAAATGCGCAAAGTGCTAATCCTGCTCTAAAGCCGAATCACACCTCCGTCGGCTCAAAGCATCTGCCACTAGGTTAACCTTGCCTGGATGATAGATAATCTCCAAGATTAGTGTTGCCAATAGGTCGTATCACACCTCCGTCGGCTCAAAGCATCTGCCACTAGGTCGTATCCGCCAAAAACTCAACCCAGCGCGTCTATCTCGCATTCACCAATGGCTGAGTAAAAATGTGTTGAAGACTCTTGTGGTCAGTGAAGATCTGAACTGAACCACCATACAAATACGACCTCCAGATCTTAAGTCTAAAGACCACCGCTCCCAACTCAAGATCATGGGTAGGACGGTTACGCTCACTGCCTTGCCACTGCCTCGAAGCGTACGCAATAACTCTGCCCTCCTGCATCAGAGACAAACCCAGACGAGAGTGTGGAGTCAAGTGGAGTGGTCTTGACTCACACCGTCAGGGGGTGATGATCCAGGTGCGCAACGAGGACGTTGCGCGCAGTGAGTGGGGGTGAATTGTAACATCCCGGATTGTGATAAATGAGGAGAGGCTATGAGAATTGATTTGGCTACCTATGTCAACAAAGTGCACTTACCTTTTCGGTCAAAGGCCCATAAGTAACTCCAGAGTTAAGCGTGCTTGGGCTGGAGTAGTGGAAGGATGGGTGACCAAAACACGAGGAAAGGTCGGGTGTTGATTGCAGGGATAGTAAATAACTCGGTAGAGCCTCTCAAAAATAACAAACTGACCGTCGGACAGGGGTGGGGCCCACGGGCCGAGAGTGGGCGTCGGTGACTCACCGGGATGGGCGGTCGGGGCGTTATACGTGTTTACGGACAAGTTTTGTTATGTGCAGGACCGGTCTTCGAGGATGCTGATTGGAGCCGGTGATGAGTTTGATGGAGTTTATTTCTTCCGAGGAGCTTTGGTGGGTCAAGCTAATTTAGTTGGAGATCTCGGGAGTTGTGAGCTGTGGCATCGACGGCTGGGGCACCCATCTTTGTCTACTTTTTTCTCATTTGTCTCGCTTTATTGATGTTGGATCTAAAGACAATTTTTTTCTGCCCTGCGAAATTTGTGCTCGGGCAAACAACCTGATTTGAGTTCGGATAGCAATAATAAAACTGAGGCTATTTTTGATCTTATTCACTGCGATGTTTGGGGTCCTTACAGCACTCCTTCGATGTGTGGTGCTTCCTATTTCCTGACCATTGTCGATGATCACTCTCGGTCTGTTTGGGTATGTTTGATAACTGCTAAGGGTGAAGTTAACGTTCTATTGAGAAACTTATGTGCCATGGTAGCTCGACAGTTTCAGAAAACTGTTCGTACAGTTCGCAGTGATAACGGCTCTGAGTTTATGGGTCTGAAGGGGTGGTTTTCTTTACAAGGCATAACTCACCAAACCTCTTGTGTTGGTACACCGCAGCAGAACGGTCCTGTTGAACGCAAACACCGTCACATTTTAAATGTTGCTCGCTCTCTCCGGTTTCAAGCTGACTTACCGTTGAAGTTTTGGGGTGATTGTGTCCTCACCGGTTGCTACTTAATCAATCGTACTCCGTCGTCAGTTCTGTCCGGAAAGACAACACATGAGGTTCTCTTTGATCAGGTTCCTACATTCGATCATCTTCGCATCGTTGGCTGCTTGTGTTATGCACATAAGGGCACCGTGGTTCGCAAAAAGTTTGATGAGCGTGCCTCTATATGTGTTTTCCTTGGTTATCCTTATAATCAAAAGGGTTGGAGAGTTTTTGATCTTGACAAGAGGAGTATTTCGTTTCTCGAAACGTTGTTTTCAACGAAAATATCTTTCCTTTTGCATCATCCCCTCTGACTCCCGTTTTCTTTGATGAAGAATCTGAGACTGATTCACGTGACAGGGGGAGCTCTTCTACATCTCCTCTGGTTGACCTATCTTCTGCGTCTCCGTCCTCGGCCCCATCTCCGGCGGTTTACTCTCTGGATATACCTTCTCTGGTGGTTCCTTCTCCGGATGTTCCCTCTCAGGACGAGGCTGCTTCTTCGATTGTGTCATCTTTGCCACCATAACCTGTTGTTGAACAACTTGGCAGACGTCATCGCGTAAAGAAGAAATCTGTTCTTCTCGAGCCGTATGTGACTTTCTCGACTCAAGTTGCTCCTCCACTCGATTTGCCCCTGCCGACTTCTCATCCGTCTGGTACACCCTATCCAATTGGAGATTATATATGCTCGGCTAACTTCTCTAAGTCTCTTAAAGATTATATATGCCCCTGCCAATGTCACCGCTTTCACGGAACCACGGTCTTTCAAAAATGCCATGGAATTCGATGTTTGGCATAAGGCCATGGGTTTTGAGATGACAGCGTTGGACGACAGTGATACTTGGGATCTTGTAGATTTGCCTCCGGGAAAATGCGCTATTGGGTGTAAGTGGGTTTTTAAGCTCAAGTTCAACTCTGATGGTACGATTGAGCGGCATAAGGCACGGTTGGTTGCTCTTCGAAATCGCCAAGAAGAAGGTGTTGATTATGGGCTACTAAAGAGGCTGAGTACCGTTCCATGTCTTGGACTACTAAAGAGGTCAAGTGGCTTAATACTCTTCTATACATATTGCTACCAATCCTGTTTTCCATGAGCGTATGAAGCATATAGAATCTGACTGTCATCATGTTCGAGATTATATTGTTGATGGTCTCATCAAGCCGGCGTTCGTTCCCACTGGTGAACAGATCGCTGATATCTTTACTAAGGCTCTTGGGGCTGTTCAATTTCATTTCTTAATTTCCAAGTTGGGCATTTGTTATTTGCATGCTCCAACTTGAGGGGGACTATTGTGATGGGCTCTGTTTATTGTGTAAGCCCATTAGTGTGTAGCTATATATATATTTGTGTACATTGTTGTTAATACGCAGAGAGTTATTCCGCTGTAAATCTGACAAAATATGGAACCACAAGCGTACACGTTAAACTTCTTCTTTAAGTTTTAAACAATATGCTATGTTATCAGTTTCTGCTATAAACATTTACCTTCAATTTTTAAAATTAAATTTTATATCTTCTACTTATGTTCATTTCCTCTCAACCTTTTCTATTTTTTGGCCCCTCTTAAGAAGTCTTCTTCTTTTTATTGGGTTTAATGATACGTGAAGTCTTCTTACCAAATATGCAACGCTTGAGAGCTCATGTTAATTCTCTCCAACACTAATCTATTTATGTGTTAAATGTCTAACTACTACATAGCAAAGATATTGTTTGACTTTTATAAAAACAAGAAAGCTCCAGAACTTGGATCGGCCGATTGGGTAGTGTATTCCGATAAGAAATTACTCGAGTTTGGTGAAGACATAAGGCCAAACGCCAGAGTGTCTTAATATGGTTATTCTTCGAACAAACACATCACGTCCGTAGTTTTGATTCTCTGGTCTGATACAGCCACGTCTTATGGTATCTATAACAGTGCACTGATATATTTAATACTATTTCACGCCTCTCTTAAAAATATATATATATACATACAAGAACAAGATAAAAATTAAAAGAAACAACATATATTCATGTGTTTGAGCATTATCGTATTTCCTTTTCAAAATGTGAATTTGTTCTCGATAAAATAAATAGAATATATTTTGTTGTTATTTAGCCAAAAAATAATATAGTTATTGAGTTAAATGACATACCGAAATCAATTGAAACAAAAATCATTTCAAAAATTTATTAGAAGTTGGTGAACAACAATAATTTCTTATGGTATGACATTTCATTTATTTAGCTTAAAAATAATTTTAACATTTCAAATGATTTTCAAGTTCTATGAAAAAAAAATTTTCTTGACAATTATCTACATCTATAAATTTATATCAAATAAAAATAGATAAATAAAATACACAAAAAATAGCAAAACAATTGTTAAAATAACTTGCGCGTAGCGCGGGATTGCCTCTAGTCTATACTAAAATAGTTCAGTGAGTCTCACAAAGGACTGACACGTCACTCCCTTCTCCATGACACCTCAGCTCTAAAAAAAAATCATTTACGTTTTTATTTCTTTCTTTTTTTCCGTCAAACGTTTATTCTTTTTCACCATTGTTGCATCGCCTTCCTTTCACTTTTAATTCAGCAAATCATCATCTCCTCGAATTCATCTCATCAAGCGTATCTTGCCCAGAAAATAAAAACCTCTTCTCTTCATAGTGACATTGTACACTGAGAGTGAAGAACAACAAAAGGGCATGATGTCGATGTCGGAAATCTTATCATCTCCTCCAATGGCGGTCAATCCCAATGCCTTTATTAGCCCTCACTTTCTCTCTTTGCCTTCAATACTCGTCGCCGACGGTTTCGCCATGAAACGGCATGGAATCGCATCGAAACCCACAACGACGGTGAAGCTCTCTGTTAAGTCACGTCAGATGAATTACTTCGAGAAGGAGAGGCTCGGTGATTCGTATTCGTATACTCCTCACATAATGGTTAGTCATCTCAGTTTCAGTGGTAACTTTAGGGTATTAGCTTTGTTTAATTTGGAATCTGAAAGCTTCATACCCAAAATGGTACTCTTAATTTCGTGTGTAAATGTTTAATTGTTACCTTCTTTCTTTCGATTTGATAGCTGAAGGATTGCCTGCTAGATTTTACGTGGGTCATTCAATATACAAAGGTAAAGATGTGTTAACAGTGGAGCCAAGAGCACCAGATTAGAGCACAAGAGCTCTAATTTTTATAAATCATGGTTTTGAGTTCTTCCTTGACATTTCTTTTGTTTGGCAGTATCGAGCTTTCAAGTTGTCAAAAGATGGTTCTCTCTTGCTCCAGTTTGCTCCGTCAGCTGGTGTGCCATAATACGATAGGAGAAAGAAACAGGTTTGGTTTTATCTTTCAACTTCAAATGATCCCTCGCGGTGTATATCTCTAATTTCACTACAAGAAATATACCCTATTTGCGAGGGAAATAACCGTCGCAAATCCGTCGCAAATCGGTATTTGCGACGGAATCGCGAGGAGTTTGGTTCCGTCGCAAATCGTTCCTCGCAAAGACGTTTCCGTCGCAAATCCATCGCAATTTTGCGATGGAAAAATTTCCATCGCAAATCCGTCGCAATACCTTCGCAATTTTGCGACGGATTTGCGTTGGAAATAAATAGTCGCAATATTGCGATGGAATATATTCCATCGCAACCGTGCGACCGTATTGCGACGGAAATTTTCCGTCGCAAGTTTGCGACGAATTTACGATGGAATTTCATCCATCGCAAAAGTCCATCGCAATTCCGTCGCAATATGGCGACGGAAAATTCCGTCGCAATTTTGCGATGGAAAGTTTTCCGTCGCAAATTCCGTCGCAAATTTGCGACGGAATTTGCGACGGAATTTTATTTCCTCGCCAATAAACAATTTCGTTTTTTTTTTTTGTAATAAAAAAAATATAATTAAAAATTAAATTGAAATTAATTAAAATTTAAATTCAAATATAATAATACAAGTGCGGGAAAAAAAATATTCAAACGTTAACATAAAAAACAAGTTTTAAACATAAACATAAACTAAAAAGCTTCAGACGGGTCACCGCCCGTTGAGGGATCTCCTCCGCTGGATCCGTCTTGGACATGCTGCTGGTCGGGATACAAACGGGTCATCATCTCCTTGAGCTTCGGATCCGTCGCGCCCAAGTAGTCGAACATCTCTTGGAACACCGCTACCTTCGTCTCTGTTGCAGTCAATTTGTCCTTCAACCGAGCAACCTCGTCGGAGTCCGGAAATTGACCTGAAGAGGAACCGCGAACCGAACCGCTCCTAACATCGAATTGGGATTGAAGAGAACCAATCCCTCTAATTTGTCCCTTTCTACGAGGGGCGGTCTGAAAAAAAAAAACAAAAATATTAGTAAGTAAACAAATATATAACTTAATATAGATATGAATTGAAATAAAAATTTGAGAAATACTTACGTTCAAAAAAACTTTGTTCCTCACAGTGGTAGACGGCTCAGCAGAACCGGAAGCGATGCTATCGGGATCAGCATTCTGAGTCATTTCTTGTAGCTTCGAATTAACCTCGTTGTAAAGCTCCTCAGAATCTTCGTCCAAGAAAGTCCCATCCGGGTTCCGCTTTGTGTACGCTAGAACCGCCAGCAAATCCGTCTCCGATTCTCCTTTTTCCTCGGCCTTCAAAATTATTTTAGATTTGATAAATTAAAATAATAAAAAATAAATGAAAAAAAAAAATATTATTAGGAAATAAAAAACTTACGAGCAATCGGCCTCGGGATCTGTAAGAAAGTCGGCCGGATCGATGAGTAGAGTTTTTACTCTTCGCTCGAGATGACTTGCTGTTGGCGCTCCTCGTCTGGTGATCAGGATCCAACCAAAATGCAACTAAACCATTCCAGACATTTTGGTTGAACCCGGCAGGCATGGCATTATCTCCTTTTTTAAGCCAAGCCTGCTTCCACCGTGATACCATATCAGGTAACCGCTGCCTGACTTTGTTTTTGAACTCCGCGTAAACCATCCCGGTAATGCCAGCATCCCAATGATACTTACGCTTCAACAAAAAAACAAAAAATAACATAATATGAGATAAAAAAAAACAAAGATTAAGATTTTTAAAAAGTAAATTACATATATTAAAACTTACCGCGAAAGTAGAGAACCAACGGTTGATGTCGTCCTCCCGTACATCTTTCCACCGTCCATAAGGTTCTTTGTAATCCTTTTCAAAAATTTCCGTGACTGCTGAAGCGACGGATGGATCATCAGTGAACCTCGAAAAAAAAACATTATAGTTTAAATTAATAAAATGTAAAATATTAGAAAAACAAAAACTAATAAAAAAAATAAATAATATTTACCAGAAAGTGTTCGGCGGACGGTATGGATGAAGATGAGGGAGGAACTCATGGCCCGGCTCATATAAAATGTCCCTAATCTCCGCAAACAATCCGTCTAACTGAGCGTTGGTCATGGGCTGATCAACGTTCTCCGGAAAATGTGGAGGTGAATGGTGAGCGGGTGGAGATGGGGACTGTGCCCGGTGCTCAGCCCGGTGCTCAGCCCGCTGCCCGGTAGAACCATGGGAGCTAGAAGCGCCACGGAAACCACCCTGAGAAACGCCACGGGAAACACCGTAGGAACCACCGTGTGAACCACCGTGTGAACCACCGTGGGAGCCACCGTGGGAACCGCTACGGGAACGACCACCACCACGGGAACGACCACCGTGTGAACTGCCTCCTCCACGACTCAAAAAATCCGCATAGCTGTTTGGATCAGCCATCTGCATTTATTGAAAATAATATTAAAAAGAATAATTTATAATAATCTAAAACTAATAATGTAATAATTATATAAATAATCTAATAATTATATAAATAATTCAAAAATTATTCTAATAATCCAACAATTGCGTAAAAAAATATTCTAACAATCTAACAATTTCTAATAATCATTCTAACAATCTAAAACTTTATAACAATCATTCTAAAAATTTCTAATAATCTAAAGTCTAAAATAGAACAATTATTTATTCTAAAACTAATAATTTATTCTAATAATCTAATAATTATATAAATAATTCAAAAATTATTCTAATCTTCTAACAATTCCGAAAAAAATATTCTAACAATCTAACAATTTCTAATAATCATTCTAATAATCTAAAACTTTATAACAATCATTCTAACAATTTCTAATAATCTAAAATCTAAAATAGAACAATTATTTATTCTAAAACTAATAATTTATTCTAATAATCTAACAATTTATAATAAACATTTTTAATAACCTAAAAATTTATAATAATCAAATAAAAATTCTAATAATCTAAATTCTAATAATCTAAAATCTAATAATCTAAAACTAATAAATTATTCTAATAATCAAACAAAAATTATTCTACTAATCTAACAATTTCGGAAAAAATATTCTAATAATCTAACAATTTCTAATAAACATTTCTAATAATCTAAATCTAAAAACTAACATTTTTCCATTATCATTCCGATTTCTACAAGAGATTGTGATAGAATTTGTACCGGGAAGGAGAGGGGTAGGTGTGGCGGCGTGGGAACGGGCTGGCGGCGGAGGGGAAGGGAAGGCGTCGCCGGAAAACTCAGGCGGCGGCGTGGGAACGGGCTGGCGGCGGCGGAACGGACAGGCGGCGGCGGAGGAAGGGGGGCGTCGCGCGGGGAAGGAGAGGGCCACGGGGGAAGGAGAGGAGAGGAGAGGAGAAGGAGAGGAGAAGGAGAAGGAGAGGAGAAGGAGAAGGAGAGGAGAAGGAGAGGAGAAGAAGAGGGGATTTTCGGGAAGGCGGGGTCGATTTGGAGGCGGGGTCGATTTGGAGGCGAAGAAGGCGAAAATTGGAGGCGGCCGGGGTCGATTTGGTTTGAGCGAAGCTCAAACCGCGAGCGGCTGATATATAGGAATAAATGGCCATCGCAATTCCATCGCAAAATTGCGATGGAATTGCGATGGCTTTGCGATGGACGACATACCTTCCATCGCAAATCCATCGCAATATTGCGATGGATTTGCGATGGAAATAACTCGGAAACCCTAATCTGATATTTCCATCGCAATTCCATCGCAATATTGCGATGGAATTGCGATGGAAACGATAGCTTCCATCGCAATTCCATCGCAATATTGCGATGGAAATAACTCGGAAACCCTAATCTGTTATTTCCATCGCAGATCCATCGCAATATTGCGATGGAATTGCGATGAATGCTATCTTTTCCATCGCAATTCCATCGCAATTTTGCGATGGAATTGCGATGGAAATATCAGATTTAGGGTTTAGGGTTTGTAGCTTTGACGACAGACTCATAAGCGTCGTAGATATTGAATATATATGGTCATCACTACTTGAATTTGAATATAAATACCTTTGTTGACCATTCGTACAAAGATACGTATATCATCGGTCTTTCACCAAAACCTTTTATAATCTTATATACATCGTAAGCTTTAATATGATTGATACGTACAGAACTTCAAAGAAATCAATGTTTAATCAGTAAATACATAACGGTTGAATTATAGATTACACAATACGATTATATTACACTAAACCAATCTTATTTTGAGAAATGGATACCCTAAACCCTAAAACCTAATATTCCATCGCAATTCCATCGCAAAATTGCGATGGAATTGCGATGGAAAACTTAGATTCCATCGCAATTCCATCGCAATATTGCGATGGAATTGCGATGGAATATTTTCTATACACTTGCGATGGAATTGCGATGGAAAAGAGTAATTTCCATCGCAATTCCATCGCAATTGCGATGGATTTGCGATGGAAATTACTCTTTTCCATCGCAATTCCATCGCAAGTGTATAGAATAATTTAAAAAAAAAATTCCATATCGCAAATCCACTTAATTTATTTTTAAAAAAATATTACAATACATTGATCTAATAATATACTACTTATTCAGATTCGTACAAGTTTTCACTATGCTCTCGTTCATCATCATCAGTAGGAGGCTCCTCGAACTCATCGGACTCTTCATCTTCAGTCGAATCGTCAATGACGTCTTCTACTTCTCTGTTCTCGGGATCAACGTGCATTATATTCTCAGTGGTTTCAATCGGGGTTGATACTTCTGCAACTCTGTCATGCTGCATAGCCACTTCATCGTCTAAACCAAATACATAACCTCTTGGATTGACCTTTATGACTGATAACCAAGTCTCCCGTTTTTGCCTAACTCGAGGATAAGGAATGAAACACACTTGCTCTGCCTGCGATGCAAGGATGAAGGGTTCGAACTTGGAAAATTTCCGGTTTGCATTTACATCGGTGACACCTACCGTCTCGTTTCTGCGAACTCCTCGACCAAGTGTCGGATCATACCAATCACATTTAAACATAATACATTTCAAGTTGATAATTCCTGGGTATGTGACCTCCACGATCTCTTGCAAAACTCCATAGAATTCTGTTTCTCCCGGGACATGAATACCGTAATTTGCGGTCGACTTCCGCATGCCATGCTTGTACGTATGAAATACGTATCCGCGAGTGCAATACATTGGTGCTGTAGTGATCTTTCCTATTGGTTCGTTCACAATCTCATGCAGCCATAGCGGTATTTGATCCGGATGATATCCATTTCTCACCTATAACCAAATGGTACGATGAATTGAAACACATTAATTATATACATTGTTACATATAAGTTTATATATCATTAATTAATTCCATTGAAATCTGGGCGGCCTTACATAGAATTTTAACCATCGAGCAAAATCACGTTCTTTGTACAACTCATACTCGTGTTCTTGTAATTCAGGGTATGTCTGGCGGATCTGATTGTCAAATATGCTGCACAAAAATTATAAAGTTATGTATACGTAATTAATTATGAAGACGTAATTAACAAATAATTAATTATCAAAGTTACCTCTCAAATTGGTGCACTTCCTCCAGATTACGCAATATGTAATTGTGAGCCGCATTGCAATGTTCATGGTCCCACGATTTTTCCTTTAACTTTCCAGCAACTCTGCCTATTTCTTTGAAGATGGTAGGGACGTCATGCCTATATACAGGTGCAACGCCTCCATCGTCGTATCGTTTCGTAGCGGTTCTTCTCGTCCTAACATTTGGGTTAAAGTAGTAAGACGCGAAGTTAGATGTTTCCTCTGTCAAACTTCCTTGTACAATAGATCCCTCAACTTTTGCAAGGTTTTTGGCCTTTCCCTTCAAGTGTCCCATAAATCGCTCGAACGGATACATCCACCTGAATTGAACAGGCCCTCCAAGAGCCGCCTCATATGGCAAATGTACCGCTAGGTGTTCCATCACGTCAAAGAACGACGGAGGGAAAATCATTTCCATGTTACATAGCAAGATAGAAATGTTTTTCTGTAACTTCTCTACTCCGTCTTCTGTCAGTGTTCGCGTGCACAAATCTCGGAAAAACGCCCCAATACCTTTAATATATATTACACAATAAAGAACTCAAATCAAAAACATATTAATTTAATTAATTATCTATATATATATGTACATAAACTCAATAACAAGAAATGTAAAGACTTGTTTACCTGCAATTGCTTTGTGGACATGAGCCGGCAAAAGTTCTTCTAACGCAAATGGTAGTAACCGCTGCATGAAAACATGACAATCGTGGCTCTTCATACCAGAAAATTTTTGCCCTTGCTCAATACATCGTGAGAACTTCGAAACGTATCCATCCGGAAATTTAACATCTGAGGCAACCCAGTCAAAGAGAGCTCTCTTCGCATCCGCAGACAACCGAAAGCTCGGAATTGGCTGTTTGCCGTCTCTGGAAATCTCCAACTCGCTTCTTTTGCATATTTGTGCTAAGTCCAGCCTTGATTTCAAATTGTCTTTACTTTTTCCTTGGACATTCAAGATGGTATTCATGATGTTATCGAAAAAATTCTTCTCGATATGCATAACGTCAAGATTATGCCGCAAAAGATGATCCTTCCAATACGGCAGTTCCCAGAATATACTCTTCTTGTGCCAATTATGCTCCCTAAGATATCCGTCAGGCATGTTTGCATTACAATGCCAATTGCCCCCACGTTTGCTTGTTTCCTCACCACCATAATAATCGATTTGATCAAGCAAATCTTTTCCAGAAAGATAATCTGCAGGGGGATAACGGACAACCTTATTCTTCGTAAACAAATCCTTGTTCTTTCGGTACCTATGATTGATAGGAAGAAAACGTCGGTGACAATCAAACCAACATGGTTTTCTTCCATGCCTCAGCTGAAATGCTTCTGAACTATTCATACAGTATGGACACGATAGTCTTCCGTGCGTAGTCCACCCCGACAACATTCCATACGCTGGAAAGTCACTAATCGTCCACAATAATACTGCGCGCATGTTGAAGTTCTGTTGCTGCGAGTAATCAAAGGTGCATACTCCTGAATACCACAGCTGTTTCAACTCATCAATCAAGGGTTGCAAAAATACATCCAAGGATCGCTTCGGATGCTTAGGACCTGGCACTAAAATAGTTAAGAACAAAAGTTCTCGCTGCATGCACATTGTTGGCGGAAGATTATATGGCGTCAATATGACAGGCCATAGCGAATATTGTCTCCCTGACATACCAAATGGACTAAATCCATCCGTGCATAATCCTAGATAAACATTTCTGGACTCGTTAGCAAAGTTAGGATGTACCGACTGAAAGTGTTTCCACGCCTTTGCATCAGAGGGATGTGTAATCTCTCCATGATGTGTGAAATGTTCTGCATGCCATCTCATTGACGCTGACGTCATCTCCGATTGGTATAACCGTTTCAATCTTTCAGTGATTGGTAAATACCACATACGTTGGTAAGGGACGCGCCTCCTTCCAGTTGTCGGTTTGTATCTCGGCTTCCCACAAAATCGACATTCCTGCAGCTTATCATCATCTTTCCAGAAAATCATGCAATTGTCAATGCATACATCAATCATTTCATAAGGTAGCCCAAGACCCGCAACCAATTTCTGTATTTCATAGTAATTACCGGCAGAAAGATTATCTTCCGGTAAATACTCTTGAAATAGTCCAGCCCACTTATCCATGTTACTTTCGCTGCTGTTATCTTCACTTTTAATTGTCATCATCCTAGCAGCTAGTGACAATCTAGAAAGTCCCTCTTTACACCCATCATACAGTGGTTGATTTGCAGCGTCTAACATATCATAAAACTTTTTTGCTTCAATGTTAGGTTCTTCCAATATATCTTCCATAGGATTATCAGCAAAAACAGTTGTAGTTTCATGAAATGCATCCGTAACCATATCATGAAACCTATTCCCTTGCTGATATTCTATATCATTTCCCAATATATCATGATGGCCATAATCATAACTAGCGTTATAATGTTGTTCCTCAACCCCACGACCCGAACCACTATTTCCCGCATCATGATGAGTAGTATTATATTGACCTTCCCCATGAAAATACCACACATAATAGTTTGGTTGAAATCCTCTATTATATACATGTGCTTTCGAAGTATCAATTGCGACATATTTTTTGTTCCTACATTTCTGACAGGGACAAAATATTTTACCGGTTTGCAAAGCTTCTGGTTGGTTTGATGCTTGGTTAAAGAATCCTTGTAATCCTTCAAAAAACTCTTGCGTCACTTCGCCGCTCTCTGGATCTTTTTGATTGTACATCCAGCTCCGTAACTCATATATTCCGTAACTCATTTTTTTTTTCTTTCTCTTCTTCTTTTTTCTCTTTGTTTTGGTGTGAATTCTAAATGAACTCACGTCCTCTATTTATAGAATCAGAATTTTTTTTTGCTACGGAATTGCGATGGATTTGCGATGGATTTTTGCGATGGATTTGCGTTGGATACAATTTTGCGATGGAATTGCGATGGAAATATTCCATCGCAATTAGTTAGGTGAATTTCATTTATCACGTGCGTACCTAACCATCTGCATGTCGGCCAATATAACATTTCGTCGCAAATCCGTCGCAAATTTGCGATGGATTTGCGATGGAATACTTTGCGACGGAATATTAAATCATCGCAACTCCGTCGCAATATTGCGATGGAATTTTCCATCGCAAAAGTTTCGCAAACTTGCGACGGAATTGCGATGACTTAATGATCCGCCGCAAATCCGTCGCGAAACCATCGCAAATTTGCGATGGAAATAATTCCATCGCAAAAACATCGCAAAATTGCGACGGAATTGCGATGGATTTATATTCCGTCGCCAATCCGTCGCAAAGCCATCGCACGTTTGCGACGGAATTAATTCCATCGCAGATTTGCGACGGAATTGCGATGGATTTTTATTCCGTCGCAAAAACGTCGCAAATCCATCGCAAAAGCGTCGCAAATTTGCGACGGAAATTGTCCATCGCAAATTTCCATCGCAAGGGGCCTGTTTTCTTGTAGTGTTTTTGCTAAGATCATCTCAATGGTTTTGGTGTGAAAAATGCAGTCTTTTTGTTGATTTTCTGTTTAGATTGTTTTATCTATGAATTGTGTCTCTCTGCAGCTATTGTTTAATCAAACCTGCGTTTCCATGGTAGCTTCTTCATCGCCTCAAGCTCCTCTGTCTCGATCTTCTCCCAGCGTTTCATTCCGGAAGAAGATAGGTAATCTCGCTTATTTCGACTCAGTTGGTTCTCATATATCTTCTACTTCTAGACTAAAATATATTTGTTCCACGAAGACAGATGGGCCAAAACAGAAGCCGCTCCCGCAAAAATCTTTGGTGGCCACCAAACAAGAAAAAGTCCAGATCAAGATTGTGGAATTAGACGTATTCACTCTCTTTGAAACCAATGGTAGACGTAATGTTGATATGGTTATTGCTATGGTTGATTATTGCGTTCTATTTGATGGTTTAGTACTTCTCTCTTGGTGATTTTTTTTTTTTTTTTGTGGAGTTTCATGTTCACTCGAGGTTTGATACCAAAATCTACTTCAATTGGTTAAAAGATTTATATTTTTTTGTTTCAGCCAACTTCAGTGCAACTAATTATGAATCTGTATATTTTCACGCCAAGAAAGACGATATCACAGTGTGGCAAAAATATTTGTGGGTCATGTACGTTGTCTCTTCTTATCCTGCAAATACATTTCCCGCTGTATTTTCTCGTGAACTGATCGGAACATATCATGACTGGTAAAATCAACAAAACTTAATCTTTCTACTTTCAAACACATTGAATTCACGTATGTTATGTGCTATGTTGTTTCATATGTATGATGTTTTTTCAACTTATCCAAGAATGTACGATCTTCTTCACGTTGATGGTTTGTTAACATCTGAAAGCCAAAGGTAATGACCGAACAGAGATCTCAAAACTTAGGTCCTTAATATCTCATTGATGATATGATAAGTGATAAGAATATGGTCTGGTTTTTGGGCAGGTGTGAGATTGATCATGTTGTACTGGAAATGGATCGGATTTGGAACCCCGGCGGGTATGTTAATATACGCGCTAATAAAGTTTTTTTGAGATAGTCAGATACCATTGCATTAGTTGTTTAAGTATTGAAATGACTGTTTTTACATATACAAATATGTTTAATTAAACATATAATACTTTATCATTTTCTTATATCCAAATTGGTTTGATTTGTTGTCTATGTTGTGATGATACGTAAACTGTAACGACCTGGATTGTGTTATTGGGCCAAATTTTTGTTTGGTTTAAGCTTTGTTCTAAGGCCCAAGTGAAGCCCATCTTTTTTTCCTTTGACGTTGAAAACGTGTGGACACACCTACGTGAACCGTCGACCCTCTCTTGTAAATAACCTAGCCGCATTTGTGACCTGCAAAAAGGAAAAGAGAAAGCTCCTGAGAATTGATGAGAGAAAGAAAGGGAAAAAAAGTGAAAGAGAGGAAGAGAGAGTGGTCGTGAGTCCTTTGTGCGTGGAGAAGAGAGAGAAAAAAACCAGAGAAGGGAAGGAGAGAAAAGAGAACGTCAATGAAACAAGTAAGCTTTTTTTTTTTATAATTAGCCCGAATTAATATTCTCATAAATATTAATCATAAACAGCTAACACAATGCGGAAGTCAAATAAAAAATAAATCATTAAATAAAATAATAACTCAACGAACAATTATTCCAGAATAGCGAGCAACCTAAACACCAAGTTCGCATAAACAACTCAAACAATTCCAAACTCAATAAATAACATCCAACCATCCCCTTCTTCAGCTTTGATTCCGCGATCACACTTTTCTTTTACCTGCATCACAGGAAAAGAGATGCGTAAGTATTATCACAAATACTTAGTGAGGTGATCACCCCGCCTACAGGGCAATTACGCAATTCCAGACATTTAAATATTATTAATAATTTTCATAAGTATTAAAATAAATTTCTTAATTATCAAATAATTTCCATACTTAAAATAATAATTTTCCAACGCTTAAAAATAATTTTCACAATTATTTTTAACCACTTAATTAAATAATTATACCAATTAAACCACTTAAACCGGTTAAAATATTTAATTCAATTAAACCAAATAATTCAATTAAAATTCGCGGATTTAAACCGAACGCCGGTACACCGGATTGATGTCGCTCGACACCCACTACCTTGGTGTCGACCAACACCAGCTTCGTGTCGCTCGACACCCGATTCTCAGGGTGATACCGAATGCGAATGAACAGTACGAGAAACACAGTAAACACCACAAATCATCACAAACCACATTCAAACACACCAAATAACACATAAACATCACGAACTTCAACCAGAAAAACCCAGATTCCACATATCTAGATAATTACGAGCCTACGGTCACACACTCACCTTGACAAATGATTGAAAAGAGGAGAGAGAGATGAAACCACAAAGAACAGCCATAAACAACTCCAAAAACCTCAGGAAATCGCCCAAATCTCCCAGAAACTCAATTTTCTTCTTCCCTTCTGTTTTGTCTCGAAAAACGTGATGAAAAGCGGCTCACTTATCTTAAAAACCCGCGACATAAGGTTTCCTGCCCTTAACCAGCCCAAACCGGACAACTTGAATCGAACCACCTCGATTTTCTAATAACCGGTGTCGACCGACACCTTCCCTGGTGTCGCTCGACACCACTCACCAAACCACCAAAACCGACCGAAAATCAAACCAAACCGCAATTTATTTTCAATAACCGGTGTCGACCGACTTCCTTCCTTGGTGTCGCTCGACACCACCTCCAAAAACTCATTTTTTGGTTTACGGATGTTACAACTCTCCCCTTCTAATTTGGATTCGACCTCGAATCCAAACACAACACGTCTACCAAAGACAACAACCCCGTCCCACCTGGCCATACTACAAGAGATCCTCACCTGATCCCTGAGACTCACATCTAATCATATGTTATATGCATGTTTCCAGACCTCATTAGTCTTAACTCAACGCTCAAACCACTTATACTGGGGCTCCTACACCCAGATAAGTATGTCGGAGAACACTATCTCCAAAGGTAATGCGGGAGAACCACCCTCTCCTCAAGGAAAACACTATTCTCTTGATACTCACTACGCGACTCTTCAGCCACTAGTAAATAAGCACCCTTAACCACTTATACTGAGGCTACTACACTCAGATAAGTCACTCATATTGAGCCTCCTACACTCAGGTGAGTCTGCTGGAGAACACTATCTCCCAAAACGTAAAGAGTAATAATCTGAAATGCCTATAACATATCTGACTAGAACTGTCTCACGACCCAAAACTGGTCAACAACTCGTAACATCCGAAACAAAGAGAAATATAAGGCAAACTCCATCTTATAAATCTCAAAAACGTATATCGTTACAACGCAAACGAAAATACATAAACCAACAACAACGACAACATAGCACCTAGCAAAAACAGAACAACAAAGACGAAAAAAGCTCACTCCACGACCTGCTTGTTGAACCACTTCCTGAACTTCAGCTTCATCTTTGCCTCTGGCTCCCAAGTCTCCTCCTCTGTACTGCTACAGTCCCACAAGACTCTCAACAACGGCACCCTCTTGTTCCGCAGAACCTTGACTCTCCTCTCGAGAATCCTCACAGGAACCACCAGAACCGTCAAATCTGGCCTAAGATCCTATGGAATCTTAGCCACTAACTCCTCTGAAGGATGAAGGCACTTCCTCAACATCGAGACATGAAACATCTAGTGAAATGCCCTCATAATCGGTGGTAACTCCAACCGATACACCACTGGTCCAACTCGCTCTACCACCGGGAATGGACCCATAAACCGCGGACTGAGCTTGTTCTCTGCTATGGATCTGTTAGGACCCCTCAACATAGCCATCTTGACATACACTATCTCCAACCTGAAACTCAAGCTCTCGTCTCCGCCTATCAGCGTAACTCTTATGTCTATCTAGAGCTTCCTTTATGTTCAGCCTCAAAATACGGACCTTCTCCGTCATTTTCTGAACAAAAGTACCTCCATAAATGCTGCGCTCCCCCACTTGGGTCCAACATAGAGGCGTCCTACATGGCCTCCCATACAAATCCTCAAAAGGAGCCATGCCAATACTCACCTGATAATTGTTGTTGTAGGTAAACTCTGCCAAACATAGATGATCAGCCCAATGGCCACCCCAATCCAACACACACATCCTCAACAAATCCTCCAAAGTCTGAATAGTCTTCTCTGACTGCCCATCTGTATGTGGATGATATGCCGTACTCATATGCACCTTGGTGCCCATTTATGTCTGAAACGCCCTCCAAAACTCTGAGGCAAATCTCGGATCCCTGTCTGACACAATACTGGCTGGCACACCATGCAGCCCCACAATCTCTCGCACAAATTTCCTAGCCAAAACAGCAGCTCCATCTGTCTTCTTAATGGCCAAGAAATGTGCTGATTTGGTCAACCAATCCACAATCACCCATATAGCATCAAAAGTCCGTGAGATAGGTAATCCCACTACAAAATCCATCGTGATCATATCCCACTTCCATTCTGGAATGTGTAAACTCTGCAGAAGACCACCTGGGACCTGATAAACTCAAAATGCCCATATCTCGTCTTCAACGCCGTCTTGCGCACATCTGCCTCATCTATCGAAATCTAATGATATCCCGATTCTAAGTCAATCTTGGAGAACCAAGTAGCACCCCTCAGCTGATCCAGCAACTCATCAATCCTCGGGAGAGGGTACATGTTCTTCACTGTGACTCGGTTAAGTCCCCGGTAATCGATGCACAACCAAAAACTCTCATCCTTCTTCTTCACGAACAAAACCGGTGCTCCCCACGGTGAGACACTCGGCCGAATGAAAAACTTGCTCAAAAGGTCCTCTAGCTGCTTCTTCAGCTCTGCCAACTCTCCTGGCGCCACCCTGTAAGGTGTCTTCGATATCGAAGCTGTCCCCAGCTCTAGCTCAATCGTGAAAGGATGAGATCGAGATGGTGGTAATCCCTTCAGCAACCGAAACACATCCTCAAACTCCTGGACAACCTGAATATCCTCCAATGCCACCTCACCGCTGGACTCCGAAATCACAATCGTCGCCAAGTAAGCCTCGCAACCTCGCTCTAACATTTGCTCAGCCTGAATAGCCGAGATAACAAGACTCTCGGAAGTCGGTCTCACTCCCTGATAAACTAACCTCCCCGCATCCCGCTCGAAGACCACTTTGCCTCGATAGCAATCCAGATGAACTCTGTAATACGACAGCCAATCCATCCCCAAAATAACGTCATACAGCTCCACCGGACTGATGACCAAATCTGCTGATATCGACTGCCCCGCAATCTGCACATCCATTGTTCTAGCACGGCCGAAAGTAGCCAGGAATCCTCCACTGGCCACTTTGACCAACCCCGAACGCTCACCAGCGCTACTCTGGATACCACTGCTCTCGGCACAATTCGGAGTAATGAAGCAATTAGATGCTCCCGAGTCAAACAACACGTGGGACTCAAAACCGCCCACTAACAAGGTCCCTACACAATTCATATGCGTTGAGAACCCCAAACTCTATCACAGAAAAATCAATGAAACAAACCACAACCATTCTACACTAAGAATTTACGAAGTTTGAGTTAGAGATTTTACCTGTGATCTGCCCGGACTGACTGGACTGCCCGACCTCTGCTGAAGAGTACACCAGCGGCGCAGCTCCAATCTGGCCCAATGGCTGAACCACCGCCACCTGAGTCAATGGCTGAGCCGCTACCGGCTGAACTGACGCCACCGACATCTGCTGCAACTTAGGACACATCAGCCTGATATGCCCCCGCTCTCTGCAATGGAAGCACACCCTAGCCACCCGAGCTGTGTCCTTCCTAGGACAACTTGCCACCCAATGCTCCGTGCTCCCACAACTAAAACAACCGCCACACACACTCTGGCTGCCTCCAGAAATCTCATATGATCTCCTCTTCTGGCCCTGCGCAGGCTTGCCTCCCTTGCCAGAACCAGAACCAAAACCTCTGCGCTGCTGCTGCTGCTACTGACTCCTCGGCTGGATAGCAGAAGCAACTGCAGCTGGAACAGCTACCGGACCAACCTGCTCACGAAGGTCCACTAGCTCCACTAAATCCGCCCTCGAAGCGTACACACCGCCTCTGCAATGGGTCCAGATACTCAACCGAAGTCCCTGCAAGAGCCTCTGCATAAGAGCCCGCTCGTCCTCCATAGCACGACCCGTATGGACCACCAGCCAGATAAACTCGGCGTCGTACTTCCGCACTGACCTCTCTCCCTGAGACAGCGCCATAAACTTCATCTGAAGACGATCTCGAGCCTCCTGAGGGAAATACTTGGCGTTGAAATCCGCTAGGAAGTCGCCCAAGTCCACACCGCCCTCCAAGTCTCAATTGATCTCCACCACAAATGTGCATCTCCACCCAAATAATGCACAGCCAGCTCCACCTGGTACTCTTCAGGACATATGATCGACCAGAAGTTCCGCTCTAGTCTCTGACGCCACTCATCGGCCTCCTCAGGCCCAACTCTGCCCTCAAAGAAAGGCGTCGCAATCCTCTGCATCTGCCCTATCATCTCGAGATAAGGCGGATGCCCAACAACCGCAGCTCCCTGCTGCCCAACCACAGCAGCACCCTGCTGTGGTCCGAGCAGTGGAGGTGCACCCAGAGCCTGCTCTGAAACCGCTGGCGAAAAACTTGCCAACAGCTGCGTCAGCAACCCCACAACTAGGTCACCATGACCCTGAGCTGGAGCAGCACCCGCACCCGGGACAGCCCCAACCCCCGCGCCTCCACCGGCTCCCAAACTGACCTCACCCGCCATCGACTGGGTCACTGACGCAGTCTTCACACTAGGCCCTGCACTCTCTCCCGACTCCGCCAGTAGTACACGACCACGACCCCGACCTCCACAGACCGCAGCTCGGCCACCACGGCCAACTGCTCTTCGCCCACAAGCTCTACCACGCCCTCTCGCGCCACGACCTCTAACACCTGCATCCATCTCGCTGCACTTCCAAAGAACAGGAAATGAGCAAGGTAGAAAAACACAACCACAACAAAAACACTAACACACAACTCACCGCGGAATCACTTTGAAGGCAGAAGGGGATGATCCTAAGACTACTAACCGTAGTCTCAGTTCACCCAAATCTAACAGTCCTAAAACCGTATAAGCTTTTATACCAAAATGAAACAACCAAGATTTTTTTTTTTTATAATTAATCTGAATTAATATTCTCATAAATATTAATCCTCAATAGCTAACACAATTACCAAACCCAATACGGAAGTCAAATAAAAAATAAATCATTAAATAAAATAATAATGCAACCAACAATTATTCCAGAATAAATAAACAAAACCTAAAAAAAGAGGAGAGAGAGAGATGAAACCATGAAGAACAGCCACCAACAACTCCAAAAACCTCAGGAAATCGCCCAAATCTTCCATAAACTAAATTTTCTTCTTCCCTTCTATTTTGTCTCGAAAAACATGATGAAAAGCGGCTCACTTCGCTTAAAAACACGTGACATAAGGTTTCCTGCCCTTAACAAGCCCAAACCGGACAACTTGAATCGAACTGACTCGATTTTCTAATAACCGGTGTCGACCGACACCCTCCCTGGTGTCGCTCGACACCCCTCACCAAACTACCAAAACCGAACGAAAATCAAATCAAACCGCAATTGATTTTCAATAACCGGTGTCGACCGACATCCTTCCTTGGTGTCGCTCGACACCACCTCCAAAAAGTCACTTTTTGGTTTACGGATGTTACAGTAAAGAAGGAGTGAGAGAGAGAGAGAGAGACGTACCGGAGGACAGAAAGATCACCACCTCAGCTGAAAATATTTTTTCCACAAATATTTACAAAATTTTATGCGTGCAATAAAAAAAAAAAGTTTTAAAGGATTTCAAATCACCACCATAACTTGAACCTAGTTTCTGTTCCGCTGGAGATTATTTCTTCTTCGAGACTGTTGTGTTGTCTAGTGTGCCGAAGTTTGAAATTTCAGAAGATTTTCAAAGAAGAGTGTCTATGCTGTTTTCGGGTTTCGCGTTTCTAAGTTTCTTATGTCGTTTGATAGTGTGGGATTAGTCGATGTGTCGGTAAATCTTAGCTAAGAAACCAAGAAAGTGGTTCAGAGAGCTAGGACGGTGAGAGAGTATAACGAAGAATTCGTACGTGTGGTCGAGTTGTGGATGAGAATGTGCAATGAGAAAGACTAATCCCTAATGTTTTATGAGGGGCTTTGAGCTTATATAACGGGAGTATGAAACTCTGAAGTGTTACTACGAACTGAGGATCTTACAGAGATATGTAGCAGAAGAGGGGACAACCCATCATCATTTCAGATATCATGATTAGAAGAGACTTTCAAGTTGTTCTTATTGTGTTCATATGTAACCAAAGTGAGTACAAGAAAATCCTCATGGATAAGAGCACGTTAGCTGTTGGACCAGCAACAAAGAATTTTATTGGATTTGAAAAGTTATTTGACGTTATGTGATGGGGATTAAACTTTTCCCAATTTCTACCCCTTTTCTGCAAGTGCACAGATCGAGAGTAGCAACGGGTATATCGAACACAAGGACCAGTTTGTGCACTACAAGGTATGAGATTGAGATTTAGCTAGGAAAGCAATATGAGTTTGGTTGTTGTCACGATGAAAGCAAGTAAAGAAAGCAAGTAAACAAAGCAAATAAAGTTGTAAATCAATGGATGGAAAGCGCTAAGCAATAGGATAATCTCGGGATGAGTGATTCAAGCAAGCAAGTTCGATTTGTTAGGGATTTAAGAATGTGTACCACCTAGAACTCAAGACACTAATTTAGATCTTTCCACTTCCGTGGCTCCGACCCCTATGTTGATCTATCTAATCGCTAAACTTTTGGTATGTCCTTAGATAATCAAACAAGCATTAATTCGATCGAGTCTCAATTGTTCACAACCTCTAGTAAATCAACTTCCGCAGTCTAAGAGAGATTGTCCACCAAATACTAGTTCAGGCTAATGATTCATCACTTCCGTGGCTCAAATCTACCTAGGATCATATGTTGATTGGCCAGATCAACACCAAGCAATGAACACAAGCAAAGGTGAAGAGTTTATGTAAACCCTAATTCTATATATCGATTATCAAGCAAGCATGAACACTATCCTTTGATTTCCTATCACTTAATAAGGTAACTGCTCAGACATAGAGAAGGAAATCGAATTCATATTCATAAGAACAGAGATCCGAGATCCTCTCTTGAAGGAGACAATGAAAGAAAGCAAAAACTATAAGAACTTTTATTGAATAATATTTTGTATCTCTATGTGTGGCTCTCTTCTTTTACAAGGCTAAAAATATGTATTTATAATGCTTCAGAAGTTGAAGGGCGGCTTGACCTAGGTCTTGGTCGAAACATAAGAGGCGGTGTAAGTTTGGGCATGAAAACGTGCAAAACAGGCTTCGGAAACGAGCCGGGTCGAGCGGGGCGTGTCGTGGTCGAGGGGGGCGGCCGACCGGTCGGTCGGGCTGGTGCTTGGGTCGAGCTGGCGGTCGAACGGTCGCACAGGATGATGTTCGGGCGCGCACGGGATGGTGAAAGGAGGTCGGGTCGGATGAGGGCCATGGAGTCCCTGTCCGACCGGCTCGGTCGAGCGGATGGTCGTCGTCTTGAAGGAAGGTCGGGTCGGACGGGAGCCTTGGAGGCCCTGTCCGACCGGCTCGGTCGACCGTTGTCCTTGTGCATTTAAGGACGGTCGGGTCGGACGGGAGCCTTGGAGGCCCTGTCCGACCGGCTCGGTCGAGCGGTTGGTGTAGACGTCCGGTTTTCGGCTGATTTGACACTCTTCACTAAAATGATAATATTTTCCATTCTACACGTCCAAATTGCATGATTCCAGTTGCGTTGGAAAGCTAACTCATGTAGGCATCGCAGCGAACTGGTTTTGGTGAGATCCATTGAGTAGAATGATTTTGGGGCTCTTTCAAAGTTGATGCTGTGTCGTGGAGCGGCGTAAAGTCCAAATCATGTGGTTTTGCTCCAAAATGCATCTTTTGACCTGAAATGACTCTTGGCACTATATATGCATAAAAAATACCTTTTAAAGCAAAAATCCACGGTAAAACCATGCATAAAGTATATAAAAACGATGTAAAAAGGGTGTAAAATAGAGGCATATCAACTCCCCCAGACTTAGATCTTTGCTTGTCCCCAAGCAAATAGAATCCAAATCAGAGAAAGAGGTTTGAAAACATGAAAACTCACTTATCCTTTGGCACTTGTATCTTCCATTGCTCTGCTTTCACTTGGAGCAAAACTAACTTTGAATCTAACCTTCCCTACTGACCTTAAGCTTAGCGAACCATACCGGACCCAACAAATCTCATCCAGCACTCCAAACTTTCCATTGTCAACTCCTTACAGTATTTAAAACGTGCGGTCTTTATCAAGGGAGTATTGATCACAGAGCATTGACTCTTACCCATCCAAGTGTTTGCCAAGACAGCCTTTTTAGCACATCTAGTTCCATTCCTCTCTCTTTCTCTCTTTTCTTTTAAAGGATCGATCTTTCCCTACTTTTCTAGGGTATCATTTTATTTTTTCTATCGATCCTTCTTCCCTTTGAATATTTTTCTTTTCTGGGAATATCATAGGATAGGCTTTTGCTTTTCCTTGTTTGAGTAGGTCTCCATAAGACAAGAAGGTGCAGACGTATGCATTCCTCTTGCTTACACGTTTTCCTTGTGCTTAAAAGCTTTTGATTTTCATTTTGCAGATGAGAGAGAGGTGGACTGTTTCATTGGTGGACATGTCTCAACTAGACCGGGATGAGGAATCGGCTAATATGTATCTCAAGCCCCTTGACAAGAAAAATTAAAAGTTCAATTAGGTGGTGGAGTTGACTTTAGATTGTCCGGGTACCTTAGAAATCTTGCCAAATCAGTAGGTCGATCCACCCTCAGTGGTTCCGTTGGGCATTGTTCGGTGTCGATATTCTCCTTTGTGATCACAAGAGCTTTGGCATGTTAAGGTAAGCTCCTAGGATAGATCATAGTTTCCTAACTTATTTTGACTCAATAAAAACAGAAGTTTTGAAAAAGGTTGATAAGAGAAATAGATATAAGATGAAGACAAGACATGAACAAACGCATTAGTACCAACAATCCCCCCAGACTTAACTTGCACCATCCCGGTGAAAGCAAATCCGATTAAGGGAGGTAAAAGAAAGAGGTAATAAGGCGTTTGTGAATGAGAGGAAAGATGTAACCTGATATGGTATTAGAAATCGAAGAATGGTGTGATGGATGATATGTCCAGCTACTATGTTGCTCCATAATGTGGATGAGATCCCGGCTTAGATGGTCAAGTGCTGTTGCGCACCAGCAATGAGCTTTAAGGGCCGCCTGAGTGTAGGTGAAGTAGGATCATCATGTGGTAGAACAGCAAGTAGGCGTGGGATGTGATGTGGTATGGGATGAAAGTGTGGTGGAATGATGGTGGGATAATATGCAAATGAGGTGGGATGGTATGCAATATGAGGTGGGATGGTATGCAAGTGAGGTGGGATGGTATGCAAGTGAGGTGGGATGGTATGCTAATGAGGTGAGATGGTATGCAAGTGAGGTGGGATGGTGGGTCGGCAAGAGGGGACACGGTCGATCGGGCGAGGCACCGGTCGATCGTCCTGGTCGACCCGACCATGGTGAGTGCTGCATTCTTCTTTACTGAGGTTTCTTTCTGCTTCTTTCATGCTGGATTCTCAAATTTCTGTATCCAAAACTTCAAAACAAAACTATTAAATGAAAACAAAGATTTAAAAGGGATAGAAAAGACCTTATGGGTTGCCTCCCATTCAGCGCTTGTTTATGGTCTTTAGCTTGACCGTTTGGCTCTTCTAAGAAGAAGTTGAAGGACATGGCCTGAGACAGAGCCTTTTTGTGCTTGTCCCATCACGTCCTTGTTGATGATCAGGTGGTTCATGAGGAGATATGAACCGAGAATGCTTGGTAGGAGTGAAAATGGGGACGGCATCATAGAAAACAGATTTGTTGACATTGGCAAGAGAGATGCGGCGGTTTGGCCAATCCATGATGGCTCCAGCAGTTGCCAAGAATGATCTTCCAAGTATAATAGGCATGTCACTTCCTCCTTTGATATTCATGATATGAAAGTCCACCGGTATCTTTGTATCTCCAATTTCGAGCAAGATATCATAAACAACACCTCTAGGTTGTGCAATGGTGAGATCAGCAAGTCCAATGCTGATTTGTGAAGGTTGTAGGCGTGTGATCCCAAGAAGTTTGGCAGTGTGTGTGGGCATCAGGTTTATGCATGAACCAGGATCACAAATGGAGCTATCAAAGTATCTTCCATTGATTGTGCAGGGTATGGTAAACTGTCCTGGGTCTTCTACCTTGTAGAGGGTTCGGAAGGATGGTTGCTTCTTAGCTTTCTCAAATAGCTCCTGAATCTCTTCTGGGGTTTCTTGGCAGTTGTGGAAGAAGTTGGTGAGTGGGTGGTTCTTCCAGGCCTCATGAAAGGTCATGCTTGCGGGAAGTGTTTGGACAAAGCGGTTGAATTCAGCTAGCTTCTCTCGGGAGATGGGGTTGCCGTACCACTTGGGAGGAGGTGTAGAGGGCGGAGATGGGGGTAAGGTTGCTGCATAAGATGACATAGAGAGGCGGGCTCGCCTAAAGAGTTGCTTAATCTCATCCTTGGTTTCTTTGCTACTAAAGAAAAATTCAACCAAATCATGGTTGTTCCAAGCTTCTTCAAAGGGGACATAGAATGGTATGGACTTCACCTTCTTGTTAAACTCCTTGAGCTTCTCTGGGCTTATCTTAGTAAGGTCGATGGGATCATAGTGGAATGAATCCTCTGGTTCATCCAAGGTGATTCTCTTTCTTGAAATGCCGGTGATTCTAGGAAGGGCGAGTATGCGAGCTGGAAGTGGAGAGAATCGCGGGTCAGGTTGCTGTGGACTAGTTTCACTTCCTCTAGAGCTTGCATTGCTGTTAAAACTCTGCTTCTCTTCTTCATCATCTTCATAGTCTTCCTCATACTCTTGATCTTCTTCTTCTTTTCTTACAAGATGTGATGAGTTTTCCTTGGAGATTGCTGTGATGACATTGCAAGGGAAAGGAGGTGGTTTGGGTATGGGGCTTCTTTCTCTCTGGTTCTTAGAGAAAAGAGATCCTTCTACAGCTGACAGCCGGTTATAGATGATTCCAAGATGTTTGCAATTATCATCATTGAAGCTATGGGCATCAATGCTCTTGCTAAGTAGCTCGTGGTGTTTTGCAGCAACATCTAGCTTGACAAGGTTGAGTGATCGATCATGGTCTTCCTTGAGTTGCTTGATATCTTCGCCAAGCTTGATAACTTGGTTAAAAAGAACATTCATCTTTTCTCCAAGGGTGAGATGAACATATTCGATCTTCTTTTCCATCTCTCTTGTACTTGTGACTTGATAGTCAAGGTACTCTTGTAGCATCTCTTCAAGCTTGGTTAGGTGTGGGCTGTGGGGTAATCCTTCTGTGGCTTGGGGTAGCTGCTCAATGTGCGGTGGAGGTTGGTGGTTTCTATAGGGCGGGTGGTAGGATTTGAGTAGCGGCACATAGGGTTGTCCACGGGCAAACTTGTTGAGGAAAGCTTCCTTGTATCTTCTCCATGTCTTGAAATCGTGTTGGGCAGAAAATCTAACCCACTCTTGAGCTCGGCCAGCTAGGGATGTTTGGAACAAGCTGATCTTCTTTTGGTTCTCTCCCAAAGCATAGTAATCAGAGAGATTTTCGAAATTCTCAACATGTTCTTGAGCACACTCCAATATGAAGTCATGGAAAGGATCTCTTACTACATACTTGATCAGGTCGCCATTGATGGGCTCCGGTGGTAAAGAGGCATCATCTTCTTCTTCATAGGATTGGTTGTGGTAAGGGTAAGAGTTTTGGTTATACTTGGATTTGAAAGGTGGGTTCCTGCTGAACCTCTTCAAGAAAGCTTCTCTGCAGTCTAACCAAGTGTTGATTTGAAAAGGGGGAGAGTATTGCGCCCACTCAAGAGCTCTCCCAGCTAAGGACATGCTAAACAGCATTAGTTTCTTCTCAAAATCGAAAACTCCATAAGAATCACATAGACCTTCAAAGTGATCAATGTGTTCTAGTGCATGCTCATTGTAGAGATCATGGAATTTGTCTCTCTTCACGAACTCAATCAACTCCGGATCTATTTCTTCTTCTGGTGAGGCTAGAAGGTGTTCTTCTCTTTCATAGTAGGCTTGGCTAGACGTCTCCAGTTCGGCCGCATTAGGGTAGGGGAGAAGGTTCTTCTTGGTGTTCAAGGGTGCTAGTCCGTGATGACTATTGCGAGAATCCCATGGAGGTGAAATAGCTGGAGGGTTCGACATCCTCTTCTCTGTTGGACTGTCTCTAGGAGGAGATATGTGGCGTGTAGGAATCGCCCTTATAGGACTAGGACTTCTCAAATCCTCTTCCATCTAGGAGAAAGACTTAAAACCTGAAAAACCAAAAACAAAAAAGGAAAAACAAAATTAAATAACTTAAAACAGGAAAAACCTATACTAGATCTCTTTCAAGAACTTGTAGGCACGATAATGGTCCCCGGCAACGGCGCCAAAAAGCTTGATGGGGATTAAACTTTTCCCAATTTCTACCGCTTTTCTGCAAGTGCACAGATCGAGAGTAGCAACGGGTATATCGAACACAAGGACCATTTTGTGCACTACAAGGTATGAGATTGAGATTTAGCTAGGAAAGCAATATGAGTTTGGT
Source organism: Erythrophleum ivorense (assembly GCA_026724425.1). Classification (NCBI taxonomy): domain Eukaryota; kingdom Viridiplantae; phylum Streptophyta; class Magnoliopsida; order Fabales; family Fabaceae; genus Erythrophleum; species Erythrophleum ivorense. The sequence continues at coordinate 1,408,190 of JAIUCV010000068.1, forward strand.
TGTTGTCACGATGAAAGCAAGTAAACAAAGCAAGTAAACAAAGCAAATAAAGTTGTAAATCAATGGATGGAAAGCGCTAAGCAATAGGATAATCTCGGGATGAGTGATTCAAGCAAGCAAGTTCGATTTGTTAGGGATTTAAGAATGTGTACCACCTAGAACTCAAGACACTAATTTATATCTTTCCACTTCCGTGGCTCCGACCCCGATGTTGATCTATCTAATCGCTAAACTTTTGGTATGTCCTTAGATAATCAAACAAGCATTAATTCGATCGAGTCTCAATTGTTCACAACCTCTAGTAAATCAACTTCCGCAGTCTAAGAGAGATTGTCCACCAAATACTAGTTCAGGCTAATGATTCATCACTTCCGTGGCTCAAATCTACCTAGGATCATATGTTGATTGGCCAGATCAACACCAAGCAATGAACACAAGCAAAGGTGAAGAGTTTATGTAAACCCTAATTCTATATATCGATTATCAAGCAAGCATGAACACTATCCTTTGATTTCCTATCACTTAACAAGGTAACTACTCAGACATAGAGAAGGAAATCGAATTCATATTCATAAGAACAGAGATCCGAGATCCTCTCTTGAAGGAGACAATGAAAGAAAGCAAAAACTATAAGAACTTTTATTGAATAATATTTTGTATCTCTATGTGTGGCTCTCTTCTTTTACAAGGCTAAAAAGATGTATTTATAATGCTTCAGAAGTTGAAGGGCGGCTTGACCTAGGTCTTGGTCGAAACAAAAGAGGCGGTGTAAGTTTGGGCTTGAAAACGTGCAAAATGGGCTTCGGAAACGAGCCGGGTCGAGCGGGGCGTGTCGTGGTCGAGCGGGGCGGTCGACCGGTCGGTCGGGCTGGTGCTCGGGTCGAGCTGGCGGTCGAACGGTCGCACGGGATGACGGTCGGGCACGCACGGGATGGTGAAAGGAGGTCGGGTCGGACGAGGGCCATGGAGTCCCTGTCCGACCGGCTCGGTCGAGCGGATGGTCGTCGTCTTGAAGGAAGGTCGGGTCGGACGGGAGCCTTGGAGACCCTGTCTGACCGGCTCGGTCGACCGGTGTCCTTGTGCATTTAAGGACGGTCGGGTCGGACGGGAGCCTTGGAGGCCCTGTCCGACCGGCTCGGTCGAGCGGTTGGTGTAGACGTCCGGTTTTCGGCTGATTTGACACTCTTCACTAAAATGATAATATCTTCCATTCTACACGTCCAAATTGCATGATTCCAGTTGCGTTGGAAAGCTAACTCATGTAGGCATTGCGGCGAACTGGTATTGGTGAGATCCATTGAGTAGAATGTTTTTGGGGCTCTTTCAAAGTTGATGCTGTGTCGTGGAGCGGCGTAAAGTCCAAATCTTGTGGTTTTGCTCCAAAATGCATCTTTTGACCTGAAATGACTCTTGGCACTATATATGCATAAAAACTACCTTTTAAAGCAAAAAGCCACGGTAAAACCATGCATAAAGTATATAAAAACGATGTAAAAAGGGTGTAAAATAGAGGTATATCATTATGCTACCATGAGACCCTCAAGGAGATGAGTTGGAAAGATCAGATGAGTGTTTAGTCGGGAAGGTGTTTAGGCGTGTTGACCAAGGTGGTGTGGCTAGTTGTTGAGACACTTCCGCACATGGGTAGCTAAGAAAGTGGAGGAGATCACAGTGTCAGCTATGGAAAGTGAAAGAGACGTCACTAGAGCAGTGAAAAAAGAATTCACTAAGGACGGTTCTCGTTGGAGGTTTGTGAGTTGCATGGAACTTAAAGTCAGAGGTTGTTAATCAAGAAGTTGTGATTGGGTATTACACTATGGACTATGGGACGTACCCGTATAGGAACCGGGTATGCGTATTGGAGAACGAAGAATTGAGAAATAGATCTTGCGCCTGTACGAATGGTTTGGCAAAGAGGTTGATTCTGGTTTAAGGATATGCGAGAAAGTTTGTGCTCTAAACAAGGAAAGGAGGTGGAGTAGATGTTTATATGGGAGTTTGAATCCATCCATAGTTACCAGCTGGATACTAGAACGACCTCGTGTGAAGCTTGGTATGGGAGGTTGTGCCACAACCCGAATTTTGTATGAAAGCAGGGGAGTGCCAAGGCAAAAAAAAAAAAAAAAAGGAGGCCTCGGGGAGTAAATTAAGAGAAGTGCAAGACCGTTATAAGAGCTACGTTGTAAAGAATAAGATGGATTTGGAATCCGCTGTGAGCGATGAGTTGTTTTGGAAATGAGAATGTCTAGAGAAAATGACAAGAATCGGGAAACTAAAAAGCCTAAGATGAGATTGATGGACTGTGTATCACGGCAAAATTTTGTGATGTGGATTATGGGCTAGAGTTACCGAATGAGTTGTCAAATCACGTGTTTTATGTTCTGTACAACAAAAAAAAAGTTTTAGGGAGTCAGAGTTGATTTTGTTGCACCGTCAGTGGATTTTAACTAGTAGTTCATCAACAATAGGCCGTGGCATAAATTTTTGACCGGCAAGGAATTAAAATTTAAAGTGGAGATGACAAGTCAGTTAAAAACTGTTGGAGGAGAAATAAGTTGTGCGAGGAGTCATGGGAGCCAAAAATTGGCTTGATGTGGAATGACGAACCCGAGCTTTTTAAGGACAAAAGCTATCTTACGGGAAACGGGTCGAATTCGGGGACGAATTCTTCTAAAGCGGGGGAGAATTGTAATGACCCGAATTGTGTTACTGGGCCAAATTTTTGTTTGGTTTAAGTTTTGTTCTAAGGCCCGAGTGAAGCCCATCTTCTTTTCCTTTGACGTTGAAAACGTGTGGACACACGTACGTGAACCGTCAACCCTCTCTTGGAAATAACCTAGCCGCATTTGTGACCTGCAAAAAGGAAAAGAGAAAGCTCGTGAGAATTGATGAGAAAAAGAAAGGGAAAAGTGAAAGAGAGGAAGAGAGAGTGGTCGTGAGTCCTTTGTGCATGGAGAAGAGAGAGAGAAAAAAAACAGAGAAGGGAAGGAGAGAAAGGAGACCATGAAGAAGGAGAGAGAGAGAGAGAGACGTACCGGAGGACCGAACGATCACCAACTCCGCCGCTGGAGCTCACCACCACCGTCGATCTGCTACTCCAAGTCATCATTTTCGTCCTTGTATCCTCTATGTGATTAGAGATTTGTGTTCTACATCATCTCCGTTAAGTCACGTTTTTCCCCAGAGTTATCAAAGCTTGATCCCTATTGTTGTGATGTTGTAGTACCTTGACCAGAAAGTCACATCATCTTCTCTTGGGTATTGGTCGTTGGTGTGGATACGCCACCGTAAATGGGTGAGTAAGTCACGATCCCCTCATCATCTTTTTAGCCGAGAGTTACGTGTACGTTGGAAATGTGACACGTTGTGGTGTTGACTTTCTGGTTGATTTAGGCTCAAAGAATCTTTGTTGGTGTTGTCATTCATTCGGCCAAAGACCAAGCTTCTGTATACTACGTCATCGTCCGTCTTCCGTTCCGTTCCGGCATTGTACTAAGGTGATGATAGTTCGAACTAGTTCCTATGTGTCTTACTAAGCTTAGCAATCGCTAGGTGACTAGGTTAAATTTAGTGCATAATTGTTTGATGCGTGATAATATTACTAAATATATAATTTGGTGAATATGTGGTTGATATTAATTTATTCGTTGATTAGTGTTGAGTATTTTATTACTAAATAAATGATTAATATTGTGATTTAAAATGTTATTATAAATTATAAGTGAATATTTATATTAAATATATATGAGGCAAATGAATATTCTTGAGTTGGAAAATATGATTGCTATTTTATTATATTTAAGTGTTAAATTATATAAATGTGTTATATAATTTTTGTGTTAGTATTTGAATTATAATGTGATTATATTTGTGCGAGAATATTTAACAAAGTAAATAATATTAAGGTTTATTATATATAAAATATATATATATATATATATATAACCGTGAACAGTTTTATGAAGGAATTTTTATGTGTTAAGAAGTGATTGATAATGAGTTAATTTAAAGAATTAAAGTGAAGAACCTAGAAAGGTTGAGTTGTTGAATAAACACAATGTGTTAAGAGTTGATATGTATCGCAGTTGTGCTACCGTTTGCGAGACGGTAGAAGGCGATTGCCGTAAGGCACCTGTGGCGGTTTATCCGCGGTAACGGCCATGAGTGGGACGGATTTTATCCTCACTATGGATCCGTTGAGTTGTGAACTGAGCTATAGAGACATGCCTTGCATGGGCGGGCATAGTTCAGAGTTGGCTGACGAGCCGGGTGCTGCATAGTCGGAGACGGGACGTGGATTCCTTGATCCTGAGCAAAATGCAGAGACACCGTAGTCGGTGCTGCGGAGGCGTAGATGGATGGGTTTCCGAAGCCAAGGATGCAGGGACACCAAAGAGTCATTTGTGTTGTGTTGTGTGCGTCGGTGTGATGTGTTGTTACTGAGATCATTTGTGAGTTATGTGATGTGCTATGTATAGCTATGAATAGGTTGTGTGGTGCTGTTTAACCTTGGTCTACGCGTTCTTGGTTTAGTAGTTCGCTTGTTGGACCGGTTCGGTTCATCTTCCTCGACAATCCAAATTGTTTATCCCTCCCCCTTCTTCCCATTTTGCAGGTTAGTAGACAGAAGTGTCGGTTCAAGTCAAGTTGGTGGATTTTGATTACGAGGAATGTCTTGGGACCCGATCCAATGGAAGACCTCGTTGACTCTGCCCACGTGGCTTAGGTCATGTTGTCTTAATACGCTGTCGTATTCAGTGCGGCTGGCGACGGGTGTTACATAAACTATACATATTGTTTTGTTTGCTCTCTGATGTCTTGCGTTTTTTACGCTTTCTAACCGTTGTTTTCACGAGTTTTCCGAGTCTTTCTAGCTTTTATCGAGTCTTTACAGGTCTAAAGACGTTCCAAAGAGAGTTTCGGTTACAAGGAGCAGCAAGAGGTGAAAGAAGGCAAAAAAGAGTAAAAAGGCCGTCATTCGAAGCCCGATCGAGTCCGGGAGAAAATAACTCGAGCAACCCGCCCGGCCCATTACCGCTCGATGACCCGCTCGGTGGCCCGCTCGATGACACGCTCGGTTGGATCGCTTGATCACCCCCCTCGGTCGAACCGCTCGACTGACCACCCGACCAACCCGCTCGACCGACCGCTCGACCAACCCACTCGACCGCCTGCTCGACCCATTAGCCCGAGCGTCTGCTCGACCCATTAGCCCGAGCGCCCGGTCGATCGATTCGCCTTCAAACCGGATTAAACCGAACTCGACTTCGAAGCTACTTAGACCTGTTTTTCAGCCATTGTTAGGGCACGCTTTTCTTTTAGTTTTTGATTTTGATTTCGACACTTGGTGAGATACGCCGTTTTTCGTTGTTTTTGAGGGAGAAGATTTCTGAACCTTTGTGACAATATTGGAGAAGACTTCTGAACCCTTTTTGTTTCTTGTTTCTTGTTTCTTATTCAATGAATTACATCTCATCAATTGCTGTGATCTATTTCGCCATGTCTGAGTAGTCACCTAACTGGATCTAGGTTTTTCAAAGGAATTCATGTGTTAGCCAAACTAAATACAAATAGGGCTTCATCATATTGTCTTCGCCATTGTTGAGTTTAATGCTTAGATTGAATTGATCACTTAATCTCTGATCTTAGGTTAATCTATTCATCAAAAGTGTTATAGGTTGCTAGAACGAACATTGGTGAGCAAATCGTTCTTAGCCTGCGAAAGTTGATGTTAAGGCGATTTGTGAACATATCGAACCCGTCCATATTGCTTGTCTTCAATTACTAGATTCAAACGACAGTTTAGGCATCTAGGTTGATAGAAAAAGTTGTTAAGATCACGACAGTGGATTAATTTACTCTTATGTTTGAGTTCGAGACCTGCATTAAATTTGTGCCCTAAAGAGTTATTTGGTTGCTATCCTTGAATCTTCTGCGAATTGCCTTGATCTAGTGCTTGTTTTCATTGATTTTACATTGTCGCTTACTTTCGTTATTCGTTACCGATTTCACAAACAAATCTCTCTTGTCTTAGCTCTGTTTCAAATCTCTTAGTTTCATAGCGTAACACTGGTCCTCTGGAATTCGAATCTTACATATTACATTCTTCATCACTGTACACTTGTAGTAGAGAATAGGAATCTATTTTTAGAGTATCACTCTCAAGTCTCGATTATGTGTAGTTGGAAAATAAGAGAAAAGTGGCTAGCATTGGTTCTCTACTGTTTATGGATGGCTTCAGGGATCAACATCAATGGAAGCATATTCTACCCAAAGAAAGTTTTAGGCGTGAAAGACTGTCTGTATAGGCTGCACAAGCTGCTCTTTAATAGCATTAAAAGCCAACTTCAAGTATGTAGGCTTATTCTTCAAGCGGTGGTGTACTATTTGTGGAATAAAAGGAATAATAGATTACACTCCAGTACCTCTAAACCGCCTTTGACCATTATCAAGGAGATCTGATTGGTGTTACGAGCTAGACTCTTTGGGCTGGATTGTAATCCCTTTGCTCAGTCAAATCGTGGTTGGGCTCTTGCCATTGCTCCATCAGAGTCGTTTCTTTCAACTTGGTTCAGGTTTATTCAGCTTTAGAATGAGTTTACTTGGGCTCTGTTTTATCGCTTCCTGTCTCACCCTACAGCTCAACTTAAAGTGTTTATTTCATTTTGCTTCACATGTGTTTCACTTATTATAATACTTTCTTTGTTTTCAATTCCTTTTTTCTTCATCTCTTCGATTGTTATCATGTTTGTAAATGATGTCCCTTTTGGAGGGGGAAGAAGATGAATGAAGAGTATTATTCAGAAAAATAAAAATATAGGCTTAAAACAAGTATGTACCGAGTTTGATAATCCTTGACGATGCTTGTTGTATATCAAGTATTGTAAGAGCAATTGCGAGCAATTAAGCTATTTTGAGTAAGAAGAGGATATTATAAGGAAATAAAGTCGTGCAAAAGGAAATAAAGTTTACAAATTTTAGAAAATTTTGATTAAAAAATTGTTATTTACTCGAATTCGTTTGTGAGTTACGGGGAAAGCGGCCATTTCGTACCCCAACTGTCTATAGAGGTCCCGATTAGTACCCCAACTCTTGACGTGTGCTAATACATACCCAAACTCTCACATATCCGATTTTTCATACCTGAACTTTGTGTCGTTTGACCAAAACATACATTAACCCGAATTTCGTTGGTCAAAATTGTAATGATGATGAGTCACCCGCCACGTAAGAATCTTCGTTGGCAGAGAACACTCAAAACGACGTCGTTTTGAACAAATCAAAATAAAAAAATACTAATTAATGGAATCGAACCCATGATCAATAAGTGTGGAAACCAACCAATATTACCACTAAACTACGAACACATTCTTGTAAACTCTTGCATTTTACCAATATACTAGTGTATGACCCGCACAGCAGTGCGAGATTATGTTTTTGTTTTTTTGTTTTGTTTCTTCTTTTTATAACATGTTTTAATTTTAGTGTTAATTTTAGAGTTGTATGTTTTTTATGTTAAAATTGTCAAATATATTGTTAATTTGAATCTAAATTTTTGTATTAAGTGATTCAAATTTTGATGTATTAATTAGACTGTCTTTATTTATTAATAATTAAGAAAAAGAAAATACAATAACCAAACACATGTCCAGACAATAAAAATATTACATCATGGTTATGTTATAACTGTTATACCAACTTAATTCATAATTTGAATAGCTCCAAACTTTTATATACTCTTGAACAAAATATGTTTGTGGTTCTAGTTTAATAAAAAATGAAAAATATATTTATGGATAGACTTCAAAATCATGTAGTGACATTATGTAGAACCCAAAACAGAAAAGAACCAAGGAAAGAAGTGTGTTGTGTTGTCGACAGATGATTCTTTTTCCAACGATAGTAAAATCCTTTGTAAAAACATATGTCCAAAAAAAAAAAAAATAATAACCAAACACCTGTCAAAACATATGTCTTCCGTAGAATACTACTGTGCGAATCTTAGTCTTACGAATGAATTGTCTTCCACGTTCCATATGCTCTTTTTGCTCGTTAATTTTGTTTGTTTATGAGATTTCAGTTTTTTACTCTCTGAAACCATCATCAATTGCTAAACTCTACGAAATATTTTTTTAGATTGCTTTAATTTAGAGAAGCATGAGAGAAATCGTGACAATTCAATTTAGGAAATCTGCAAACTTCAGTGACAACCAGATCTGGAATTCTCAGACCAGTAAGCAAATTCTCCATATGATCTGCCATGTCGATTTCCAGTTATCGTTAAAGTGGATTATGGGTTTAATTTGTCTGTGACTTTCATTACAAAAGTCTTGGTTTTTTTTGTTTTTTTTTATTTAGTATCAAAGTTGTTTCGATTTGGTATTATCGCTAGTTTTTTTTTATTATTCTTTTTGCAGATCTAGTTTTTTTTATTATTCTTTTTGCAGATTTTTAATAGAGAATGTATAAAACAGAAATCTTTGAAAACAGAAATCTTAGATTATGGTATTATCTAGAGAATACATAAAATGGAAATCTTTGATTATGGTATTATCTACTCTAAAAGGAATTGATTGTTGGTTTAATTGAACCAAACATTGGTTTGATTTAAGTGATATTTTAGATTACTAAATTAACCCTCACTAAACCTGTTTCCAAACAGATTATCTTCACAAAGAGAGATGGTTTTTTGGTCCAAAAAAAGAGATGTACTTCTCAATTAATATTAAAGAGATATGATGAAACCATCTAATTAAAAACCATATATTTTGAGAAAATTATATAGTTTTATAAAACTCTAAAAAAAATTCAAATTATAGAACTATAAAGTTTTATGAAATTGTATTTTTATAAAATTATAAGAAATTAAAATATAAAATTATAGTTTTACAAAATTATGAAAAAAACTTAAATTATAGTTTTGTGAAATTATGAAAAAATTCAAATTATATTTTTATAAATTTATAAAAAAAATAAAATTCTATAATTCTTAATTTGAGAAAAATTTTGAGTTTTATAAAACTATATAATTTTCTCAAAATATATGGTTTTCAATTAGACGTTTCCATCATATATATTGGTGAAATGCAAGAGTTTAGAGAAATGTATTCGTAGTCAATTGGTAATCTTGGTTGGTTTCCACACTTATTGGTCATGGGTTCGATTCCATGAATTAGCATTCTTTTATTTTGATTTGTTCGTTTTGAGTGCTCTCTGCCAACAAGGATTCTTACGTGGCGGGTGACTCATCATCATTACAATTTTGACCAACGAAATTCGGGTTAATGTATGTTTTGGCCAAACGACACAAAGTTCAGGTATGAAAATCCGGATATGTGAGAGTTTGGGTATGTATTAGCACACGTCAAGAGTTGGGATACTAATCGGGACCTCTGAAGACAGATGAGGTACGAAATGGCCGCTTCCCCGAGTTAAAGGAGAGAGTGAAGAGACTGTTAGACCATGATTAACGGAGGTTTCTTAGAACCTTTTCTTAGAAAATACATGATTTAATTAAATCAAAAATGCACAATAAACTAGAAGACGTCGCTTATATTAGGACAATTAAGCGACGTTTGTTAGTGCCACGTGTCTCTTTTCTTTTCTTCTCATCGTCTCTTTTTCCTTTCTTCTCTCTGTACTCTCTCTTCCTCTTGCGATTCGATTCGTTCCTTGCTTCAAATGCCTTCTTCCTTTGATTCAATCATCACCCCAGTTGATCGGTTTTTGTTATTTTGATCGGTTAAATTAGAGCTTTTTTATTGTTTTGATCCAATCCCTCGAATTCCTTAAGATTGGTGATGAAATTTGCGTGATATGAAACGATGTGGATGTTCTCTTAGAGACTTGATGCCAGAGCTTACGTTGCGTGGTTTCGGAGACAATTGTTGATGGAAAGAGAAACGGAGCGAAGTTTATCTGAGAAGTCGAGAAGAGGCGATCGAGAAGATGTGTAGGTTATCGAGTGGGAAGAATTCGACCATGAGCTCACGCGGTTATGGAGTCTCTCTTCTGCTCTGAAATCAGCCGAAGAGAAGAAGCAAAACCTGCAGCCAAAACTCGAGTCTGTTATTCAGGTTTTCTCTTAACTCAAGTGTTCTCTTTTGGGCATTTTTCATTAATTTCAGATTTTGAAGAATATATTGTTAATTAGTGGCATTGTTTCAATAGAATGTGGATAAAGCTAGCTAGAAACTCATTCGAAGGAATTTAATGTGTGGTTTATGGTCGTAAAAGTGCCTTGTTGTTGAGTCTAATTTTTCTTAGCGTTTGAAACTTTCACCATAAGAAGTTTCTTGTGAGCATTTGGGCTAGCAGTTGCTTATCTCTTGCTTTATCTACTCAATGAGAAGTGCCTTGTTCCATGTGTTGCTGTATTTTTCTCATCGTTTTGGGTATGAATATATAGTCATGGTTGTTCTTGTTTCTGCTAATTGGGTTTGCGTTCTTTATATCTTTGTGTTGTTACCAGCAAGAATTGATTGTTACTCAACTCTCTGTTGAGAAGTGGTTGGAGTTAACACCTAGTAAAGGTAGTAGTAAAGCAGATTCAAAACCCATAAGCCTGCGGGTCGCGCTCTCGTTTACTCCACCAACACGGTTTCCATCTGTTTTACACATGGTTGAGTTGAAACCATCGTGGAAACGCTCTTGCTTTTTTCCTATCATCAGAAAGTCTCGTCATGCTAAGAGTTCGACAAGTGTTGTTGATGAAAACGAAACAGAGCTTATCAAACTCCAAATGAGGTAACGACATTATTAGATAACGACATTCTCTTTTGTGAAATAAGCTGTGCTTTTACATTCTTGCTTTGCTCTGTTTTTTTGGAACTCTAGCGATGGAGCAGCACTTAAAGATGACCACGCTACTCAAAGAAAAGTGATTGGTGTGATACACTCTGGTGAAAGTAACTCTCTGAACTTTAGCTAGTCATTGTTACAAGAGTAACTTTAGCTTGATCCTCTCTTTTTTTTTTAATTATGTGGTTTTGTTTTCTGTAGCCATCTGCTACAAAGAAACAGGGACGGCCAATTTGCTCTTGTTTGAAATTTTTTTATATGTCTGGTTCAAAGCTTTCTCCATTATTCATCAAATCCTCCAGTGAAATAACACAGGTTTATGGTTTTAGAAGCTATGTTTAAAATGTTTCCAATGTAAAATATTTAATGTTTTATATATACATAATCATGCTCTTAAAAAAAAAAAAAACAAAACTTAAAAACACCTAAAAAACTTTACCAATAATTGATCCAAAAACGAACGTCTTTTAACAACATCACTTAACTTATGTTTATTGTTATAATAATATTAGGGCAAATTGCCAAAAATAGACCACAAATTGATTTTTTCTATTCAACTAGACCACAATTTGAAACAATTGCAAAACTAACCTTTTCTACAGTAACAGTACCTCACACTCTCTTATGAACAAACAAAAAAACGCATGCCACGATTACGATTTTAACCTCCAGACGCTGTGGTAGACAAACATGGAGATCTACATGGTAGATCTACCAGGTAGATCTACCACATAATTAAATCTTAAATTTAAATTAACAATTAAAAAAAAAAAAATTTGACAACAAAACCTGTATGAATAATTAAAAGATAGACATTATCATCTACAAAAAAATATGATTGAATACAAATGAATCATTTGTAGATAAGCAAAGACATTTAGGTTAAAACATATAAATGTGTGAGGTCTACCATGTAGATCTACCAGGTAGATCTACCTGGTAGATCTACCACATAATTAAATCTTAAATTTAAAATAAAAATTAAATAAAAAATAATTTGACAACGAAACCTGTATGAATAATTAAAAGATAGACATTATCATCTACAAAAAATATAATTGAATACAAATGAATCATTTATAGATAAGCAAAGACATTTAGGTTAAAACATATAAATGTGTGAGGTCTACCATGTAGATCTACCAGGTAGATCTACCTGGTAGATCTACCACATAATTAAATCTTAAATTTAAATTAAAAATTAAAACAAAAATACTTTGAAATATTTTTTTCACAAATAACGAAATAAAAGACATTTAACGTCTACTAAAAATATGATCTCAGAAAAAGGCATGAATCTATAAATATCATGAATATATAGTTCATAAGGATAAGAGTTTGAGTAGATTGTTTAGGGTTGAATGGTGTAAGTTGTAGGGTTTTGAAAATTGGGCTGTTTTCACTTTTACCCCACAAATTGAAGTCAAATGCAAAACTAACCTCTTCAATTTTTTTTTATTTTTTGTCCAATTATTTACGAGAATGCCATTACTATTTCGAGTGGTAGACCTCAACAGAGGTCTACGAGAGCTGCATAAAGACCAAATACCCCTCATCTTCTACACTTAATTTCCAAAATGCCATATCATCAATATTGCCAACCACCATTTTCGCTCAATTTGGAGCTGTTAATGCTCCAAAAATTCACTTTTGAGCTACCATTTCTCATTCTCTCAACTCATAAACTCTTATTCTTCCATTTTCTCCCCATTTTCATCCCAAAAACTCTATAAGCAAACTCAAATCTTGGATCTTGGCATTTCCGATTGTTTAGCTTACAGCAACGACCGGAGCTCGTTACTGAAGGCTTAAATCGAAGTTATCAGCCCTCGAATAGCCTTTCTCCAACGCCCATGTAACTTTTCTTCCAAAATTCTAAGATTTTCAGTTTTGGTCCGCCAATGTAGACCTCAGTTGAGGTCTACTATGACTTAGTAGACCTCAGTTGAGGTCTACTTTACGTAGTAGACCTCAGTTGAGGTCTACTGGTCAACCGTTGCCATTTCCTTTGCAAAAAAAAAAAACTAGTCGTAGACCTCCACTTAGGTCTACTACACGTGGAGGTTAGTTTTGCAATTGATCGAGAAAAATGTTTTTTCCTGTAGACCGATGTGGAGGTCTACTCCACGTGGAGGTTAGTTTTGCAATTGATCGAGAAAAATGTTTGTTGGAGGTCTACGGCTTAGGTCTACCTACAAAAAAAAAGGTCTACCGTTAAGGTCTACGGGGTCTGGTAGACCTCAGGTGAGGTCTACGGGGTCTGGTAGACCTCAGGTGAGGTCTACTAAAATATCTGGTCAACGCAAAAAATTGAGGTCTACAGGAAAGGTCTACCAGAGGAAAGTCAAACTTGGGTCAACTGAAAACTAACCATTTTGAGGTCTACTTTTTGCGGTAGATCTACATGGTAGACCTCGTTTTGCTCCGTAGACCAATTAAGAGGTCTACTAATCAAAACGAGGTCTACCGCAACAAACATTTTTCTCGATCAATTGCAAAACTAACCTCCACGTGGTGTAGACCTCCGCGGTAGACCTCCGGTCAAAAACATTTTTCTCGGTCAATTGCAAAACTAACCTCCACGTGGATAGACCTCAGTTGAGGTCTACGACGTAGATCTACGTAGTAGATCTACGACGTAGATCTACGTTGTAGGTCTACTATTATGTGTTATTTTGTAAATGTTTTTTTGGTCAATATATCTAATATTTTGAAATTTTTCTTGAACAGTTGGGTTTTTTTACTTGTTTACTTGCTTATATATGAGTTTCAAATGTTCATTTGGTGTGATTAAGGCTCTACTTATGTTGTTTTGTTTGTTTTTTTTTTGTTGCAGAAAATGGTTTGTTTAGCTTCCGTCTATGGAAAATGGCTGATGGTAGAAGACAGGTCATGGCATTTTGAGGTGGATAAAGGAAAAGGAGGGAGAGTGTTCTACTTGCGGGATGGTTGTACCCATGAGGAGCTTGTGAGAATGGTACAGTGTGACTATATGTTGGATATGGAAGCAGAGCTGGTGGAGATATCTTATCCATTGCCAGATGTGATGCTCAATCAAATGCCCTCGGACTTTCCTCCTATGTACGTCACCAACGATGGGCAGGTTCATAGCTTGATAGAGTTAGGCAAAACGCATGTGCTGCGCCTTTGCATCTCTGTTCGAAACAAGGATAAAGTTGAGGAGCGAGATGAGGATAGATATGTCGATGAGGATGAGAATGAAGAAGAGGAGGAACTTTCAGATATAAATTGGGATGCAAATTCAGATGAAGAAGTTGAGGAAGAGGATGATGATGTAGGGGACGATGACTATGTGGATGAAGCTTTTGCAGGAAAGAAAGTGGATGACACGGACGCAGACTATAGCGAGTATGGGAAAGTTCAAGATGAAGATGATTGGGAGAAAAAATGTTTTGAGGAAAGGCTTCACAAAGGTGATTTGAATGGTCAAGGTGGAGGAATCAATGGAAATGGGTCAGGCGCTATATATGTGAATCAGAGCTATGTAAGCAAGGATGCTCTCATATCTGCCTTGCGTCTAAAGGCAGTGGTGTCCAGATTCGCCTTCAAGGTTTCTAAGTCTACTACTAAGCTGTTTGTGGCCAAATGTTTCGTAGATGGATGCATGTGGATGTGCAGAGCTGCTATAAAGAATGAAGCAAATAGGTTCTGGGTGACAAAGTATGTCAAGTTTCATACATGTTCTGTTGTGGACCGTTCCGGATTCCGTAAGGGATGTACTCCAAGGTATCTTGGACAGATCTTTGTAGAGCGGTTTGGAATCATTGATGGAATTGTCCCGAGACATATTGCAAACTCAATGAGGGTGATGCTTGGAATTAAGCTTAATTATACCACTGCTTACAGAGCTTTGAAATTTGCGAAACTTTTCGTTAGGGGAACACCAGAAGGTGGATACGCGAAGTTGCCCTCGTACTTGAGAAGAGTGAAGCAGTCAAACCCGGGCTCCGTGACTGACATTGTATGTGATGAGATGGGTCGATTCAAATACTGCTTCTTATCCTTAAATGCTTCAATGTTGGGATTTCAGTATTTGAGACGCGTTATTGTGGTAGATGGGACTCATCTAACTGGAAAGTATGGAGGAGTTTTGCTTGTTGCAGCCGGACAGGACGCTAATTTTCAGGTCTTCCCGTTGGCTTTTGGGATTGTAGATGCCGAGAGTAACGAATCCTGGGGTTGGTTTTTCGACAAGTTGCAACAATGCTTTTCACCTCATCCCATGGTGATAGTTTCGGACAGGCATCCTTCCATACATAATGCATGTCTCCGTTTTCTACCTTGGGTTACTAGAGGTATATGTTACTACCATCTTCAACATAACATAGTCACAAAATACCAAGCAAAGAACATCATGTATTTGGTGAAAGGAGCTGCCTACGCCCATACGCTAATGGAGTTTAACCGTTGCATGGCCGCAATCCGAGCTGCTAAACCGGAACTTGCACAATACTTAGAGGAAGCGGATCCTAAGTTGTGGCCTAGAGTACATTTTCCAGGGGATCGGTACAACATTAAGACGAGTAACATTGCTGAATCTATCAATTCCGCACTGAAGAGAGCCAAGGGCTTTCCAATACCTTGTCTGCTGCAATACATCCGAGAGAAGCTAGGGGTGTGGTTTAACAAAAGGCGAGAGGACGCCTTGAGTCTTCACACCCCATACAGTAAGGGAGTTGAATATTTGTTGTCTGTCCGTTCACACTATGCAGAATCATACAATGTGGAACACATAGATGGATGGAAGTTCAACGTTAAGGGTGGAGGAGGACCTTATATTGTTGATTTGGAAAACCGTTCATGTGAATGTGGTGTATTCCTAGTTGAAAAAATCCCTTGTTCACATGTGATTGCAGCGGCTACTGAGGCAAACATACACATGTCGCAAAACGTTGCAACGACTTACACGAAAGAGGCGCTATACGCGACATATGCACATCCCATATACCCCGAGGCAACACATGATGTAGAGCCAGAAGAAGACATTTGCCTCCCTCCAGATGTTAAGCCAGCTCCTGGCCGGAAAAAGAAATCTAGGTTTCTAACATGGCTAGAATTGTCTAAGAAGAGACGCACCAAACCAAGAAAGATGCACAAAATTTATAGTTGTTCGAAGTGCCGACAACCGGGGCATACCCGTCCTCATTGTGTAAGTGTCTTACAACTCACTGTGTATTCATGGTTAATGTTGATTACATGTGTTTTTAAAAGTTGAATTGTTTGCACTGATTTAGGTGAAGAACGAAGATGTAGACTGAAAAAGAGGTCTACGTCGTAGATCTACGCGGTAGATCTACGCGGTAGGTCTACGCGGTAGGTCTACGCGGTAGGTCTACGCAGGAGGTCTACGCGTTAGTCTACGCAGGAGGTCTACGTAATTGGTCTACGCAGGAGGTCTCCAGCTTTTTCATGTTTTTTTATTTAAGTTAATACGAGTCGCAACCTATGCAGCTTTTTCATGTATCAGAACACTTGCACTAATTCGAGATCTACATTAGAGGTCTACTCCGAAAACAGTTACATTATGATTCATCAAGAAGGTTATAGGTTACACCAAAAAGCATAAGAGCGTCAGTTATAGGTACAGAGAAAAAATGGTACCATAGCGCTTTTCCAAAGTAAACCCAGTTAATATACAAGATCATCCCAACCCAGTTAATATAGCTATATATCCAGATCATCCCAATCACGTTCTGGTGGTCCGCGACAGTTGAGCTCAACGAATATGTCCGCTGCAAGCTTTGCTCTTATAGCTTTCATGTTCTTACCACATAGCGTCTTCGGAAAAAGCCTCCCAAGGCTATGGTACTCGATGAACTTTAGACAGAAGACACCACAGTCACTGCAATTGTCTTGCGCAGGCACATCCTTTCCAGACAGATACTCGTGTGTGAAACGCTCCAACGGATACCTCTCTCTATCATTGCTGTCAGCCATGAGCCGAAGAAGATAAGGCATCATCACAGCAATTGGCTCGAGGGAGTGAGACAACACAGCCTCACTGAGATAACCAGGTAAGCTGTCCCACACAGTAATATGCCTTTTGGGTATCGAAATCATCAAGGCAACCCAATGATTCTCTTTCACGTTCCATGGCATGTAGATCTCATCAATATCTACTTCCCATTTCTTCAGCGTTTGGCAGAATGCTGGTTTCTTCCCTTCAAAGTAATCATAAGCACCCCCTGGTAGCAATCTTCCTAATCCATATCGATCTGGCTCGGAATCCACAAACCTCCTATACTTGTCTTTCGTCCACAACATACTAGGACCACTATCAGCAAAGCAGATTCGCTCACTCCTAAACCATTCCGGGTGCAATTTCATGCGCTGACGAAACAAGTCCAAGACTATATCCATGTGCTGAAAATATACATGCACGTTAGAACGCTGAAGAAATGGGAAGCATAAGAATAAAGGTCTACAGGAAAGGTCTACAGGAAAGGTCTACAGGATAGGTCTACAGGAAAGGTCTACTGAAACGGTCTACGCGCATGAAAAGCATAAGAATAAAGGTCTACAGGAAAGGTCTACAGGATAGGTCTACAGGAAAGGTCTACAGGAAAGGTCTACAGGAAAGGTCTACAAGAAAGGTCTACTGAAACGGTCTACGCGCATGAAAAGCATAAGAATAAAGGTCTACAGGAAAGGTCTACAGGATAGGTCTACAGGAAAGGTCTACTGAAAATGTCTACTGAAACGGTCTACGCGCATGAAAAGCATAAGAATAAAGGTCTACAGGAAAGGTCTACTGGAAAGGTCTACAGGAAAGGTCTACTGAAACGGTCTACGCGCATGAAAAGCATGAGAATAAAGGTCTACAGGAAAGGTCTACAGGATAGGTCTACAGGAAAAGGTCTACTGAAAAGGTCTACGCGCATGGAAAGCATAAGAATAAAGGTCTACCGTATCCGCAAGCCATTCTGTCTGGGTGACTAATTCCCACCACCAGTGGAGTTGAGGTTCAGCGTTCCAAAGAGGTTTCTTAGGGCCACTGGATAGAAGACAGAAAACACTCAGTTACTAATCAAACAATCAGGATAAATATAAGTATTAAGAGTAATTTTAAGAAACTACTTACAAAATGCCTTTAAACTCCTTCTTAAGTGCTGAGAGCCTATCCTTATCTACTGGCGTGAACGGATCGTACCCAAACCGTTGCTTTCCAATGATGTCCTTCACTGTTCTATTTCCCACATACGGAGACCGTTGAGATGCGGCAAGCTGTCGCTGACGATCTACGTTTGCTTGTGCAACAAGTATTGCTGCTTGTTGTTTTAGTTGCTGCTTCTTCGTGTCCTCCCTTCGCTCTTATTTCGATGGCTTATGCGACTTAACAAAAACGAGCTCCGAATCGTTACCGTTGTCACTCCCGCATGGAGATATATGTTGTTTCTGCAAATGTGAACCAAGTATGTATCAAACAAGGTTTGTATAAATGGCACAAATATTCTCAGGTTTTACACGAACCAAACAAGGTTCAGGGATATAAAACAACAATATCAGCAAAACCAAAATAAACTACAAGTACTTCTTAGGCTTACGCCTGACTCGAACTCTATCAGGTACAGGATCAGCACTAACCCGATCTTTTTTCTTCGTAGGAGTGGTATCTGTCTCGGTAACCTTCTTCACAGAAGTGGCAGTGTTATCGCCAACTTTCTCCTCTGCATCATTCTCCTCTTCACCGGAAGGCTTGTCATCCTTCACAGACTTCTCAGGCTCCTTAGGCGTAGGCTCCTTAGGCTTCTCAGGCTCCTTAGGCTTAGGCTCCTTAGACTCTTCGGGCTCCGCATGCCTTGATGCATCTTTCATAACCCGGATGGTTTCTTCTATGCTGACCACCTTCTCAGTTAGGGTCCACAACCTGGCATCAGTCTGTTCGAAGCCCAACTTCATCTCCGCAGTCAACTTCTCGCTGCACTCTTCAAACAGCTTCTTAATCTTCTCCTCGAAGCGACTGAAGCCTTCGTCAGCAACGGATACGGTCTCCGGACACTGCCTCTTCTGCATCTCCTCTCCATGGTCTGCTAATCTTTTCCTCTTCGCAGACTCCCCGGATTTAGCATTCTTGGCCACCATTACACCATGAGGATTCCAGTCGTCCGACTTCCACTTCCATCTACCACCTAGTTTACCGTACAGTGCCTTGATAATATTCTCAACCTTCGGGTCATCTTCATCATCATCCCACTTAGGGTAAACAAGATCTCTCTCCACCAATACGCAGTGCTCAAAGTTCACCTACAAACATAAGGTAAAGTTATTAAAAGGTCTACGTAAAAGGTCTACGTAAAAGGTCTACGTAAAAGGTCTACGTAAAAGGTCTACGTAAGAGTTCATGCTAAGAGGTCTACATTAATCGGTCTACGTAAAAGGTCTACGTAAAAGGTCTACGTAAAAGGTCTACGTAAAAGGTCTACGTAAGAGTTCATGCTAAGAGGTCTACATTAGTCTGAAAACAAAGTACGTACCTGCTTCAGTATGGTTTGTCCAACGTTTCTTAAGCCCCATATACCTTTGTAGGCCAGGAGCGGCACCTCTGGAGCGTTTGGTATGGGTGCACCAAAATTGGCTCCGAATTCAGGCATGAAACGATAAGCCCATACTTGTAGCACCTCAACAAACCCATCCATCACATATCCAGACTTCCATAGCTCTGCTCCTTTGACGGCTTGAATCAGGTTCCTGAAAGCTACACGCCCCCACGGATAACTCTCAAACTTCTCTTCATCCATCACTAATCTGGCCAGGTTCACCGGAGTTTGGGAAGTGGTTCTCCGAGCCACAATAAAGCTTGCGTAGATGGCCAAGTAACCCAGCCTAAGTTTGTCCTCACTCGGCCAGTGTGTTGCCCATTGGCATGCTTGTGTGAGCTGATGTTGACTCGGACCAGCCTCAACATCTACTCCGAGCCTCTCCCAGAATGCTCTCATCTGTTGAGTAACCTCACACTTGGGGTCATCAAGATCCTCATCCTCTACATAGTCGCAGTTGAGGCCGGTGAGATATTCAAATTCATGCAGGGAAAATCTAAGTGGGTTTGCACCAACCGCACTCCAGATCTCATACTTCCTCTTGCACTCCAACTGGAATGAGAGCATAGTGTGGACCACTTTCGAAGACCACTCGAATTTAAGGTCATGAAACCTGCAGAAGACACCAACTCGCGAGTCGCAGAGCGTTTCCCACTCGGCATCACTCAAGAGTCCCTTCACGGCAGTGAACAGCTTTCTGTCGTTGCTGTAGTAGGCAATGCTTTTTTGGGGTTCGGGTTCATCTCCTCTTGTGTAAAACCTTCTTGGAAAGGTTGGGTTCTTCATTCTGCAAGACATATCACAGTAGTCAGAGAAAGACAAACTCAGTTTACGTAAAAGGTCTACGTAAAAGGTCTACTGCAAAGGTCTACTGCAAAGGTCTACAGGAAAGGTCTACGTAAAAGGTCTACGTAAAAGGTCTACGTAAAAGGTCTACTGCAAATGCAAAGGTCTACTGCAAAGGTCTACGTAAAAGGTCTACTGCAAATGCAAAGGTCTACTGCAAAGGTCTACTGCAAAGGTCTACAGGAAAGGTCTACTGCAAAGGTCTACTGCAAAGGTCTACAGGAAAGGTCTACTGCAAAGGTCTACTGCATGTCTACGTATCAGTTCTATGGTTTGCTAAACCCTAAACGACACTGA
The DNA here is from genome assembly GCA_026724425.1 of Erythrophleum ivorense. Lineage (NCBI taxonomy): Eukaryota > Viridiplantae > Streptophyta > Magnoliopsida > Fabales > Fabaceae > Erythrophleum > Erythrophleum ivorense. The sequence goes on from JAIUCV010000068.1 coordinate 1,428,691, forward strand.
CCTATGTTTCAGCCGAAATGTCGAAGAAGAAACGACATGAATGAGTTATAGATTATACCTGTATATCAGCGGGAAACTATGTCTGAAAGGAGATTTAAAAACAAAATGACACATGAGTTCGGTGAGATTATATGTGGTTATACAAAGTGGAAATGGTAAGAAGAGTGAGTGACTGAGTTATTACCGGGAAAGGGAATCGACAGGAGCGCTCCGACTCTACCAATGTCGACGGACCGAAGACGGCACCAATTTGTACATATTGCGAACAATAAACCGTTAGCCCCGACAGAAATGATATATGTTAACGATACTAGATAGAGGGCGGCGATATTACCGGCAAGAACAAACGGAGGCGGAGCAAACGGAGGCGGAGCAAACGGAGGCGGAGCAAACGGCGGCGGAACAAACGGCGTCGAAGCAAACGGCGTCGAAGCAAACGACGTCGGACACGGAAATCGAAGAAAATCACCTCTAGAGAGCGCCGAATTCAACTTCTAACAAACCCTAAAAAATTACAGTTCAAGGTAAAAATCGAATTATATACAACGGTTCAGATGTACGGTTGGTTATTACAATTAATCTCGGTTCAGGTTTTCAATTTACGGTTCATTACAACAAATTCAGCCGGTTATTTTATAACTGAGGTCTACCACGAAATTACCGAAACGTTTCAAATCCCCCCCCAAATCCACCGTCTATTTGAAATTTTGGGATTCCCGCTAGGTTAATTATGTGGTAGATCTACATGGTAGACCTCACACATTTATATGTTTTAACCTAAATGTCTTTGCTTATCTATAAATGATTCATTTGTATTCAATTATATTTTTTGTAGATGATAATGTCTATATTTTAATTATTCATACAAGTGTTTTTGTCAAATTATTTTTTCTTTAATTTTTAATTTAAATTTAAGATTTAATTATGTGGTAGATCTACCAGGTAGATCTACCTGGTAGATCTACATGGTAGACCTCACACATTTATATGTTTTAACCTAAATGTCTTTGCTTATCTATAAATGATTCATTTGTATTCAATTATATTTTTTGTAGATGATAATGTCTATATTTTAATTATTCATACAGGTTTTTTTGTCAAATTATTTTTTCTTTAATTTTTAATTTAAATTTAAGATTTAATTATGTGGTAGATCTACCTGGTAGATCTACATGGTAGACCTCACACATTTATATGTTTTAACCTAAATGTCTTTGCTTATCTATAAATGATTCATTTGTATTCAATCATATTTTTTGTAGATGATAATGTCTATCTTTTAATTATTCATACAGGTTTCGTTGTCAAATTATTTTTTATTTAATTTTTATTTTAAATTTAAGAATTAATTATTTGGTAGATCTACATGGTAGATCTACTTTACCCTAAACACTAAATCGAATAATTTAGAAATTTTTTTGTAACAATGTGCTTGCCCTATTGTCATTTTACAGTTTGGATAACAAATAAACGAACATTGAATCGCATAACAAACCAAAAACAACAATTGGTCTAGAAATTTTCAAAACCCTACAACTTACACCATTCAACCCTAAACAATCTACTCAAACTCTTATCCTTATGAACTATATATTCATGATATTTATAGATTCATGCCTTTTTCTGAGATCATATTTTTAGTAGACGTTAAATGTCTTTTATTTCGTTATTTGTGAAAAAAATATTTCTAAGTATTTTTGTTTTAATTTTTAATTTAAATTTAAGATTTAATTATGTAGTAGATCTACCAGTGGTAGACCTCACACATTTATATGTTTTAACCTAAATGTCTTTGCTTATCTATAAATGATTCATTTGTATTCAATTATATTTTTTGTAGATGATAATGTCTATATTTTAATTATTCATACAAGTGTTTTTGTCAAATTATTTTTTCTTTAATTTTTAATTTAAATTTAAGATTTAATTATGTGGTAGATCTACCAGGTAGATCTACCTGGTAGATCTACATGGTAGACCTCACACATTTATATGTTTTAACCTAAATGTCTTTGCTTATCTATAAATGATTCATTTGTATTCAATCATATTTTTTGTTGATGATAATATCTATCTTTTAATTATTCATACAGGTTTTGTTGTCAAATTATTTTTTTTTTAATTGTTAATTTAAATTTAAGATTTAATTATGTGGTAGATCTATCTGGTAGATCTACCATGTAGATCTCCATGTTTGTCTACCACAGCGTCTGGAGGTTAAAATCGTAATCGTGGAATGCGTTTTTTTGTTTGTTCATAAGAGAGTGTGAGGTACTGTTACTGTAGAAAATGTTAGTTTTGCAATTGTTTCAAATTGTGGTCTAGTTGAATAGAAAAAATCAATTTGTGGTCTATTTTTGGCAATTTGCCCTTGAAAATTTCTAGACCAATTGTTGTTTTTGGTTTGTTATGCGATTCAATGTTCGTTTATTTGTTATCCAAACTGTAAAATGACAATAGGGCAAGCACATTGTTACAAAAAAATTTCTAAATTATTCGATTTAGTGTTTAGGGTAAAGTAGATCTACCATGTAGATCTACCAAATAATTAATTCTTAAATTTAAAATAAAAATTAAATAAAAAATAATTTGACAACGAAACCTGTATGAATAATTAAAAGATAGACATTATCATCTACAAAAAATATGATTGAATACAAATGAATCATTTATAGATAAGCAAAGACATTTAGGTTAAAACATATAAATGTGTGAGGTCTACCATGTAGATCTACCAGGTAGATCTACCACATAATTAAATCTTAAATTTAAATTAAAAATTAAAGAAAAAATAATTTGACAAAAAAACCTGTATGAATAATTAAAATATAGACATTATCATCTACAAAAAATATAATTGAATACAAATGAATCATTTATAGATAAGCAAAGACATTTAGGTTAAAACATATAAATATGTGAGGTCTACCATGTAGATCTACCAGGTAGATCTACCTGGTAGATCTACCACATTATTAAATCTTAAATTTAAATTAAAAATTAAAGAAAAGATAATTTGACAAAAACACTTGTATGAATAATTAAAATATAGACATTATCATCTACAAAAAATATAATTGAATACAAATGAATCATTTATAGATAAGCAAAGACATTTAGGTTAAAACATATAAATGTGTGAGGTCTACCATGTAGATCTACCACATAATTAAATCTTAAATTTAAATTAAAAATTAAAACAAAAATACTTTGAAATATTTTTTTCACAAATAACGAAATAAAAGACATTTAACGTCTACTAAAAATATGATCTCAGAAAAAGGCATGAATCTATAAATATCATGAATATATAGTTCATAAGGATAAGAGTTTGAGTAGATTGTTTAGGGTTGAATGGTGTAAGTTGTAGGGTTTTGAAAATTTCTAGACCAATTGTTGTTTTTGGTTTGTTATGCGATTCAATGTTCGTTTATTTGTTATCCAAACTGTAAAATGACAATAGGGCAAGCACATTGTTACAAAAAAATTTCTAAATTATTCGATTTAGTGTTTAGGGTAAAGTAGATCTACCATGTAGATCTACCAAATAATTAATTCTTAAATTTAAAATAAAAATTAAATAAAAAATAATTTGACAACGAAACATGTATGAATAATTAAAAGATAGACATTATCATCTACAAAAAATATGATTGAATACAAATGAATCATTTATAGATAAGCAAAGACATTTAGGTTAAAACATATAAATGTGTGAGGTCTACCATGTAGATCTACCAGGTAGATCTACCACATAATTAAATCTTAAATTTAAATTAAAAATTAAAGAAAAAATAATTTGACAAAAAAACCTGTATGAATAATTAAAATATAGACATTATCATCTACAAAAAATATAATTGAATACAAATGAATCATTTATAGATAAGCAAAGACATTTAGGTTAAAACATATAAATGTGTGAGGTCTACCATGTAGATCTACCAGGTAGATCTACCTGGTAGATCTACCACATAATTAAATCTTAAATTTAAATTAAAAATTAAAGAAAAAATAATTTGACAAAAACACTTGTATGAATAATTAAAATATAGACATTATCATCTACAAAAAATATAATTGAATACAAATGAATCATTTATAGATAAGCAAAGACATTTAGGTTAAAACATATAAATGTGTGAGGTCTACCATGTAGATCTACCAGGTAGATCTACCTGGTAGATCTACCACATAATTAACCTAGCGGGAATCCCAAAATTTCAAATAGACGGTGGATTTGGGGGGGGATTTGAAACGTTTCGGTAATTTCGTGGTAGACCTCAGTTATAAAATAACCGGCTGAATTTGTTGTAATGAACCGTAAATTGAAAACCTGAACCGAGATTAATTGTAATAACCAACCGTACATCTGAACCGTTGTATATAATTCGATTTTTACCTTGAACTGTAAATTTTTAGGGTTTGTTAGAAGTTGAATTCGGCGCTCTCTAGAGGTGATTTTCTTCGATTTCCGTGTCCGACGTCGTTTGCTTCGACGCCGTTTGCTTCGACGCCGTTTGTTCCGCCGCCGTTTGCTCCGCCTCCGTTTGCTCCGCCTCCGTTTGCTCCGCCTCCGTTTGTTCTTGCCGGTAATATCGCCGCCCTCTATCTAGTATCGTTAACATATATCATTTCTGTCGGGGCTAACGGTTTATTGTTCGCAATATGTACAAATTGGTGCCGTCTTCGGTCCGTCGACATTGGTAGAGTCGGAGCGCTCCTGTCGATTCCCTTTCCCGGTAATAACTCAGTCACTCACTCTTCTTACCATTTCCACTTTGTATAACCACATATAATCTCACCGAACTCATGTGTCATTTTGTTTTTAAATCTCCTTTCAGACATAGTTTCCCGCTGATATACAGGTATAATCTATAACTCATTCATGTCGTTTCTTCTTCGACATTTCGGCTGAAACATAGGTCAGTGTCGTTTAGGGTTTAGCAAACCATAGAACTGATACGTAGACATGCAGTAGACCTTTGCAGTAGACCTTTCCTGTAGACCTTTGCAGTAGACCTTTGCAGTAGACCTTTGCAGTAGACCTTTCCTGTAGACCTTTGCAGTAGACCTTTGCAGTAGACCTTTGCATTTGCAGTAGACCTTTTACGTAGACCTTTGCAGTAGACCTTTGCATTTGCAGTAGACCTTTTACGTAGACCTTTTACGTAGACCTTTCCTGTAGACCTTTGCAGTAGACCTTTGCAGTAGACCTTTTACGTAGACCTTTTACGTAAACTGAGTTTGTCTTTCTCTGACTACTGTGATATGTCTTGCAGAATGAAGAACCCAACCTTTCCAAGAAGGTTTTACACAAGAGGAGATGAACCCGAACCCCAAAAAAGCATTGCCTACTACAGCAACGACAGAAAGCTGTTCACTGCCGTGAAGGGACTCTTGAGTGATGCCGAGTGGGAAACGCTCTGCGACTCGCGAGTTGGTGTCTTCTGCAGGTTTCATGACCTTAAATTCGAGTGGTCTTCGAAAGTGGTCCACACTATGCTCTCATTCCAGTTGGAGTGCAAGAGGAAGTATGAGATCTGGAGTGCGGTTGGTGCAAACCCACTTAGATTTTCCCTGCATGAATTTGAATATCTCACCGGCCTCAACTGCGACTATGTAGAGGATGAGGATCTTGATGACCCCAAGTGTGAGGTTACTCAACAGATGAGAGCATTCTGGGAGAGGCTCGGAGTAGATGTTGAGGCTGGTCCGAGTCAACATCAGCTCACACAAGCATGCCAATGGGCAACACACTGGCCGAGTGAGGACAAACTTAGGCTGGGTTACTTGGCCATCTACGCAAGCTTTATTGTGGCTCGGAGAACCACTTCCCAAACTCCGGTGAACCTGGCCAGATTAGTGATGGATGAAGAGAAGTTTGAGAGTTATCCGTGGGGGCGTGTAGCTTTCAGGAACCTGATTCAAGCCGTCAAAGGAGCAGAGCTATGGAAGTCTGGATATGTGATGGATGGGTTTGTTGAGGTGCTACAAGTATGGGCTTATCGTTTCATGCCTGAATTCGGAGCCAATTTTGGTGCACCCATACCAAACGCTCCAGAGGTGCCGCTCCTGGCCTACAAAGGTATATGGGGCTTAAGAAACGTTGGACAAACCATACTGAAGCAGGTACATACTTTGTTTTCAGACTAATGTAGACCTCTTAGCATGAACTCTTACGTAGACCTTTTACGTAGACCTTTTACGTAGACCTTTTACGTAGACCTTTTACGTAGACCTTTTACGTAGACCGATTACGTAGACCGATTAATGTAGACCTCTTAGCATGAACTCTTACGTAGACCTTTTACGTAGACCTTTTACGTAGACCTTTTACGTAGACCTTTTACGTAGACCTTTTACGTAGACCTTTTAATAACTTTACCTTATGTTTGTAGGTGAACTTTGAGCACTGCGTATTGGTGGAGAGAGATCTTGTTTACCCTAAGTGGGATGATGATGAAGATGACCCGAAGGTTGAGAATATTATCAAGGCACTGTACGGTGAACTAGGTGGTAGATGGAAGTGGAAGTCGGACGACTGGAATCCTCATGGTGTAATGGTGGCCAAGAATGCTAAATCCGGGGAGTCTGCGAAGAGGAAAAGATTAGCAGACCATGGAGAGGAGATGCAGAAGAGGCAGTGTCCGGAGACCGTATCCGTTGCTGACGAAGGCTTCAGTCGCTTCGAGGAGAAGATTAAGAAGCTGTTTGAAGAGTGCAGCGAGAAGTTGACTGCGGAGATGAAGTTGGGCTTCGAACAGACTGATGCCAGGTTGTGGACCCTAACTGAGAAGGTGGTCAGCATAGAAGAAACCATCCGGGTTATGAAAGATGCATCAAGGCATGCGGAGCCCGAAGAGTCTAAGGAGCCTAAGCCTAAGGAGCCTGAGAAGCCTAAGGAGCCTACGCCTAAGGAGCCTGAGAAGTCTGTGAAGGATGACAAGCCTTCCGGTGAAGAGGAGAATGATGCAGAGGAGAAAGTTGGCGATAACACTGCCACTTCTGTGAAGAAGGTTACCGAGACAGATACCACTCCTACGAAGAAAAAAGATCGGGTTAGTGCTGATCCTGTACCTGATAGAGTTCGAGTCAGGCGTAAGCCTAAGAAGTACTTGTAGTTTATTTTGGTTTTGCTGATATTGTTGTTTTATATCCCTGAACCTTGTTTGGTTCGTGTAAAACCTGAGAATATTTGTGCCATTTATACAAACCTTGTTTGATACATACTTGGTTCACATTTGCAGAAACAACATATATCTCCATGCGGGAGTGACAACGGTAACGATTCGGAGCTCGTTTTTGTTAAGTCGCATAAGCCATCGAAATAAGAGCGAAGGGAGGACACGAAGAAGCAGCAACTAAAACAACAAGCAGCAATACTTGTTGCACAAGCAAACGTAGATCGTCAGCGACAGCTTGCCGCATCTGAACGGTCTCCGTATGTGGGAAATAGAACAGTGAAGGACATCATTGGAAAGCAACGGTTTGGGTACGATCCGTTCACGCCAGTAGATAAGGATAGGCTCTCAGCACTTAAGAAGGAGTTTAAAGGCATTTTGTAAGTAGTTTCTTAAAATTACTCTTAATACTTATATTTATCCTGATTGTTTGATTAGTAACTGAGTGTTTTCTGTCTTCTATCCAGTGGCCCTAAGAAACCTCTTTGGAACGCTGAACCTCAACTCCACTGGTGGTGGGAATCAGTCACCCAGACAGAATGGCTTGCGGATACGGTAGACCTTTATTCTTATGCTTTCCATGCGCGTAGACCTTTTCAGTAGACCTTTTCCTGTAGACCTATCCTGTAGACCTTTCCTGTAGACCTTTATTCTCATGCTTTTCATGCGCGTAGACCGTTTCAGTAGACCTTTCCTGTAGACCTTTCCAGTAGACCTTTCCTGTAGACCTTTATTCTTATGCTTTTCATGCGCGTAGACCGTTTCAGTAGACATTTTCAGTAGACCTTTCCTGTAGACCTATCCTGTAGACCTTTCCTGTAGACCTTTATTCTTATGCTTTTCATGCGCGTAGACCGTTTCAGTAGACCTTTCTTGTAGACCTTTATTCTTATGCTTTTCATGCGCGTAGACCGTTTCAGTAGACCTTTCCTGTAGACCTATCCTGTAGACCTTTCCTGTAGACCTTTATTCTTATGCTTCCCATTTCTTCAGCGTTCTAACGTGCATGTATATTTTCAGCACATGGATATAGTCTTGGACTTGTTTCGTCAGCGCATGAAATTGCACCCGGAATGGTTTAGGAGTGAGCGAATCTGCTTTGCTGATAGTGGTCCTAGTATGTTGTGGACGAAAGACAAGTATAGGAGGTTTGTGGATTCCGAGCCAGATCGATATGGATTAGGAAGATTGCTACCAGGGGGTGCTTATGATTACTTTGAAGGGAAGAAACCAGCATTCTGCCAAACGCTGAAGAAATGGGAAGTATATATTGATGAGATCTACATGCCATGGAACGTGAAAGAGAATCATTGGGTTGCCTTGATGATTTCGATACCCAAAAGGCATATTACTGTGTGGGACAGCTTACCTGGTTATCTCAGTGAGGCTGTGTTGTCTCACTCCCTCGAGCCAATTGCTGTGATGATGCCTTATCTTCTTCGGCTCATGGCTGACAGCAATGATAGAGAGAGGTATCCGTTGGAGCGTTTCACACACGAGTATCTGTCTGGAAAGGATGTGCCTGCGCAAGACAATTGCAGTGACTGTGGTGTCTTCTGTCTAAAGTTCATCGAGTACCATAGCCTTGGGAGGCTTTTTCCGAAGACGCTATGTGGTAAGAACATGAAAGCTATAAGAGCAAAGCTTGCAGCGGACATATTCGTTGAGCTCAACTGTCGCGGACCACCAGAACGTGATTGGGATGATCTGGATATATAGCTATATTAACTGGGTTGGGATGATCTTGTATATTAACTGGGTTTACTTTGGAAAAGCGCTATGGTACCATTTTTTCTCTGTACCTATAACTGACGCTCTTATGCTTTTTGGTGTAACCTATAACCTTCTTGATGAATCATAATGTAACTGTTTTCGGAGTAGACCTCTAATGTAGATCTCGAATTAGTGCAAGTGTTCTGATACATGAAAAAGCTGCATAGGTTGCGACTCGTATTAACTTAAATAAAAAAACATGAAAAAGCTGGAGACCTCCTGCGTAGACCAATTACGTAGACCTCCTGCGTAGACTAACGCGTAGACCTCCTGCGTAGACCTACCGCGTAGACCTACCGCGTAGACCTACCGCGTAGATCTACCGCGTAGATCTACGACGTAGACCTCTTTTTCAGTCTACATCTTCGTTCTTCACCTAAATCAGTGCAAACAATTCAACTTTTAAAAACACATGTAATCAACATTAACCATGAATACACAGTGAGTTGTAAGACACTTACACAATGAGGACGGGTATGCCCCGGTTGTCGGCACTTCGAACAACTATAAATTTTGTGCATCTTTCTTGGTTTGGTGCGTCTCTTCTTAGACAATTCTAGCCATGTTAGAAACCTAGATTTCTTTTTCCGGCCAGGAGCTGGCTTAACATCTGGAGGGAGGCAAATGTCTTCTTCTGGCTCTACATCATGTGTTGCCTCGGGGTATATGGGATGTGCATATGTCGCGTATAGCGCCTCTTTCGTGTAAGTCGTTGCAACGTTTTGCGACATGTGTATGTTTGCCTCAGTAGCCGCTGCAATCACATGTGAACAAGGGATTTTTTCAACTAGGAATACACCACATTCACATGAACGGTTTTCCAAATCAACAATATAAGGTCCTCCTCCACCCTTAACGTTGAACTTCCATCCATCTATGTGTTCCACATTGTATGATTCTGCATAGTGTGAACGGACAGACAACAAATATTCAACTCCCTTACTGTATGGGGTGTGAAGACTCAAGGCGTCCTCTCGCCTTTTGTTAAACCACACCCCTAGCTTCTCTCGGATGTATTGCAGCAGACAAGGTATTGGAAAGCCCTTGGCTCTCTTCAGTGCGGAATTGATAGATTCAGCAATGTTACTCGTCTTAATGTTGTACCGATCCCCTGGAAAATGTACTCTAGACCACAACTTAGGATCCGCTTCCTCTAAGTATTGTGCAAGTTCCGGTTTAGCAGCTCGGATTGCGGCCATGCAACGGTTAAACTCCATTAGCGTATGGGCGTAGGCAGCTCCTTTCACCAAATACATGATGTTCTTTGCTTGGTATTTTGTGACTATGTTATGTTGAAGATGGTAGTAACATATACCTCTAGTAACCCAAGGTAGAAAACGGAGACATACATTATGTATGGAAGGATGCCTGTCCGAAACTATCACCATGGGATGAGGTGAAAAGCATTGTTGCAACTTGTCGAAAAACCAACCCCAGGATTCGTTACTCTCGGCATCTACAATCCCAAAAGCCAACGGGAAGACCTGAAAATTAGCGTCCTGTCCGGCTGCAACAAGCAAAACTCCTCCATACTTTCCAGTTAGATGAGTCCCATCTACCACAATAACGCGTCTCAAATACTGAAATCCCAACATTGAAGCATTTAAGGATAAGAAGCAGTATTTGAATCGACCCATCTCATCACATACAATGTCAGTCACGGAGCCCGGGTTTGACTGCTTCACTCTTCTCAAGTACGAGGGCAACTTCGCGTATCCACCTTCTGGTGTTCCCCTAACGAAAAGTTTCGCAAATTTCAAAGCTCTGTAAGCAGTGGTATAATTAAGCTTAATTCCAAGCATCACCCTCATTGAGTTTGCAATATGTCTCGGGACAATTCCATCAATGATTCCAAACCGCTCTACAAAGATCTGTCCAAGATACCTTGGAGTACATCCCTTACGGAATCCGGCACGGTCCACAACAGAACATGTATGAAACTTGACATACTTTGTCACCCAGAACCTCTTTGCTTCATTCTTTATAGCAGCTCTGCACATCCACATGCATCCATCTACGAAACATTTGGCCACAAACAGCTTAGTAGTAGACTTAGAAACCTTGAAGGCGAATCTGGACACCACTGCCTTTAGACGCAAGGCAGATATGAGAGCATCCTTGCTTACATAGCTCTGATTCACATATATAGCGCCTGACCCATTTCCATTGATTCCTCCACCTTGACCATTCAAATCACCTTTGTGAAGCCTTTCCTCAAAACATTTTTTCTCCCAATCATCTTCATCTTGAACTTTCCCATACTCGCTATAGTCTGCGTCCGTGTCATCCACTTTCTTTCCTGCAAAAGCTTCATCCACATAGTCATCGTCCCCTACATCATCATCCTCTTCCTCAACTTCTTCATCTGAATTTGCATCCCAATTTATATCTGAAAGTTCCTCCTCTTCTTCATTCTCATCCTCATCGACATATCTATCCTCATCTCGCTCCTCAACTTTATCCTTGTTTCGAACAGAGATGCAAAGGCGCAGCACATGCGTTTTGCCTAACTCTATCAAGCTATGAACCTGCCCATCGTTGGTGACGTACATAGGAGGAAAGTCCGAGGGCATTTGATTGAGCATCACATCTGGCAATGGATAAGATATCTCCACCAGCTCTGCTTCCATATCCAACATATAGTCACACTGTACCATTCTCACAAGCTCCTCATGGGTACAACCATCCCGCAAGTAGAACACTCTCCCTCCTTTTCCTTTATCCACCTCAAAATGCCATGACCTGTCTTCTACCATCAGCCATTTTCCATAGACGGAAGCTAAACAAACCATTTTCTGCAACAAAAAAAAAACAAACAAAACAACATAAGTAGAGCCTTAATCACACCAAATGAACATTTGAAACTCATATATAAGCAAGTAAACAAGTAAAAAAACCCAACTGTTCAAGAAAAATTTCAAAATATTAGATATATTGACCAAAAAAACGATTTACAAAATAACACATAATAGTAGACCTACAACGTAGATCTACGTCGTAGATCTACTACGTAGATCTACGTCGTAGACCTCAACTGAGGTCTATCCACGTGGAGGTTAGTTTTGCAATTGACCGAGAAAAATGTTTTTGACCGGAGGTCTACCGCGGAGGTCTACACCACGTGGAGGTTAGTTTTGCAATTGATCGAGAAAAATGTTTGTTGCGGTAGACCTCGTTTTGATTAGTAGACCTCTTAATTGGTCTACGGAGCAAAACGAGGTCTACCATGTAGATCTACCGCAAAAAGTAGACCTCAAAATGGTTAGTTTTCAGTTGACCCAAGTTTGACTTTCCTCTGGTAGACCTTTCCTGTAGACCTCAATTTTTTTGCGTTGACCAGATATTTTAGTAGACCTCACCTGAGGTCTACCAGACCCCGTAGACCTCACCTGAGGTCTACCAGACCCCGTAGACCTCACCTGAGGTCTACCAGACCCCGTAGACCTTAACGGTAGACCTTTTTTTTGTAGGTAGACCTAAGCCGTAGACCTCCAACAAACATTTTTCTCGATCAATTGCAAAACTAACTTCCACGTGGAGTAGACCTCCACATCGGTCTACAGGAAAAAACATTTTTCTCGATCAATTGCAAAACTAACCTCCACGTGTAGTAGACCTAAGTGGAGGTCTACGACTAGTTTTTTTTTTTTTGCAAAGGAAATGGCAACGGTTGACCAGTAGACCTCAACTGAGGTCTACTACGTAAAGTAGACCTCAACTGAGGTCTACTAAGTCATAGTAGACCTCAACTGAGGTCTACATTGGCGGACCAAAACTGAAAATCTTAGAATTTTGGAAGAAAAGTTACATGGGCGTTGGAGAAAGGCTATTCGAGGGCTGATAACTTCGATTTAAGCCTTCAGTAACGAGCTCCGGTCGTTGCTGTAAGCTAAACAATCGGAAATGCCAAGATCCAAGATTTGAGTTTGCTTATAGAGTTTTTGGGATGAAAATGGGGAGAAAATGGAAGAATAAGAGTTTATGAGTTGAGAGAATGAGAAATGGTAGCTCAAAAGTGAATTTTCGGAGCATTAACAGCTCCAAATTGAGCGAAAATGGTGGTTGGCAATATTGATGATATGGCATTTTGGAAATTAAGTGTAGAAGATAAGGGGTATTTGGTCTTTATGCAGCTCTCGTAGACCTCTGTTGAGGTCTACCACTCGAAATAGTAATGGCATTCTCGTAAATAATTGGACAAAAAATAAAAAAAAATTGAAGAGGTTAGTTTTGCATTTGACTTCAATTTGTGGGGTAAAAGTGAAAACAGCCCATAATATTAAGAGACTATTTGGGTCTTCACCAATAATCATGCTCTTATGTCTTTGTCTTTCAAGTTAATATATGTTACAGCGAATGTTTGTTCCAAAGTAGTTAATTTTGTAACCGAACATGAATGGTGAAAACATTTTATAAACTAGCAAATAAAATTGTTAATAAGTATAATTAGGATAACGATTCCCTGTGTATACACGGGTCATCACCTAGTTAAAACTAAAAGGAAATTAAATTTCAAATACAACAATCATGTGCTTGAGTTGGTTATCTTCTGTATTTAAAGATGGCCAACAACAATGATTTTTATTATGAATTTCAATTTTGGGCTTAAATTTTTCCCCCGCATTTTAATTTAGTAATAAGACTTAAAAGTCTTAAACTAAATTATAATGTATTTTCTAATATATTATAATTTTAAGATTTTTAATTTCACATAAAAAGTATTTCATAACTCGAATGTTATGTTTAAAATATGAATTATAATTCACAAAATATTTGATTAAACAAAATAACCTCTAGTATTTTTGAAAACCTTCGCCGAAAAACAAATTTATTGATGATTACGCCCTCGGTAAATCTTATGATGTTCCAACTTCCTAATTAAGTTTCTGAAAAATTGGATTTAGATATACGAAGAGGCAAGAAAAGGTAGTCAAGAAAAAAAGAGTGGGAGAAAGTATTTTGTTTTCGTGAGAGAAAAGAATATATTCATGTAGAAAAATTCAGAAGAAAAAGTTCAAAGAAAAAAGATCTTATGATGATTACCCCTAATTTAGATCTTATGATGTTCCAAATTCCTAATTAAGTTTCTGAAATATTGGATTTAGATTTACGAAGAGGGAAGAAAAGGTAATCAATAAAAAAAAAGAGTGAGAGAAAGAATATATTCATGTAGAAAAATTCAGAATACAGAGAGTTCAAAGAACAAAAAGAAAAGAGAGATGAATTTGAGACTTCCCCTTAAAGAGTTAGAAGGAAGCTTCGATATGGAGAAAGCCGTGTGTAACCATGGCTTCTTCATGATGGCTCCAAACGTGTGGAACCCTAAAACAAAGTCACTAAGTCGACCTTTAAGGCTTTCAAATTCCTCTTCCGTCAACGTGACAATCTCTCATCCAGCCCCTCACCCTTTTCTTGTAATCCAAGTTCACGGCATCAACAACGTCTCGAGAGTCGACGAAGATCTCATCTTGCAACAAGTGGGAAGGATGCTAAGAATATCAGACAAAGATGAACGTGACGTGACCGAGTTTCAAAAACTCCATGAAGACGCAAAGAAGAGTAATTTCGGTCGAATCTTCCGTTCTCCGTCTCTCTTTGAAGATATGGTAAAATCTATTTTGTTGTGTAACACTACTTGGAATACGACACTAGGTATGGCTTCTCAGCTCTGCGAATTGCAATCTAAGCTAGCCGACGGCTCTGTTAAGGGGCCTTCTCCTCAACAATATAAAAAGAGAATACTAGCCCTGGAACCTAGGAACGAAACAGGGGGAAACTTCCCTAGTGCCAAGGAAATAGCTAGCCTTAACATAGAATTGATAAGTGAGCATTGTAAACTTGGTTATAGAGCTGATTTGATACATAAATTAGCTGAAAAAGTCGAAAGTGGGTCGCTGAATCTTGAAAAGATTGAAAGCAGAGAGATGGAAGCAGAACAAATTACTAGGAAACTTAGGAAATTGACTGGCTTTGGTGCTTTTGTAACTTCAACGGTGCTTATGTGTATTGGTCATTACCGTCATGTAACATCTGATACCGAGACTCTCAGACTCTTACGAGAGGTAGATCTCTTAACATTGTATCCATTTATAAATGGCGATATATCGTTATAGTATCTAATTATTTCATATGTTATGTTTGTAGATGCATGGAAAGGAGGAGTATTCGAAAGAGACACTAGAGAAAGAAGCACAATCATTCTACGATAGATTCTCTCCATTTCAGTGTTTAGCCTACTGGTTAGCTTATCGTATTTTGTATCGTCTAAGTATACAATATGCAGTTTCTGATAAATATTTTTATTGCTTCTTCTCCTTGCACTGTAGGTTTGATTTAATCCAAAACTATGAAGCAAAACTTGGCAAGCTTAGCGAGTTGGATCCGTCTGAGTACAACAATGCTAGCGGATGCTCTCACATGCCAAGAGATGCAGCTTCGGCTGTACCGGATCATATCGCGACAAAGGTGTGTTTGCCAAAAAAACCGAAAAGAACGAAATTCATATTAGCATTGGAGAAAGCGTCTAGTAAAAAACGGCCTCGAAAAGATTACACATGTTCTCGATGTCATCAAGGTGGTCATAATTGCAAGACATGTAAGGTTCCGATTTAAATTCTGGATAATTGAATATCCTTTTGTTGTTTTTAGATTCGGGATAATTGTAAGACATGTCAGGGTTGTGTTTTTTTTTTACTTTCATTTCGTGGTCAGATGTCAACAACTTTTAGTCGAGAAATCTGCAAAGTTTCAGCAAAACAGAAAAAAGAAGAAGTGTTTGTATGCTACTTTCTGCTAAGTTTCAGCAAAACAGAAAAAAAAAAAAAGGTGTTTGTGGAGGACGATTTCGATCAATAAGATGGGTCTTGAATAACGGATAAGCTGTATGTGGATAGGTGTTACAGCAGTAACTATGTAGGATCAAACGTAAAATGATTCGGAGTAATAACTCAACTCCAAATCACCATACAAGTCACTAAAAACTCACTGAAAACTTGCAAAAGTTTGGTAAAAGTAAAAATTGTGTTCGTGTGTGCTACATTGAAGGACGATTTTGATCACTAAACTGGGACTTGGATCACGTATAAGCTGTCTTTGGAAATTTATTACTGGAGTTAATATGGATAATCAGACGTACAATTATTCGGAGTAGTAACCCAACTCCAAATTGCCATACAAGTCACTAAAAACTCACCGAAAAACCTGTAAAAGTTTGGCAAAAAAAAAAAAAAAAACTGTGTTTGTGTGTGCTACTTTGAATTTGAAGGACGATTTTGATTAAACGTACAATGAGTCGGAGTAATTCAAATACTGTTAGTTTGTCAAAAAAAACAAAAAATTCAAATGCAGCACGTGGATACAAAATCAATAATATCTCAAATATCTAGATATTTGGAACGCTAAAAAATAGAGTTTCAATGCTGCATTTGCATTTCAAAACAAAAAGAGTAAAACACTTCAAAATCATAAAATCATGTTTTTCTGCTAAAATTGTAAAATTGCGTTTTTCAGCCAAAACCGTTAAATCGTGTTTTTCTGCCAAATCGTAAAATCACATTTTTGCACTAAAACCGCAAAATCACGTTTTCCCACCAAAACCTTAAAATCGCGTTTTCCATCAAAACTGTAAAATTCAGTTTTTCCACCAAAACCGTAAAATCACGTTTTTCGCCAAAACTATAAAATCCGTAAAATCGTATTTTTTTGCCAAAACCATAAAATTGTGGTTTTCCCGCCAAAACCGCAAAATCATGTTTTTCCCGCCAAAACCGTAAAATCATGTTTTTCGCCAAAACTGTAAAATCCGTAAAATCACGTTTTTCTACCAAAACCGTAAAATCGCGGATTTCCTGCCAAAGCCGTAAAATCGCAGTTTTCCCGCCAAAGCCGTAAAATCACGTTTTCGTGCCAAAACCGTAAAATCGCGGTTTCCCCGCCAAAACCGTAAGATCACATTTTTCCACCAAAACCGTAAAATCACATTTTTCCATTTAAAACCATAAAAACTGTTTTTTTGGTAAAACCGTAAATCTGATTTTCTTGCCAAAATCTTCAAAACCGTAAAAAAATATTTTTTGCCAAAACCGGTTTTCACCAAAATAGTAAAATCTTGTTTTTCCATCAATGTTGTAAAATCCGAGTTTTCTCGCCAAATGTATATATTTCTTTTAATTTTTAAAGTTCTTTATTATACAACTAATTTAAGTATAAATAAAAAATTAAATTAAAAACATATATTTTTTTGGACATGTGATATATTTTGTATTTAGATTTTTTTAACAAATTTACAAACAAACAACTTTATATCCAAATGCAACTTCTAAATGCAAAAACTATTTTGAAAACGAACAAAATCTAAATGCTGCATCTGGATGTGCATCTAGACACTGCATTTGG
Source organism: Erythrophleum ivorense (assembly GCA_026724425.1). Classification (NCBI taxonomy): domain Eukaryota; kingdom Viridiplantae; phylum Streptophyta; class Magnoliopsida; order Fabales; family Fabaceae; genus Erythrophleum; species Erythrophleum ivorense. Next base: position 1,446,042 of record JAIUCV010000068.1, read on the forward strand.
ATATTGCACCTATACAAAAACGAACAGGGCCTACAAGTTACCTACAAGAAGCTCGTAAATGATATAATATGAGATTATTTTATCACAACATTTCTCAGTGAAAGAGCAGAAATATCATATGAAAACAAATTAAGCCTCAGATTTTCTAAAAGAGAAGAGAGCTTACCACAGAGATTCTTGTTTAATTGCAAACCAGACATACGAAAACCATCACCGGATCTAATAGAGACTTTATCAGGCGTAAAGCTCTCATAAAGCTTCAAATCAACATAAGAAAAATTAACATAAAAATAAAATAATAACATTGTGTCATAAAAACACGGAAAAATAAAATTATAACCAATTTTGTCAGACTCAGCCTTACTTCATTGCAGACTACAAGATATGAGCAAGTCACTTCAAACTCATCTGAGCTCTTGTCACTCTTAATCATATCAAAAAAGGTATTCAGACTAAGAACCATCAATCCAGGATCACTTCGAGTTCCAACCATTGTATATCAAAAAAGGTACTCAGCCTTACTTCATGAAGCCAGGTTAACGTCTATGAGTACTTTAAGTCCAAATAATTTCAGTAGCAGAGAAAACGCATGACATGAACTTACTTGTAGCCTTTGAGATTATTTACATCACTCCTTACCTTCCAGTGGAACCATAGGCAAACACTGTAGCGTTGAGTCCATGGACAACCTCATAGGCCAGAGATCACAGAAGATATACTCCTACAGACATTCTAAAAGCCAATGCATGTTTTAGATTCATAGCTCTAAATCCGATATCCAAAAGCTTAAACCACAAGTCAAATATCACACATGTCCATTCACTGAGAAAGTCGCATACACACTACGAACCTAAACATTTCCAGAATATTTTCTCAACATGTTATACAAAAACCATAGATCCTATAAATCACAAATTTCCAGTGAGTCGGACCAAATCCATGATCAAAACTATCTAATACTTCTTCTCTTTGGTTCGATTCTAAATTCGGTCAACGTAATCTTTCGATAAGCCAGGGTCCAACACAATCACCTCCTGAAATCGAGAACACAATTAGGGCGAAACTTTCAAATCGAAGCATTCGCAGCTGGAGCTCTAATGCTCGGCATTTCTTCACATTCCCAATGCGAGGTCGAAATTTTCTGGAAGATAATGTAAATTTTCTCCGTAAACAAACAGAGCCTCAACGATCAAAGACAAACATAAAAATCTGCTGACTGCTAAAAATATGAAGTATTTAAATCTAAGTGAAGAGAAGAGTAATTTCAGCTGAGCCAAAGGATTGAATTCAAAACATTGATAGTTTCGAGATTTTCTCTCTATACAATTCACCAACGTCGTCGAGGGAAAATAGACTGCTCGATTGGAGATAGATAAAGAAAAAACTCACATCGAATCGAGATCTGATTTCAATCGAGAGAAAACGAGTTCAAGGAAATTGAAGACGAAGAGTAATAGATTGAGTTCTTCGATTTCGTTTTCCAGATATTATGGGTGTGACCGTCTGAGGATCGAGATTAGGAGAGTGTAGAGATCGCATATACGAAATTCGGATAAGTTGATTTTACTACTCTTTTTACTTTTTAGTATTAAATTAATGTCAGTTTAATAAACGGAAAATTGCATTTTAAACCCTCAAGGTGACACATGATAACATTTTAAACCTCAGAGGTTTAGTCCTAACACTTTAAACTCTCAAACTATTTTCAATATCACTTTTAACCTCGAAAGTGGCGGATTTGGTTGCGCCGCCAAAAAAGTGACCGGCACTGTTGGTCAAATGATGACGTGTCAGTTTTTTTTTAATTATTATTTATATATTTATTTTAATTAATAACTAAAAATACAAAAAAAAACAGAAAAAGAAAATCGCGGATTTGACAAATTTTCCCGCCCAAAATGTGTTTTCATAAATTTTCCGCTCAAAATAGCGTTTTCACAAATTTTCCCATCCGAAATGCGTTTTCACAAATTTTCGCCCAAAACGCGTTTTATAAATTTTCCCGCCCAAAATGTGTTTTCACAAATTTTCCGTTCAAAATCGTGTTTTCACAAATTTTTCGTTCAAAATCGCGTTTTCACAAATTTTCCCGCCCATATTTTCCCGCCCAAATCGCGTTTTCACATATTTTCCCGCCCAAAACGCGTTTTCACAAATTTTATGTGAAAATTTGGGCGGGAAAGGAAAATTTGGGCGGGAAAATGCAATTTGGGCAGGAAAATTTGTAAAATCCGCGATTTTCCTTTTCTGTTTTTTTTTTTTTTTGTATTTTTAGTTATTAATTAAAATAAATATATAAATAATATTTTTAAAAAAAAAAAAAAAAACTGACATGTCATCATTTGACCAACAGTGCCGGTCACTTTTTTGGCGGCGCAACCAAATCCGCCACTTTCGAGGTTAAAAGTGATATTGAAAATAGTTTGAGAGTTTAAAGTGCTAGGGCTAAACCTCTGAGGTTTAAAGTGTTATCATGTGTCACCTTGAGGGTTTAAAATGCAATTTTCCCGTTTAATAAACGACGTTATCTTTCTTCTTTCTTTGTCTTTCTACTTTGGGTATAATATTTAGAGAAATTTGCTTAGATAGGAAGAATACGGATCGTATTTAGCTAAATAGGAAAGTATACTAATCATTTTTTTTTAATACGAAATTACCCCTATTTCTATTTCTCTCTCCTTTTCTCTCTTGTTCACTCCGCCCATCTCTCCTTCTCTTTCACTTGTTCACTCCGCCCATCTCTCTCTCCCTCTCTCTCTCCCTCCCTCTTCATCTCATTCTCTTTCCTCTGCAAAAAATCAAGACAAGAAAACTCATTCACACTCTTCTGTTTCCAATTCACATTTTTCCTCCGCCTTCGTCGACCTCACGCGCTGCTTACCTCCTTCCGCTCTAGCTTATCTTCTCTGCTCTCATGTCTTTTTCCAGCTCATCTCTGATTGCTCCTCTCCGATTCCGATCTCCGTCGTATCCCACTTTCAGACTTCACCGTCACCACTCTATTTGAAGCCTCAAACCATGCAGAGAAGATCTGGATCCATTAACATGACCTGAAACCCGGCTTCAGAATCCATCACGATCGAATCCCTAAACTCCAGAAACGTCATCTACGAAGCTTGTGAAATAGTTCAATTTTGTTTTCGGATCGAAAAATGGTATATCATGTTTTAACATTGTACATTTTTATTGTAACATGATATATGTTTTTAATAACTAGTTATTTTTGCTTGGAGCGTGACAAACAAATTGTAACACGAATAAATTATTGTATGCTTTACTATTGTTATCCATCTAACATGTTTAATATCCCATAAAATATAAAGTTAACTGTAATATATATGTATACACGTGATACATCAATTGTTAACATGTTTCAAAAACATGTAACTCATTAATATAATAATATATATTTTCTACATAAGTGAATTTGGTTGTATTCTTTTTCAAATAACTTTAAAATTATCTAATTAATATTTATGTTAACATGGTAAACAAAAGTTTAGAGGGTAATTTAAATTTTTGTTATATGATATTGTAATTATTTACTTGGTATAAAAAATTAATATCTCGTAAAATATAAAGTTAACTGTAATATACATGTATACACGTGGTACATCAATTGTTAACATGTTTCAAAAACATGTAACTCGTTAATATAATATATATATTTTCTACATAAGTGAATTTGGTTGCATTCTTCTTCAAAATTCAAATAACCTCGGTGAATCACTTGAGCCCTGATACATTTTCGGTGCCATGAATAACCAAAATTCAAATAAAATTCATACTATAATTTTCGCTGATTTTTAATGAGAGAGAGAGAGAGAGAGAGAGAGAGAGAGAGAGAGAGAGAGAGAGAGAGAGAGAGAGAGAGAGAGAGAGAGAGAGAGAGAGAGAGAGAGAGAGGGGGTTATTTTCCAGAGTTGAGGGGTCCACATTCTATCATTATTCTGGGGGGTTTTGGGTCATTATACACACAATATGTATATACGTTTTTCAATACTTCTTTCTTTTGCAAATACGACTCAAATACTTCCTTGTTACCTAATTGTCTCTAATATTTATTTATTTATTTTTGCTATAAATAATATTTTTTTATTATCAGGAAGATGATGTAGAGATGTTAAAAGATATATTCTAATCTTAGACAAAATATCATTAACAAAAGTTTAAAAAATTATTTTGATAAAATAATAAGTTATGGATGAAAATCATAAATCTTATCTAATTGGTTATGATCAATTCCCTGAAGTGAATATGACATGCAAGTTAAAAATGTGATTATAGACATGAATATGAATCTTTTTATGGTTAATGTCAAGGTCTAAATCAAATAGTTTTATTTCAAGAACTCAAATTCTCACAAGAAGTGAGAAAATAAATATAGCAGCAAATAAAAGATACATATATCTGGAAGAGTATATAAATATAAATATATATTTGTTTATAGGAAACAATCATTGATGCATTATATATTTGAAGTCCCAAAAGTGAAAAGAATCCAAGATATAATAGAAATATCAAAAGTTTAAAGAATCAAAGATATAAAACATGATTTAAATTGGGTATGTTATTGATTTTATACTAAAATTCAATTCGAGATATATGAACTTGAAGTATCATCATCTTGAGGGGGAGAATGAATGAATCCCACAATCAGTAGTAAGTGGAACATCTAGAAGATTATGTTCACACTCAAGATAAACTTGATGAATCATTGATAAAGATAAATCTAAGAATTCATAATTCAAATAAGTTAGAACATCTAGAAGATTATATTCAAAGATAAATGATCCTGATTGTTAGGAATTATTGGATCGATTGATTGCTTAATTCTTTGAACTTATACACAGAAAATTTGATCACCGAGAATTACCGGCCTCTAACCGGAACCGTCTCGGGTGGGAACCTCTCCCGCACGTTTTATTATCAAGCAAAGGATTTACACAAACGCTCTAAGCGCTCTCTTTGTGTAACAGGTGACACCAAAAGAAAAACTCAACAAAAAAGAGGAACGATTCAAGAAAGTCTCTCTCGAAAAGACATGACTCGAACAACGTTTTCTTCTAGTTTCTTCTCTCCCGGTCTCTCTAAACTCTTAGTTGTTCTTCTTGTGTTTTCTCGATGATAGGATGATCTTGAATGAGAAAGGATGCCTCCTTATATAGCTAAACATGTCTCTGGTTTTCCTTTCTTCTTCCTGGAAATTTTCGGTTCTGTTATTGCCTTTTTCTGTTTCGGAACCGAGCAAAATTCAGAACAGGAAATATAACATGTTTGGGCTATTTTGGATCTGGGCTTGACCTGGGCCCGTATATTCACAATCTCCACCTTGGGGTCCAAGTTCTTCTTCTTCCTTTCACGATATTTGCAACGTGATCTTCATCTCCTCAGCTTCTCATCCATGGTGATTCCGGTGGCGACCTCCGATCCTTGCCGCGATTCCTCCGGCGAATTTAAGCTGCCTCCGCCGCCGTATCTCCTCATCCCCCTTATATTTTTTTTTTTCTTTTGACTAAACTTCACCATCTCTCAAAAATTTCTGCAATGTCCAGCGAGATCTCCATCTCTGCACATCCCGATGCTTCACCAGTCGCCGTCTCCTTCTTAATATATTGAACGATCTCGATTTCATGTCTCCAGCAACCTGTGATGCCCGTCGAGCCTTTATCCCTTTGATTCATTTCTCTGATCAAACTTTACATCTCACAATCATCTTCTCCGGTGAACCTGATAGCTCCGACGACTCCGATCAGTCATCGTTTCAACTCCGTCTGTTGACGCAAAGCCTTCTCTGCCTTCGACAACAATTGTGACGATTTTCGATAAGCTTTTCCTCGACGGATTTTTCAGCTTTTCCGGTGAGATCTCTGCCGCCAGCGATTCCTCTTCCATCGTGGCTTCCAGCATCAGCCCCATATGTTATATCTTCTGGAAATCCCAAGTAAGTTTCTCCTTCTCATTTATCAAAATTTGACAAATTCCTGAGACTTCAGAAAATTAAACGTGAAACTCAATGTTTCAATTTCATCTTTTTACAGCTCCTCCGATGACAAGTCTGACCTTTCTCTGCTCCGTTGATAATCTTCAGGTAACCCTCTTGAAACCAAGATCATCTCCTCCTCTTTCTTTTGTCTCTTTGTTTCTCCTGAGATCTTTTGAGAAACTGATTGAATCTTCACTTAGATACTCCACCTGGAACCGATATCACCTTTGGCTCCAGAACAGAACATGTAAACTTTCTTTCATGATTCTTAGTTATTTAAGAAATCGTGATCTTCCCGAGAATTCCAAATTCTTAATTCTTTTTTGTTTGATTTCAGCTACTCCACCTGGAGCTGAAACCTTGTCTCACCTTTTCATCTCCTGTCAACTTCCTCTCATGCTTCTGTTACTTCAGGTAATTCCTTTTACCTAAGTACAAGCTAGAATCACTTAGCCTTATGCCTTAAAGCTGTTTTGATTCTTCTGTAAAATAACCAATCACATAGCCTCCTCCATGACCTTTTCATCTTATAGTGATAGGATTTATCCATCTTCCCTCTGCAACTTGATTCCCTTTGATATCCTTTTGATTCTTATCATGTGCACTGATCTTAGAATCAAATTTCCTTTGAATCATATGCAGTAAACCCTTGAATCTTTTATGCTTCGACCTGAAACAGTCCCTGATTCAAACCACCCTTTTGTTTAAACAACACAGCCTTGAACTCTCCTTTGGTACCGTTGTTACCCCTAACAGAACACGCCATCAAGCTATCAAACCTGCTAGACAGACTTTCGACACAACCCTTGTTCCCCGCTTCCTGTTTAAACAGAACCTTACTAGCAGTCTTAGCCCTTGCTGCTAGTTTTTTCTTTTAACTAGTCTCACACCAACTAATCCGGTGATGTTCTTGAGACTTCTCTTGTAACAGCTCTCTTTGATATTACTTCTAGAACCCGTGATATCACTCCCTAGCTGAAACTCCATCTTTCTCATACATTCACATGTATGCGGAATACACCAGACTTGGTTTGTATCACCACGTTTCTCATATCCAATCAGACCTCCTTCTGATTCATCAATACCATTCAACATGTCTTTGATATTGATGCTTCCTCACGTGAATTCTATTTCACTTATCCTTGTGAGAATCTTTCTTCAATTCTCTTCTTGTGATGCCAAAAGAAATATAAACCTTACTTGTTTCTTACTGTCCATTCAGCTTGTTAAGCTCTGGATTCATCAAACCCGAGTAGCCTACTCTTTTCACTTTTGATGAAAACCTTCCTACGCTTGAACCTAATGACACCTTAATTGATCTTGGTTTTTCTTATCCTCTTCACACTTGCATCCTTGAATTGTTTTCAACAATGAATGTAGACCTGTTTAACTCTTCTTCTTTGGAGCTTCCAAATCCTTCTCAGATTAATAACTCCACCTTGCTAGTTAAACCTTTACTCACTGCACCTTTAAACCATGCTTATAAGTCCGGTGAAATAGACTAATTACCCATGGCTAATTATATGTCAGATCTTATGGCATATACACTCTCCACTAGTCTTTAATGCTTTAAGAACCCTCCAAGAAACTTGCTTCTTATGAAGCTTCCCAATCTGATATTGCACTACCAAATTGAACCTGATACTGATTTCCTTGTGTCTTCTTGACTTCTCATGAATCAGATCATTAAATATGAGACTAACCATTCATATATCATTTCTCAAATCTTAACTGATGATACCTATTAGCTCATAGATTTCTAAACTCCAAGGGCGTCCCCTAATTCCAAGAATCTATGAGGTTATAGTAACAAATGTTCTTTAACCAACCTTGAGCTTTCCCTTGTAATTGCAGCGGATACATGTTGAGAGGACTATAAGACTTTAGCCTCGAGAATCTACCACTAGATTCTGATCTTCACCATCCTAAGTTACATACCGTAACTCAACCAAGGTCACCTTTCCCTTTGAACTTTCAACCTCAAATCTTCCCTGCGTTAGTTCCTTTATCTAACTGTTTTATTTAACCTTTGGCAACAGGTAAACAGAACATGTTCCCTTCATCTTTCTTCTTTGCGATTCTTTTAGACTCCATGATCTCTCTTGCACCCGCAATCAAAACCTGGATTGCTCTGATACCACTTGTTACAAATTATTGGATCGATTGATTGCTTAATTCTTTGAACTTATACACAAAGAATTTGATCACCGAGAATTACCGGCCTCTAACCGGGACCGTCTCGGGTGGGAACCTCTCCCACACGTTTTACTATCAAGCAAAGGATTTACACAAATGCTCTAAGCGCTCTCTTTGTGTAACAGGTGACACAAAAAGAAACACTCAACAAAAAAGAGGAAGGATCCAAGAAAGTCTCTCTCGAAAAGACATGACTCGAACAACGTCTTCTTCTAGTTTCTTCTCTCCCGGTCTCTCTAAACTCTTAGTTGTTCTTCTTGTGTTTTCTCAATGATGGGATGATCTTGAATGAGAAAGGATGCCTCCTTATATAGCTAAACATGTTTCTGGTTTTCCTTTCTTCTTCCTGGAAATTTTCCGTTCTGTTATTGCCTTTTTCTTTTTCAGAACCGAGCAAACCTCAGAACAAGAAATATAACATGTTTGGGCTATTTTGGATATGGGCTTGAACTGGTCCATATATTCACACTGATGAATCATATTTTCCAAGGTATTTCAAAGTTAATAAGTTAAGAAGAAGAAAAAGTTAACAAGTATTACTTAATGCTGTAAAAAGTAGTTTAGAGATATTACATATATTCTCTAAATAGATTGTAATACAAAAGACTATATAATAAATAAATATAAGTGTTATATAGCAAACTAGAAGTTTAACGAATATAACATAGTTTGGTATGAGCTTGTTAGCCCAGTTCAAGAAATTACGCGAAATAAAATACATCATATAGACATTTATTATAGAACTTGAAGATTCTTCTTAATGGTTTATAATATGATGTTAATTGAATGCATTGAAGTTCTGATACCAGATAATAAATCAAATCCCTAAGCGTCGTGTTGGTTAGAGTCGTGTTGACGGTCGAAGGTGGTGTTCCAGGTAAAGGGATCTCTAACTTAGCCTCACCGGCCCTTAACTTGCTCAACCATTGTTAGGAACAACCACACCACGACAGTCGTATTGACTAGAACCGTATTGACAACTTAGAGACCCAATCTACTACTTGGAGCAGAAGGGTGGTTCTAGATGTTCGAAAGGAACCATAGCTTATGATGAAGCTCGAAAGTCTGGAGAACCAAGGTGTTTTAGAGGGACATTTAGAGAGAGAAACTAGAGAGAGGTTTTATTAAGATTTTTTGATGATATTTTACAATGGGGTTACACACTTATTTATAGGAGGGGAATGAGGCGCTTACATATGCGCTTACATATGCGCTTACATATGCGCTTACGTCATTCCACCATTATTGAGCGCGGACTTTAGCGCTTATATTTATTAGGCGTTTACATACACACTTAAATCATAATCAAACATATTTAAACTTATTTATTTTACATTAAGAAGTAACTAAGGCTACTTCCTTTAATGATCCATTTCGAACTCGAGGATGTGATCGTCGCAACACCCGTATTCATCTCCTGGACATTCGTACTCTGGTTTTGGTTCTTCAAAATCTTCTTCTGATTTTGAGTTGACATCGATGTTGAATTTTCTTCCAATCTCGTCGATATTCATTGAGTCGTCTGGGAGCTGAGCATCTTGAAAATATTCTTGCGGGACGTTGTCGTCTTGTGACTCTGGTTCTTGGGTTGTTGGTTCTTGCTTTATGATCGCCAGAATGTTCATCGTTAGGATATTACGCTTAGTCGCTTTAGCTGCTGTCGGAATTTTATTCTCATGTCTATCCATGAAGAATAGTAATTCGTCGAGCGTCATTTGGTAATTAATAGGATAGTAATACCACTTTGGGTTGAACGGAATATGGAATGTCTGTCTGGCGTTGTTGAGGCGGAACGCATGGGTTTGGTAGTCTTCATATGGCTTGCTGTCATGGAGGTTGAAGTTGGGACGTAGTCCTCTGTGGTAGTCGTTGTGGTGGATGAGAGTAGGCAGTGCATGGAATTTGTTCGACTTGATGTTGATTTGAACGGGCCTATGAAAGAAGTATACTGTGTGAGGGTTGAAGAATGGATTGATGCTCCCCTGGTTTCCATGGCCCTTTTGCTTTTTGAATGGTAGGTTTGTGGCCTTTGCTGATTTACGCAATTTTCCGCTCCAGATGGTCAGCGGATGAACCATGTTAGGAATGTTGAGAGACAGGTTCTTTCGTGCAAGGTATTGCTATATTGATAAAGCCAACCAATGTCGAATGTAATGCCGATGGTGTAGATTGAACAAAGGTACCAAAGGAAACATAAGACTTCTTCTGGCCTGTTTGAATTCTCGATCCTGTAGAGGTGGGCAAATGGAAATTCTGGGTGAATGCCCATTGGTGCAATGTAGTGACAGTTGATGCCGTATCTTGACAGGATGATGGATTGATATTTGAATATCTTGTGGTTAAGATGTTCGTGTAGGGTGTTTCCTTTGATCAATTCATGGGCGTTTTTGGGTATGTTGGCTTCGAAGTCGCAGAAGCTTTTTATTGGTACAGATGAGCTCGCCATCATATTAACTTCTTTGAGTGGGTTTCTGCTGAGCATGTCTGCTAAGGTATTTTTCTTGCCTTTAAATAGAAGGATTCGAAGTCGTACTTTGAAAACCATTTGCTCCATCTCAATAATTTCTGGTGTGGGACCATCTTCTGCTTGAATTGTAACATCTTCAGAAAAGAAGACATATCCATCTCGATGCGAAACTTGTGTCATATCAGATGAAATTCGAACTTCTCGATTGCTTTTTTGACCGCTAGGATTTCTTTGAACGTGGAGTGATAATGCATTTCAGAATCTTTGAACCGTCCACTTTTGTATCCGCAGATTTGACGTTTTTCGTTTATTTCTTCAAATAATATTGCTCCCCAATATTTGTCACTTGCATCAGTTTGCAGGATTCGTGTCCCCGAGGAGGGAATTTGTAGAGTAGGTAGCTTTTGTATCTCCATCTTTAGCTTTTTGACCGCTTCAGTTTGTCGTGTTGCCCATAGTGGCGGATTCTTCGACAGCATTTTCTGTAAGGGTCTTGTCAGTTGCGAAAGTGCGGAATAAAGTCGCTGACATAGTTGATTACTCCAAGGAACTGTTGAACTTGTATTTTTGTGAGGTTTTCGTCAGGAAAGTCAAGGAGGGCTGTAGCTAGATGAGACTGCGGAGTTATCCACCCATTTGTGATTTGCATTCCGAGGAAGTCGATGTTGGGCTGGGCTATTATCATCTTTCGGGCTGAAAGCATAAGTTCGTACTCCTTGGTTATGTGTTGGAATTGTTTGAGGGCCTGAATATGGTGTTGGACATTTGAAGAGAACAGCAGGATGTCATCGTTTGGAATCTATTCATTATTCTAGAAACTACAACTAATATTTGTGAGTAATAACACATTTGCAACAAGACAGTTGTATGTATCAATGTTATAAATATGCAACTTGAAGCTTGTGAGATTAGTTGGTAGTATTAGTGAATTCACATCTTAAGTCTTTGATGAGAAAAACATGTTTGTAAGAATAAACGCTGAACATCGAGTATAAAATGTTCATACACAAAATCCAAAAGCATTAATTCACATAAAGCCAATGAGTAATTAAAAGTTCTCCCCATCGTAATTGGTTTAGGTCAGAAACCAAAGTTTTTCCATCTAAACATCTATGGATGTGCAAGATACATCCATAATGCTCCACCACAACACTCTAATACTGATCCTCAAAGGAGGTTATAGATGTTGGATAATATTGAGAGTTGTCCCTGAAGGATTTATGTAAGACTCAATTTGTAGATTGTCATTTTAATGAGTCAGTCTTTCTAACATTAGGGGGAGAAAATAAACAGCTAGAGAAAGATTAAAGTTGGAATGAATTATCATGGATCATCGGACTACATAATGTGAAATAGAAGTCCTAAAGATAATTCATTCACAAAAATTATTGTATCAGTTGCCAAATACATTTACTGACCCAAATATAGTGATTAAGTCACTTACCAGCTGTAAATGCTCTAAAGAATTAATGTCCCATAAGGACAATATCAAGCTGCTAGTAAGTCTAAAGAACGCATGAAGCGTGATAGTCTGGTTGGTTCTGAATATTAAAATCCTGAGAAAAGTAAATGAGCATAAATTGACAATGGTCAAACCGAGGAAACAAATATTTTTGAGTGATCTCCAAAAGAGACATTAAACATGACAACAGAAAAAAAAAAAAAAAGTCAGGTACCAGAGAAAATGAAGAGATTTCGAGAATTAGTTATGTCATGTGTGGAATAAAATGGAACCAGAAAAGCAAATCGACGTCATAAATAAAATATTTGCATGCAATGTAGAACTTGATGTTATGAACGAGAAAGTGGACCAAGAAACAAAGTCTATTGCATTGTGTACACAAATTAATGATTTGGCCAAATCGAAAAGAAACAATAGACACAAAATCTCTTAGAAAAAGAGAAGTATTTGGACCAGAAGTCTTTACACCTAAAAAGTGTAAAACTAGTGGGTTATAAATAGACATTTGTGCCGAAGAAGAATGAATATGAAGAGATATACTCTTATGTGGTGGATGCAACTTTCAAGTTTCTTAAGTCCGGTAATAAAAGAAGAACTTGACTTATACGACCCACTAAATAATGACACTACGACGAAAGTCCCTGAAAGATACAATGATTGAAGGAATAATGATATCAAAATTATGTTCCCGGAGAACACTAGCTATTCGGTCAAATGAATAGAAATATGTAACATGGGTATAATCACGAAAGTGAATATATATGGCTAACTAATACCCATGTAAATTTATCAAAGTATTATGGATCAAAAGAGATCCTTAATCTGAACATCATCAAAATTCTTGAAGAGTTATCGAAAATAGTATGATGAAAAGAGTATGGGATAAAATATCTTGGAAAGACAAAGTTGTCTTCGGGTATCCCAAATTTACAATTTAGCAAAAGAGATGTTATCTAAAAAGATCATCACATGATTTGCATAAAAATGCTCACATATATTTGGTTTTGAAATACCATACTTTAATGTCAATTTGAGAAATGTGTTTTCTTCTTTCATAATTGAAAGATGAACAAAATAAGCATGAGATAACTCTTATATACAAGATAGATGTTTACAAGACTTTATGTAAAAGGGATAATTTGGCTCGAAGTTCAAATGCTCTTGATTACTTATAAAAAATGAGTCATGGATTAGAAGTCTAAATGACCTAAATTATAAGATAATCATACGACTTTATTGACTGAGGTTATACTTATAGTAATTGCCAAAAGATGGTGTATATGATTGGAATGTATCTTTTGAAAAAGATACTTCCAAGGGAGAGAAATATAACGATTGGAATGTATCTCTTGAATAAGATATTTCAAATGAGGAGAAATATGATGATGTGTGTGGTTGTACTCTTTTTCCTTATCATGGTTTTTATCCCATTGAGTTTTTCCATGAAAGGTTTTAATGAGACAACAAATAACACACAAATAAGGAACACTTAAAGGAAATATAAAAATGAAAGTCTATCTCAATTCCAAAGTCTTTGTCAACAATTTATGAGATCAAGTGAAGCAAAGAGAATGATCAAGATAAATCCTCAGCAACATCATGCACTGCAGAAGAATGGCGATATTAATGGGTTGAAGATTGTTCAAGTTATGATTTTGAAGAGTTATTTACCAAAGCGTTTTCAACTGCTACTATCAAGAAATTAGTTCATCTTACTGGATTATGTCTTCTCAAATATCTAGACGGATGATTTCATGAAGGGGAGTAATTGTGGGCTACACTCTTTTTCCTTATCATGGTTTTTCCCATTGGGTTTTCCTGGTCAAGGTTTTAACAAGGCATCATCTTATGTGTTAGAAGATATTTTGATAATGGACATCAAAGGGGGAGTGTTATGGGTTAATATGTGGATTAGCCCGACTTCTCTTTGTACTTATTGAAACAACCAAGTTTTTAAAAAAAAAATTTAATTAGCCCGAATTAATATTCTCGTAAATATTAATTCTCAACAGCTAATACAACATCAAATAATGCGGAAGACAATAAGTCAAATAATTCATTAAATCAAATAACATTAATTCAATAAATAATAACCAATTCCAGAATTCATATAAAATAAACTCGCGACCTAAACACCAGGTTCTGCTAACAACTTAAACAATTCAAAAACAATAAACCCTATCATCCTCTTCCTCGGCCCTGATTATGCGATTACACTTTTCTTTTATCTGCATCACATGAAAAGAGATGCGTAAGTATTATCACAAATACTTAGTGAGGCGATCACCCTGCCTACAGGCCAATTACGCAATTTCCAGACAATTTCCAACATTTAAAATAATTTCCATAATTATTAAATAAATTTCAAATAATTAAAATAATTACCACAATTATTTATACCAATTAATTAATTAATTAAACCATTTAAATAATTAATTACACTAATTAAACCACTTAAATTCAATTACACCAGATTAAACCAATTAATTCAATTAAACCATTTAATTAAATTAAACCGAACCAATTGACTAATTGAAAGCAATTAAAACATTAAACCGATTAAACCACTTAACCGGAACCGCACAGACCGCAGTGTCGACTGATACCAGCAAGTGGTGTCGCTCGACACTCGCCTCTGGGTGTCGCTCGACACCAATTCGCAGGAGCGAATTCCAGAACGACGAACAGTGACGGAAAACACCCAAACAACAACAATTAGCACCAATAACACGATTAAACACACATATCAACCTCAACTCAACATAAACTCAACCAATCAATCAAGTTTCTAGCAAATCACGAGTCTACGGTCACGCACTCACCTCAAATCGGATTGAAACAAAGGGATAAAATATGAACAACAAGAACAGCAACAAACAACTTCAGATCAAGCCTCAAACTCGCAAAATCGCCCAGAAACTCCTTCTTTTCCTCTCTCACGTTTTCTGCCTCCTTTTTGTCTCAAAAGTCGTGAAGAAAGGCTGCTCTCCTTCTTTTAAACTCGACTTAGGGTTTCCCTTACCAAACCAGCCCAAACCGGACTACTCAAAACAAACTGAAATTGATTTGCCAAACTGATGTCGATCGACACCTCCTTGGTGTCGCTTGATACCACCTGCCTAAAACGGCAGTGAGGTTTACGGATGTTACAGTTCTCCCCCACTAAACTGGACTCGACCTCGAATCCCAGCAAAACACGTCTACAAAAGACAACAAAACCTGGCCCCACATGGCCACACATTAGAGATCCTCAACTGATCCCAGAGACTCTCAACTAATCTTATGTTATATGCACGTTTCCAGACATCATTACTCTTAACTTAACACTCGAACCACTTATACTAGGGCTACTACACCCAGATAAGTCTACTGGAGAACCCTATCTCCGAGGGAAATGCAGGAGAACCACCGTCTCAAGAGAAACACTATCCTCTTGATACTCTACTCGCGACTTGTCAGCCACTAGTAAGTAAACACCCCTAACCACTTATACTGAGGCTAATACACTCAGATAAGTCACTCATACTGAGGCTACTACACTCAGCTGAATCTGCAGGAGAACACTATCTCCAAAACGTATAGAGTAATAATTCTGAAAAGCCCATAACATAAATGACTAGGTTTGTCTCACGACCAAAAACTGGTCAACAACTCGTAACATCTGAAACCCAGGCTTAAAACACAACACAGATTTATAAGGAAACTCCATCTCATAAATCTCCAAAAAGGTATATTGTTACAATGAAAGCAAAAATACATAAACCGCAACAACAACATAGCACAAAGCTAAACAAATGGAACTACAAAGATGGAAGAAGCTCATTCCACGACCTGCTTGTCGAACCACTTCATGAACTTCAGCTTCATCTTTGCCTCTGGCTCCCAAGTATCCTCCTCTGTACGGCTACAATCCCACAGAACTCTCAGCAACGGTATCCTCTTGTTCCGCAAAACCTTGACTCTCCTCTCGAGAATCCTCACAGGAACCGCCGGAACCGTCAAATCTGACCTAAGATCCTCTGGAATCCTAGCCACCAACTCCTCTGAAGGATGACGACACTTCCTCAACATCGAAATATGAAACACCTTGTGAAAGGCTCTCATGATCGGAGGTAAGTCCAGCCGATACGCCACTGGTCCAACTCGCTCTACAACCGGAAATGGACCCATAAAACGCGGACTAAGCTTGTTCTCTGCTATGGATCTGTTAGGACCTCTCAACATAGCCATCTTGAGATACACTCTATCTCCAACCTGAAACTCAAGCTCTCGCCTCCGCCTGTCAGCGTAACTCTTCTGCCTATCCCGAGCCTCCTTCATGTTCAGCCTCAAAACACGGACCTTCTCTGTCGTTTCCTGCACAAAAGTAGCTCCATAAATGCTGTGCTCCCCCACGTGGGTCCAGCATAAAGGTGTCCTACATGGCCTCCCAGACAGAGCCTCAAAAGGAGTCATGCCAATACTAGCCTGAAAGCTGTTGTTGTACGCAAACTCTGGCAAACACAAATGATCTGCCGAATGGCCACCCCAATCTAGCACACACATCCTCAGCAAATCCTCCAATGTCTGAATCGTCCTCTCTGACTGCCCATCAGTCTGTGGATGATAAGCTGTACTCATATGCACCTTAGTGCCCATCTCTGTCTGAAACGCTCTCCAAAATTCAGAAGCGAATCTCGGATCCCTATCTGACACAATACTGGTTGGCACTCCATGCAGCCTCACAATCTCCCTCACAAATTTCTTAGCCATAACAGTAGCTCCATTTGTCTTCATAATGGCCAGAAAATGTGCGGACTTGGTCAACCGATCCATAATCACCCAATTAGCATCATGAGTCTGTGAGATAGGTAATCCTACTACAAAATCCATCATGATCATGTCCCACTTCCACTCTGGAATGGGTAAACTCTGCAGAAGACCACCTGGAACATGATGCTCTGCCTTAACTAACGAACACGTGTTCCACCTCGCAACCCAATCAGCCACATCTCTCTTCATCTCGACCCAGTGATAATATCGTTTGAGGTCACGGTACATCTTGGTCGCACCTGGATGAATCGAGAACTTGCTCGCATGAGCCTCTCTCATAATATGCTGTCTCAACTCCTCAACTTTGGGTACACAAACCCGACCACGAACCAAAATTGTCCCGTTTGAAGAGACCTCATACTCGGAACCAACTGCTCACAACGCATCAGTCGACTCTGGTCACTCTACTGAGCCACTCTGATCCTACTGAGCAAATCTGCCTGGTCAGCTGCCTCCAAACCCAAAGACTCCTGCGAAATAGCATAAAGACGCAATGTACTAATCTTGCTGACCAAAGCCTCCACATCCTGCTCTCGAGCTGAATCAGCCCTCCGTCGACTCAATGCGTCTGCCACCTGATTGGCCTTTCCCGGATGATAGATGATCTCCAAATCATAATCTGCCAGAAACTGAACCCAACGCGTCTGTCTCGCATTCAGCAATGGCTGAGTGAAGATATGATGCAGACTCTTTTGATCCGTAAAGATCTGCACTGCTCCGCCTTAAAGATAAGACCTCCAGATCTTAGGCGCGAAGACCACCGCTCCCAACTCAAAATCATGCGTAGGGCGATTACGCTTACTGCCCTGCAACTGTCTCGAAACATAGGCGATCACTCTGCCCTCCTGCATCAAGACACAACCAAGACCAACTCCTAAAATATCTGTATACACCACATAAGGCTTCCCCGTCTCGGGTAATGCCAAAACTGGTGTACTAGTCAACATTTCTTTGAGCTTCTCAAAGCTCTCCTCGCACTTCGATGACCAAACAAATGGAACATCCTTCCCGGTCATCTTCGTCATAGGCTGAGACATGCTCGCAAACTCATTGACGAATCTCCTGTAGTAGCCTGCTAAACCTAGAAAACTCCTGATCTCAGTAGCGCTACTCAGTTTAGGCCAATCACTGATAGCCTCAATCTTCATCGGATCTACAGAAACTCCCTTTTCAGAAACAATGTGGCCAAGAAAACCCATCTCTCTCTGCCAGAAACTGCACGTGCTCAACTTAGCATACAGCTTATGCTCTCGAAGCTTCTCCAGAACCAGCCTCAAATGAGTTGCATGCTCCTATAAACTCCTCGAATACACCAAAATATCGTCGATGAAGATGATAATGAACACGTCCAAAAACTCCCTGAACACATCGTTCATCAACCTCATGAAAGTTGTCGGCGCATTAGTCAAACCTAAACGCATGACCACAAACTCAAAATGCCCATATCTCGTCCTGAACGCCGTCTTAGAAATCTGGTGATATCCCGATGCCAAATCTATCTTGGAGAACCAGGTAGCACCCCTCAGCTGATCTAGTAACTCATCAATCCTCGGGATAGGGTACCTGTTCTTCACAGAGACTCAGTTAAGTCCCCGGTAATCAATGCACAACCGGAAACTGCCATCCTTCTTCTTCACGAACAACACCGGTGCTCCCCACGGCGAAACACTCGGCCGAATAAAACCCTTGCTCAAAAGGTCTTCTAGCTGCTTCTTCAGCTCTGCCAACTCTGCTTGCGCCATCCTGTAAGGTGTCTTCGATATCAGAGCTGTCCCTGGCTCTAGCTCAATCGTGAAAGGATCAAACCGAGATGGTGGTAATCCCTTCAGCGACCGAAACAGATCCTCGAACTCCCAAACAACTCGAATATCCTCCAAAGCAACCTCACCACTGGACTCTGACATCACAATCGTCACCAAGTAAGCCTCTCAACCTCGCTTTATCATCTGCTCTGCCTGAATGATGTGAGCGTGGGATTGCTTCAAGTTTTACCCACTAGAACTACCTGCAAGTGCACAGCAACGAGGTAAGTATAGATGGGATCGAATCCACAAGGACCTATCGGTTGTACTACAAATTGTGTGGAGGTTGAATCAAGCTAAAACAAAATAGGGTTTTGTTTGGATTGTAACTAAAATGAAAGTGTCAAACGAGTAAAGGAAATGGAGATCAATATGTGAGGATACTAGGTATTGGGCAAACCTCAAGGCATCATGAATCATTAACAAGATAATCAAATGGAAGGGATGAAGTAAAACCGTTCATGAACTCATAACACAAAGATATAGTTTGATCCATGAAAACAAAGAGAAACATTTGTTATATGTTTTATATACATACAAAACAAAGAAAAACAGAACAAAAGAAAAACAGAACAAAAGATAATCTCAACGCCATTTTCCAACGCAGCAGTCAACGACAATAACAAAAACTCAGCAAAAAACAAAAGCAACTACCTAACAAAGCTAGTGCAAATCATATTCTTTCTAACTAAATAGTCTTTCAAATGTCTAAACACATAAGCACATACAAGGCTAACAGTTTGGCACAACACACCTTTGATCCAAATGAGTTCTCGAGGCTGATGATTTGGTGATATGCCAGACTTTTAGTTACACGCCAGTTTGAGCATCTCAGACTAACTACGACAACCTCATTGAACTTTGTGCCCAACATAGTACCGATATCAGGTATAGCTTCCATAATCCAAACCTGAAAAGCATAGTTGAATCCTCTCAGAACATAGCTCCTCGGACTGCTTAATTTCACCCTTGTGTTGATGATCGATTGCACCAGATAATCAAAGCTGCGAAGACCCCATGGATAAGCCCGCAGCTTATCAAAATCCATAACCAGCTTGATGTACTCGTCTGAGATGCACATCTTCTCATCCTTTGCCATCAGCACACCAGCAATAACACACAAATACACCAATCTGAGCCTGTCCACACGGGTCCACCTATGAATGTCTTTCATATGCGACTTCTTAATCGAGAGGATGCTAATCTTACCGCCTCTCTTCAGCAACTTACTCCAGAAACCGCCATCATCAACAAAATTCTGAAGTTCATAGTTGCCATCGTCTTCACACTTCAACCCGGTAACCGCATGGTACTCTTGCATTGAAAATCGCAATGGTCTCCTAGCAAAAACTTACCACAACTCATGCTTCTTGGCAGTAAGAAGCTGCCTGCACATCATACTGTGCACCAAAGTCGCTGAGAATCCTAGATGGTTTTCATGAATGGCAAAAACAGGAGCAAAAACTGGGTCTCTCTTCACAGCATTGTACTCATCTGGCATTTTTTCACTGAGAAAATCCAATATCGACATCTTGCAACTATTGTTGATCTTGTCAACTTGTGGTTCGGTTCCTTGCTCATACAATCTTTTAGGCAACTCTGCATCCATTTCTACAAGTAATAAAAACAACAAAAACAAGTACATTAATATCAGAGAATATAGAGTAATTATAATGAAATTCCAGAATAACCAAGGGGCTAAAACAAACATTCGATGAACACATAAGAGAAAGCTAATATGGAAGCAAGTTGCAAAATTTTCATTCAAATGTCTAAACGCAGAAGGACATACAAAGCAGAAAAAGCAAATTGCAATCTTACATTGAACAAACACTAGAGAGAAAGCAATATGAGTCAATGGAAAGAACTTATATGAAAGCAACCATGATCTAGAAAAGAAACATGCGAGAAATCGTTAAGAAAAAGAAGAATCAATGTTTCACATTAAGCAATTTCTAAAACAAAAACAAGCAAATTTAGCACCTATTAACTCCACCTCGAACCATAAATCCCGAATTCAATCACAATTGCAATTTTACTAAATGTAAACACAATTTTACCAATTCAATCAATTTCTACACTTAGTCAACACATTTAACTGAAGAGCGGTGAGAAGTACAAAGAAAGATTCCACTTGATATCCAAACTTTTTTCTGATCTGTCAAAGAGGAAAAACAGGCATCAAGAAGCATGAGAAATGTCCCAATTCCAATGACATATAATCAGAAAGAGAGAAGCGTAGCATAGAGTTGAAGAGGAACTTGCTAACAAATAAACTTCATACCTGAATCTGGAGAAATCTTAAGGTGGATACTATGATGCAGCCCAACACCAAACGAGCTGTAAGTCAATGAAGAAACAATGGCTTTAGGATTCAAGAAGACACAGTGGTAATCAATTCAACTAGGGAAACGCAGAAGAGAAACCTGCAACAAGACTAAAAATCTTGGGGAAGCCAATACCAATTGCATATTGTAGTACGAAAAATTGCAAGAGGGTTCAATCAAAAGATAAAAGGAATTTCAAACTTACCTAACGGCGAGCGAATGGCGAGGAGCGAACGGGAATGGACCGAACGGCGAGGTCTCGAACGGGAATGGACCGAACGGTGAGGTCTCGAACGGGAATGGACCGAACGGCGAGGTCTCGAACGGGAATGGACCGATCGAACGGCGAGGACTGAACGCCGACGACCAAACGCCGAGGAGCGGAAGAACGGCGTGAGGAAAAGTGGAGCAGGGGCGAGGAGCGGAAGAGAAAAGAAGGAGAAAAGAAGAGAAGAGGGCAAATGTCGAGAGAATTTGAGAAACATAATATTTTTTTTTTATTTAACAAATAATTTGTTAATTATTTAATAATTTAATTATTTATTAATTATTAAATTTTCTTAAACATGATGTGAAGGTTAAAACTGGGATTAAATTTTAATAAAGTGTATATGGACAACTTTTGGAAAAAAGAGAGTATAGGGACAAGAGTTCTCTTTTTTTTGGTGTGTTTTGCCAAATTTCCCAATAATATATTAGATTTTCGATTCGGTTGATATTCCGACTTAAAAAAAATGACGCCACTTGACCAATCTCTTGTGGTGAGCGACAATGGCTTTGAGTTTCTTGTGTTCATTCACGAAACATCTTGTGTTCACACTCCATAGCAAAACGGACGAGTTGAACGGAAGCATAGACACATTCGTAATGTGGCCAGAGCTCTACGTTTTCAATCACATTTACTGTTAGGTTCCTTGTTTAAGGACAAACAAGAACACTTTGGTTCTTATAAGACAAAACACGTTACTTCGCTTTTCTAGTCTGGTTGTCTTAAAAGTATTTGGCTGTCTCGCTTTTGATCATAACAAGAATCATCATGGCGACAAATTTGAGTCTAGGAGCATTTGTTTTGTGTTTCTCGCATACCCTTACGAAAGGGTTTGCGACTCTACAACCTTGATTCTGGAGTTATTTTTTCTTCACGTGATGTTGTCTTTTGTGAAGACGATTTCCCAAATGCTCCAATTTTTAAAAACAGAGGATCACCTATAATTTCTGCTCTGTCTTTGCCTGCAGATAACATGGCTACTCATCCTTCGATTGATTGGCCTGATTCTTATGATATATCAGAACTAGTCACTGATTCTGATCCAGAACCTGCACTGCAGTTTTAACTCCATCACTGCCTTTATCTTCTTCTGATCCAGAACTTTAAGAGAACCTGCATTTTGGACTTTGGACTCAAAGTTTTAATGTGACAGTTTTCTTCTTCTTGGATGTCAATTAATATCAGATTGGATATGTTCAATTTAGGTGATCAATACGAGAAACAGCTTCCGATGATTGGTGCTTTTTTTTAAAAAAAAATTATATCTTCTTCTATGGTGTTAGGAAATCACATTTTTGGCTTTATACCTAATTTAGAAGCCAAAAAGGGCATCCCGTCTTCCCTAGCTTTTCCTTATCGCTTATTGAAGGAACTGATGAATATTCTATCGTCTTGCATGTCAGTGAACTTTTTAAGGCTTCAAACAGTACTTTATTTACAAGATTGAATGTGACAAAATTTTATATGGGTTCACTTAGAATGTTAATTTGTTGCATAGAAATTCCAAGCTCTGACATTCTCAGAAAACGTGTCTATGTTTCTTCGAAAATCTGAAGGAATATTAAGTGGAGTTATCTAGCTTGGGAATTGATATTTGTAATGTTTGTAATGTTTCTCCGATTTTTCTCTCACGTTTGAGTAAATTGTTTATGCCTTCTTTAATAAAACCCAAGCAAAGAAATCAATAATACGTGTGTGCTATGGATTATTTCTATTGGTTTATAGCTTGCAAAAGGACCATGACAGTATGACACTACCACTAAAGAATTTCCTATGTGGTCATGAGTAAGGAATTTCATATGACTTCCATTTGTTACTTTAGCGTATGTGTAGGCAACAGAAAACATGTATAGAGGAATCCTGCAACTGTTTCGGCTAATTTTAAACAGTTCGCAAGTACAATATAACGGAATGACGAAGGAGAAGACATCTTATTAATCAATTGAGTATCGAGTTACAATGAATCAATATCGAAGATCAACTTAAGAGAATATCATCTATCGATCATCGTCTGTTGGTCATCGCCTATCGCTCCTTATAGGTTGATTCTCATAGGTTGCTTGTCGTTGGTCGACCCTTGTAGGTCGCTCGTCGTAGGTCAACCCTTGTAGGTCGCTCGTCGTAGGTTGATCTAGAACCAAGCTTTGTCAAGGTATGGTCGCTCGTGGTCGCTTGTTATAGCTGAGTTATTCGTCACTTCTATTAGGAGGCGATGAGAATATAGCTACTAGGAATTTCTATGCTTATTGTTTGTCGTTGGTCGGTCTTCCTCGGTTGATTGTCATTGGTCGATCGTCGTTTGGTACCTTTAGCACCATCGACAATCTCTGTCAATGCGTATAGGAACTGACGATGATCTTATTGGTGTTTATGTAACATGGTAATGACATCGCCAGTGATTTGAGTTATTGATGTAGATCTCGTCAATGCTCTTTGGCAACGACGAGATAATAGCCTCTAGGGCTTCTTCTTAGATTATGTGTCGCTGCCTTTGAAGACCGGCGAGAGTATAACCCTTAGGGTTCTTATGAATGTATTCTCCTCTTGTCCTTGTTGAAGGACCTCAACCTTATTGGGCTGGGCTCAGACGTCAGTAGTAACTTTCTATTTTCTATGTCGGTCGTACCTCCTAATTTACTTTTAACTAGTATTACCTCTCGTGCATACGCATGGTACAATTTCGATTTTCACATTTTTTTTTCTAAAACACCAAATTTTCATAAAATTAAAACTAAATATTTTGTTATATAGAAAATACACGTATATGAGAGTAATGAGATCATTCTGAAAAAGCACATAGATAGTAAAAAAATATGTTCAAAATAAAAAGGTAATGAAAACTGAAAAAAACAAATGTTAATTTTAATACAACATAATTATAGTCCACAAGGGCCAAACATTTTAAAAATCAGAGAAACTATCATATGCGATTGTCGATTGTCAGAGACAACAATTCTCATCTCGGAGCTATTCTGCCATGTTACTTTTTTCAATTTCTTCTTCGGCATCTTCTAACTCCATTACTTATGTGTTAATCAATTTTTTATTGCCTCCTCGTTCCCATTTCGATTTTGTTTTTATACAGTTTCGACATTGTAAACTTAAACAAAAAATATTATTTTAATTGGATTTTTCTTTAGCTAGAGTTTACAGTTTTTGGTTTAAAATCAAATTTTTTGGTATTGTATTGAGATAAATTTGCACTTAAACATAATGAGAATATGGTTAATTATATTAGCTTCCTATATTTTTCTTTAGCAAAAAAAGAAAAGTTTCCTATATATTTGTTTTGCAAAGTCCAGCTATTGCTACTATTTTTTTTCCGGTTATTAAACTTCAGGTTTCAAAGTGGGACGTTTATCCTAATATAAATTGCTGACACCAAATGTCTTTCAATTTTGCATATGTATTTTCAACCTTTGGAAGAAATTTGCATGCCTCTGTTTTTGAGTTTTAAAATCATTTGTGTATTTTTTTTTTGTTAGCAGCACTTAGAAGGGAAAAAAGTTGGTGGTGCTAATATGCCTGGTGCTATCAGATAAGCTATTCTTTTGTTCAAAAGGTATTTCTAAGTCTTGTCTCATATTTATTTGTGTCCTGAAATTTGTTGAGTTCTCATGGAAGTTAGCATAATAATATTCTTTGAAGTTGAAATATATGAAGGATTATTTAGTGAACATAATTAGAGGCATTTTTTAATAGTGAATGCAATGATTTTTATAGACACTGATTTTCTTATTTCTGTGGAGTTTATGTTCCGTTTGCATGATTACATACTCGTCTCTCTCCAATGCCTACTCCACTGTACTGCTACATTTCCCCTTTCTTCTCTGATTTAGGTACTTCTCATACATTGTTTTTCTTGCTAACAATTAGTTATAATATAAGCATATTTTTGGTTTTGCGTTAGTAAGCATTGCAATGAAAAATATCCTTTTAAAAAAATAGCTGTATTAAGATAATAAAACATCATTTTTTACATAAACCATTCGTCTTGAAAGTTCCAAGGAAAACACATTGAATCATTAAAAAAAAATCTTTTTTTTTGTGTTTGGTAGAATTAAAAGAAATCTTAAGGCCTGAAATCAGCTATGCTTAAAGTTACGATGTTGAATTTGTCGAAGGTATTTTATTCTAAACATGTACCTAGAAAAGAGATGAGCCGACATAAATTTTAACCTGAACAGAAAATATTAAACCTCAGAACTATTTATCGAAATCAAGATTTAGCTTTGATAATTTGTATTTGACAGACAATTATATGTTAGTTTAAGTATGAAACTCAATCTAATTTAATGTTCGCTAAATGATTCACATTATTATTTTTGGAGAATTGGTTATTTGTTATAAGAAAGAGAGAATGAAGTGTTTTCTTATTCCATGAGTGATAGATCCTATATATAGGAGTACAACATAGGGTTTCAAGGGAGAAGATACAAATGGTGAAGTGGACCTATTGGGCTAATGGACATCCACATATTTACCCATAACACTCCCCCCTTGGATGTCCATTATCTAAAATATTTTCTAAATGCGTAAGACTGTTGCCTCATTAAAACCTTTACAAGGAAAACCCAATGGGAAAAACTTTTGTTAAGGAAAAAGAGTGCAGCGCGTACTTACTCCCCCTCATAAGAACATCCGTCTAGATCTTTGAGATGACATTATCCAATAAGATGAATTAACTCCTTGAAAGTAGCAGTTGAAAACTCTTTGTTGAACGAGCCTTTAAAATCTTCAATTGAACAATCTTTAGAACATTAATATCGCCATTCTTCTGAATTATATTGTGTTGCTAAGGAATCATTTTGATCATTCTTTTTGCTTCACTTGATCTCATAAATGGATGACAAGAACTTTGGAAAGGAATTAAACTTTCACTTTAGACTTCCTTTACGTATTTCTTATTTGTGTGTTCTTTGTTGCCTCATTAAAATTTTTCATAGAAAACCCCGATGGGAAAAAAACCATGATAAGAAAAAAGAGTACAACAACACACATCATCATATTTCTCCACCTTTTGAAACAACCAAGCCTTTTTTTTTTAATTAATTATCGATGCGGAAATTCTCGAAAGAAATCAATAATATTAAACCAATTAAACCGTTCAACAATAAACCAATAACCAATAAAAACCAATAATAAATTCTAGCAACCTAAACACCAGGTTTGCTACAATATTGAAATCAAGCTAACACCCTAACAACGAATTCCGTGCTAGCCACAACAAGATTGCCAAAATCAAGTTCCTAGTCTCATCATCCTCTTCTCTCGGTCTCTTTCCGCGGAAGAACATTTCGACTACCTGCATCACATTAGGGAAAAAGATATGCATAAGTATTTAATAAATACTTAGTGAGGCAATCACCCCGCCTACAGGCCAATTACGCAATTTTAACAATTTTCAACAATAATAATAATTACCACCATCATTAAATCCTTCACTTTAATTATTAAATAATTACCACAATTAAATAATAATTTTTAAACACTTAAATAATTTCCACAATTATTTTTAGATCACTTAATTAATTAATTTCACCAATTATTAATTAATTCTCGAATTAAACCATTTAATTACATTTAATCCGGATTAAACCACTTAATCCAATTGATTTCTTAAACCGCCAGATAACCGGATTAAACCGGACTGTGTCGATCGTCACACACTTGTGTCGGTCGACACCTTGCCCGTTTGGTGTCGACCGACACCGGCTTGGTGTCGATCGACACCGATCCAGGAGATCGACGCCAACTTCGATTTTCAACACATAAACACCCAAATCACAAAATCAACACTCCACACGCGATTCAACCCGCGATTATCACATAAAACAACACGAAAACCACATAACTCTACCAAATCACAATCCACAATTCACCAATTCTCTTATCTGTGAGCCTACGGTCATGCACTCACCTTGACAAAGTATTGAAGAGAAGAAAGAGATGAAGAACAGCACAAATCCACCACGGATCAACCACAAAGCTCCAGAATCACCACTTTTTCTCTCTGCCTCTTTTTCTACTCTCAGAACTCGAAAAACGACAAAACAATGCGGCCACACACTTTATAACGCGACTTAGGGCTTCTCCCACATAACCAGCCCAAACCGGAACTCAAATCGAACCGAAATCGATTTTAACCTTTGGTGTCGACCGACACTACCCCCTGGTGTCGATCGACACCGCTTCCCAGAAGCGATAGATTGGTTTACGGATGTTACAATTCTCCCCCACTAAACTGGATTCGTCCTCGAATCTCAACACAACACGTCTACCACAGACGCAACTCGTCTACCACAGACGACACACTCGTCTACCACAGACGTCCAACTCGTCTACCACAGACGACACAATCCGGCCCACTTGGCCAAATACACGAGATCCACACTTGATCCCCGAGACTCACATCTATTCCTATGCCATACTTACATTTCCCAAACATCTTACTCTTAACTCACTCTGCCGGAGAACACTATCTCCTCTTGAGGAACACTATCCTCTCGTTACTTACTACGCAACACACTAGTCACTAGTAAGTAAACATATCACTTGTACTTGAGGTAGCGACCCTCTCGTACAAGTCTATCAGAGAACACTATCTCTTGGCAATGAGTTATTCAGGGACACCACGCCCTTAAAGTAGAAATCCGAAAATGTTTACGACATAACTGGAAAGATTGTCTCACGACCCACTGGTCAACACACTTGTAACATCCAAACCACAAACCATAAATGAGGAAAACACCATCTCATATAACTCAAAAATGTATATCGTTACAACGCCAAAAACGAAAATACATAAGTCCAACAACAGTAACAAAACATAGCACCACGCTATCACACTAGAACCACAAAGACGAAGAAGCTCACTCGATCATCTGCTTGTCGAACCACTTCCTGAACTTCAGCTTCATCTTTGCCTCTGGCTCCCAAGTCTCCTCCTCAGTGCCACTACAGTCCCACAAGACTCTCAACAATGGCACTCTCTTGTTCCGCAGAACCTTGACTCCCCTCTCGAGAATCCTCACAGGAACCGCCGGAACCGTCATATCTGGCTGAAGATCCTCTGGAATCTCAGCCACCAACTCCTCTGAAGGATGCAGACACCTCCGCAACATAGACACATGAAACACCTTGTGGAAGGCGCTCATAATCGGTGGCAGCTCCAACCGATAAGCTACTGGTCCAACTCGCTCCACCACCGGGAACGGACCCATAAACCGCGGACTGAGCTTGTTCTCTGCTATGGACCTGTTAGGGCCCCTCAACATAGCCATCTTGAGATACACTCTATCTCCCACCTGAAACTCAAGCTCACGTCGCCGCCTGTCTGCATAACTCCTCTGTCTATCCTGAGCCTCCTTCATGTTCAGCCTCAAAACACGGATCTTCTCCGTCGTTTCCTGAACAAAGGTAGCCCCAAACATGCTGCGCTCCCCCACTTGGGTCCAGCATAAGGGTGTCCTACATGGCCTCCCATACAAAGCCTCATAAGGAGCCATGCCGATACTAGACTGATAACTGTTGTTGTAGGCAAACTCCGCCAAACACAGATGATCAGCCCAATGGCCACCCCAATCCAACACACACATCCTCAACAGATCCTCCAATGTCTGGATAGTCCTCTCTGACTGCCCGTCTGTCTGCGGATGATACGCTGTACTCATATGCACCTTGGTGCCCATCTCTGTCTGAAAAGCCCTCCAAAACTCTGAGGCAAATCTCGGATCTCTATCCGACACAATACTAGCTGGCACACCATGCAACCTCACAATCTCTCGCACAAACTTCCTAGCCAAAACAGCCGCCCCGTCTGTTTTCTTGATGGCCAAGAAATGCGCGGACTTGGTCAAACGATCCACAATGACCCAAATCGCATCAAACGTCCGTGAGATAGGTAATCCCACCACAAAATCCATCGTGATCATATCCCACTTCCACTCTGGAATGGGTAAGCTCTGCAAAAGTCCACCTGGAACCTGATGCTCTGCCTTGACCAACGAACACGTGTTGCACCTCGCAACCCAATCTGCCACATCTCTCTTCATCCCAACCCAGTGATAGTACCGTTTGAGGTCACGGTACATCTTGGTCGCACCCGGATGAATCGAAAACTTGCTCGCATGAGCCTCTCTCAAGACCTCTCGTCTCAACTCCTCGTCCTTGGGCACACAAACTCGCCCACGAACCAATATCGTCCCATTCGCCGAGACCTCATACTCAGAACTAGCTGCCCGCGATGCATCAACCAAACCCTGATCATCCTGCTGAGCCACTCTGATCCTACTGAGTAAGTCTGCCTGATCAGCTGCCTCTAAACCCAAAGGCTCCTCCGAAATCGCACATAGCCTCAATGTACTAATCTCGCTGACCAAAGTCTCCACATCCTGCTCTCTAGCTGAATCAACTCGCCGTCGACTCAATGCATCTGCCACCAAATTGGCCTTGCCTGGATGATACACAATATCCAGATCATAATCTGCCAGAAACTCCACCCAACGCGTCTGCCTCGCATTCAGCAAAGGCTGAGTAAAGATATGCTTCAAACTCTTGTGATCTGTAAAGATCTGCACTGCACCACCATAAAGATAAGACCTCCAAATCTTGAGTGCAAAGACCACCGCTCCCAACTCAAGATCGTGTGTAGGGCGGTTGCGCTCACTGCCCTGCAACTGCCTCGAAGCATAAGCAATCACTCTGCCCTCCTGCATCAAGACACAACCCAACCCAACACCTGAAGCATCTGTATACACCACATAAGGCTTCCCCGGATCAGGTAATGCCAACACTGGGGTACTAGTCAACATCTCCTTGAGCTTCCCAAAGCTCTCCTCGCACTCCGGCGACCTTGACAAAACCCTTGCGCTCACCAGCGCTACTCTGGATACCTCCACTCTCGGCACACTCCGGAGTAATGAAGCAGTTCGATGCTCCCGAGTCAAACAGCACGTGAGACTCAACACCACCCACTAACAAGGTCCCTACACATTCACAAGTGTTGAGAACCCTAAACACTATCACAGTAAAATAAAGAACAGACAACCACACCACAATTCTACACTAAGAATTTACGAAGTCTGAATCAGAATTTTACCTGTGATCTGGCCTGACTGGCTGGTCTGGCCCACCTCTGCCGAAGAGTACACCCTCGGCGCTGCTCCCAACTGCTCCAACGGCTGCACTGCTGCAATCTGCGCCACCGGCTGAACCGACGCCACTGACACCTGCTGCAACTTGGGACACAAGGGCTTGATATGCCCCGGCTCCCTGCAGTGAAAGCACACTCTAGTATCCCGAGACGCACTACTCTTGGGACAACTAGCCACCCGATGCTCCAAGCTCCCACAACTGAAGCAACCACGAACACTCTGGCTGCCCCCAGCAACCTCCTCAAGTCTCCTCTTCTGGCCCTGCGCAGGCTTGCCGCCCCTGCTAGAACCAGAACTGAAACTCCTACGCTGATGCTGTTGCTGCTGGCCCCTCGGCTGGGTAGCAGGAACAACCGCAGCTGGCACCACAACTGGACCAACCTGCTCACGAAGGTCCTCCTCGATGGACGCTGCTAGCTCCACCAACTCTGCCCTGGTAGAATACGAACTACCTCTGCACTG
This sequence comes from Erythrophleum ivorense, assembly GCA_026724425.1. NCBI lineage: Eukaryota > Viridiplantae > Streptophyta > Magnoliopsida > Fabales > Fabaceae > Erythrophleum > Erythrophleum ivorense. The sequence goes on from JAIUCV010000068.1 coordinate 1,476,979, forward strand.
AGTCCTGATACTCGATCGAAGACCCTGAAGGAATCTCGCCATCAGACTCCGCTCACCCTCAAGACTGTAACCAGTATACGCCACAAGTCTGCCAAACTCAGCGTCGTACTCTCGCACTGACATATCTCCCTGAGTCAATGCCACAAACCTCAACTGAAATCTGTCTCTGGCCTCCTGAGGAAAATACTTGGCGTTGAACTCCGCTAGGAAGTCACCCCAAGTCCACGCTGCTCTCCTCAACATGACAGAACGCCACCACAAGTGTGCATCCCCACCAAGGTAATGCACTGCCAACTCTACCTGGTACCCCTCTGGACACCTGACCGAACGGAAGTTCCGTTCCAACCTCTGCCGCCACTCATCGGCCTCCTCGGGCCCACCTCTACCCTCAAAGAAAGGCGTCCCGATCCTCTGCATCTCCCTCATCATCTCAAGATAGGAAGGATACCCAACAACTGCAGCACCATGCTGCCCAGCAAAAACGCCCTGCTGTGCCCCCACCACCGGAGGAACACCCGGAGCCTGCTCTGGAACTACCTGCGGGAGACGTGCCAAAATCTGCGTCAGAATCCCCATCAACTGGTCACCAAGACCATGAGCCGGGGCGGCACCCGCACCTGGGGCAACCCCAACTCCCGCGCCCACACTAGCGCCCAAACTGGCCTCACTCGCCACAAACTGAGTCTCTGACGCTGTCGCCACACTAGGCGCCACACTAGGCACTGCACTCTCACCGGAATCAGCCTGAGCTCCACGACCACGGCCCCTGCCACGGCCTCCGCCACGGCCTCTGCCACGGTCTGCACCACGGCCTCTACCACGACCTCTACCACGACCTCTAGCTCCTGCATCCATCTCACTGCACTACCACAGCACAGTAGATGAGCAACTAGACAACACCAAACAAACCACAAGATAAAACACATAACTTACCGCGGAAAACTGGAAGACCGAGAGGATGAGACTACACTACCAACTTACTAACTCACATAATCAATTAAACACATAGTCAATTCATCCAATTCTACCAGTCCTAAAACCGTATTGGCTCTGATACCAAAATGAAACAACCAAGCCTTTTTTTTTAATTAATTATCGATGCGGAAATTCTCGAAAGAAATCAATAATATTAAACCAATTAAACCGTTCAACAATAAACCAATAACCAATAAAAACCAATAATAAATTCTAGCAACCTAAACACCAGGTTTGCTACAATATTGAAATCAAGCTAACACCCTAACAACGAATTCCGTGCTAGCCACAACAAGATTGCCAAAATCAAGTTCCTAGTCTCATCATCCTCTTCTCTCGGTCTCTTTCCGCGGAAGAACATTTCGACTACCTGCATCACATTAGGGAAAAAGAGATGCATAAGTATTTAATAAATACTTAGTGAGGCAATCACCCCGCCTACAGGCCAATTACGCAATTTTAACAATTTTCAACAATAATAATAATTACCACCATCATTAAATCCTTCACTTTAATTATTAAATAATTACCACAATTAAATAATAATTTTTAAACACTTAAATAATTTCCACAATTATTTTTAGATCACTTAATTAATTAATTTCACCAATTATTAATTAATTCTCGAATTAAACCATTTAATTACATTTAAACCGGATTAAACCACTTAATCCAATTGATTTCTTAAACCGCCAGATAACCGGATTAAACCGGACTGTGTCGATCGTCACACACTTGTGTCGGTCGACACCTTGCCCGTTTGGTGTCGACCGACACCGGCTTGGTGTCGATCGACACCGATCCAGGAGATCGACGCCAACTTCGATTTTCAACACATAAACACCCAAATCACAAAATCAACACTCCACACGCGATTCAACCCGCGATTATCACATAAAACAACACGAAAACCACATAACTCTACCAAATCACAATCCACAATTCACCAATTCTCTTATCTGCGAGCCTACGGTCATGCACTCACCTTGACAAAGGATTGAAGAGAAGAAAGAGATGAAGAACAGCACAAATCCACCACAGATCAACCACAAAGCTCCAGAATCACCACTTTTTCTCTCTGCCTCTTTTTCTCCTCTCAGAACTCGAAAAACGACAAAACAATGCGGCCACACACTTTATAACGCGACTTAGGGCTTCTCCCACATAACCAGCCCAAACCGGAACTCAAATCGAACCGAAATCGATTTTAACCTTTGGTGTCGACCGACACTACCCCCTGGTGTCGATCGACACCGCTTCCCAGAAGCGATAGATTGGTTTACGGATGTTACACCTTTAAAGTATCTTCTTCAAGAGATACATTCCAATCGTTATATTTCTCCCCCTTGGAAGTATCTTCTTCAAGAGATACATTCCAATCATATACACCATCTTTTGGGGATTACTATAAGTATAGTCTCAGTCAATAAGATCGTATAATTATCTTATAATCTTTTAGGTCATTTAGATTTCTAGTCTATGACATCCTTTTCCATAAACAATAATTTTTTTTGGACTATTTGTACATCAAGCCAATCTTTCTCTTTTACATACAATCTATCTTATGCTCATTTTGATCATCTTTCAATTATGAAAGAGACCAACACATTTCTCAAATAGAATTTAAAGCATGGTACTTCAAGACCAAATATATGTGAGCGTTGTTTATGTAAATCACTACAAGAAAACTTCCATTTAGCCACTCCATTTTGCGACTCGACCTGTAGTCGCTAAACTCTGCTGCTGATTTGCGACTCATTTGTGACTCATTTACTACTACATAATATTAGTCGTAAAGTAGTCGCAATTTTGGTACCGGAAAGTGTCGTGGTTATTCAGTCGCAAAATTGCAACCGTTTTGCGACTAATCTAACACTAAATTATTTAGTCGCAAAAAAGTAGCTAATGAATCACCGTTTTGCGACGACTTTTTCAGTCTCAAATATGGAGTCTCAAAACGAGTCGCTAAATATAGTAGTCGCAAAAGAGTCGCTATACTTGCTACTGTTTAGCGACTATTTTCTGTAGTTTCATAAAAGTAGCATATTAGTGGCTATATATAAAACACATGTCTCCCGTGCCTTTGTTAGGTTGGTGTACCTAATTTGTTGGTGTACCTAATTTTTTAGAGACACCACATTTGTAGTCGCTAATGAGTAGCTGTATAGTCACAAAGTAGTAGCAAATAACTCTATATATTCACACGATCGAGCATTCTCCTTCAAGTTAAGAAAAAACAAAATTATATAAACTTTGGAGAGAAAAAAAATGGTGGGAAATTATAATTTTCATAATTCTAGAGAGTGGATGTATAATAGAATAGATGGGCGTACGGGAAATATTTCGGCCGAGTTCGCTTCTGGAGTAGAAGAATTCATGAATTTTGCAAGCAATCAGCCATTAGCGCTTAGCAGTGGTGGTAAGTTTTATTGCCCTTGTATTACTTGTCAAAATGATAAATTTCTTACGGGGCGTAAAATTTGGAACCATCTGTATAGTAGAGGATTTATGGCAAATTATTATATCTGGTATATGCATGGGGAAGAATTGGATGTCGATTTAGGAACAAGTCATGTTGATAATCCAAGTTATAATAGTAGTGTTGAAGCACAAGATGCTAATGTAGAAGATGATAATGTCGAAGATAGATATGTCGAAATGGTGAATGATGCATTTCCTGATGTCTCCAATACTGATAATTATTATCAAGAGGAGGGTAATCAAAATGCAGAAGAACCTAACAATGAGGCAAAAATTTTTTACGACATGTTAGATGCTGCAAAAATTCCATTGTATGATGGTTGTCATGAAGGCCACTCACAATTATCTCTAGCAGCTCGGTACATGAACCTTCATGCCGATAATAATATGACCGAAAGGGGTGTGGATGGGTGGGCATAACTCATAACAGAGTACTTGCCTGACAAAAACCAGGCAACTGAGTCATATTACGAGACGGAAAAATTGATGCGGAATCTAGCCCTCCCATATTATACAATTGACGTGTGTATTGAGAATTGTATGATCTTCTGGAAAGAAGATGAAAAGTGGGATGCGTGTAAATACTGCGGAGCACCAAGATATAAGCCTAGCGATGGACGAACCAAAATACCATACAGTCGTATGTGGTATTTACCTATTGGCGACAGACTAAAACGTTTGTTCCAGAGCGAGAAGACCGCATCAGCAATGAGATGGCATGCTGAGCACGAATCAGCGGAAGGAGAAATGTGTCATCCTTCAGATGCGGCGGAGTGGAAAAATTTTCAACAACTACATCCTCGATTTGCCGAGGAACCCCGAAATGTTTACCTTGGATTATGTACAGATGGGTTTAATCCATTTGGTATGTCCCGGAATCATTCGTTATGGCCTGTGATCATGACTCCGTATAACTTACCCCCTGGTATGTGTATGAAGACTGAGTTCTTATTTCTTACAATTTTGAACTCCGGACCAAAACATCCGCGAGCTAGTCTTGATGTCTTCCTTCGACCTTTGATTGACGAGTTAAAAGAATTGTGGTCTACAGGAGTCGAGGCTTATCATATATCATTGAGTCAAAATTTTAATCTTAAAGCAGTGCTTCTATGGACAATTAGCGATTTCCCAGCTTATGGCATGTTGTCAGGATGGACGACACATGGTAGATTATCTTGTCCAATTTGCATGGAGGATACAAAGGCTTTTCAACTGCCAAATGGAAGGAAGACTTGTTGGTTTGATTGTCACAGGAGGTACCTTCCGCATGGTCATCAGTTAAGGAAAAATAAAACAAACTTTTTGAAGGGAAAACATGCTTTAAAGGACTATCCGCCTCAGTCTCTTACCGGTGAGCAAGTTTTGTATGAGCGAATAAGGCATGTCAATCCACTAAAAACATCTGATTGCGGTGGAAATGGTCATGAAGTTTAAAAAAAAGGATACGGAGATTGGCATAATTGGCACAAAGAAAGTATATTTTGGGAATTGCCGTATTGGACAGACCTCAATCTACGGCATAATCTAGATGTTATGCATATAGAGAAGAATTTTTTTGATAACATCATGAATACCGTTATGAACGTTAAAGACAAATCAAAGGACACGGTTAAGTCAAGGTTGGATGTCGCAATTTTTTGCAATAGGGAAGAGCTACATGTGGACACTCGTGGCAGAGCTCCTTTTCTATCTTTAGATTGACTCCAACTGCGAAAGAACAGTTGCTGAAATGTGTAAAACACGATGTTAAATTTCCAGACGGCTATGCTTCAGATTTAGCTAGTTGTGCAGATATAGAAGGAGGGAAATTTTCAGGCATGAAGAGTCATGATTGCCATGTTTTTATGGAACGACTACTTCCATTTATCTTTGCAGAACTTTTACCAAAGCCTGTTCACCTTGCGCTATCAGGTACTAATAAGACAATATTTGATATTGCTATATTTTCCTATTGTCATGATTATGGATAATAATATATAACCATTTTAAATTTGTTTGTTGTAGGGATTGGAAGATTTTTTCGTGACTTATGTTCTAGAACTTTACAACAAAGCCGTGTTCAAATTCTAAAGGAAAACATAGTGACAGATATATGTCATTTGGAAATGATATTCCCACCTGCTTTTTTTGATGTGATGGAGCACCTCCCTGTACATCTCCCGTATGAAGCTGAACTAGGAGGTCCGGTACAATATAGATGGATGTATCCTTTTGAAAGGTTTTTTAAAAAATTGAAGGCCAAGGCGAAGAACAAAAGGTATGCGGCGGGATCGATTGTTCAATCATATCTGAATGATGAAATTTCTTATTTTACAGAGCACTACTTTCCCGCACATATACGTACAAAGAAAAGGTATGTAACTTATTACTTACTAATTATAAAAAAATTTGTTGCTAACAATTTTTAATGTTATTTTTATAGATCCAGTAGATTCGATGAAGGTGAAGTTCCTGTATATCCAGTTCCTGATGTACCCGATATATTTACTCATGTTGGTCGACCCAGTGGAAAAGGTAAAGAAATTTGGCTATCCGAGAAAGATTATCAATGCGCGCATGGCTACGTCTTGCGAAACTGTGAATATTTTCGACCTCTTAAAAGGTAATTATACGTTTTCAGTGATAACTATATAGAATATATACTTGATGAATATCTATATTGTAATATATGTTTATTTTCGTGTGTTCAGATTGTTCGAAGAGCAGATTCGTTTTACATATCCCGAGCTATGTGATAATGATGTATTGACCAAAAGAGACGAACAATTTCCAATATGGGTTAGAGATTATGTAAGTAATTGGTTAATATATACTTACAATTATATTTATGTCTATAAAACTAGATGTCTATACGTAATGCTTTACCTGTATTGTGAGCAGGTCAGTTCAAGAACCTTGAATCAATATGAAGCTTTTCCTATATGGGTTCAGGAGCTAGTGCAAGGTCCTTTAAACAAAGCGAAAATCTGGCCCATTTACTTTACAAGAGGTTATTTATTTCATACACGGAAATACGGGCACCGAAAAAGAACATGTAACTACGGGATATATGTCAAAGGAGTAAATTACTTAGATGCCTCTGATGAATCTGATTTTTACGGAAATTTAACACAAATTCTAGAACTTCAATATACGGGGTTGGTATCTTTGAAGATCACACTTTTCAAATGCGAGTGGTACGATCCTACCATCAGAAAAGGCACTCGTAAGAACGAGGGTGGAGTTGTCGATGTTCTTTCCTCAGGAAAATATTATAAATATGAACCATTCATTCTAGGTATTTTAATTATCAAGATATGATTTTAAATTTGTTTTCACATTTGCAACTTACTTATAACCGTTTATTAAAATGTGTGAACATGCTGCTTCTCAGGCGGACCAAGTTTGTTACATCCCATATCCATATGTTAAACAACAAAAAAAGTTGTGGCTAAGTGTTCTTAAAGTAAATCCAAGGGCAAATATTTTGGGGAATTACAAGGATAAAGAACCAACTCTTCTTCAACAAGAAAATGATGACGATGTGATATTGTCCACAATAATCGAAGATATCGTAATAGATAGTTTGGCGAACGGAGAAAATCCGATAGAAGATATTGATTTTGATGTCGGAGATGCTCAAGGAGGAGATGAATTTCAGTGTAATATATCATCTTCTGATGAAGATGAAGATGAAGATGAAGATGAAGATGAAGATGAAGATGAAACATACCAATAATGCGTTTTTTTATTTGAAATATGTTACTATTAGCGACGAAAAGCGGCTGATGTTTTATTTAATTGCTACTCAGTTGTGATTATCTTTGATTTCAATATTTTATAAATTATAAGTTCCTGTAGTCGCTAAATCGTAGCAAATTTGCGACTACACTGCGACTTTCTTTAAAAATATTTGATAATTTTCGTTTGCAGTCGCAAAATAGTCACTCCTTTTTCTCATTTTGCTACTGATTTGCGACTACAATTGATTTCTTTTATTTTTAAAGGTTTATTTTATTTAGTTTTTGTAAATGAAGATCCTAATACAACTACATTGACATAATTACTTCATAGAAACCATAATTTGTTTAAATTAATCCAAATTCATGATTTTTATTTTTTTATCAAACATGATTGTATATTTCTCAATGGAAAACATTTCATTTGATTGTAATATATTGGAAAATTGAAATATCTATTTCAAACATTTATAATGGACTGAGACATTAATGGATTTACACATGTTGTGCAGCAAAATTAGCAAATGTACCATTTAGGGGTTAGGGTATGAGGCAGTCAATATTTTATAAATTATAAGTTCCTGTAGTCGCTAAATCGTAGCAAATTTGCGACTACACTGCGACTTTCTTTAAAAATATTTGATAATTTTCGTTTGCAGTCGCAAAATAGTCACTCCTTTTTCTCATTTTGCTACTGATTTGCGACTACAATTTCCACCTGTTGTCGCAATGGCGTCGCTAAATTTGACGCTTAATATAACCAAAAATTTCACCCAAAATTTTCAATAACCGCCTAAAATGTCGATTAATTTTTTTGGTTTCTAAACCTCTAAGTTTCATCCCCTCTTCCCCTTTCTCAATCGACTACTTCCCCTTTCTCAATCGATCCGAACACCTCTCTCTCTCTGAATCTCTTTTGCATGTTCGATTCTCTCATCCTCTTCAACTTGATCGATCCGAACATCTCAATCGATCTATCCTCTCAATATCTCCATCTCCTCGCTTCCTCTCTATCATCTCAATCTCTCCTTCCAATCCTTCTCGAAATCAATCACTCTCTCAATCTCTCCATCTCCGACTCAATCTCTCTATCTCTCGGTTTCTCACTCATCTCTAAATCGGTCTCACCCTCTCAATCTCTCAATCGATTTCATCCACTCAATCGCCACATCTCGCATCTTCTCTTCAATGGCCGGTTCCGAAAAATCCCAGAGAGGTCGTGGCGGCAAAAGCGGCGGGATGGCGTCGTCTTCGGGAAGAACCTCTTCTCAGTCGTCGAACCCTAGTACCCCAACTTCAAACCTTCGCCCACTCCCTTCTCAATACGCTCACAACCAGAGCTCTTTTCCGGAGACACCACCACCGCGTGGCTCTGCTCTACAGCTACCAACGATTGGCTCTGCTCCACAGCCACCAGCGCGTCGCTCTGATCCACAGCCACCAGACAAAACCAGATGACTTAAATCGAACCGACTCGATTTTCCAATAACCGGTGTCGACCCACTGAACCGAGCAAAAAATCGAATTAAACCGCAATCAATTTCGCTAACCGATGTCGACCGACACCCTTCTAGTGTCGCTCGACACCAACTAACCAGGCGCTGCTTAACCTCTAAACCGACCGCACAACAATCAAACAAGAACATGTACAGCCAACTCCCAAAACAATACTTTTCGGTTTACGGATGTTACATTAGCCTAGAATACGTGAATGCTTTGAATCATTATACAAACTATATAAGGGCAACTAAGAAATAAGTATACACAGAACATGATGCTTTCTACAAAATAAAAAAGATGAACCAAACAAAATAAGAATTATATGCATCCTACATTCTTTTGTGTCGAAACCTCTATTACAATATTTCCACATCTGGATTTCTTATTCTTCGTTTATCAAGAACAAAGAGTCACTCATTAAATTAGGTTTTAAATACGGTAGTTAAATCGATCGATAGCGTCATATCCTCCTTGGTGCTTTCCCATCAATTTTTATCTGTTTCTCGGATCTGTGTCAATATATCAAAGCATAATTAATAATAATAGACATCAAACAACAACTAAAGCTGTCATCTAATCTCTGCCTCTTGAAGTCCACCAAAATTGATTTCAAGTAATCCTCGTATCTGAAGTAGATACGGAAGTAGTGAAACACAATTTATCAACCACAAATATATACACTATTCAAAAGTAGTCAAATAGATATGAAGAAAGTAAAATTATATCTTTTAAAAAACAAAAAAAAAGAAGGTAATCTTATATCATATGAAATATATATTAAAAGTAAACAAGTTCAAAAACATCAAAATTGAACCATCTACCTTTTTTGTTATTGGTATATCCTGTACTGCCAGTTATTTATTTCAATGGTCATGATTTTTTTCTGCAAACACTAAAAAAAAAAGCCAGAAAATTAGTCTCGCATCGAACCAAACAAAAAGAAGAAAACAACAACAAAGTAATAAGAAAAAAAATCGGTGTGACATATTAAAATCACAACCATGCCGGAACAAAACTGAAACCAAGACGGCCATTAGAAAAAAATGTTTGAAAATAGAACCAATGGTTTAACAAAAAATTATAACGTAGAATTAGAATCCATCGAGTACCTAGGAGAAAGAAGAGAGAAACATATATTGAATGTTGGAATAAAAAAAAATATAACTAAGAAACGATATATATAAGTCTTGAAGATTAGAGGTTCTTGTAAGTGTCGACATTATCGTGTAAGGAAAAAGAAAAAGAACAAAAAGTTAATCTTATTAAGTTTTATTAAGTTTTCCGAGTTTCGAAAAGTATATAGTTTATAGTTGATTAATTAAAAAGTAAATATATTAGCAAGATTTTTATTAAGGGTAATTTGTTAATTCCGCGGCTGAAAGCGAATGTGGTGCCTCGAAACAAAATTCTGATTTCGCAAATAATATAGGGGGATCTGTGAATATACCCCATTTTTTGAGACCTCTTGTCCTTTTACACATTTTTTGAAAATTCCCAAATTTGGACTCTAATACCCTTGCATATACTAACAATATGAAATAAATAGTTTTACAATTTAAAATTTTTAAAACAAATTTTAATAAATTCAATAATATTGTATCAAGATTATAGAGAATTTTTTCACAATTGTTTTTTGAAATTTGAAGTTCAAAAAATTAAATGAAGTTTGGTTCTACCAAGTTTGGTTTTCAAAGTAGAATATGTCTTCAACTAAATGCTCTAACATCTATCCGTAGTAGAACATGAATTCTACAGTCTGTTCAGTCATCTACCGTCGTAGAATTTGCCTTCTGCTAAATATCATACGTTCTACGAGTTGGTAGAATGGTTCGTCAATTGTTCTACGTGTTACACAGTTTTCTACCACCGGTAGAATCTATATTCTACTATAGACATTGTTTACTACCAATCGTAGAATATGTATTCTACCGTAAACACTCTCTTCTACATTTTTTAGATTGCATGTTCTGCCGAAAATACTGTCTTCTACTACTCGTAGATTATGTGTTCTACTCAAAACAACGTCTTCTACCGTAAGTAGAAACACCATTCTTCCGTTGACACTTACTTCTACGGAAGGTAGAATTCATCTTCTACGAAAATCTGAGAAAATATAGCAAAAATAGTAACTGAATATTTAAAAATCTTTTGAAAAATATATTTCCTTTTATTTCTTTTCTCAGCAAAAAAATCCCTAAACCTACACCTCCTTCCACGTTTTCTAATCTTCTTCTTCTTCTTTTTTACTTTTTCTTATCTTTTACTCTAGTTTTCTCTTAGATTTTGTGTTTCAATTTCTTTCTTGTCTTGGTTATTATCTTGCATATCTATGTAACCAGTGGCACATGGAAATCAATGCAATCAAGGGTTGGAATTTTGTTGCTGATGAGACAAAAGGAGCAAGATTAGTTGCTTTGGAATCCACAACTACCTTTGAAGAGCTAAAGACGACGGTATTGGAGGACTACTCAATCGAAAGTGGGTCCATTGTTGAGTTCAGTTATTTGCCTAGCGGATTGATCGACAACACAACATCTCCCCGAGTAGTAATCGACAATGATCGTAAACTGAAACTTTTTGTTGGATATATAAGGAAACAAGCGTCAAAACAGTTGTTTGTGACTTTCACGGATCCAGTTCAAAATGTAAACATTGGAATCGACATTGATTTGGATGACGACCCAACTGCGGATTCATTTGATGGAGAAGACAACAGATATTTCGACGATGAAGCAGAAATAAACAAAGGCCATATCTCTGACCTTGATGATGATGTAGACAGTGTGCGGTCTGAAAAAGTAGGGGATAACGAGTATAAAGCTTGTTTGTCTTTGGTGGAAGCTGTTAAGAAGAAGCAAGAATTCAGCTGCAAAAACCATTTGAAGGCACATTTCGAAATCCTTGCAATGAAGCACAACTTCGACTACAAGGTGCTTAAATCCGATACAAATTTTTGGACCATACGCTGCACAGAAAAGGACTGCAATTGGGGTGCTCGTGCAGTGAATCTAAAGGGGTCGACATATTTTACTATCAACAAGTACGTGGGTGAACATACTTGTGCTCCTTCAAGTAAGAAAAAAACCGATAGGTCAGCCTCTGTAAAAACAGTCGGCAACCTAATTTTGCATAAATACGAGGGTGTCAAAGAAGGTCCTAAACCCAACGATATCATACAGCTTATGCACACAGATCATGGTTGCGATATATCCTACTCTTTAGGGTGGGAGTCCCGTGAGTATGCTATCAATATAGTCAGAGGTATACCTGAGAAGAGTTATGGTAAAATACCCAAGTACTTGCACATGCTAAAAGAAGCTAATCCTGGTACGCATACTTCTTACAAAACGGATCTAGATGGAAGTTTCAGATATCTGTTTATTGCTTTTGGTCAATGTGTAAGAGTTTTCTACAAAGCCATTCGAAAGGTTATTGTTCTTGATGGCAGATTTTTGAAGAATAAGTACAAAGGAACGCTACTAGTTGCTACGGCTTTGGATGGTAACTCTAATTTGTATCCACTTGCGTTTGGGGTTGTTGATTCGGAAAATGATCTTTCATGGGAGTGGTTTTTGAGGCAACTACATGTCTACAACCTCACTTGGAGTTTCAAACGTGGGAGCTTTATACATAGACATTCGGTAGACCAACACCTCGTCAGTTGCTGCCTGCAACAGATCAGTTGCAATCTTATGCCTGGCCTCCTGAATATTGCCATCGTTGATCAAGGAAATGTCAAGTCCAAGCACATGACACTCAATGAATTTTAGAGCATACACACCGCAGTCACAAACACTTTTGTTGAGGTCGTTCGCAACTGGCACGTATGTGACTGAATATGGTGCAACGTTTAAGATTTTCTTCTTCTGAGGCGGCTGAACTTCTTTCACAATACGAGGTATCATGACTCCGAATGCATCCACTTCTTTGTATCTTTTCAAGCCTGCACAATCAAACACTTCTATTCTTCGTTCACCGAAGTTGATGCACAAAGAGATCCAGTGATTACCGTTCACATTGAGTGGAACATAGATACGTTTGATGTCTACATCCCAAACCTTGTATGTTCTCCCGTGAGAAGGTAGCTCCCCTTTTCCGTATAACATGAGTAATTCCGTTAGTTCGAATTTTTTCTTGTCAAGCTTCCATCGTTGGTGCTGGCTCTTTATTTCGATGACAAATGCGTAGCTCATGAACCCGACTCCTTCCGGCTTCCATCGCCGCAGAGATGTCTTCTCCCGGAATAAGTACATAACTGCATCCATAGTCTGAAAAAAGAAAACTAGGATGTTGTAATGTGATTCAAATTATGTACTCTAGATTAATATAAACTTTGGTCTAAACTGGGAACTTAGCCATTCGTTTGCTGCTGTTATACGATGAGAAAATTGTGCATTGAACACAACTGGACCGAGTGGTAACTCCCTGAAATAGTTTCCCAGAAAGAAAGGTCAGAATGTTAAACAAAATGAATATACTTGACAAAAAAAATTCGGTTGTGGACTCACGTGGCCAACTTCGACCACTCTTGCAATTGTTCCCACGCTTCATGAGAAACGTACACCAACTCGTAATCTGGAGATCGTTGGCTGCTTTGTGGAATATCAAAGTCCTTTAAAACTGGCGTCTTAATCTTGTCGGCATTCCTACTAGATACGGGTCGTAAAGAAGTCAGCGGTGTTCTCCAAACAAGCGGGTCTTCCTCCATTGACTGGTGGTTTGGATCAAAACCAGATACATATGAATCTTGGGAAAGTGCGCCAATCATTCGGTGGAGGTCCGCTTGTGTACTCATCTCCATATTCACATCTGAGCTCTGAGTTAAGTTAACTTCATGGAGCTTGTCTAACGATATGTCTATGTTTTTATCCTGCTAGTTGAAGAATACAAATATCAGTAATTGATAGTAAAGATTACTCGTAAATAAAGTAGTGAGTTGTTTACAAACTTTCATTACAAACACAGAAAATCAGAAGTGCAGGAAAATACAACAGCCTAAAGTTATTTATCAAGTTCACAATATCTAGGAATTACAACAGCAGCATGACAAAACACATAGCCTCATCATATTACAAAAAAACATAAGATCATAAGTGAAGGAAATACAACAGCCTTGAGTTATTCAGCAAGTTTACAATATCTAGGAATTACAACAGCAGCATGACAAACACATAGCCTCATCATATAACAAAAACATAAGCAAGTCTAAGAGTTGTTTTTCTTCTTTACCTTTCGTTGTGGCCTAGTGGAAGTGACAATTGGAGGAGGGATGACACTAGCAGGCGTTGAAGATGTTGGTTGCTCTCCAATGTTTCGTTGGGTTATAGCTTCACTGAGCAAATCCTTAAGTTGTGAAAGTTCAGTCTTAATTGATGAGACTTCGCTTCCTAATTTGCCATATCTGGCCTCATTATCGCGGGCATTCTGTGCCTGCAGCTCTTGAAACATACCTCGCAAAAAGCACTTCATGTCTTCCATATTATCTCCACCTTTTCTCGCTGCGCGTTGAGTCAATAAGTGCTGCTTGCGTGTCTTGGCACCCTTGTCAGCCACCTTTCTCTTACCCTTCCTGGAACTAGAAGCTGCTTGATCATCTGCGCATGGCGTCATGTAGTCATTTACTTCGTCACTGCTTTCACGCTCCACATCTTCTTCCTGTTGCTGAGGACTGGAAGGTTCTGGTCTGGCATGCTCATCAAATCCCCATATGTAATCACTCCAATCTTTATCATCACTGATGAGGTTGTTTAGGTGATCCACCCTTTCGTCTCTCATTTCGTCATCTCTCAGAAAGTTCTGAGAACGGAGCACATCCATGTTCCCAGTTGAAGAGATGTATGAGTATAGAATATCCTACAACATATAATAAAACAAAGAGAAACATTTGTTATATGTTTTATATACATACAAAACAAAGAAAAACAGAACAAAAGAAAAACAGAACAAAAGATAACCTCAACGCCATTTTCCAACGCAGCAGTCAACGACAATAACAAAAACTCAGCAAAAAACAAAAGCAACTACCTAACAAAGCTAGTGCAAATCATATTCTTTCTAACTAAATAGTCTTTCAAATGTCTAAACACATAAGCACATACAAGGCTAACAGTTTGGCACAACACACCTTTGATCCAAATGAGTTCTCGAGGCTGATGATTTGGTGATATGCCAGACTTTTAGTTACACGCCAGTTTGAGCATCTCAGACTAACTACGGCAACCTCATTGAACTTTGTGCCCAACATAGTACCGATATCAGGTATAGCTTCCATAATCCAAACCTGAAAAGCATAGTTGAATCCGCTCAGAACATAGCTCCTCGGACTGCTTAATTTCACCCTTGTGTTGATGATCGATTGCACAAGATAATCAAAGCTGCGAAGACCCCATGGATAAGCCCGCAGCTTATCAAAATCCATAACCAGCTTGATGTACTCGTCTGAGATGCACATCTTCTCATCCTTTGCCATCAGCACACCAGCAATAACACACAAATACACCAATCTGAGCCTGTCCACACGGGTCCACCTATGAATGTCTTTCATATGCGACTTCTTAATCGAGAGGATGCTAATCTTACCGCCTCTCTTCAGCAACTTACTCCAGAAACCGCCATCATCAACAAAATTCTGAAGTTCATAGTTGCCATCGTCTTCACACTTCAACCCGGTAACCGCATGGTACTCTTGCATTGAAAATCGCAATGGTCTCCTAGCAAAAACAAACCACAACTCATGCTTCTTGGCAGTAAGAAGCTGCCTGCACATCATACTGTGCACCAAAGTCGCTGAGAATCCTAGATGGTTTTCATGAATGGCAAAAAACAGGAGCAAAAATTGGGTCTCTCTTCACAGCATTGTACTCATCTGGCATTTTTGCACTCAGAAAATCCAATATCGACATCTTGCAACTATTGTTGATCTTGTCAACTTGTGGTTCGGTTCCTTGCTCATACAATCTTTTAGGCAACTCTGCATCCATTTCTACAAGTAATAAAAACAACAAAAACAAGTACATTAATATCAGAGAATATAGAGTAATTATAATGAAATTCCAGAATAACCAAGGGGCTAAAACAAAAATTCGATGAACACATAAGAGAAAGCTAATATGGAAGCAAGTTGCAAAATTTTCATTCAAATGTCTAAACGCAGAAGGACATACAAAGCAGAAAAAGCAAATTGCAATCTTACATTGAACAAACACTAGAGAGAAAGCAATATGAGTCAATGGAAAGAACTTATATGAAAGCAACCATGATCTAGAAAAGAAACATGCGAGAAATCGTTAAGAAAAAGAAGAATCAATGTTTCACATTAAGCAATTTCTAAAACAAAAACAAGCAAATTTAGCACCTATTAACTCCACCTCGAACCATAAATCCCGAATTCAATCACAATTGCAATTTTACTAAATCTAAACACAATTTTACCAATTCAATCAATTTCTACACTTAGTCAACACATTTAACTGAAGAGCGGTGAGAAGTACAAAGAAAGATTCCACTTGATATCCAAACTTTTTTCTGATCTGTCAAAGAGGAAAAACAGGCATCAAGAAGCATGAGAAATGTCCCAATTCCAATGACATATAATCAGAAAGAGAGAAGCGTAGCATAGAGTTGAAGAGGAACTTGCTAACAAATAAACTTCATACCTGAATCTGGAGAAATCTTAAGGTGGATAATATGATGCAGCCCAACACCAAATGAGCTGTAAGTCAATGAAGAAACAATGGCTTTAGGATTCAAGAAGACACAGTGGTAATCAATTCAACTAGGGAAACGCAGAAGAGAAACCTGCAACAAGACTAAAAATCTTGGGGAAGCCAATACCAATTGCATATTGTAGTACGAAAAATTACAAGAGGGTTCAATCAAAAGATAAAAGGAATTTCAAACTTACCTAACGGCGAGCGAATGGCGAGGAGCGAACGGGAATGGACCGAACGGCGAGGTCTCGAACGGGAATGGACCGAACGGCGAGGTCTCGAACGGGAATGGACCGATCGAACGGCGAGGACTGAACGCCGACGACCGAACGCCGAGGAGCGGAAGAACGGCGAGAGGAAAAGTGGAGCAGGGGCAAGGAGCGGAAGAGAAAAGAAGGAGAAAAGAAGAGAAGAGGGCAAATGTCGAGAGAATTTGAGAAACATAATATTTTTTTTTTATTTAACAAATAATTTGTTAATTATTTAATAATTTAATTATTTATTAATTATTAAATTTTCTTAAACGTGATGTGAAGGTTAAAACTGGGATTAAATTTTAATAAAGTGTATATGGACAACTTTTGGAAAAAAGAGAGTATATGGACAAGAGTTCTCTTTTTTTGGTGTGTTTTGCCAAATTTCACAATAATATATTAGATTTTCGATTCGGTTGATATTCCGACTTAAAAAAAATGACGCCACTTGACCAATCTCTTGTGGTGAGCGACAATGGCTTTGAGTTTCTTGTGTTCATTCACGAAACATCTTGTGTTCACACTCCATAGCAAAACGGACGAGTTGAACGGAAGCATAGACACATTCGTAATGTGGCCAGAGCTCTACGTTTTCAATCACATTTACTGTTAGGTTCCTTGTTTAAGGACAAACAAGAACACTTTGGTTCTTATAAGACAAAACACGTTACTTCGCTTTTCTAGTCTGGTTGTCTTAAAAGTATTTGGCTGTCTCGCTTTTGATCATAACAAGAATCATCATGGCGACAAATTTGAGTCAAGGAGCATTTGTTTTGTGTTTCTCGCATACCCTTACGAAAGGGTTTGCGACTCTACAACCTTGATTCTGGAGTTATTTTTTCTTCACGTGATGTTGTCTTTTGTGAAGACGATTTCCCAAATGCTCCAATTTTTAAAAACAGAGGATCACCTATAATTTCTGCTCTGTCTTTGCCTGCAGATAACATGGCTACTCATCCTTCGATTGATTGGCCTGATTCTTATGATATATCAGAACTAGTCACTGATTCTGATCAAGAACCTGCACTGCAGTTTTAACTCCATCACTGCCTTTATCTTCTTCTGATCCAGAACTTTAAGAGAACCTGCATTTTGGACTTTGGACTCAAAGTTTTAATGTGACAGTTTTCTTCTTCTTGGATGTCAATTAATATCATATTGGATATGTTCAATTTAGGTGATCAATACGAGAAACAGCTTCCGTTGATTGGTGCTTTTAAAAAAAAAAAAATTCTATCTTCTTCTATGGTGTTAGGAAATCACATTTTTGGCTTTATACCTAATTTAGAAGCCAAAAAGGGCATCCCGTCTTCCCTACCAGGCTTTTCCTTATCGCTTATTGAAGGAACTGATGAATATTCTATCGTCTTGCATGTCAGTGAACTTTTTAAGGCTTCAAAAAGTACTTTCTTTACAAGATTGAATGTGACAAAATTTTATATGGGTTCACTTAGAATGTTAATTTGTTGCATAGAAATTCCAAGCTCTGACATTCTCAGAAAACGTGTCTATGTTTCTTCGAAAATCTGAAGGAATATTAAGTGGAGTTATCTAGCTTGGGAATTGATATTTGTAATGTTTGTAATGTTTCTCCGATTTTTCTCTCACGTTTGAGTAAATTGTTTATGCCTTCTTTAATAAAACCCAAGCAAAGAAATCAATAATACGTGTGTGCTATGGATTATTTCTATTGGTTTATAGCTTGCAAAAGGACCATGACAGTATGACACTACCACTAAAGAATTTCCTATGTGGTCATGAGTAAGGAATTTCATATGACTTCCATTTGTTACTTTAGCGTATGTGTAGGCAACAGAAAACATGTATAGAGGAATCCTGCAACTGTTTCGGCAAATTTTAAACAGTTCGCAAGTACAATATAACGGAATGACGAAGGAGAAGACATCTTATTAATCAATTGAGTATCGAGTTACAATGAATCAATATCGAAGATCAACTTAAGAGAATATCATCTATCGATCATCGTCTGTTGGTCATCGCCTATCGCTCCTTATAGGTTGATTCTCATAGGTTGCTTGTCATTGGTCGACCCTTGTAGGTCGCTCGTCGTAGGTCAACCCTTGTAGGTCGCTCGTCGTAGGTTGATCTAGAACCAAGCTCTGTCAAGGTATGGTCGCTCGTGGTCGCTTGTTATAGCTGAGTTATTCGTCACTTCTATTAGGAGGCGATGAGAATATAGCTACTAGGAATTTCTATGCTTATTGTTTGTCGTTGGTCGGTCTTCCTCGGTTGATTGTCATTGGAGACCAACACATTTCTCAAATAGAATTTAAAGCATGGTACTTTAAGACCAAATATATGTGAGCGTTGTTTATGTAAATCACTACAAGAAAACTTCCATTTAGCCACTCCATTTTGCGACTCGACCTGTAGTCGCTAAACTCTGCCGCTGATTTGCGACTCATTTGTGACTCATTTACTACTACATAATATTAGTCGTAAAGTAGTCGCAATTTTGGTACCGGAAAGTGTCGTGGTTATTCAGTCGCAAAATTGCAACCGTTTTGCGACTAATCTAACACTAAATTATTTAGTCGCAAAAAAGTAGCTAATGAATCACCGTTTTGCGACGACTTTTTCAGTCTCAAATATGGAGTCTCAAAACGAGTCGCTAAATATAGTAGTCGCAAAAGAGTCGCTATATTTGCTACTGTTTAGCGACTATTTTCTGTAGTTTCATAAAAGTAGCATATTAGTGGCTATATATAAAACACATGTCTCCCGTGCCTTTGTTAGGTTGGTGTACCTAATTTGTTGGTGTACCTAATTTTTTAGAGACACCACATTTGTAGTCGCTAATGAGTAGCTGTATAGTCACAAAGTAGTAGCAAATAACTCTATATATTCACACGATCGAGCATTCTCCTTCAAGTTAAGAAAAAACAAAATTATATAAACTTTGGAGAGAAAAAAATGGTGGAAAATTATAATTTTCATAATTCTAGAGAGTGGATGTATAATAGAATAGATGGGCGTACGGGAAATATTTCGGCCGAGTTCGCTTCTGGAGTAGAAGAATTCATGAATTTTGCAAGCAATCAGCCATTAGCGCTTAGCAGTGGTGGTAAGTTTTATTGCCCTTGTATTACTTGTCAAAATGATAAATTTCTTATGGGGCGTAAAATTTGGAACCATCTGTATAGTAGAGGATTTATGGCAAATTATTATATCTGGTATATGGCTGGGGAAGAATTGGATGTCGATTTAGGAACAAGTCATGTTGATAATCCAAGTTATAATAGTAGTATTGAAGCACAAGAAGCTAATGTAGAAGATGATAATGTCGAAGATAGATATGTCGAAATGGTGAATGATGCATTTCCTGATGTCTCCAATACTGATAATTATTATCAAGAGGAGGGTAATCAAAATGCAGAAGAACCTAACAGTGAGGCAAAAAATTTTTACGACATGTTAGATGCTGCAAAAATTCCATTGTATGATGGTTGTCATGAAGGCCACTCACAATTATCTCTAGCAGCTCGGTACATGAACCTTCATGCCGATAATAATATGACCGAAAGGGGTGTGGATGGGTGGGCAGAACTCATAACAGAGTACTTGCCTGACAAAAACCAGGCAACTGAGTCATATTACGAGACGGAAAAATTGATGCGGAATCTAGCCCTCCCATATTATACAATTGACGTGTGTATTGAGAATTGTATGATCTTCTGGAAAGAAGATGAAAAGTGGGATGCGTGTAAATACTGCGGAGCACCAAGATATAAGCCTAGCAATGGACGAACCAAAATACCATACAGTCGTATGTGGTATTTACCTATTGGCGACAGACTAAAACGTTTGTACCAGAGCTAGAAGACCGCATCAGCAATGAGATGGCATGCTGAGCACGAATCAGCGGAAGGAGAAATGTGTCATCCTTCAGATGCGGCGGAGTGGAAAAATTTTCAACAACTACATCCTCGATTTGCCGAGGAACCCCGAAATGTTTACCTTGGATTATGTACAGATGGGTTTAATCCATTTGGTATGTCCCGGAATCATTCGTTATGGCCTGTGATCATGACTCCATATAACTTACCCCCTGGTATGTGTATGAAGACTGAGTTCTTATTTCTTACAATTTTGAACTCTGGACCAAAACATCCGCGAGCTAGTCTTGATGTCTTCCTTCGACCTTTGATTGACGAGTTAAAAGAATTGTGGTCTACAGGAGTCGAGGCTTATCATATATCATTGAGTCAAATTTTAATCTTAAAGCAGTGCTTCTATGGACAATTAGCGATTTCCCAGCTTATGGCATGTTGTCAGGATGGACGACACATGGTAGATTATCTTGTCCAATTTGCATGGAGGATACAAAGGCTTTTCAACTGCCAAATGGAAGGAAGACGTGTTGGTTTGATTGTCACAGGAGGTACCTTCCGCATGGTCATCAGTTAAGGAAAAATAAAACAAACTTTTTGAAGGGAAAACATGCTTTAAAGGACTATCCGCCTCAGTCTCTTACCGGTGAGCAAGTTTTGTATGAGCGAATAAGGCATGTCAATCCACTAAAAACATCTGATTGCGGTGGAAATGGTCATGAAGTTAAAAAAAAAGGATACGGAGATTGGCATAATTGGCACAAAGAAAGTATATTTTGCGAATTGCCGTATTGGACAGACCTCAATCTACGGCATAATCTAGATGTTATGCATATAGAGAAGAATTTTTTTGATAACATCATGAATACCGTTATGAACGTTAAAGACAAATCAAAGGACACGGTTAAGTCAAGGTTGGATGTCGCAATTTTTTGCGATAGGGAAGAGCTACATGTGGACACTCGTGGCAGAGCTCCTTTTCTATCTTTAGATTGACTCCAACTGCGAAAGAACAGTTGCTGAAATGTGTAAAACACGATGTTAAATTTCCAGACGGCTATGCTTCAGATTTAGCTAGTTGTGCAGATATAGAAGGAGGGAAATTTTCAGGCATGAAGAGTCATGATTGCCATGTTTTTATGGAACGACTACTTCCATTTATCTTTGCAGAACTTTTACCAAAGCCTGTTCACCTTGCGCTATCAGGTACTAATAAGACAATATTTGATATTGCTATATTTTCCTATTGTCATGATTATGGATAATAATATATAACCATTTTAAATTTGTTTGTTGTAGGGATTGGAATATTTTTTCGTGACTTATGTTCTAGAACTTTACAACAAAGCCGTGTTCAAATTCTAAAGGAAAACATAGTGACAGATATATGTCATTTGGAAATGATATTCCCACCTGCTTTTTTTGATGTGATGGAGCACCTCCCTGTACATCTCCCGTATGAAGTTGAACTAGGAGGTCCGGTACAATATAGATGGATGTATCCTTTTGAAAGGTTTTTTAAAAAATTGAAGGCCAAGGCGAAGAACAAAAGGTATGCGGCGGGATCGATTGTTCAATCATATCTGAATGATGAAATTTCTTATTTTACAGAGCACTACTTTCCCGCACATATACGTACAAAGAAAAGGTATGTAACTTATTACTTACTAATTATAAAAAAATTTGTTGCTAACAATTTTTAATGTTATTTTTATAGATCCAGTAGATTCGATGAAGGTGAAGTTCCTGTATATCGAGTTCCTGATGTACCCGATATATTTACTCATGTTGGTCGACCCAGTGGAAAAGGTAAAGAAATTTGGCTATCCGAGAAAGATTATCAATGCGCGCATGGCTACGTCTTGCGAAACTGTGAATATTTTCGACCTCTTGAAAGGTAATTATACGTTTTCAGTGATAACTATATAGAATATATACTTGATGAATATCTATATTGTAATATATGTTTATTTTCGTGTGTTCAGATTGTTCGAAGAGCAGATTCGTTTTACATATCCCGAGCTATGTGATAATGATGTATTGACAAAAAGAGACGAACAATTTCCAATATGGGTTAGAGATTATGTAAGTAATTGGTTAATATATACTTACAATTATATTTATGTCTATAAAACTAGATGTCTATACGTAATGCTTTACCTGTATTGTGAGCAGGTCAGTTCAAGAACCTTGAATCAATATGAAGCTTTTCCTATATGGGTTCAGGAGCTAGTGCAAGGTCCTTTAAACAAAGCGAAAATCTGGCCCATTTACTTTACAAGAGGTTATTTATTTCATACACGGAAATACGGGCACCGAAAAAAAACATGTAACTACGGGATATATGTCAAAGGAGTAAATTACTCAGATGCCTCTGATGAATCTGATTTTTACGGAAATTTAACACAAATTCTAGAACTTCAATATACGGGGTTGGTATCTTTGAAGATCACACTTTTCAAATGCGAGTGGTACGATCCTACCATCAGAAAATGCACTCGTAAGAACGAGGGTGGAGTTGTCGATGTTCTTTCCTCAGGAAAATATTATAAATATAAACCATTCATTCTAGGTATTTTAATTATCAAGATATGATTTTAAATTTTTTTTCATATTTGCAACTTACTTATAACCGTTTATTAAAATGTGTGAACATGCAGCATCTCAGGCGGACCAAGTTTGTTACATCCCATATCCATATGTTAAACAACAAAAAAAGTTGTGGCTAAGTGTTCTTAAAGTAAATCCAAGGGCAAATATTTTGGGGAATTACAAGGATAAAGAACCAAATCTTCTTCAACAAGAAAATGATGATGATGTGATATTGTCCACAATAATCGAAGATATCGTAATAGATAGTTTGGCGAACGGAGAAAATCCGATAAAAGATATTGATTTTGATGTCGGAGATGCTCAAGGAGAAGATGAATTTCAGTGTAATATATCATCTTCTGATGAAGATGAAGATGAAGATGAAGATGAAGATGAAACATACCAATAATGCGTTTTTTTATTTGAAATATGTTACTATTAGCGACGAAAAGCGGCTGATGTTTTATTTAATTGCTACTCAGTTGTGATTATCTTTGATTTCAATATTTTATAAATTAT
Organism: Erythrophleum ivorense; assembly: GCA_026724425.1. Taxonomy (NCBI): domain Eukaryota; kingdom Viridiplantae; phylum Streptophyta; class Magnoliopsida; order Fabales; family Fabaceae; genus Erythrophleum; species Erythrophleum ivorense. The sequence goes on from JAIUCV010000068.1 coordinate 1,500,579, forward strand.
AAGTTCCTGTAGTCGCTAAATCGTAGCAAATTTGCGACTACACTGCGACTTTCTTTAAAAATATTTGATAATTTTCGTTTGCAGTCGCAAAATAGTCACTCCTTTTTCTCATTTTGCTACTGATTTGCGACTATAATTGATTTCTTTTATTTTTAAAGGTTTATTTTATTTAGTTTTTGTAAATGAAGATGCTAATACAACTACATTGACATAATTACTTCATAGAAACCATAATTTGTTTAAATTAATCCAAATTCATGATTTTTATTTTTTTATCAAACATGATTGTATAATTCTCAATGGAAAACATTTCATTTGATTGTAATATATTGGAAAATTGAAATATCTATTTCAAACATTTATAATTGACTGAAACATTAATGGATTTACACATGTTGTGCAGCAAAATTAGCAAATGTACCATTTAGGGGTTAGGGTATGAGGTAGTCAATATTTTATAAATTATAAGTTCCTGTAGTCGCTAAATCGTAGCAAATTTGCGACTACACTGCGACTTTCTTTAAAAATATTTGATAATTTTCGTTTGCAGTCGCAAAATAGTCACTCTTTTTTCTCATTTTGCTACTGATTTGCGACTACAATTTCCACCTGTTGTCGCAATGGCGTCGCTAAATTTGCCACTTAACATAACCAAAAATTTCACCCAAAATTTTCAATAACCGCCTAAAATGTCGATTAATTTTTTTAGTTTCTAAACCTCTAAGTTTCATCCCCTCTTCCCCTTTCTCAATCGACTACTTCCCCTTTCTCAATCGATCCGAACACCTCTCTCTCTCTGAATCTCTTTTGCATGTTCGATTCTCTCATCCTCTTTAACTTGATCGATCCGAACATCTCAATCGATCTATCCTCTCAATATCTCCATCTCCTCGCTTCCTCTCTATCCTCTCAATCTCTCCTTCCAATCCTTCTCGAAATCAATCACTCTCTCAATCTCTCCATCTCCGACTCAATCTCTCTATCTCTCGGTTTCTCACTCAATCTCTAAATCGGTCTCACCCTCTCAATCTCTCAATCGATTTCATCCACTCAATCGCCACATCTCGCATCTTCTCTTCAATGGCCGGTTCCGAAAAATCCTAGAGAGGTTGTGGCGGCAAAAGCGGCGGGATGGCGTCGTCTTCGGGAAGAACCTCTTCTCAGTCGTCGAACCCTAGTACCCCAACTTCAAACCTTCGCCCACTCCCTTCTCAATACGCTCACAACCAGAGCTCTTTTCCGGAGACACCACCACCGCGTGGCTCTGCTCTACAGCTACCAACGATTGGCTCTGCTCCACAGCCACCAGCGCGTCGCTCTGATCCACAGCCACCGACAATCCGTCCCCAACCTCTTCGTCCACAGCCGCATCATAGTCCTCCACCACCGTACGCTCAACCACCGTATGCTCCACCACTGTACGCTCCACCGCCTCTCGGTTCAGAGACAGACGTTCAACCACCGGAGAACCATCCACCTCCGGTGGACCCCCAACGACCACAACAAGATCCGCTGATAAGTCTTGACGACTTGCTGCGAACTCCAGGTCGTGATGCTTATTTACCCATCTTAGACCCACTTGACACCGCAAACACAACATGGTAATCGCTATTCACTATTGGTTTTTTAATTTCTTTGTTGGTTTGTGTATTGTTCTCATCACTCAATTGAAATTGCTTTGTGTATTGTTCTCATCTTGTAGGTTTGATCGGGATGATGGGAAATTGGTTCGCAAAATATCAAAGATTTTGAAAAGCAAGTTTGATGGTGCTTACTATTGCTGGACAAAAACGCCTCAATATGTTAAAGATAGATATTTCATAGCCTTTGCGGTATAATTCATATCCCTTTGATTTACTTTGAAACTTCTACTTTGTCTTAATCATACTACTTGTGTTTGTTAATCATTCTATGCTTCTTTCATTTGTGAAGCAATCACACCATTGGGACCCCATAATCACGCCACTCGTGGAAGAGGAATTCAAGACCATTTGTTTAAAACGGATGAAAGACATGGTCTCCAAAGCAAAGAAAAAAGGGGTTCGACCAAGTTGGATCGGGGAAAAATTGTGGGAAACAATGTGCTGTTTCTGGGCCACTGAGGAGGCCATAGAGAAGAGTAGCGCTGCATCAAATGCGGTAAAATTTCCCCTTGATGAACTTGGAAAGCGCATACATCGGTCAGGACAAAAGTCATATTCACGGATTCATAGAGATATGGTAAGTTCTAATTATTTCATGATTGTCTTTTATGTTTTGTTTGTGATTTGCGTTTCTGAGAGCTTCTTGTAGTGATATGTTTTGCTTAGGTGTTTAGTATGAAAGTGGAACAGGGAAACATAACTAAATTGTCTTCATTGCATTTTGTATATGCTTTAGCGAATGGATAGTATGACAGGGATTGCTTATGATTGTTATAAATAGTTTGACAAAAGAGCTTAGTTTAGTTTATTACGATTTGAGACATTTTCAGTTTATTTTTAATTTGATCTCTTTCTCTGAATTTTTGAACTGTGATGAAGGAAAAAGAGCTTGGAAGACCTGTGTCAATCGGAGAAGTGTTCATAAGGACACATACACGGCCTGATGGGAGTTTCGTTGATCCAAAGTCTCGGAATATTGTTGAAGCCTACGAAAAAAACTTAGAGGATACAATGTCTCAGATCATGGCTGACCCTAGTGATTGTTCTTCTGAGCTTACCACAGCTGCAAAAGACGATGTCTTCCTCAAGGTCAGTCGTTTTTGTTTATGTATGTGATGTGTTAAATGTGATGTGTTAAGTGTGAGGTTTTAAATGTGATGTGGTAAGTGTGATGTGTTAACTGTGATGTGTTAAGTGTGATGTGTTAACTTTGATGTGTTAAGTGTGATGTGCTTACTACTTTGTTTAAATGTGATTTCATTTATTTGCAGTCCACGGTAACAGATGAGAGAGGCAATGAATACGGTCTTGGTAGTCTCCGGCGACATTATGGCAACGGAAAGAGGAAGGGAGGGCCAGCGACCTCAACTGTTTCTGCATTTTCGGAAATGCAAGAGCAGTTGCAAGCTGCTCGACGCAAAATTGAAGACCAGGCATTGGCTATTGCTGCACGGGATGCTGAATCAGCTGAGCAACGTAGCCGCATCGGCAACTTGGAGATGGTCTTGAGCTACCTCAAGTCAACAGATCCTAAATTTACAGATTATGTGGCAAACCATGCTCAAACTTCTGCACCGGCAGCAACTCATTCCCCGGGAGGAACTCCGACACCGGCAGCAACTCATTCACCGGGAGGAACTCCGACACCGGCAACAACTCTTTCACGGGAAGGAGCAGCTACTCGTTCACCAACTTTCTAATCTCTAATGTTATTTTTGTATTTTCACAAACTAACTCACATTTTGGTTAGCTAATGTACATTTGTATGGAAGTTTAATCCAATGTCTAATATAGTATAGTTTATAAATTTTAGTGCAGCATTCTTTAAAACTAATAATTTTATAAATCAATTTAAAATTTAAAATTATAATAATCTAATTAGTCACCAAAATGTGTCAAAAGTCAGCAACAATTTAGCAACTACATCATTCAAAGGAGTCACATAGTGGTCACACATATTTACCACTGTTTTGCGACTAATCTCGATATAAAATAAATTATGAATATTTATATATTGCAGTCGCAAACGAGTCGTAAATTTTAGTCACATATTTGCCACTACAGCATTCAAAGGAGTCACATAGTGGTCACACATATTTAACACTGTTTTGCGACTACCGTCGTTATTGCAGTCGCAAAGGAGTCGTAAATTTTAGTCACATATTTGCGACGACATAGTGTCGCCAATATGAAAGTCTCAACAGAGTCGCAAAATGTTGCGACTTCATTACCACTGTTTTTCGCAACTGTTTTGAGACTTTCTTATACTCGTCGTTATATTTTTAACGGAGTCTCTTAGTAGTCGCAAAACTGAGTCTACATAGTTGGTCGCACTTTGGTTTCAAATTTGCGACGAGGAAGCGACTACTTGGATTTGCGACGAGCGATTTGCGACTGCATTGTCTAGTCGCAAATTAGTTTCAAAATGTTTATTTGCGACTACTTTGCGACTTTTGTTGTAGTGGCAAGATCGATGTTTTCTTGTGGTGAATCATGCAAGGATCTTTTGAAATAACATATCTTTTGTTAAATTGTGAATTTGGGATATCTTAAGACAACTTTGTCTTTCCAAGATCTTTGATCCCATATCCTTTTGTGATACTAATTTCGACAGTTCTTCAGAAATTTCGATGATGTTCGATTTGGCCAAATCATTAATTTGTGTACACAACGCAATAGACTTTGTTTCTTGATCCTCTTTCTCATTCATAACATCAATTGCTACATTGCATGCAAATATTTTATTTACAACGTCGATTTGCTTTTCTGGTTCCAATTTATTCCATACATGACATAATTAATTCTCGAGATAGTTTCATTGTCTCAGGTACCTGAATTTCTTATTTGTCATGTTTATTGTCTCTTATGGAGATCACTCAAAAATATTTGTTTCCTCGGTTTGACCATTGTCAATTTATGCTCATTTACTTTTATGAGGATTCTAATATTCGGAACCAACCAGTCTATCACACTTCATGCGTTCTTTAGACTTACTAACAGCTTGATATTGTCCTTCTGGGACATCAATTATTAGAACATTTATATCTGGTAAGTGACTTAATCACTATATTTGGGTCAGTAAATGTATCTGGCAACTGATACAATAAGTTTTGTTAATGAATTATCTTTAGGACTTCTATTTCACATTCTATAGTCTGAGGATCAATGATAATTCATTCCAACTTTAATCTTTCTCCAGCTGTTTATTTTCTCCCCCTGATGTTGGAAAGACTGGGTCACTAAAGTGACAGTCTGCAAATCAAGCCATATTTAAATCCTTCATGGATGGCTTTTGGATACTATCAATGGAGATTCATATCCAACATCAACAACCTCTTTCGAGGATCCATTTTAGAGTATTGTGGTGGTGCATTATGGATGTATTCTGCACATCCATAGATTTTTAGTTTCTGACCTAAACTAATTACGATGGGGAAAACTTTTATTTACTCGTTGGCTTTATGCGAATTAATGCTTTGTATTTTGTGTATAAACATTTGCTACTGAATGTTCAGCGTTAATTTTTACAAACATGATTTTCTCCTCAAAGACTTAAGATGTGAATTCACTAGCACTACCTAGTAATCTCACAAACTTCAGGTTGCAGATCTATAACATTGATACATACAACTGTCTTGTTGCAAATGTGTTATTAAACAACAAATATTTCTTGTATACTTTATAAAATAATGAATAGATTCCAAATCTATTTTGGCTAGTGATAATCATAATGTTTTATGATAAAACTTCACAATATAAACCATTAAGAAGAATCTTCAAGTTATATAATAAATGTCTATATGATGTATTTTATTTCGCATAATTTCTTGAACTGGAATGGTCTAACCAACTCATGCCAAAAACTATGTTATATTCGGTAAACTTCTGATTTACTATTAACATTTATCTCCATTATATAGTTTGTTGTATTAAAATCTATTTAGAGAATGTATGTAATATCTCTAAAATACTTTGATATCCCTTGGAATATATGATTCATCAGGATCATTTATCTTTGAACTTAGTCTTCTAGATGTTCTACTTTCTCTGAATTAGGGATTCTTATATTTTTCTTTATCAATGATTCATCAAATTTATCTTGAGTGTGAACATAATTTTCTAGATGTTCAAATTCATCAAATATATAAATCCTTCTGGGATATTATTTGATAATATAATAAAATATTATATAAAAATTCAATAATAAAATAAGAATATATATATATATTATTCATTCTGGGATATATAAATCCTTCTAGGATATAAAAATAATAAAAATAATAAAATATATAAAATATATAAAATATATTCTGGGATATAAATCAAGCAAATCAGAATAATAATTAAACATTTATTTCTGATATTAATAAATAGTATTATTATTTTATGCTTTTGTCGAGATACAATAATATAATATATATATCAAATGGTGATTTAATAATGAAGCAATGATATATTAATAGGAAGTTATGGTTTCAATTTAAACAAGGTTGATCTACATATGATTTAAAATATAACCACATCAAATTTTTTTTTTTTTTTTTTCTTTTTTGTCGACAGCCTCTACTTCTACAACAACTCAGGAATCCAAGCTGGTGAAACAGAGTTAACATAATACACATCAGTAGGTAGGTCTCGAGCACTCCGTGCTAACTTGTCCGCCTTCGTGTTTTTCGTTCTTGATATGTGGACAATGGTAAAGGAGGTGAACCTCATTTTACATATACCAATTTCTTCCAGTAGGATTGCGAATGCCGGCCACTCCTCAGGTGCAGACACCATCTTCACCACGTCGGAACAGTCCGTCTCGAACACCATTATTAACTTGTTATGCCGTAGCATACATTGCATAGCCCATATTAGAGCCTCCACCTCTGCTTGAAGTGGCGATCGGCCCCGCCGGAGGTTGCATGTACCCATGAGCTTGTCGCCCGTATCCGTATTTGAATAATACCATCCCAAACCTGCCCTACATTCTGTCGCTTTCCAAGCGCCATCCACCTGGCATCTGTCAGCTGATACATGTATAACCGTCGGGACCTGTAGATGCGGGTATACGTCCTCTTGTTGATGTTGGACCATTTCCCAAGCCGAGGCCTCCGCTGCCGCAAGGTTAACAATTTCACTGGGATCAGAGTCCTCGTTTGTGAAAATCTTTTTATTGCGGGCTTTCCACATCAAATTATTTAAAAACCAACAATTAACAACCATTAAATTTATAATATTAAAGACAAATAATTTCAGAGTGATTCTAGCTTGCACATTAGTTATAATCAAATTGTGATCAAAAGGTCAAATTAAGAATTTAATATGGTCAAAATAGTGCAAGAATATTTCAAATTAATAGTCAAATTAATTCAAACGATGAAACTTCTTCTAGACAATTGTCAAACAATTATTCAATTTAGCAATCAATTTAATATATTACGAAAAATAATTAAAATAACAAATATCATATGAGAGGTAATAAAATAACACAAAATAAAATAAATAAATAAGAACAATATATATTTGTAAATGAACTAATAAACAATATAATATCCTTCTGGGATATATATAAATAAATAAAATATATATCCTTCAGGGATATATAAATAGAAATAAATAAATTATAAATCCTTCAGGGAAATATAAATTCAAATAAATAAAATATAATTCCTTCAGGGTATATATATAAATAGAAATGAATAAATTATAAATCTTTGAGGGAAATATATATAAAAATAAATAAAATATAAATCCTTAAGGGATATATATAAATAGAAGGGGGAATTTCATTTTATGTACCCAAACATTTTTTTTTTTAAAAAAGTATACCCAATATGACTTTTTAACCAAAAGTATACCCCAAGGGGTGTAAAATGACCATTTGCTCTTTTATGAACAAACAATAAACGAGTGTCGAAATGACCATTTTACCCATGGTGGCAAAGTCTACATAAGAAGTTTACGTAAAGTAGACTTCTAAACGAAGTGTACAACGCCTTAAAATCTTAAATTTAAATTATAAAATTAAAGAAAAATATTTAAACCAAACAAATTATACATAAATAAGACATTAAAGTTTGACATCTTTTAAAAATAATTTTGCTTATAAATGAATTACCCTAAGTACAACAAAGACAAAGTAAGTCACAAACCTAGAAATCTGAAGAGAAGTCTACACATGAAGTCTACTAAATTACAAAATCTTAAATTTTAATTTTAAAATTTATTAAAAATATTTTTCCAAGAATTTTTTGTCAGTAATCTAAGTAAATACAAATGTCATCTATATAAAATACAAACTCAGTAAAATGTATAAGTTTATAAGTTTCATGAGTATTTGGTCCAACAAGGATAGAGTATAGGTTTGAAGATTAGGGTTTGGTAGTATAAATTGTTAGGGTTTAGACAAATATTTTTTGAAAACAAAGTTTACATGTTGTCTAATCATTTAAGGTTCATATATTTTTGTTGTTTATAGTGTAGATTGTGTATATGCAAAGAAAACTAATCTATGCTATAAGTTTTTATGTAAAACATTCGATTTAGTGTTTAGGGTATGGCAGACTTCGTTTGTAGACTTCCTATGTAGATTTCTCTAAGAAGTATACAAAACCAGAATTTTAAAGTAAACCGGAATAAGCCCCTTCATATATATAGAGGGTGTAACCCTAATTTCGATAAATCCAATCTCATTTATCTCTCTAAAACGGCGCAGCTTCTCTCTCTGGTCCCCTCATCCTCCGTCGCCGTGTGCGTCGTCTTTGTGGTAAGCGGTCCACGTTGTTCTCGTTCTTCCATCGTCATCATGTCTTCTTCTTCTTCTTCTATACCCGAACTAAATATCTGATTTCTTGTTGGTGGAAAGGTCTGTCAGGCCTCTCTCTCCTACTTTCGGATCCAGATCTGTGACAGAACCCGCTAACAGGTGAGCGTTAGTATGCAATACTTTTATTTTCAAAAAAATTATGCATGTGGGAAGCTAATTTTGGTCTGGGTACCTGTCTTATTGGACACAGGAATGGGGCGATACAGCTACAGTCAACCTTCAAGTAGCTCTGTGAGATTGTGCAGTGGGGATGAACCAGATGTGAGCTCCACCACCCGAGACTATGGAATTCCTAATTTATGCTATTATGGGTTGCGGACAATGATGAAAACAATGGACAACACAGATGCCTATCCGGGTAGAATGTTCTTCGGATGCAAAGATTACAAGGTAAATGTAATGGTGGTGTGCTGTTTTGTTTGGTGTCTAAATGTACAAATGTCTTTAAGTTCCATTATTGTGTTTTTATAGGATGTTGATAACATGCATCTACTAAAGTGGTGGGATGAGGCTATGATGGAGGAATTCATTCTGCTGCGACGTGCTACTGACAACCAAGGAGATTGCATTCGTGTCCTCAGAGTTGCTGATCGGATTGAGGCAGAGCTAGCTCAACTGAAACAGCTAGCTCTTATGGAGAAGAAGCGGGACAGCAGAGTGGAACTGAGCATCATCATTGGGCTTGTCCTTGCAGGATTGATCGTCTGTGGTTGCATGACCATATTTTAGTTTAGGGTTTAGGGTTTGGTTGTTTGAAAATGATGCTAGTTATATGTAATGTAGGATCCCGTCGAATATTTGGTACCCTAAACCCCATTTCGAGGGTCTATTTATATTTCGTGCATTTTCCACGTTTTTAAGACTTCAATCGTAGACTTTGTTTGTAGACTTCGGAATGAAGTCTACAATATAAATTAAAAGAGCGGCAAATTGAAATAATCTGGGAAAAAATCGGCGGGCTTACTGAAATAATCAATCTCAACTTCACTCCCATCCGTTTTTGACTTGTTATCTCCATTGACATTCCTATCAACTTCCCATTCATCTTCTGAATATGAATTCCACTCCTCATCATCAGAAGATGATCCCCACTCACTATCCAGACCTACGTTACCATCTCCAGGTACGTCGTTGTTCGCATGATTCCTCTGTTGGCTCGACACACACAAGCGTAATACATGGGCTCTACTAAGCTCAATCAGACTTTGAACTTGCCTATCATTCGTTACAAACGTCGGAGGAGAATCAGTGGGTAGATGACAGAGCATATCAGCAGGAAGTGGGTATGCTATCTCTATAAGGTCAACATTCGTATCAACCACATAATCATCTTTTGCCATTTCAACAAGCTCGCCATGGGTTAAACCATCTCTCAGTGAGGTTAGTCTCCCCCCCTTTCCGTCATCAACTTCAAAAAACCAGGATCCGTCGTCTTTCCTGACCCATTTTCCATAAACGGCAGCTACGTACACCATTTTCTGCTCTGCAAAAGAAGACAACACGTTATTAGTTGAGATATCAAATAAGTAGACATCAGTAAGAAGTCAACAACATAATCACCTACTTTCCAACAAAAACAAGAAAATTGATTTCCTTCTAAATATAATGATTAAGCATGTCAAGATGATACACAGGCAAGTAAACAGGTTAACACAACTTATTGTCTAAGAAATTTTTAAAAAATTAGTTAGTCATTAGGCACAAATATCGAATTTATAAAAACAGCAACAAAGTAAACTTCCTCTGTAAAGTCTAAATGTATACTTCATAAGGAAGTCTACTGTAGGGTATAGATTTGCAATTGACCAAATCACGACTTTTTGGAGAAGTCTACAACTGAAGTCTACTGATCAAGGGGTATAGATTTGCAATTGACCAAAGTTGACTTTTTAGAAGTAGACTTCTTTTACCAAAGTAGACTTCAATATGAAGTCTACAGATGAAGTCTACCCATCAGGGGTATAGATTTCCAATTGACCAAAGTCAACTTTTTCGAAGTAGACTTCTTTTGTGTATGTAGACTTCTTCATGAAGTCTACTTTCTCGAGTAGACTTCACGATAAAGTCTACTCGATAAAGTAGACTTCATGAAGAAGTCTACATACACAAAAGAAGTCTACTTCGAAAAAGTTGACTTTGGTCAATTGCAAATCTATACCCCTGATGAGTAGACTTCATCTGTAGACTTCATAGACAAAAGTCTCCGTGTGGTCAATTGCAAATCTAGACCTTTTCCGAAGAGTAGACTTCTTAGGGAAGTCTACAAACGGGACCCACACTTTTTTGTTGTCAAAGGAAAAATGTAGACTTCTTAAAGAAGTCTACAAGCCCGAAATGTCAAAAAGTCAATTGCAAAACTATACCCCGCGTTGACAAGTAGACTTCTTGAAGAAGTCTAATTCTCGCCGGAGCTTTGAAATTCGCGAAAAACGAACGAAAAGTCACCTTAGAGAGCTCTTCGGTGTCGTCTACGGCGGATTGCTTCTATCTGAAGCTTCAATAGAGAAGCCCAGCCGTCGCCGTGAGCTTGGTGACCGGAAATGGTATCATACAATAACTTGAAATTTTGAGAGATGGATTATAGAGTTTTTTGTGATGAAATGGGAGAAAATAAGGTAGATAAGAAGGTTAGAAGTGAATAGAATGAGATTTAAGTGGTGTAAATGGGAAGAAGAAGCATTAAAAACTTGATTATGGTTGAAAATGGTTGTTGGATGAATTGAAGTGGATGGCATTTTCGTGAATAAGTGTAGGAGATGAGGTTGGTGTGGACATTATCATTTAAAGTAGACTTCATAAAGAAGTCTACTTAATGGCATTTTTGTGATAATGTTAGAAGGGTAAGGATGATATAGGAAAAATGGGGTGTAAGTATTTTAAAAATTGAGAGGGGTGTAGATCTGCAATTCCCGAAATGTTTAAGTGTAGTTTTGAAATCACCCCTAAATAGAAATATATATATATATATATATATATATATATATATATATATATATATATATATATATATATATATATCTAGAAAAGCTAAGAGGTAGAGACTTGTACTGATAACGTGTTATAAGAAAGATAGAATGAAGTGTTTTCTTATTCCATGAGTGATAAATCCTATACATAGGAGTACAACATAGGGTTTCAAGGAAGAAGATACAAATGGTGAAATGGACCTAATGGGCTAATGAGCATCCACATATTTACCCATAACATTATTATATATTTTGCCATTGCATTAATATTTGTTATCAAATTAACTGTGCTTTAGATTTTAGAAAATCACCATCAATATAACAGCCCGGCCCCACTGGCTCCACCGGCCCGCCCGGCGCTGTTATGGGCTGCAGCCCAATACACCCCAACCCCTCTGGTGTATAAGGCCACGGCCACTATACCAACCTAGGTTGTTGGTGAGACTCGAACCTGAGATCTCACCCTTTAAGTAGCCTTCCCACAGGAAGCTACCACCAATTGATCTGCAACCGGCCCGCCTGGCGCTGTTATGGGCTGCAGCAGATCAATTGGTGGTAGCTTCCTGTGGGAAGGCTACTTAAAGGGTGAGGTCTCAGGTTCGAGTCTCACCAACAACCTAGATTGGTATAGTGGCTGTGGCCTTATACACCAGAGGGGTTGGGGTGTATTGGGCTGCAGCCCATAACAGCGCCGGGCAGGCCGGTGGAGCCAGTGGGGCCGGGCTGTTACAATCAACATCTACATTCACATTTATAACCTAAAGAATTATTTTTCTTTGTGACTATGGAATCCTAACAACATATGGTTTAGCGATATGTTCTTTTATACGCCTGTTTAAATATTGTACATACAAACACAATGTTTGTATAATCATAAGAAACTTGAAGACCAACCCGAGCTTTGTTTTCGACCAATGATCATAAGTTTCCTGCTTTGAAAATTAATTAATTATTCAAATTTGATATCTACATTATTCATTCATGACAAAACAAAATCGTATGTTAAAATATAATACTTGTGATCATATAATCGAAAATATGATATGATCATATGAATTGTGACAAAAGTTACAATTGGAATTTGTGCTAATCCTCATTGTTTTGCATTACTTGTAAAAAACTGATCATTTTTAACTAAGAAAAAAAATATAAATCATTTCTGGTTGATATACTTAGTCGAATTATATTACAATGATTAATAACATTCATTTTACTTGGACATTGTGAGATTTGTTGAGCTAGATATCATAATAGTAACAATAGTTAACTCTTGTTATATTTCTTTTACAACAACGATTTTGATTCTATTCACCAATGTGCTTAAATGTACAAAAGATAACTAATGTATTCATAAAAAATATTATACTTATTGTTGAATTACAGAAACACTAGTAACTAATGTCCTTGAATTACTCGATCTTTAGCTCCACCATATCATGTAGAGATGATCTCTACTTACGCACAAATACACAACTGTGTAGCCATGTTTTGTGGTTCGTGTGGCAAACCTTCACCATAGGAGAAGTATTCTATTTATAAAGTAAGTATCTAATTGCACTCCAATACTGAAGATTGCTTTTAGTTGCGACTGCAAAATGTTCGTTAGCACACAAAATGTTAATATACAATGGAAATGTCAATAATTATACGACAAAGATGAAAAATATATTTTCTTTTGCTTAAGTATTCTATTTCTTATAGAGTAAATAAAAAGCACATGCTTGATGAATAAATCAAAAAAAAAATACAGTTGTTATTTAGATAGCTTTTCAACTGAAATCACAATATTACCATCAGGAAGAACCAAAAAATAAACTTTGAATTGTTTGTAAGTTTTATTACCATGAACCATACTTGTTAAAAATCATAAAAACAAACATCAGTCCCTGAAGTAGTGCGAAAGATAACTGAAATTTAAGATGCAGTAAAAACAAATATAGAAGGTCACTTACAAAGTGAACCTAGAAAAACCAATTAGCTTGATTAACGATTACACTATATTCATTACACTCACATTTGTTGCAAGGTATATACATAAAAGAACTTCTAACAGAGGGAACTAAAGCCATTAAACTAACCTAAAGAAAACTGAAAATTGAAATTAATCAATAATAAGCTATTATTCCATCAACAATAAGCTCCTTATATAGGATTACAATATAGGGTTTTCCTTCGAGAGGAATACACTTGGGCCGATAATGGGCTTCCACATAAACTATTTATAACACTCCCCCTTGGAAGTCCATTATCTAAAAATATCTTCAAAGTGCGTAGTATGCTGCCTCGTTAAAACCTTACCAGAAAAACCCAATGGGAAAAACTTTAGTTATGGAAAAAGAGTACAGCGCGCAACTACGGAAAAACGGTCAATTCATACCCAAACTTGTTCCGAATGTTCAATTCATACCCAACTTATACCACTATGCAAATCTATACATAAACTAATAAAAATTCATATTTCATATACACAGTTTAAGTTTTTCGTTAAATCATACATTGTCCGTGACCGTTTACTCATTCCGTCTGTAACAGATTATGTGGATGCCACGTAATAAACGACGTCATTTTGGGTCAGAAGAAGAAACATTTTTTTCTCAGAAAACGACGTCGTTTTGGTTTTGAATAGAAAACTTTTGTCGAGTGAAAGGAAAAAAATGGCGTTCTTGTTCTAATTTCTACTTCCACTTTCTTCTCATAAAAAATAGACAAATTCGATTGTTTTCAGTAAATTGAAGGGGTGAGTTGAAGTCATTGTCGAGCTTTAAGAGGATTCGTCGATACCGAGTTCGAAAATGAGGTAAATTTTCAGTCTTCAGTTTGGCACTCGATTTTTAATTGGGTTTTCAATTCTGAGAAATTAGTTGTTGCATGTCGGTTTTAATAACTTGATTGAATCCGTGAGTACATACAATTGCATTCAGTTACATATAATTGCATTCAATTTCAGTTGTTCATTTTTTTGAGAAGAAAGGAGAGTGTAGAGGTTTATGAACACCAAGTGTTCGACAAAATTACTGAATAATTTTTCTGTGGATTTTGCTGCGAATATGATGTCAGTTTCACAATATACCATGGTGGGAAGTTCGAAATTGCTGAGGGTGTCACTTCATATAAGGGAGGAGAGGTTCTTGACCTTAAAAGCGATCCACAAATGGTGCTTACAAACTTGGTAGATGCACTCGGAATCAATCTGTATGGGCAAAGAGTTTGGTATAAACTTCCTTTTGAAGATTTAAAAGAGCTGAAGATGATGTGTAGTGGAGATGCAATGTTTCAGAAAATGGTGCAGTCATCAGTTTGGACAAAAGCGGCTGAAATCTTTGTGGAGAATGATGAGGACTTTAGTGACAGAGCTGATGAAGAAGATGAAGCGCCTGCAAATGGTGAAATGCTTGAAGAAGATGCACGAGTAGAGCAAAATGTTGCTGGATTTGAAGATGAAGATGAGCATTACAATTCTGAGGCAACTCCGCCGAATTCAGATTGTGAAGATGATGGTGGTCCACACTATGAGAGGTGCAAACACTACAAGAAATATAGGCAATATGCGACGGAAACATACGTCGCAATTCCGTCGCAAAGGGCCATTTGCGACGGAATTGCGAGGAAAGCATTTCCGTCGCAATTTGTTCGTCGCAATGAAGATTCCGTCGCAAATCCCTCGCAAAATTGCGACGGAGTAAGTTCTGTCGCAAGTTTGCGATGGAATTATTTCCGTCGCAACTTTGCGACGGATTTGCGACAATCATTATTCCGATAAAATTTTTAAATTTTTTTTTTTAATTTTTCAGTTATTAAATTGTTTTTTTTTTAATTTTTTTTTTAATAATAAATAATGATAATTAAAAAAACGAAATTCAGATAAAAAACATTTTGTTCAAATATCAATAAAAAACATTAAAAATATTCATAAATAACATTAAAAAGAACTAAAATTCCGGAGATTGTCCGCTGGTTCTGGTCTGATCCGGTCCGCTCGGTTCGCCCTCGGGTTGCTGCTGGTTTGGCCGCATCCGGGCCAAAATCTCCCTGAGCTTGGGATCCGAGGCGCCCAAGTAATCGAACACCTCCTCGAACGACTCAACCTTCGACTTTGTTGCTTCCAATTCTGACTGTGTTGCAATCAATTTATCCTGCAACTGAGCAACCTCGAGGGAATCTTGGAGCCGACTTGAAGCGGAACCGCTGGCAGTATCGATTTGAGAGGTTAGAGAACCCCCCCAAATCTTCCCCTTTCTACGGGGAGCGGACTGAAAAACAAAAAAAAAACAATAGAATTAAAAAACCAATAAAATACATAAGAATGAAAATAATTTAAACAATATTATACAAATATACCTGAATAAAAATCTTGTTCTTCATGGCCACAGAAGAAGCGGAAGCGATACTCGCCGGATCATCATTCTGAGTCAACTCTTGTAGTTTCGAGTTGACATAATTGTACAGCTCCTCAGACTCAACATCGAGGAAAGTGCCATCCGGTTTCCGCTTCACCTCCTCGAGAACTGCCAGCCATTCCATCTCGGAATCCCCTCGTTGCTCGGCCTATAAAATGAAAATAATTTTAATTTGATAAAAATAATTAAATATTAAAAAAATAATAATTTTAAAAAATAATTTAAAAAAACTTACAAGGATTTCGCCGCGACGAAGGAATGAAGTTCGGCCGGATCGATGTGTAGATTTGCTGCTGCTCTTCGCCCGAGCGGATTTGCTGCTGTCACTCCGTCTCAGGTGATCAGGATCCTTCCAATATGCAACCAAGCCCTTCCACACGTCAGGGCTAAAGTGTAGTGGCTTGGCAGCATCTCCCTTGGCGAGCCACAACTCCTTCCACCGAGACACCATATCGGGCAACCGATCATGGACTTTGGCCATAAACTCCTTGTAAACCGTAGCGGTGATGGCAGAATCCCAGTGATACGTGTGCTTAAACCAAAAAAAAAAAACAATAATAAAATGTTAGAAATCAGCAATAAGAAAATATTTTTAAAAAGTAAATAGAACTTAACATTATACTTACAGCAAAAGTACAAAACCAGCGCTGGAGAGCGGATTCCTTCACATCCTTCCACCGGCCAAAAGCATCTTGGTAATCTTTTTCAAAGATTTCTGTAACTGCTGAGGCGACGGATGAATCATGAGTGAACCTGAAAAAAAAAAACAATACACTTTAACGTTAGAAAATATACAATATAAAATAAAACAAAAACTAACAAAAATTAAAAAATATATACCAAAATGTTCTCGGTGGGCGGTGTGGATGAAGACGAGGGAGGAGCTCATGACCGGGCTCATCCAAAATTTCCAGAATAGCCGCATAAAATGGGGCTCTACCGGCCTCAATCGCGGCCTCAATTTGGGCTGCAGGACGAGGTGGGGACGGAGACCGAGACCGTGTCGGCTGGTGCTGCTCCTGTCCCGTAGAACCATGGGAACTACTAGTTCGGGCCCCGGAACCCCCAGAACCTCCATGCCGACCGATGTGGGCCCGGAGACCAACACGGGGGGTTCCTCCCTGACCCCCGGATCCGCCCCTACCCCCGGATCCGCCGGAACCCTCGGTTCCACTCCGATTCAAAAACTCTCTGTAGCTGTTGTCTTGATCCATCTGCAATAAATTAAAAAGATAAAATTAGAAGTAACAAAAATTATTTGAAACTTAAAATAATAATTTGCATTTTTTATATTATACCAAAAAAGTAAAAACTATAAAAAAATACCAATCAAGGTTTTCTGAAAACTAAAAGCTACAAGAAAATCAGAAACAAAAAATTCAAAAACCAAAATCTAGAAATCAAAAATTAAAAATCATCTAACTAATTTAATCACATAACCAACTAATAATCACAAAACTAATTTTATCACATAACTAAACTAATCATTAAAATAATTTAATCATCTAATAAAAATAATTTAATGATTTACAATAATTAAAAACATAAAATTAGAAGTAACAAAAATAATTACAAACCAAAAATATTAATTTGGAAATAATAATTTGCATTTTTTATATTAGACCTAAAAACTAAAAACTCGAAAAAACACAAATGAAATTTTTTTTGAAAACTAAAATCTACAACAAAATCACAAACCAAAAATTCAAAAACCAAAATCCCCTAACTAAAAATCCTCTAACCAAAATCTAAAAATCCTCTAACTAAAAATCCTCTAACCAAAATCTAAAAATCCTCTAACCAATAATTGCACACCTAATTTAATCACATAATTTTAACAATCATTTAAATAATTTATTCATCTAATAATGATAATTAAATAATTTACAATAATTAAAAAATTAATACCTAAAAAAAACGGTTTGGAGGCTGAGAGAGTCGCCGGAATTGCGAGACGGCGGCGGCGGTGGGGGAGATATCCGTTCAGGCGGCGGTGGAGAAATTGGAGACGGGCGGAGAAAAGGGAGACGGCGCCGGGATGAAGAACGGAGGCCGGCGGCGGCGCGAATCGGGAGGCGGCGCCGGGATGAAAAACGGAGGCCGGGGCGGCGCGAAAAGGGAGACGGCGCCGGGATGAAGAACGGAGGCCGGCGGCGGCGCGAATCGGGAGGCGGCGCCGGGATGAAGAACGGAGGCCGGGAATCGGGAGGGGTCGGCGTTATCGGGAGGGGTCGGCGTTTTTTGCGAAAGGGGGTGTTGGGTTTGAGCGAAAGCTCAAACCGATGCGCGCACATATATAGGAAATATATTCCGTCGCAAATCCGTCGCAAATTTGCGAGGGATTTGCGACGGAAATGCCCCGTTCCCTCGCAATTCCGTCGCAAAATGGAAGCCCTAATTTTTGTGACGGATTTGCGACGGAAATGCCTCGTTCCATCGCAATTCCGTCGCAAGATGGAAGCCCTAATTTGTGCGACGGATTTGCGATGGAACGGGGTATTTCCGTCGCAAATCCGTCGCAAATTTGCGAGGGATTTGCGAGGAAACTCTTGGAAAGTCAAATCCAACCACGATTAGGGTTTAGGCCATATTCGTCGCAAATCCATCGCAAATTGCGACGGCTTTGCGACGGAGGATGAACATTCCTTCGCAATTGCGAGGGAAACTTGTTTAGGGTTTACGGTTTAGGGATTTGACTACGGGGGGTTTAGGGCTTGTAGATAATGAATATATATGCTTATTAGTGAATGAATTTGAATATTCCTATAGATATTGAACATTCATACATATATATATATATATATATAGTCGATGTTTCAACAAAACCGTTTGTAATGTTATATACGTCGTAAGCTTCAATGAGCTTGCATGATATGTACGGAGTTGAAGAGAAACCTATTTTATTTAGTAAAAAGCTTTTTGGGTTCAATTATACAGTACAAAATAAGATTATATTACCCTTGGTATACGAAAATCCCAAAACCCTAAACCCTAAACCCTTAATTTTTGGGTTTCCATCGCAATTCCATCGCAACATTGCGATGGAATTGCGATGGAAACCCAAAAATTACATAATCCATCGCAATTCCGTCGCAAACTTGCGATGGAATTGCGATGGACGTCCAAAATTTTTATATTCCATCGCAATTCCATCGCAACATTGCGATGGAATTGCGATGGAATATAAAAATTACATAATCCATCGCAATTCCATCGCAATTCCTTCGCAAAATTATCATTGTCACTTGATGACGGCGCTTCTGCTAACCGTACACTCTTCCACCGACTTCCTAAGAAACCCCAATTCCTCTCCTTTTCCATCGATTTGCCTCTTAAATTCATCAACTTTCAACACTAACTCACAAACCCGAGCTTCTGCTGCTTCAACCACTTGAAGAAAGGGCTAAAGTGGTTGAAGCAGCGGAAGCTCGGGTTTGTGATTTAGTGATGAAAGCTGAAGAATTTAAGAGGCACATCGAAGAAACAGGAGAGGAATTGGGGTTTCTTAGGAAGTCGGTGGAAGAATGTACGGTTAGCAGAAGCGCCGTCATCAAGTGACAATGATAATTTTGCGACGGAAATACAAATTCATCACAATTCAAAATACAAAGAAAAACCTCAAAATTAATCAAAGTCATTTTCATCGTCATTGTCATCGTCTTTTTCAGATACGTAAGAGTTTTCACTGTGCTCCCGTTCTTCTTCATCAGTCGCAGACTCTTCGAATTCATCGGCTTCTCCATCTTCACTGGAATCGTCAACGATGTCTTCAACTTCTCTGTTCTCGGGGTCAACGTGTATGATATTTTCAGTGGATTCGATCGGGTTTGAAACTCATGCAACTCTGTCATGCTGCATGGCCACTTCATCGTCTAAACCAAATACATAACCTCTTGGATTGACCTTTATGACCGATAACCAAGTCTCCCGTCTTTGCCTGAGTCGAGGATAAGGAATGAAACACACTTGCTCTGCCTGCGATGCAAGGATGAAGGGTTCGAACTTGGAATATTTACGGTTTGCATTTACATCGGTGACACCTACCGTCTCATTTATGCGAACACCTTGACCAGGTGTCGGATCATACCAATCACATTTAAACATAATACATTTCAAGTTGATGATTCCTGGGTATGTGACCTCGATGATCTCTTGCAAAACTCCATAGAATTCTGTTTCGCCCGGGACATGAATACCATAATTTGCGGTCGACTTCCTCATGCCATGCTTGTACGTATGGAAAATGTACCCGCGGGTACAATACATTGGTGCTGTAGTGATCTTTCCTATTGGAGAGTTCACAATCTCATGCAGCCACAACGGTATTTGTCCCCGATGATAGCCGTTTCTCACCTATATCAAAACAAATGGTACAATCACACACATTAATTATATAAAGTGTTAGGTTTTAGTTTATATATATATCACTAAATTGAATAGCACTTACATATAATTTTAACCATCCAGCTAAGTCACGTTCTTTAAGAAACTCATACTCATGCTCTTGTAAATCAGGGTATTCCTGGCGCATCAGATTATCAAATATGCTGCACAAAAATCTCGAGTTATATATATGTATATATATATATACAAATATATATATACATATATGATCAAATTAGGTTACCTCTCAAATTGGTGCACTTCATCCAGATTACGTAATATGTATTTGTGAGCCGCACTCAAATCTTCATGGTCCCACGATTTTTCCTTCAACTTTCCAGCAAGTCTGCCTATTTCTTTGAAGATGCTGGGGACAACATGCCTATAAACAGGTGCAACGCCACCATCATCGTATCGTCTCGTCGCTGTTCTTCTCGTTCTTACATTTGGACTAAAATAGTAAGACGCGAAGTTAGATGTTTCCTCTGTCAAACTTCCTTGTACGATGGATCCCTCAACTTTTGCAAGGTTTTTAGCCTTTCCCTTCAAGTGTCCCATAAAACGCTCGAACGGGATACATCCACCTGAATTGCACAGGCCCCCCGAGATCCGCCTCATATGGCAAATGTATCGTTAGGTGTTCCATCACGTCGAAGAATGAAGGAGGGAAGATCATTTCCATGTTACATAACAAGACAGCAATGTTTTTTGCTAACTTCTCTACCCCGTCTTCAGTCAGTGTTCGCGTGCAAAGATCTCGGAAAAACGCCCCAATACCTATAATATAATTAATATATATACAACAAATTAATAAAAACACATATATTTAATTATATATGTACATATATAAACTCAATTAAAAGAAATGTAAATACTTGTTTACCAGCAATTGCTCGTGGACATGAGACGGCAATAGTTCTTGTAATGCAAACGGTAGTAGTCTCTGCATGAAAACATGGCAATCGTGGCTCTTCATACCAGAAACTTTTTGTCCTTGCTCTATACATCGTGAGAATTTGGAAACATATCCATCCGGAAATTTGACATCTGAGGCCACCCAATCAAATAGAGCTCTCTTCGCATCTGCAGACAATCGAAAACTCGGAATTGGCTGTTTGCCGTCTCTAGTAATCTCCAACTCGCTTCTTTTGCATATTTCTGCTAAGTCCAGCCTCAATTTCATATTGTCTTTTCTTCTCCCTTGGACATTCAAAATGGTATGCATGATGTTATCAAAAAAATTCTTTTCGATATGCATAACGTCAAGATTATGTCGCAAAAGGTGATCCTTCCAATATGGGAGTTCCCAGAATATACTTTTTTTGTGCCAATTGTGTGCTTGTCCATATCCGTCAGGCATGTTTGCAGTACAATGCCAATTGCCCCCACGTATGCATGTCTCCTCACCACCGTAATGATCGATCTGATCAAGTAAATCCTGTCCCGTAAGATAATCCGGAGGGGGACCGCGGACAACTTTATTCTTCGTAAATAGAACTCTGTTCTTTCTGTACCTGTGATTGATAGGAAGAAAACGACGGTGACAATCAAACCAACAGGGTTTTCTTCCACGCCTCAGCTGAAATGCTTCTGTCCTACCCAAACAGTGTGGACACGATAGTCTTCCGTGCGTAGTCCACCCTGACAACATTCCATACACTGGAAAGTCGCTAATCGTCCACAATAATACTGCGCGCATGATGAAGTTTTGTTGCTGCGATTAATCAAATGTGCAGACTCCAGAATACCACAGTTGTTTCAACTCGTCAATCAAAGGTTGCAGAAATATATCTAGGGATCGCTTCAGATGCTTAGGACCTGACACTAAAATAGTTAAGAACAAAAATTCTCGCTGCATGCACATTGTCGGCGGAAGATTGTATGGCGTCAGTATGACAAGCCATAGCGAATATTGTCTCCCTGACATACCAAATGGACTAAATCCGTCTGTGCATAATCCTAGATAAACATTCCTCGTTTCATGAGCAAAGTTTGAATGTACCGTCTGAAAGTGTTTCCACGCCTTTGCATCTGAGGGATGTGTTATCTCTCCATCATGTGAGGAATGTTCTGCGTGCCATCTCATTGATGCTGACGTCATTTCCGATTGGTATAACCGTTTCAATCTTTCAGTGATTGGCAAGTACCACATACGTTGGCAAGGGACCCGCCTCCTTCCTGTAGTGGGTTTGTATCTCGGCTTCCCACAAAATCGACATTCCTGCAGCTTATCATCATCTTTCCAGAAAATCATGCAATTGTCAATGCATACATCAATCATTTCATAAGGCAACCCAAGACCCGCAACCAACTTCTGTATTTCATAGTAATTACCAGCAGAAAGATTATCTTCCGGTAAATACTCTTGAAATAGTGCAGCCCACTTATCCATGTTACTTTCGCTGCTGTTATCTTCACTTTTAATTGTCATCATCCTAGCTGCTAGTGACAATCTAGAAATTCCCTCTCTACACCCATCGTAAAGTGGTTGATTTGCAGCATCTAACATATCATAAAACTTTTGTGCTTCAATGTTGGGTTCTTCCAAAATTGCTTCCCCCGGATTATCAGTAGGAACAGGTGTAGTTTCATGAAATGCATCTGTAACCATATCATGAAACCTATTCCCTTGCTGATACCCAATATAATTTCCCAATATATCAGGTTGACCATAATCATAGCTAGCGTTATAATTATGTTCTTCAACCCCTTGGCCCGAAACACTATTTCCAGCTTCATAGTGAGTTGTATTATAATGATTTTCCCCATGATAGTACCACACATAATAGTTTGGTACAAATCCTCTATTAAATACATGTGTTTTCGCAGTATCAACAGCTATATATTTTTTGTTCTTACATTTCTCACAGGGACAAAATATTTTACCAGTTTGGAGCGCCTGTGGTTGGTTTCGTGCTTGGTTAAAGAATCCATGTAATCCTTCAACAAACTCTCTCGTCACTTCGCCGGTCCATGGATCCCTAGGATTGTACATCCAGCTCCGTAACTCATATATTCCATAACTCATTTTTAGTGTTTAAATTTTTTTTTTCTTTCTTCGTGTTCTTTGTTCGTGAAAATGAATGAAATCAGGTTGGCTATTTATAGAAATCGAAATTCTTTTGCGATGGAATTGCGATGGATTTGCGATGGAAACGTGCGACGGGTTTGCGATGGATTTGCGACCCAGAATAATTTGCGACGAAATTGCTACACATTTGCGACGGATTTGCGATGGATTTGCGACGGAAATATTCCCTCGCAATAGGGTAGGTGAACTTATTTAACACGTTCTCACCTAACGGGTCACATGTCGGCCAACCACTTTCAGTCGCAAATCCGTCGCATTTTGCGATGGAATTGCGACAGAAATGCCCCATTCCATCGCAATTCCATCGCAATAGGTTAGGTGAACTTATTTAACACGTTCGCACCTAACGGGTCGCATGTCGACCAACAATTTTCCATCTTAATTCCATCGCAATGTTGCGACGGAATTGCGACGGAAATGCCCCATTCCCTCGCAATTCCGTCGCAACATTGCGATGGAATTGCGATGGAATAGTTTATTGCGATGGAACTTTTCCGTCGCAAATCCATCGCAAACAAATTTCTGATTCTATAAATAGCCGACGAACTCACGTCACAATTCACACCAAAACAAAGAGAAGAGAAAAAGAAGAAAAGAAGAGAGAGGAAAAAAAAAAACACCAAAAAAATGAGTTACGAAGCTAGCCGGGTGTATAATCATCTTTTTACACCACGGTGGATTTTCTTTTTTACCCTAAGAAAATCCACCTCCATCTTGTTTACCCCATGTTGAATCTCTGTGGACATGAGATAATTAAGAAGGATGACGGTACGTTGATCTCTTCCTAATTATCTAATTTCCACAGAGGATCAACAGGGGATAAATGGGATGGGGGTGAATCGTCTTGGGGTAAATCTATTGGAGGATTGTGATAGATAATGCTGAGCAAACTGATATTCCCTCCAATATGCTACTAAAGGTAATAATGGTTGGGATTCCAAAATGGATCGTCGCTATATGATGTTGTTGGATAGTTGTAGAGAATATGGGGATTTATATTCGAGAGTGAGAGATAACCCACTGAGGTGTATTAGGTATGAAGTTGATAACGGAGGATACGATATATAAGCGCTTATATATCGTATCCTCCGTTTTCAACGTCATACCTAATACACCTCAGTGGATTATCTCTCACTCTCGGATATAAATCCCATCTTCTCTACTACTATCCAACAACATCATATTTTGCGACGGAATTGCGATGGAATGTTTAATTTTTAGGTTTCCATCGCAATTCCGTCGCAATTTTGCGAGGGAATTGCGAAGTCATCGCAGTCCATCGCAATTTTGCGACGGAATTGCGATGGACTGTTTAATTTTTAGGTTTCCATCGCAAAATCGTCGCAAACTTGCGATGGAATTGCGATGGCTTCGCAAATCCCTCGCAATTCCATCGCAAGACCGTCGCAAAGTTGCGACGGAAACATTTCCATCGCAAACTTGCGACGGATTTGCGATGGCTTCTTATTCCGTCGCAAAACCGTCGCAAATCCGTCGCAAAGTCGTCGCAAATTTGCGACGGAAATATTCCATCGCAAAGTTCCTTCGCAATTAGCCTGTTTTCTTGTAGTGAAAAAAGGTAGCGGAGATCTTAAGTTAGGTATGGCATTTGACAGTATTTCTGAATTCAAAGAAGCTGTGCTTGATTATAAACAAAAGGAAGAATGATCCCCTGAATTATGTTTCACATTGGTTTTTGACCACTACATTGAAGAAGCAATACAATGATCCAATTCGTGGTTTGACCACGGAATCCAGTCAATGGGATTAATTTTTGGAGAAGATCCGTTGAAGCTACCATTCAACCACCGCCAAGAGAAGGCAAGCTGCCTACAAAGGCAGAAAAGAAAAGAAAGAAAGAAAAGAATGAGTCTCCAAAGAAGAAGAAAGGAAAGGGAATAACAGAGCCTTCTGAGAAGGTGATAAAGCTGTCTATAGAAGGAAGAATTTCGTATTGTGGTCGGTGTGGATCCCCAGGGCATAACGCAAGAAGATGTGATCAGATAGGATGTTTTTTTCCCAGACCAAAGAAACAACCATCTGGTCTAAGTGAAGGAGAAGGACCGAGCCAGCAAAGCCAGCCATCTCAGAGTTCACATTTAGACTGAATGTATGTCTTTTAATTTTGTTGGCTTCATGTGAGTTAGTGATGATTATGTTGGCTTACACCTGTTTGTTTGTTATGATTTTGCAGGATTTCACTGGTTGTCTGAGGAGAAGATTACAAACAAGACTTGTTTTAGAGTATGTTTTTGGGATTACAAGACTTGTTTCGGTGTAGGTTTTTGAAGGTTTAGTTAGAAATCATGGTTTTAAGACTTGTTAGTGCTTCGGATTTGGCTTCTTAATGGTTATGATTTGGCTTGTCTATGTTTCCGATATGGCTTGCTAATGCCAAAACTTTTGTTTTTGTCTCAGAATTTGGTTTGTTAAAGCAGTCGATATGGCTTTGTTTATTTGGCTCTTTCTTCTCTCAATTTGACAATCCATTACGATCACAAAGTATAAACACAAGACCTAAACCATGTTTTGATGTATTACCGACACAAAGTACACAAGACCTAAACCACAATCGTGTTTTTCTAGCAAAATACGTTACCAACACAAAGTACATAACCTAATCTGACATGAAATAGAAGAATAAGACCACTCCCAAACCACATATAATCACGTTTTTGCAGCAACTCATGCCAGATTTTAGCTGCTCTATCTCTTGCTCACAACATTCGACAACTGCTTTTCGCTCCTCTATCTCTTTCTTGCATCCTTCTGCAAGTGTTTTCGTTGCTTTGACGTCATCTCACCTGAACTAGCTGAAGAAGACATCTCAGAGCTCTCAATTTTTTCTGTCTAAAAACCCGACATTGTTGATTTCGTCTCTTTGGAGAAGATGAACCAAACGACGACGTCTCAATTAGCATAGACAAAACGACGTCGTTTTAGCTCCATCGTTAATCTTGGAGATTTCCTCTAATCCACGTCGACAACTTTTAACATGCAATTAACGGACAATTTAGCCACGTAATCTTCTTTTAACGGAGAAGAGGCCATGTCACGGAAAACGTATGAAAATCCAAAAAATTGAAAGTTTATGTATGAAATTTGAATTTTATGTAAGTTTGGGTATGGATTTTGACGGTGTTATAGTTGAGGTATGAATCGAACATTCGGAACAAGTTTGGGTATGAAATGGCCGTGTTTCCCCCCCCCCCCCCCCCCCATGAGGACATCCGTGTAGATCTTTGACGTGATATAATCCAATAAGGTGAACTAACTTCTTGAAGGTAGCAGATAGAAACTCCTTTAAAATCTTCACTTGAACAACTTTAGAACATTGACATCGCCATTCTTCTTGGGTTTGGTGATGAATCTACTTTATCATTCTCTTCACTCCACTTGATCTCATAAGTGAAAGACAAGGACTTTGGAAAGGAGATAGACCTTCGTGTTTCTCATTTGTGTGTTCTTTGTTGCCTCATTAAAACCTTTCATGGAAAAACCCAATGGGATAAAAACCATGATAAGGAAAAAGAGTACAACCATACACATCGTCATATATCTCCCCCTTGGAAGCATCTTCTTCAGGAGATGCATTCCAATCATCTATACCATCTTTTGGCAATCATTATAAGTATAAGCTTAATGATTAAAGTCATGTGATTATCTTATAATCTCTTAGGTTATTGGACTTCTGGTCCACAACAACTTTTCACAAAAACAATTACTTCTTGTCTTTTGAACTTCAGGTCCAAACTTTATTTCACATGAAAATATCAATATATTGCTCAATTAACATTTTAAATATGGTACTTCGGGACCAAATACATATGAGCATTCTTTAATTCTCCCCCTCGAGATGGTGATACTTTAAATCCATCCATCTCGAATAGAATCTTACTCTAGAATCAACATTGCATCCAACTTGGACCATGTATCCTTTTAACTTTTGAGACTATAACGCATAAGCAATTTTGAATTGCATTTCCATAGACAATAATGTGTATGTTCTTCTGGAACATTCAATATGGATGCTCTTCCGGAGCTTTCAATATACATGCTTTTCTGGAGCTTTCAATATATATACTCTTTTGGAGCTTTCAATATCTATGCTCTTCTAGAGCCTTTAGATATAAGTAAAAGAAATCACAATCACATATATTAATAACTTAATAAAATGAATAAATAACAAATCATAAATTCATATGATAAAGTAACAGTCAAGTGAAAACAAATGAAAGCGAAACATAATAAATAAAGCAGCAAGTGGTTAAAAGTAAACCGTGAACTTAAATCTCAATTATTCCCTTCAGGGGCGAGAACATCAGTAATTTTCATACCTTGGTGTACGACACAAATGACACAAATGGTCTTTTCTTATGTGTTACTTTTTTATTACCATCTTTATTTTCCACATTTGGTGAAAGTAAGAGTTCTTAAAAGAAACTCTTTATCCTTTGGTAATATTTTCGTCCACATCCATTACCATAGCCACAACCACATCCACAACTGTGACCACAACCACAAATATAACATTAGCCATTGTGATTTTGTTCTTTCCTATCATGGGATGTCACATTCACTTCAGAGAATGGAGCAGAACCAGTTGGACGTAGGCTATGATTCGTACACCAAGTTTGGGTGTATACCAAATTTGTTCAGTAACTCGTTAATTTTGTTGGACACAATGATACAATATATCAATTAGAATTGCTTCTGGAATCCACTTTCACAATATTGTGTCTGCAGGACAACAATATTTGCATGAGAGGTAAAGAATGCTTGTCTATATTTTCATCTTTATTCGTTTTCTTGATTGTTCATTAAGCTCTTTCGCACTGAGGTGGATTTCAGCATCTAATGCCCACACGAGGTAATTGTCTTCGGTAATATCATACACCTTAAATTCCAAATAATCACGAAGGCTTTATGAATGAACAATCATCTTGTCTGCAGGACATCAATTATCATGTCTGATGGACATCTATCATCATGTCTTCAGGACATATACATAGAAAACGAACAACCATCATGTCTTCTGGACATATACAAGTGTATAATCATGTCTGCAGGACATCAACTATCATGTCTGTTAGACATCTATCATCATGTCTTCAGGAAATGTATATATAAACGAATAATTATAATGTCTTATGGACATATCTAAGTGTACAATCATGTCTGCAGGACAAGTGTACAAGGCTGATATAAACAGAGAATAACAGTGTATAAACAGATCAAATAGATGGAATATCTAATTCAGTGTATAAACAGATCTAACAAATGGATTATAAAATTTAGTGTATAAACAGATCTAACTCAGTATTGATCAGTGTTCAGTTTCATGTTTATGCATCATTGAAATCAATCAATATAAAGTTTGAATCACATGTATGTGATCAAAATTCAAAGCAATATAATCAGAATTCGAATTTAGTTATATATATGCATAAACCCTAATCACCATGTTGAATCAAGTGTTTTATCGCATGTACATCAAAGCATCGATATCTCATCGTGTTGTACACCGAAGTATCGATTATTGAATCGTGATGTACAATTAAACATATATGTGACTCACTGGGTTGAACTATGGTGTGATTGAATATAACATGATATAGATTCGTTCAAGCCATAAAATATAGCAATCAAGAGTGCTTAAAACAATAAGATATAATATAAATTAAAGTATGCATAATCGACAAGTCACATATATGATACGACACAACTAGTGGCAAATTCGATAACTTGGATCGATAAATCAGTATATGTGACTGAGGATTGATATTCCAGAACCATGAATCGATAGTTAGACATGGTTCTTCATATCGAAAAGCAATAAGATCTAAAATCTAAGATATTTACCTCTTAGCTCTGACGGCTAGGGTTTTAATCTAAAATCTAAGATATTTACCTCTTAGCTCTGACGGCTAGGGTTTTAATCTAAAATCTAGAGACTCGTTGATATGATCATGGAGGAGGAAGCAGTTTGAGAGCTTGAACCGGAGCAGCTTGAACCCGAGGAAGCTTTGATCATTCCCACCGGCCCGGTTACGCGCTCTCAAACTAAGTTATTCAACCAAGGCATTGGAAGAATACTTAGCCGTTTGAGTCGGCATTTTCATGAGGTTAAGCATCCCACCTTGGTTTGCTTGACGGCTCAGCACTTGGGTTAAAGAGGCAAGTGGCTCGTAGTGTGCTCTTTTTCCCTGCCAAGGTTTTGTCCCACGTGGTTTTCCTTGGTAGGTTTTTCACGAGGCCTACGACCCACTTCCAAACCCCCTCTTTGCCTTTGTTGTTGAGTCCAGCCCGCCCATTGTCGTTTGAAGCCCGGTCCGGCCCGTATCTACTTTATGCTTGGCGACAAATATCTTTTGAATTATGTTCAGTCTTTGGCTTTTAATGTTGGTGTGTTTTCGAGACTAATTGGAGCTTGTTCCAATTAGCCTCTCCATCTCCCTTTCTCTCTCTCGCCCTTATACTCTGAAACTCTTTCATTTGTTTTCTTTTATCAAACTTTTTATTCTCAAACTCTCTCTAAAACTTTGATCATCTCTTAGTGTGATTCTAAGAAATCCCTTTGTTCTTGTTGTGTGATTCAACGAGATTAAAGGTGGTGTTGGAGATCCTTGTCGCTGGATCTCTGTTATAGCCACTCGATCCATCAACCAACCCACCGATCCATCTTCATGAGTCCATTCCATCGGTTCCTTTCCATCCAAAGTCATCCCATCGGTTTCCACCTTTCCATCTCCATCAATCGGTTCATTCCATCCTCTCTTCCATCGAGTTTTGTCCATCCCACTTGCTTCAAAGTGTCGATTCATATTGAGGATCATATTAAGTGGTATCAGAGCCACTTTGAAGCTAATTGATCATCTCTTTCACTTGAATTTTTCGATTTTTGCATTTGTGGCTGTTCATCTTCTCTTTTTCGTGTTCATCATTTGTTTCATCATAGATCTAATTGCTAGAGTTTGTTGCATCATTATTTTGAGTGTTCTTATCATTACTAATATCTATTGCATCCATTTGAATCATTTAGAGTGTTTGCATCATTTTAGAAATAATTTTTGTGATCATTTTTCATCTAGTTCCATCGAAAATCACTTGTGTGCATCATTTTAATTATTTGCATAATTTTAAAAATATTGTCATAATTTATTTTAATCATTGTTGCATAGATCGATCGCATCCCGTGTGTTTACAAGTTGTTAAAAATTATTTGTTTAATTTTTACGGTTTGTTTTCATGCCCCTTTGAACTATTGACTGCCGTGGCTTTGATTATATTTTTCAGGTACTATGGTGTCCGATAAAGAAGAAGAATCAAGCCGAGAGTCTCAGTCATCCCCCAGTCCAGCCGTGATCGAGCATCTTCAGAAACTAATGGAAACGGCTTACGAAAAGTGGGAAAAGCGGTTAGACATCCGAATGGGCAAACAAAAGGCCGATGTTGGTCCCATCCATGTCTCGGATGAGGAACAACCTAAGGAGCAGCCTACAACCAAGAAACCATCGGTTGATATCCGGGCCAAAGAGTATTATAGCAGTGCCGGTCATTCCTCGCACAGCAGCCGCCGACGTTACCGCAGAACAAGAGAGGAACCGGATCATTTGGTCGAGAATTTGGGAGGATACAAACTGAAGATCCCTCCGTTCTATGGCCGAAGCAATCCCGATGAGTATATGGATTGGGAGAAGAAGTGTGAGTTTAACTTCAATCTGCACAACATCCTCAACGTGAACCGAGTTAAGTTGGCCGTGTCTGAGTTCAACGACTATGCCTTGAGATGGTGGGAGCAGATTACTACGGCACGTGCTTATGGTGGAGCATATGAGATCACCACGTGGGAGGAAATAAAGAGGGTTATGAGGCAGCGGTTCGTTCCCGGTCATTACCAGATTGAGCTACATTCTAAGCTTCGGAGGCTCAGCCAGGGTACCAAGTCTGTTGACGAATACTACCAGGATATGGAGATCATGAAGCTCCGGGCTCACGTAGAAGAAAGTCAAGAAGCCACCATGTCCCGGTTTCTAGGTGGACTGAACCAAGAAATCCACGACATTGTGGAGATGCAGAATTGCGGCAGCCTAGAGGAGATGTTGCACAAATCCATCCTGGCCGAACAACAGCTTAAGAGGAAGTCATCAGCCCGGTACAGCACCGAACCTCGCCGACCATCCTACACCAGAGACAACAAACCGGTCTTTACACCAAAACCAGAATCGAAGGGTTCATCTTTTAGCCAAGACAAGAGTAAGGACACTACAAGAAAACAGGCCCCTTGCGATGGAAATTTGCGATGGACAATTTCCGTCGCAAATTTGCGACGCTTTTGCGATGGATTTGCGACGTTTTTGCGACGGAATAAAAATCCATCGCAATTCCGTCGCAAATCTGCGATGGAATTAATTCCGTCGCAAACGTGCGATGGCTTTGCGACGGATTTGCGACGGAATATAAATCCGTCGCAATTCCGTCGCAATTTTGCGATGTTTTTGCGATGGAATTATTTCCATCGCAAATTTGCGATGGTTTCGCGACGGATTTGCGGCGGATCATTAAGTCATCGCAATTCCGTCGCAAGTTTGCGAAACTTTTGCGATGGAAAATTCCATCGCAATATTGCGACGGAGTTGCGATGATTTAATATTCCGTCGCAAAGTATTCCATCGCAAATCCATCGCAAATTTGCGACGGATTTGCGACGAAATGTTATATTGGCCGACATGCAGATGGTTAGGTACGCACGTGATAAATGAAATTCACCTAACTAATTGCGATGGAATATTTCCATCGCAATTCCATCGCAAAATTGTATCCAACGCAAATCCATCGCAAAAATCCATCGCAAATCCATCGCAATTCCGTAGCAAAATCGTATCCAACGCAAATCCATCGCAAAAGTCCATCGCAAATCCATCGCAATTCCGTAGCAAAAAAAAATTCTGATTCTATAAATAGAGGACGTGAGTTCATTTAGAATTCACACCAAAACAAAGAGAAAAAAGAAGAAGAGAAAGAAAAAAAAATGAGTTACGGAATATATGAGTTACGGAGCTGGATGTACAATCAAAAAGATCCAGAGACCGGCGAAGTGACGCAAGAGTTTTTTGAAGGATTACAAGGATTCTTTAACCAAGCATCAAACCAACCAGAAGCTTTGCAAACCGGTAAAATATTTTGTCCCTGTCAGAAATGTAGGAACAAAAAATATGTCGCAATTGATACTTCGAAAGCACATGTATATAATAGAGGATTTCAACCAAACTATTATGTGTGGTATTTTCATGGGGAAGGTCAATATAATACTACTCATCATGATGCGGGAAATAGTGGTTCGGGTCGTGGGGTTGAGGAACAACATTATAACGCTAGTTATGATTATGGCCATCATGATATATTGGGAAATGATATAGAATATCAGCAAGGGAATAGGTTTCATGATATGGTTACGGATGCATTTCATGAAACTACAACTGTTTTTGCTGATAATCCTATGGAAGATATATTGGAAGAACCTAACATTGAAGCAAAAAAGTTTTATGATATGTTAGACGCTGCAAATCAACCACTGTATGATGGGTGTAGAGAGGGACTTTCTAGATTGTCACTAGCTGCTAGGATGATGACAATTAAAAGTGAAGATAACAGCAGCGAAAGTAACATGGATAAGTGGGCTGGACTATTTCAAGAGTATTTACCGGAAGATAATCTTTCTGCCAGTAATTACTATGAAATACAGAAATTGGTTGCGGGTCTTGGGCTACCTTATGAAATGATTGATGTATGCATTGACAATTGCATGATTTTCTGGAAAGATGATGATAAGCTGCAGGAATGTCGATTTTGTGGGAAGCCGAGATACAAACCGACAACTGGAAGGAGGCGCGTCCCTTACCAACGTATGTGGTATTTACCAATCACTGAAAGATTGAAACGGTTATACCAATCGGAGATGACGTCAGCGTCAATGAGATGGCATGCAGAACATTTCACACATCATGGAGAGATTACACATCCCTCTGATGCAAAGGCGTGGAAACACTTTCAGTCGGTACATCCTAACTTTGCTAACGAGTCCAGAAATGTTTATCTAGGATTATGCACGGATGGATTTAGTCCATTTGGTATGTCAGGGAGACAATATTCGCTATGGCCTGTCATATTGACGCCATATAATCTTCCGCCAACAATGTGCATGCAGCGAGAACTTTTGTTCTTAACTATTTTAGTGCCAGGTCCTAAGCATCCGAAGCGATCCTTGGATGTATTTTTGCAACCTTTGATTGATGAGTTGAAACAGCTGTGGTATTCAGGAGTATGCACCTTTGATTACTCGCAGCAACAGAACTTCAACATGCGCGTAGTATTATTGTGGACGATTAGTGACTTTCCAGCGTATGGAATGTTGTCGGGGTGGACTACGCACGGAAGACTATCGTGTCCATACTGTATGAATAGTTCAGAAGCATTTCAGCTGAGGCATGGAAGAAAACCATGTTGGTTTGATTGTCACCGACGTTTTCTTCCTATCAATCATAGGTACCGAAAGAACAAGGATTTGTTTACGAAGAATAAGGTTGTCCGTTATCCCCCTGCAGATTATCTTTCTGGAAAAGATTTGCTTGATCAAATCGATTATTATGGTGGTGAGGAAACAAGCAAACGTGGGGGCAATTGGCATTGTAATGCAAACATGCCTGACGGATATCTTAGGGAGCATAATTGGCACAAGAAGAGTATATTCTGGGAACTGCCGTATTGGAAGGATCATCTTTTGCGGCATAATCTTGACGTTATGCATATCGAGAAGAATTTTTTCGATAACATCATGAATACCATCTTGAATGTCCAAGGAAAAAGTAAAGACAATTTGAAATCAAGGCTGGACTTAGCACAAATATGCAAAAGAAGCGAGTTGGAGATTTCCAGAGACGGCAAACAGCCAATTCCGAGCTTTCGGTTGTCTGCGGATGCGAAGAGAGCTCTCTTTGACTGGGTTGCCTCAGATGTTAAATTTCCGGATGGATACGTTTCGAAGTTCTCACGATGTATTGAGCAAGGGCAAAAATTTTCTGGTATGAAGAGCCACGATTGTCATGTTTTCATGCAGCGGTTACTACCATTTGCGTTAGAAGAACTGTTGCCGGCTCATGTCCACAAAGCAATTGCAGGTAAACAAGTCTTTACATTTCTTGTTATTGAGTTTATGTACATATATATATAGATAATTAAT
Source organism: Erythrophleum ivorense (assembly GCA_026724425.1). Classification (NCBI taxonomy): domain Eukaryota; kingdom Viridiplantae; phylum Streptophyta; class Magnoliopsida; order Fabales; family Fabaceae; genus Erythrophleum; species Erythrophleum ivorense. The sequence goes on from JAIUCV010000068.1 coordinate 1,535,112, forward strand.
TAAATTAATATGTTTTTGATTTGAGTTCTTTATTGTGTAATATATATTAAAGGTATTGGGGCGTTTTTCCGAGATTTGTGCACGCGAACACTGACAGAAGACGGAGTAGAGAAGTTACAGAAAAACATTTCTATCTTGCTATGTAACATGGAAATGATTTTCCCTCCGTCGTTCTTTGACGTGATGGAACACCTAGCGGTACATTTGCCATATGAGGCGGCTCTTGGAGGGCCTGTTCAATTCAGGTGGATGTATCCGTTCGAGCGATTTATGGGACACTTGAAGGGAAAGGCCAAAAACCTTGCAAAAGTTGAGGGATCTATTGTACAATTAAGTTTGACAGAGGAAACATCTAACTTCGCGTCTTACTACTTTAACCCAAATGTTAGGACGAGAAGAACCGCTACGAAACGATACGACGATGGAGGCGTTGCACCTGTATATAGGCATGACGTCCCTACCATCTTCAAAGAAATAGGCAGAGTTGCTGGAAAGTTAAAGGAAAAATCGTGGGACCATGAACATTGCAATGCGGCTCACAATTACATATTGCGTAATCTGGAGGAAGTGCACCAATTTGAGAGGTAACTTTGATAATTAATTATTTGTTAATTACGTCTTCATAATTAATTACGTATACATAACTTTATAATTTTTGTGCAGCATATTTGACAATCAGATCCGCCAGACATACCCTGAATTACAAGAACACGAGTATGAGTTGTACAAAGAACGTGATTTTGCTCGATGGTTAAAATTCTATGTAAGGCCGCCCAGATTTCAATGGAATTAATTAATGATATATAAACTTATATGTAACAATGTATATAATTAATGTGTTTCAATTCATCGTACCATTTGGTTATAGGTGAGAAATGGATATCATCCGGATCAAATACCGCTATGGCTGCATGAGATTGTGAACGAACCAATAGGAAAGATCACTACAGCACCAATGTATTGCACTCGCGGATACGTATTTCATACGTACAAGCATGGCATGCGGAAGTCGACCGCAAATTACGGTATTCATGTCCCGGGAGAAACAGAATTCTATGGAGTTTTGCAAGAGATCGTGGAGGTCACATACCCAGGAATTATCAACTTGAAATGTATTATGTTTAAATGTGATTGGTATGATCCGACACTTGGTCGAGGAGTTCGCAGAAACGAGACGGTAGGTGTCACCGATGTAAATGCAAACCGGAAATTTTCCAAGTTCGAACCCTTCATCCTTGCATCGCAGGCAGAGCAAGTGTGTTTCATTCCTTATCCTCGAGTTAGGCAAAAACGGGAGACTTGGTTATCAGTCATAAAGGTCAATCCAAGAGGTTATGTATTTGGTTTAGACGATGAAGTGGCTATGCAGCATGACAGAGTTGCAGAAGTATCAACCCCGATTGAAACCACTGAGAATATAATGCACGTTGATCCCGAGAACAGAGAAGTAGAAGACGTCATTGACGATTCGACTGAAGATGAAGAGTCCGATGAGTTCGAGGAGCCTCCTACTGATGATGATGAACGAGAGCATAGTGAAAACTTGTACGAATCTGAATAAGTAGTATATTATTAGATCAATGTATTGTAATATTTTTTTAAAAATAAATTAAGTGGATTTGCGATATGGAATTTTTTTTTAAAATTATTCTATACACTTGCGATGGAATTGCGATGGAAAAGAGTAATTTCCATCGCAAATCCATCGCAATTGCGTCGCAATTCCGTCGCAATTTTGCGATGTTTTTGCGATGGAATTATTTCCATCGCAAATTTGCGATGGTTTCGCGACGGATTTGCGGCGGATCATTAAGTCATCGCAATTCCGTCGCAAGTTTGCGAAACTTTTGCGATGGAAAATTCCATCGCAATATTGCGACGGAGTTGCGATGATTTAATATTCCGTCGCAAAGTATTCCATCGCAAATCCATCGCAAATTTGCGACGGATTTGCGACGAAATGTTATATTGGCCGACATGCAGATGGTTAGGTACGCACGTGATAAATGAAATTCACCTAACTAATTGCGATGGAATATTTCCATCGCAATTCCATCGCAAAATTGTATCCAACGCAAATCCATCGCAAAAATCCATCGCAAATCCATCGCAATTCCGTAGCAAAATTGTATCCAACGCAAATCCATCGCAAAAGTCCATCGCAAATCCATCGCAATTCCGTAGCAAAAAAAAATTCTGATTCTATAAATAGAGGACGTGAGTTCATTTAGAATTCACACCAAAACAAAGAGAAAAAAGAAGAAGAGAAAGAAAAAAAAATGAGTTACGGAATATATGAGTTACGGAGCTGGATGTACAATCAAAAAGATCCAGAGACCGGCGAATTGACGCAAGAGTTTTTTGAAGGATTACAAGGATTCTTTAACCAAGCATCAAACCAACCAGAAGCTTTGCAAACCGGTAAAATATTTTGTCCCTGTCAGAAATGTAGGAACAAAAAATATGTCGCAATTGATACTTCGAAAGCACATGTATATAATAGAGGATTTCAACCAAACTATTATGTGTGGTATTTTCATGGGGAAGGTCAATATAATACTACTCATCATGATGCGGGAAATAGTGGTTCGGGTCGTGGGGTTGAGGAACAACATTATAACGCTAGTTATGATTATGGCCATCATGATATATTGGGAAATGATATAGAATATCAGCAAGGGAATTGGTTTCATGATATGGTTACGGATGCATTTCATGAAACTACAACTGTTTTTGCTGATAATCCTATGGAAGATATATTGGAAGAACCTAACATTGAAGCAAAAAAGTTTTATGATATGTTAGACGCTGCAAATCAACCACTGTATGATGGGTGTAGAGAGGGACTTTCTAGATTGTCACTAGCTGCTAGGATGATGACAATTAAAAGTGAAGATAACAGCAGCGAAAGTAACATGGATAAGTGGGCTGGACTATTTCAAGAGTATTTACCGGAAGATAATCTTTCTGCCGGTAATTACTATGAAATACAGAAATTGGTTGCGGGTCTTGGGCTACCTTATGAAATGATTGATGTATGCATTGACAATTGCATGATTTTCTGGAAAGATGATGATAAGCTGCAGGAATGTCGATTTTGTGGGAAGCCGAGATACAAACCGACAACTGGAAGGAGGCGCGTCCCTTACCAACGTATGTGGTATTTACCAATCACTGAAAGATTGAAACGGTTATACCAATCGGAGATGACGTCAGCGTCAATGAGATGGCATGCAGAACATTTCACACATCATGGAGAGATTACACATCCCTCTGATGCAAAGGCGTGGAAACACTTTCAGTCGGTACATCCTAACTTTGCTAACGAGTCCAGAAATGTTTATCTAGGATTATGCACGGATGGATTTAGTCCATTTGGTATGTCAGGGAGACAATATTCGCTATGGCCTGTCATATTGACGCCATATAATCTTCCGCCAACAATGTGCATGCAGCGAGAACTTTTGTTCTTAACTATTTTAGTGCCAGGTTCTAAGCATCCGAAGCGATCCTTGGATGTATTTTTGCAACCTTTGATTGATGAGTTGAAACAGCTGTGGTATTCAGGAGTATGCACCTTTGATTACTCGCAGCAACAGAACTTCAACATGCGCGCAGTATTATTGTGGACGATTAGTGACTTTCCAGCGTATGGAATGTTGTCGGGGTGGACTACGCACGGAAGACTATCGTGTCCATACTGTATGAATAGTTCAGAAGCATTTCAGCTGAGGCATGGAAGAAAACCATGTTGGTTTGATTGTCACCGACGTTTTCTTCCTATCAATCATAGGTACCGAAAGAACAAGGATTTGTTTACGAAGAATAAGGTTGTCCGTTATCCCCCTGCAGATTATCTTTCTGGAAAAGATTTTCTTGATCAAATCGATTATTATGGTGGTGAGGAAACAAGCAAACGTGGGGGCAATTGGCATTGTAATGCAAACATGCCTGACGGATATCTTAGGGAGCATAATTGGCACAAGAAGAGTATATTCTGGGAACTGCCGTATTGGAAGGATCATCTTTTGCGGCATAATCTTGACGTTATGCATATCGAGAAGAATTTTTTCGATAACATCATGAATACCATCTTGAATGTCCAAGGAAAAAGTAAAGACAATTTGAAATCAAGGCTGGACTTAGCACAAATATGCAAAAGAAGCGAGTTGAAGATTTCCAGAGACGGCAAACAGCCAATTCCGAGCTTTCGGTTGTCTGCGGATGCGAAGAGAGCTCTCTTTGACTGGGTTGCCTCAGATGTTAAATTTCCGGATGGATACGTTTCGAAGTTCTCACGATGTATTGAGCAAGGGCAAAAATTTTCTGGTATGAAGAGCCACGATTGTCATGTTTTCATGCAGCGGTTACTACCATTTGCGTTAGAAGAACTGTTGCCGGCTCATGTCCACAAAGCAATTGCAGGTAAACAAGTCTTTACATTTCTTGTTATTGAGTTTATGTACATATATATATAGATAATTAATTAAATTAATATGTTTTTGATTTGAGTTCTTTATTGTGTAATATATATTAAAGGTATTGGGGCGTTTTTCCGAGATTTGTGCACGCGAACACTGACAGAAGACGGAGTAGAGAAGTTACAGAAAAACATTTCTATCTTGCTATGTAACATGGAAATGATTTTCCCTCCGTCGTTCTTTGACGTGATGGAACACCTAGCGGTACATTTGCCATATGAGGCGGCTCTTGGAGGGCCTGTTCAATTCAGGTGGATGTATCCGTTCGAGCGATTTATGGGACACTTGAAGGGAAAGGCCAAAAACCTTGCAAAAGTTGAGGGATCTATTGTACAAGGAAGTTTGACAGAGGAAACATCTAACTTCGCGTCTTACTACTTTAACCCAAATGTTAGGACGAGAAGAACCGCTACGAAACGATACGACGATGGAGGCGTTGCACCTGTATATAGGCATGACGTCCCTACCATCTTCAAAGAAATAGGCAGAGTTGCTGGAAAGTTAAAGGAAAAATCGTGGGACCATGAACATTGCAATGCGGCTCACAATTACATATTGCGTAATCTGGAGGAAGTGCACCAATTTGAGAGGTAACTTTGATAATTAATTATTTGTTAATTACGTCTTCATAATTAATTACGTATACATAACTTTATAATTTTTGTGCAGCATATTTGACAATCAGATCCGCCAGACATACCCTGAATTACAAGAACACGAGTATGAGTTGTACAAAGAACGTGATTTTGCTCGATGGTTAAAATTCTATGTAAGGCCGCCCAGATTTCAATGGAATTAATTAATGATATATAAACTTATATGTAACAATGTATATAATTAATGTGTTTCAATTCATCGTACCATTTGGTTATAGGTGAGAAATGGATATCATCCGGATCAAATACCGCTATGGCTGCATGAGATTGTGAACGAACCAATAGGAAAGATCACTACAGCACCAATGTATTGCACTCGCGGATACGTATTTCATACGTACAAGCATGGCATGCGGAAGTCGACCGCAAATTACGGTATTCATGTCCCGGGAGAAACAGAATTCTATGGAGTTTTGCAAGAGATCGTGGAGGTCACATACCCAGGAATTATCAACTTGAAATGTATTATGTTTAAATGTGATTGGTATGATCCGACACTTGGTCGAGGAGTTCGCAGAAACGAGACGGTAGGTGTCACCGATGTAAATGCAAACCGGAAATTTTCCAAGTTCGAACCCTTCATCCTTGCATCGCAGGCAGAGCAAGTGTGTTTCATTCCTTATCCTCGAGTTAGGCAAAAACGGGAGACTTGGTTATCAGTCATAAAGGTCAATCCAAGAGGTTATGTATTTGGTTTAGACGATGAAGTGGCTATGCAGCATGACAGAGTTGCAGAAGTATCAACCCCGATTGAAACCACTGAGAATATAATGCACGTTGATCCCGAGAACAGAGAAGTAGAAGACGTCATTGACGATTCGACTGAAGATGAAGAGTCCGATGAGTTCGAGGAGCCTCCTACTGATGATGATGAACGAGAGCATAGTGAAAACTTGTACGAATCTGAATAAGTAGTATATTATTAGATCAATGTATTGTAATATTTTTTTAAAAATAAATTAAGTGGATTTGCGATATGGAATTTTTTTTTTAAATTATTCTATACACTTGCGATGGAATTGCGATGGAAAAGAGTAATTTCCATCGCAAATCCATCGCAATTGCGTCGCAATTCCGTCGCAATTTTGCGATGTTTTTGCGATGGAATTATTTCCATCGCAAATTTGCGATGGTTTCGCGACGGATTTGCGGCGGATCATTAAAATAAGATTTTAGGGTATCCGTTTCTCAAAATACGATGGGAATTGCGATGGAATATTAGGTTTTAGGGTTTAGGGTATCCATTTCTCAAAATAAGATTGGTTTAGGGTAATATAATCGTATTGTGTAATCTATAATTCAACCGTTATGTATTTACTGATTAAACATTGATTTCTTTGAAGTTCTGTACGTATCAATCATATTAAAGCTTACGATGTATATAAGATTATAAAAGGTTTTGGTGAAAGACCGATGATATACGTATCTTTGTACGAATGGTCAACAAAGGTATTTATATTCAAATTCAAGTAGTGATGACCATATATATTCAATATCTACGACGCTTATGAGTCTGTCGTCAAAGCTACAAACCCTAAACCCTAAATCTGATATTTCCATCGCAATTCCATCGCAAAATGCAATGGAAAAGATAGCATTCATCGCAATTCCATCGCAATATTGCGATGGATCTGCGATGGAAATAACAGATTAGGGTTTCCGAGTTATTTCCATCGCAATTCCATCGCAATATTGCGATGGAATTGCGATGGAAATATCAGATTAGGGTTTCCGAGTTATTTCCATCGCATTTATTCCTATATATCAGCCGCTCGCGGTTTGAGCTTCGCTCAAACCAAATCGACCCCGCCTCCAATTTTCGCGATTTACTATTCTTCTGCTCCTATCCTTCCCGAAAATCCCCTCTTCTTCTCCTCTCCTTCTCCTCTCCTTCTCCTTCTCCTCTCCTTCTCCTTCTCCTCTCCTTCTCCTCTCCTCTCCTCTCCTTCCCCCGTGGCCCTCTCCTTCCCCGCGCGACGCCCCCCTTCCTCCGCCGCCGCCTGTCCGTTCCGCCGCCGCCAGCCCGTTCCCACGCCGCCGCCTGAGTTTTCCGGCGACGCCTTCCCTTCCCCTCCGCCGCCAGCCCGTTCCCACGCCGCCACACCTACCCCTCTCCTTCCCGGTACAAATTCTATCACAATCTCTTGTAGAAATCGGAATGATAATGGAAAAATGTTAGTTTTTAGATTTAGATTATTAGAAATGTTTATTAGAAATTGTTAGATTATTAGAATATTTTTTCCGAAATTGTTAGATTAGTAGAATAATTTTTGTTTGATTATTAGAATAATTTATTAGTTTTAGATTATTAGATTTTAGATTATTAGAATTTAGATTATTAGAATTTTTATTTGATTATTATAAATTTTTAGGTTATTAAAAATGTTTATTATAAATTGTTAGATTATTAGAATAAATTATTAGTTTTAGAATAAATAATTGTTCTATTTTAGATTTTAGATTATTAGAAATTGTTAGAATGATTGTTATAAAGTTTTAGATTATTAGAATGATTATTAGAAATTGTTAGATTGTTAGAATATTTTTTTCGGAATTGTTAGAAGATTAGAATAATTTTTGAATTATTTATATAATTATTAGATTATTAGAATAAATTATTAGTTTTAGAATAAATAATTGTTCTATTTTAGACTTTAGATTATTAGAAATTTTTAGAATGATTGTTATAAAGTTTTAGATTGTTAGAATGATTATTAGAAATTGTTAGATTGTTAGAATATTTTTTTTTGCAATTGTTGGATTATTAGAATAATTTTTGAATTATTTATATAATTATTAGATTATTTATATAATTATTACATTATTAGTTTTAGATTATTATAAATTATTCTTTTTAATATTATTTTCAATAAATGCAGATGGCTGATCCAAACAGCTATGCGGATTTTTTGAGTCGTGGAGGAGGCAGTTCACATGGTGGTCGTTCCCGTGGTGGTGGTCGTTCCCGTAGCGGTTCCCACGGTGGCTCCCACGGTGGTTCACACGGTGGTTCACACGGTGGTTCCTACGGTGTTTCCCGTGGCGTTTCTCAGGGTGGTTTCCGTGGCGCTTCTAGCTCCCATGGTTCTACCGGGCAGCGGGCTGAGCACCGGGCTGAGCACCGGGCACAGTCCCCATCTCCACCCGCTCACCATTCACCTCCACATTTTCCGGAGAACGTTGATCAGCCCATGACCAACGCTCAGTTAGACGGATTGTTTGCGGAGATTAGGGACATTTTATATGAGCCGGGCCATGAGTTCCTCCCTCATCTTCATCCATACCGTCCGCCGAACACTTTCTGGTAAATATTATTTATTTTTTTTATTAGTTTTTGTTTTTCTAATATTTTACATTTTATTAATTTAAACTATAATGTTTTTTTTTCGAGGTTCACTGATGATCCATCCGTCGCTTCAGCAGTCACGGAAATTTTTGAAAAGGATTACAAAGAACCTTATGGACGGTGGAAAGATGTACGGGAGGACGACATCAACCGTTGGTTCTCTACTTTCGCGGTAAGTTTTAATATATGTAATTTACTTTTTAAAAATCTTAATCTTTGTTTTTTTTTATCTCATATTATGTTATTTTTTGTTTTTTTGTTGAAGCGTAAGTATCATTGGGATGCTGGCATTACCGGGATGGTTTACGCGGAGTTCAAAAACAAAGTCAGGCAGCGGTTACCTGATATGGTATCACGGTGGAAGCAGGCTTGGCTTAAAAAAGGAGATAATGCCATGCCTGCCGGGTTCAACCAAAATGTCTGGAATGGTTTAGTTGCATTTTGGTTGGATCCTGATCACCAGACGAGGAGCGCCAACAGCAAGTCATCTCGAGCGAAGAGTAAAAACTCTACTCATCGATCCGGCCGACTTTCTTACAGATCCCGAGGCCGATTGCTCGTAAGTTTTTTATTTCCTAATAATATTTTTTTTTTCATTTATTTTTTATTATTTTAATTTATCAAATCTAAAATAATTTTGAAGGCCGAGGAAAAAGGAGAATCGGAGACGGATTTGCTGGCGGTTCTAGCGTACACAAAGCGGAACCCGGATGGGACTTTCTTGGACGAAGATTCTGAGGAGCTTTACAACGAGGTTAATTCGAAGCTACAAGAAATGACTCAGAATGCTGATCCCGATAGCATCGCTTCCGGTTCTGCTGAGCCGTCTACCACTGTGAGGAACAAAGTTTTTTTGAACGTAAGTATTTCTCAAATTTTTATTTCAATTCATATCTATATTAAGTTATATATTTGTTTACTTACTAATATTTTTGTTTTTTTTTTTCAGACCGCCCCTCGTAGAAAGGGACAAATTAGAGGGATTGGTTTTCTTCAATCCCAATTCGATGTTAGGAGCGGTTCGGTTCGCGGTTCCTCTTCAGGTCAATTTCCGGACTCCGACGAGGTTGCTCGGTTGAAGGACAAATTGACTGCAACAGAGACGAAGGTAGCGGTGTTCCAAGAGATGTTCGACTACTTGGGCGCGACGGATCCGAAGCTCAAGGAGATGATGACCCGTTTGTATCCCGACCAGCAGCATGTCCAAGACGGACCCAGCGGAGGAGATCCCTCAACGGGCGGTGACCCGTCTCAAGCTTTTTAGTTTATGTTTATGTTTAAAACTTGTTTTTTATGTTAACGTTTGAATATTTTTTTTTCCCGCACTTGTATTATTATATTTGAATTTAAATTTTAATTAATTTCAATTTAATTTTTAATTATAGTTTTTTATTACCAAAAAAAAAAAAACGAAATTGTTTATTGGCGAGGAAATAAAATTCCGTCGCAAAAAACGTCGCACATTTGCGACGGAAAACTTTCCATCGCAAAATTGCGACGGAATTTTCCGTCGCCATATTGCGACGGAATTGCGATGGACTTTTGCGATGGATGCAATTCCATCGTAAATTCGTCGCAAACTTGCGACGGAAAATTTCCGTCGCAATACGGTCGCACGGTTGCGATGGAATATATTCCATCGCAATATTGCGACTATTTATTTCCAACGCAAATCCGTCGCAAAATTGCGAAGGTATTGCGACGGATTTGCGATGGAAATTTTTCCATCGCAAAATTGCGATGGATTTGCGACGGAAACGTCTTTGCGAGGAACGATTTGCGACGGAACCAAACTCCTCGCAATTCCGTCGCAAATACCGATTTGCGACGGAATTGCGACGATTATTTCCCTCGCAAATAGGGTATATTTCTTGTAGTGGGACAGCGCTACCTCTACTACCAGAGCTCGTGAAGTTAAGTGCTACAAGTGTCAAGGTTATGGTCACTATGCCTATGATTGCCGAAACAAAAAGATTATGATCATTCGGGAAAATGGTGAAGTTGAGTCCGAAGATGAGGTCATTGACTACAAACCAGAGCACAAGTCAGCACAAGAAGAGTATGAGGCAGCTCCTGTTATGGGTAATCTTTTGGTTGCTAGAAGGCTCTTGAGTACTCAGATTCGGACAGAGGAGGAGGAACAAAGAGAGAACCTTTTCCATTCTCGCTGTCTTGTTAAAGGAAAGGTTTGCAGTATGATCATTGACGGAGGCAGTTGCACTAATGTGGCTAGTGAGGCCATGGTAGAAAAGCTCGATCTTGAAACCCAGAAGCACCCAGAGCCGTACCAGCTGGAATGGATAAATGAAACAGGGAACATGAGCGTCAAGGAACAAGTGAAAGTGCCTCTATCGATTGGAAACTATGAGGATGAGGTCTTGTGTGATGTTTTGCCTATGGATGCTGGACATATTATTCTGGGAAGGCCTTGGCAATCAGACCGACGAGTTCTACACGATGGTTTTGCCAACAAGTATACTTTCGAGCACAAAGGCTGTAAGATCATTCTCATCCCTATGACTCCACAGGAGGTGTACAAGGATCAAGTCCAGCTGGCCAGTAAAAGAATTCACTCTCTATCCGAGAAGGGATCTACCAAACCGACCAAGCTGATCAAACCGGTGAACTATCTTATTAAACCAAAACAGGTTAAAAGTTCCATATCTTACCATAGTCCATTTCTTTCATGTAACTCTACAGGGACGGATAACCTTTTCACTAACATTGCACCGGCTGTCCCGAGTGGTATTTCTAAACTTTTGCAGGATATTAAGGCATGGCTACCAAGTGACATAATACAAGGCTCACCTCCTGCTCATATCCAAGAACATCAAGACAATCTTGTTTCTGGGAGTACCTATGGAAAACCGGCCGACTATATAATTGAGCTGACCCCTGAACCATTTTCGGATCCTTCCCCAAAAGAGCACTGTAAGAAAATCGAGAAGGATAGGAAGGGAAGTAAATCGATTATGTTGGTTTCTGGTTTTGATAAGGAGCATTTGAGCTTAGAGAATGTGAAAGAATTAAACTTCCTTAGAACTGGATATGATCCTTCGGTTTCTTTGCCTAGGACTCATGGATTGGAACATTTCTGTTGCACATTTGATGTGTTTTGTTTAGTTCTGTGAATTGTAGTGAGAAACAGGTAGGAGGTTCCAAGTCAAAGAAAAACCAATCGGTTACTATTAAGATGGGAATTGGCAATCCAGGGCTAAACCACAGTTGGAAGTCCAAAGTCTTGCTACAAATATTTGAGTCAATTGAAACCAAAAAGAAGATTAACACTCCGGACTACCACAACTATCTCCAAGGTATGTATTATTTTGATCAAAGTTCTGAGTTTACTAACCTTTCTCCTTTTCTTGCAGATGATCCAGATTTGAGGACAAATCCTTTTCAAGAGGGAGGGGATGATATGATCATGGAGGAGGAAGCAGTTGGAGAGCTTGAACCGGAGCAGCTTGAACCCGAGGAAGCTTTGATCATTCCCACCGGCCCGGTTACGCGCTCTCAAACTAAGTTATTCAACCAAGGCATTGGAAGAATACTTAGCCGTTTGAGTCGGCATTTTCATGAGGTTAAGCATCCCACCTTGGTTTGCTTGACGGCTCAGCACTTGGGTTAAAGAGGCAAGTGGCTCGTAGTGTGCTCTTTTTCCCTGCCAAGGTTTTGTCCCACGTGGTTTTCCTTGGTAGGTTTTTAACGAGGCCAACGACCCACTTCCAAACCCCCTCTTTGCCTTTGTTGTTGAGTCCAGCCCGCCCATTGTCGTTTGAAGCCCGGTCCGGCCCGTATCTACTTTATGCTTGGCGACAAATATCTTTTGAATTATGTTCAGTCTTTGGCTTTTAATGTTGGTGTGTTTTCGAGACTAATTGGAGCTTGTTCCAATTAGCCTCTCCATCTCCCTTTCTCTCTCTCGCCCTTATACTCTGAAACTCTTTCATTTGTTTTCTTTTATCAAACTTTTTATTCTCAAACTCTCTCTAAAACTTTGATCATCTCTTAGTGTGATTCTAAGAAATCCCTTTGTTCTTGTTGTGTGATTCAACGAGATTAAAGGTGGTGTTGGAGATCCTTGTCGCTGGATCTCTGTTATAGCCACTCGATCCATCAACCAACCCACCGATCCATCTTCATCAGTCCATTCCATCGGTTCCTTTCCATCCAAAGTCATCCCATCGGTTTCCACCTTTCCATCTCCATCAATCGGTTCATTCCATCCTCTCTTCCATCGAGTTTTGTCCATCCCACTTGCTTCAAAGTGTCGATTCATATTGAGGATCATATTAAGTGGATCATATTGATGATATGATCATGGAGGAGGAAGCAGTTGGAGAACTTGAACCAGAGCAGCTTGAACCCGAGGAAGCTTTGATCATTCCCACCGGCCCGGTTACGCGCTCTCAAACTAAGTTATTCAACCAAGGCATTGGAAGAATACTTAGCCGTTTGAGTCGGCATTTTCATGAGGTTAAGCATCCCACCTTGGTTTGCTTGACGGCTCAGCACTTGGGTTAAAGAGGCAAGTGGCTCGTAGTGTGCTCTTTTTCCCTGCCAAGGTTTTGTACCACGTGGTTTTCCTTGGTAGGTTTTTAACGAGGCCTACGACCCACTTCCAAACCCCCTCTTTGCCTTTGTTGTTGAGTCCAGTCCGCCCATTGTCGTTTGAAGCCCGGTCCGGCCCGTATCTACTTTATGCTTGGCAACAAATATCTTTTGAATTATGTTCAGTCTTTGGCTTTTAATGTTGGTGTGTTTTCGAGACTAATTGGAGCTTGTTCCAATTAGCCTCTCCATCTCCCTTTCTCTCTCTCGCCCTTATACTCTGAAACTCTTTCATTTGTTTTCTTTTATCAAGCTTTTTATTCTCAAACTCTCTCTAAAACTTTGATCATCTCTTAGTGTGATTCTAAGAAATCCCTTTGTTCTTGTTGTGTGATTCAACGAGATTAAAGGTGGTGTTGGAGATCCTTGTCGCTGGATCTCTGTTATAGCCACTCGATCCATCAACCCACCCACCGATCCATCTTCATCAGTCCATTCCATCGGTTCCTTTCCATCCAAAGTCATCCCATTGGTTTCCACCATTCCATCTCCATCAATCGGTTCATTCCATCCTCTCTTCCATCGAGTTTTGTCCATCCCACTTGCTTCAAAGTGTCGATTCATATTGAGGATCATATTAAGTGGTATCAGAGCCACTTTGAAGCTAAGTGATCATCTCTTTCACTTGAATTTTTCGATTTTTGCATTTGTGGCTGTTCATCTTCTCTTTTTCGTGTTCATCATTTGTTTCATCATAGATCTGATTGCTAGAGTTTGTTGCATCATTATTTTGAGTGTTCTTATCATTACTAATATCTATTGCATCCATTTGAATCATTTAGAGTGTTTGCATCATTTTAGAAATAATTTTTGTGATCATTTTTCATCTAGTTCCATCGAAAATCACTTGTGTGCATCATTTTAATTATTTGCATAATTTTAAAAATATTGTCATAATTATTTATGAGCATTGTTGCATAGATCGATCGCATCCCGTGTGTTTACAAGTTGTTAAAAATTATTTGTTTAATTTTTACGGTTTGTTTTCATGCCCCTTTGAACTATTGACTGCCGTGGCTTTGATTATATTTTTCAGGTACTATGGTGTCCGATAAAGAAGAAGAATCAAGCCGAGAGTCTCAGTCATCCCTCAGTCCAGCCATGATCGAGCATCTTCAGAAACTAATGGAAACAGCTTACGAAAAGTGGGAAAAGCGGTTAGACATCCGAATGGGCAAACAAAAGGCCGATGTTGGTCCCATCCATGTCTCAGATGAGGAACAACCTAAGGAGCAGCCTACAACCAAGAAACCATCGGTTGATATCCGGGCCAAAGAGTATTATAGCAGTGCCGGTCATTCCTCGCACAGCAGCCGCCGACGTTACCGCAGAACAAGAGAGGAACCGGATCATTTGGTCGAGAATTTGGGAGGATACAAACTGAAGATCCCTCCGTTCTATGGCCGAAGCAATCCCGATGAGTATATGGATTGGGAGAAGAAGTGTGAGTTTAACTTCAATCTGCACAACATCCTCAACGTGAACCGAGTTAAGTTGGCCGTGTCTGAGTTCAACGACTATGCCTTGAGATGGTGGGAGCAGATTACTACGGCACGTGCTTATGGTGGAGCATATGAGATCACCACGTGGGAGGAAATGAAGAGGGTTATGAGGCAGCGGTTCGTTCCCGGTCATTACCAGATTGAGCTACATTCTAAGCTTCGGAGGCTCAGCCAGGGTACCAAGTCTGTTGACGAATACTACCAGGATATGGAGATCATGAAGCTCCGGGCTCACGTAGAAGAAAGTCAAGAAGCCACCATGTCCCGGTTTCTAGGTGGACTGAACCAAGAAATCCACGACATTGTGGAGATGCAGAATTGCGGCAGCCTAGAGGAGATGTTGCACAAATCCATCCTGGCCGAACAACAGCTTAAGAGGAAGTCATCAGCCCGGTACAGCACCGAACCTCGCCGACCATCCTACACCAGAGACAACAAACCGGTCTTTACACCAAAACCAGAATCGAAGGGTTCATCTTTTAGCCAAGACAAGAGTAAGGACAGCGCTACCTCTACTACCAGAGCTCGTGAAGTTAAGTGCTACAAGTGTCAAGGTTATGGTCACTATGCCTATGATTGCCGAAACAAAAAGATTATGATCATTCGGGAAAATGGTGAAGTTGAGTCCGAAGATGAGGTCATTGACTACAAACCAGAGCACAAGTCAGCACAAGAAGAGTATGAGGCAGCTCCTGTTATGGGTAATCTTTTGGTTGCTAGAAGGCTCTTGAGAACTCAGATTCGGACAGAGGAGGAGGAACAAAGAGAGAACCTTTTCCATTCTCGCTGTCTTGTTAAAGGAAAGGTTTGCAGTATGATCATTGACGGAGGCAGTTGCACTAATGTGGCTAGTGAGGCCATGGTAGAAAAGCTCGATCTTGAAACCCAGAAGCACCCAGAGCCGTACCAGCTGGAATGGATAAATGAAACAGGGAACATGAGCGTCAAGGAACAAGTGAAAGTGCCTCTATCGATTGGAAACTATGAGGATGAGGTCTTGTGTGATGTTTTGCCTATGGATGCTGGACATATTAATCTGGGAAGGCCTTGGCAATCAGACCGACGAGTTCTACACGATGGTTTTGCCAACAAGTATACTTTCGAGCACAAAGGCTGTAAGATCATTCTAATCCCTATGACTCCACAGGAGGTGTACAAGGATCAAGTCCAGCTGGCCAGTAAAAGAATTCACTCTCAATCCGAGAAGGGATCTACCAAACCAACCAAGCTGATCAAACCGGTGAACTATCTTATTAAACCAAAACAGGTTAAAAGTTCCATATCTTACCATAGTCCATTTCTTTCATGTAACTCTACAGGGACGGATAACCTTTTCACTAACATTGCACCGGCTGTCCCGAGTGGTATTTCTAAACTTTTGCAGGATATTAAGGCATGGCTACCAAGTGACATAATACAAGGCTCACCTCCTGCTCATATCCAAGAACATCAAGACAATCTTGTTTCTGGGAGTACCTATGCAAAACCGGCCGACTATATAATTGAGCTGACCCCTGAACCATTTTCGGATCCTTCCCCAAAAGAGCACTGTAAGAAAATCGAGAAGGATAGGAAGGGAAGTAAATCGATTATGTTGGTTTCTGGTTTTGATAAGGAGCATTTGAGCTTAGAGAATGTGAAAGAATTGAACTTCCTTAGAACTGGATATGATCCATCGGTTTCTTTGCCTAGGACTCATGGATTGGAGCATTTCTGTTGCACATTTGATGTGTTTTGTTTAGTTGCTGTGAATTGTAGTGAGAAACAGGTAGGAGGTTCCAAGTCAAGGAAAAACCAATCGGTTACTATTAAGATGGGAATTGGCAATCCAGGGCTAAACCACAGTTGGAAGTCCAAAGTCTTGCTACAAATATTTGAGTCAATTGAAACCAAAAAGAAGATTAACACTCCGGACTACCACAACTATCTCCAAGGTATGTATTATTTTGATCAAAGTTCTGAGTTTACTAACCTTTCTCCTTTTCTTGCAGATGATCCAGATTTGAGGACAAATCCTTTTCAAGAGGGAGGGGATGATATGATCATGGAGGAGGAAGCAGTTGGAGAACTTGAACCGGAGCAGCTTGAACCCGAGGAAGCTTTGATCATTCCCACCGGCCCGGTTACGCGCTCTCAAACTAAGTTATTCAACCAAGGCATTGGAAGAATACTTAGCCGTTTGAGTCGGCATTTTCATGAGGTTAAGCATCCCACCTTGGTTTGCTTGACGGCTCAGCACTTGGGTTAAAGAGGCAAGTGGCTCGTAGTGTGCTCTTTTTCCCTGCCAAGGTTTTGTCCCACGTGGTTTTCCTTGGTAGGTTTTTAACGAGGCCTACGACCCACTTCCAAACCCCCTCTTTGCCTTTATTGTTGAGTCCAGCCCGCCCATTGTCGTTTGAAGCCCGGTCCGGCCCGTATCTACTTTATGCTTGGCGACAAATATCTTTTGAATTATGTTCAGTCTTTGGCTTTTAATGTTGGTGTGTTTTCGAGACTAATTGGAGCTTGTTCCAATTAGCCTCTCCATCTCCCTTTCTCTCTCTCGCCCTTATACTCTGAAACTCTTTCATTTGTTTTCTTTTATCAAACTTTTTATTCTCAAACTCTCTCTAAAACTTTGATCATCTCTTAGTGTGATTCTAAGAAATCCCTTTGTTCTTGTTGTGTGATTCAACGAGATTAAAGGTGGTGTTGGAGATCCTTGTCTCTGGATCTCTGTTATAGCCACTCGATCCATCAACCAACCCACCGATCCATCTTCACCAGTCCATTCCATCGGTTCCTTTCCATCCAAAGTCATCCCATTGGTTTCCACCATTCCATCTCCATCAATCGGTTCATTCCATCCTCTCTTCCATCGAGTTTTGTCCATCCCACTTGCTTCAAAGTGTCGATTCATATTGAGGATCATATTAAGATGATATGATCATGGAGGAGGAAGCAGTTGGAGAGCTTGAACCGGAGCAGCTTGAACCCGAGGAAGCTTTGATCATTCCCACCGGCCCGGTTACGCGCTCTCAAACTAAGTTATTCAACCAAGGCATTGGAAGAATACTTAGCCGTTTGAGTCGGCATTTTCATGAGGTTAAGCATCCCACCTTGGTTTGCTTGACGGCTCAGCACTTGGGTTAAAGAGGCAAGTGGCTCGTAGTGTGCTCTTTTTCCCTGCCAAGGTTTTGTCCCACGTGGTTTTCCTTGGTAGGTTTTTAACGAGGCCTACGACCCACTTCCAAACCCCCTCTTTGCCTTTGTTGTTGAGTCCAGTCCGCCCATTGTCGTTTGAAGCCCGGTCCGGCCCGTATCTACTTTATGCTTGGCGACAAATATCTTTTGAATTATGTTCAGTCTTTGGCTTTCAATGTTGGTGTGTTTTCGAGACTAATTGGAGCTTGTTCCAATTAGCCTCTCCATCTCCCTTTCTCTCTCTCGCCCTTATACTCTGAAACTCTTTCATTTGTTTTCTTTTATCAAACTTTTTATTCTCAAACTCTCTCTAAAACTTTGATCATCTCTTAGTGTGATTCTAAGAAATCCCTTTGTTCTTGTTGTGTGATTCAACGAGATTAAAGGTGGTGTTGGAGATCCTTGTCGCTGGATCTCTGTTATAGCCACTCGATCCATCAACCAACCCACCGATCCATCTTCATCAGTCCATTCCATCGGTTCCTTTCCATCCAAAGTCATCCCATCGGTTTCCACCATTCCATCTCCATCAATCGTTTCATTCCATCCTCTCTTCCATCGAGTTTTGTCCATCCCACTTGCTTCAAAGTGTCGATTCATATTGAGGATCATATTAAGTGGTATCAGAGCCACTTTGAAGCTAAGTGATCATCTCTTTCACTTGAATTTTTTTCGATTTTTGCATTTGTGGCTGTTCATCTTCTCTTTTTTTCGTGTTCATCATTTGTTTCATCATAGATCTGATTGCTAGAGTTTGTTGCATCATTATTTTTAGTGTTCTTATCATTACTAATATCTATTGCATCCATTTGAATCATTTAGAGTGTTTGCATCATTTTAGAAATAATTTTTGTGATCATTTTTCATCTAGTTCCATCGAAAATCACTTGTGTGCATCATTTTAATTATTTGCATAATTTTTAAAAATATTGTCATAATTATTTATGAGCATTGTTGCATAGATCGATCGCATTCCGTGTGTTTACAAGTTGTTAAAAATTATTTGTTTAATTTTTACGGTTTGTTTTCATGCCCCTTTGAACTATTGACTGCCGTGGCTTTGATTATATTTTTCAGGTACTATGGTGTCCGATAAAGAAGAAGAATCAAGCCGAGAGTCTCAGTCATCCCTCAGTCCAGCCGTGATCGAGCATCTTCAGAAACTAATGGAAACGGCTTACGAAAAGTGGGAAAAGCGGTTAGACATCCGAATGGGCAAACAAAAGGCCGATGTTGGTCCCATCCATGTCTCGGATGAGGAACAACCTAAGGAGCAGCCTACAACCAAGAAACCATCGGTTGATATCCGGGCCAAAGAGTATTATAGCAGTGCCGGTCATTCCTCGCACAGCAGCCGCCGACGTTACCGCAGAACAAGAGAGGAACCGGATCATTTGGTCGAGAATTTGGGAGGATACAAACTGAAGATCCCTCCGTTCTATGGCCGAAGCAATCCCGATGAGTATATGGATTGGGAGAAGAAGTGTGAGTTTAACTTCAATCTGCACAACATCCTCAACGTGAACCGAGTTAAGTTGGCCGTGTCTGAGTTCAACGACTATGCCTTGAGATGGTGGGAGCAGATTACTACGGCACGTGCTTATGGTGGAGCATATGAGATCACCACGTGGGAGGAAATGAAGAGGGTTATGAGGCAGCGGTTCGTTCCCGGTCATTACCAGATTGAGCTACATTCTAAGCTTCGGAGGCTCAGCCAGGGTACCAAGTCTGTTGACGAATACTACCAGGATATGGAGATCATGAAGCTCCGGGCTCACGTAGAAGAAAGTCAAGAAGCCACCATGTCCCGGTTTCTAGGTGGACTGAACCAAGAAATCCACGACATTGTGGAGATGCAGAATTGCGGCAGCCTAGAGGAGATGTTGCACAAATCCATCCTGGCCGAACAACAGCTTAAGAGGAAGTCATCAGCCCGGTACAGCACCGAACCTCGCCGACCATCCTACACCAGAGACAACAAACCGGTCTTTACACCAAAACCAGAATCGAAGGGTTCATCTTTTAGCCAAGACAAGAGTAAGGACAGCGCTACCTCTACTACCAGAGCTCGTGAAGTTAAGTGCTACAAGTGTCAAGGTTATGGTCACTATGCCTATGATTGCCGAAACAAAAAGATTATGATCATTCGGGAAAATGGTGAAGTTGAGTCCGAAGATGAGGTCATTGACTACAAACCAGAGCACAAGTCAGCACAAGAAGAGTATGAGGCAGCTCCTGTTATGGGTAATCTTTTGGTTGCTAGAAGGCTCTTGAGTACTCAGATTCGGACAGAGGAGGAGGAACAAAGAGAGAACCTTTTCCATTCTCGCTGTCTTGTTAAAGGAAAGGTTTGCAGTATGATCATTGACGGAGGCAGTTGCACTAATGTGGCTAGTGAGGCCATGGTAGAAAAGCTCGATCTTGAAACCCAGAAGCACCCAGAGCCGTACCAGCTGGAATGGATAAATGAAACAGGGAACATGAGCGTCAAGGAACAAGTGAAAGTGCCTCTATCGATTGGAAACTATGAGGATGAGGTCTTGTGTGATGTTTTGCCTATGGATGCTGGACATATTATTCTGGGAAGGCCTTGGCAATCAGACCGACGAGTTCTACACGATGGTTTTGCCAACAAGTATACTTTCGAGCACAAAGGCTGTAAGATCATTCTCATCCCTATGACTCCACAGGAGGTGTACAAGGATCAAGTCCAGCTGGCCAGTAAAAGAATTCACTCTCAATCCGAGAAGGGATCTACCAAACCGACCAAGCTGATCAAACCGGTGAACTATCTTATTAAACCAAAACAGGTTAAAAGTTCCATATCTTACCATAGTCCATTTCTTTCATGTAACTCTACAGGGACGGATAACCTTTTCACTAACATTGCACCGGCTGTCCCGAGTGGTATTTCTAAAATTTTGCAGGATATTAAGGCATGGCTACCAAGTGACATAATACAAGGCTCACCTCCTGCTCATATCCAAGAACATCCAGACAATCTTGTTTCTGGGAGTACCTATGCAAAACCGGCCGACTATATAATTGAGCTGACCCCTGAACCATTTTCGGATCCTTCCCCAAAAGAGCACTGTAAGAAAATCGAGAAGGATAGGAAGGGAAGTAAATCGATTATGTTGGTTTCTGGTTTTGATAAGGAGCATTTGAGCTTAGAGAATGTGAAAGAATTGAACTTCCTTAGAACTGGATATGATCCATCGGTTTCTTTGCCTAGGACTCATGGATTGGAACATTTCTGTTGCACATTTGATGTGTTTTGTTTAGTTGCTGTGAATTGTAGTGAGAAACAGGTAGGAGGTTCCAAGTCAAAGAAAAACCAATCGGTTACTATTAAGATGGGAATTGGCAATCCAGGGCTAAACCACAGTTGGAAGTCCAAAGTCTTGCTACAAATATTTGAGTCAATTGAAACCAAAAAGAAGATTAACACTCCGGACTACCACAACTATCTCCAAGGTATGTATTATTTTGATCAAAGTTCTGAGTTTACTAACCTTTCTCCTTTTCTTGCAGATGATCCAGATTTGAGGACAAATCCTTTTCAAGAGGGAGGGGATGATATGATCATGGAGGAGGAAGCAGTTGGAGAGCTTGAACCGGAGCAGCTTGAACCCGAGGAAGCTTTGATCATTCCCACCGGCCCGGTTACGCGCTCTCAAACTAAGTTATTCAACCAAGGCATTGGAAGAATACTTAGCCGTTTGAGTCGGCATTTTCATGAGGTTAAGCATCCCACCTTGGTTTGCTTGACGGCTCAGCACTTGGGTTAAAGAGGCAAGTGGCTCGTAGTTTGCTCTTTTTCCCTGCCAAGGTTTTGTCCCACGTGGTTTTCCTTGGTAGGTTTTTAACGAGGCCTACGACCCACTTCCAAACCCCCTCTTTGCCTTTGTTGTTGAGTCCAGCCCGCCCATTGTCGTTTGAAGCCCGGTCCGGCCCGTATCTACTTTATGCTTGGCGACAAATATCTTTTGAATTATGTTCAGGCTTTGGCTTTTAATGTTGGTGTGTTTTCGAGACTAATTGGAGCTTGTTCCAATTAGCCTCTCCATCTCCCTTTCTCTCTCTCGCCCTTATACTCTGAAACTCTTTCATTTGTTTTCTTTTATCAAACTTTTTATTCTCAAACTCTCTCTAAAACTTTGATCATCTCTTAGTGTGATTCTAAGAAATCCCTTTGTTCTTGTTGTGTGATTCAACGAGATTAAAGGTGGTGTTGGAGATCCTTGTCGCTGGATCTCTGTTATAGCCACTCGATCCATCAACCAACCCACCGATCCATCTTCATCAGTCCATTCCATCGGTTCCTTTCCATCCAAAGTCATCCCATCGGTTTCCACCATTCCATCTCCATCAATCGTTTCATTCCATCCTCTCTTCCATCGAGTTTTGTCCATCCCACTTGCTTCAAAGTGTCGATTCATATTGAGGATCATATTAAGTGAGAATCGACACTTTGAAGCAAGTGGGATGGACAAAACTCGATGGAAGAGAGGATGGAATGAACCGATTGATGGAGATGGAATGGTGGAAACCGATGGGATGATCATATCAATAAAAAGAGGATCATATTACTCGTGCTCATAACGTGTTATAGAAGAAGAGAGAACAAGAGAAGAGAGGAATTGGTTGTCTATTATTCCATCAATAATAAGTTCCTTATATAGGATTACAATATAGGGTTTTCCTTGGAGAGGAATACACTTGGAGAACAAGCTATAATATTCTAGAATATGGGCCGATAATGGGCTTCCACATAAACTATTTATAACAAATCAAATATAATAGGATACGAAGTTTACATGTTATTTCATCAATGATCTATTGCTACCGTTTTTCATCGAACTGGTTGGAGACGCTTGTCAATTTTTAGTTTCGAACTAAAATTTTGAAAACGATGTATATTAGTATTGCTTTCAAAAACATTAGGATACGTAACGAAACTAAGTCAACAATGATTCAAAGAGAGGATGTAAGAGTAATTTATTAATAGATTCAAGAGTTACCTGCGTGTTGCTGCTTTGTTTGTTACTTCGATTTCACTATCACATATATACAACTGAGCAAATGTAGGACCACATCCTTCAGAAGGTAGCAAGCTACCAATTTGATGAAAATTTTGACTGTGAGATCGAAAGACAAATTGTACACAACCGTTGTTCACCGTTGAGCCAATTTCTTCACCTACAGAAATAAATGTGAACATTGAGTTATAAGCCTTTCCGTCCTCCGTGGTGTCTTCAACCTGAATCATGGAGTATTAAATTGGAATACGAAAAGATGAATCTTAAATAAAGAGTAGTCGAACACCCATAAAAAGACGTAGAGAAATAGGAAACACAATAATTAAATATCAGAAATCAGAAAAGAGTGATGACTCATGAATATGAAAACAGAAATGGAGAAGATGATAGAGAGCGAGATCAAATAGAGAAGATTATGAGTTGATCGGTGAAATCGTGAAATCATGGATTTATGTTTGATAACCGTCCCTTAATCATGAAAACGTGGGGATTTTGGTGATTCAAAATAGGGGTGTTTTCACTTTTAGATCACAAATTGTGGTCAAATGCAAAACTAACCTCTTCCATTTTTTATTATTTTTTGTCCAATTATTTATGAGAATGTCATTACTATTTCGAGTGGTAGACCTCAACTGAGGTCTACGAGAGCTGTATAAAGACCAAATACCCCTCATCTTCTACACTTAATTTCCAAAATGCCATATCATCAATATTGTCAACCACAATTTTCGCCCAATTTGGAGCTGTTAATGCTCCGAAAACTCACTTTTGAGCTACCATTGCTCATTCTCTCATCTCACACTACAAGAAAAATGGGTATTAATAGCACTTAATTATAGCGTTTGGACCATTTCTGCTATAGTTGAGTTCTGATGAATCTATTATAGCGTTTGATAAAAGGAAAACGCTATACTATGTTGGGCGGCAAAATAAATGTGTTGGCGCTTAGTTTTTTGGCTTCAACCATAGCATAAACCACTCCGAAACGTCATTGTAGAGGTTAACCGGGAATCTCAAATATTATTGCCTCCAAATTTGTTTCTTTTAAAAGTAAAATTATTGTGAAAAAAAAAAAAGGCAAAGTGAAAATATATCAGAAAAATAACATTTGAGTTCCCAAAAATCTCTTTCTCTCTTCCGAACCCATCTCTCTTCTTCCTTGTTCGAACCCATCTTTCTTCTTCCTTGTTCGACCCCATCTCTCTTCTTCCTTGCTCGAACCCATCTTTCTTCTTCCTTGTTCGACCAACCCCATCTCTCTCCCCAGATCTCTTTCTCATTTCCGATCCCAATCTCATACAAAGCCGACAATTCTCAATCTTTAACATTGGTGCATGTTTAGTCTGGATCTGTAAAGCGAGAAATTCATCTGTCGTAATTCAATCGACGTGTTTGAAATTGAAATTGAAGGTAAGATTGTGTTTGGGTGTTCTTTAATTATATCGAATCTGTGTTTTAACATGTTGGGTTGTAAATAGTTTCAATTATTTCGCTCTATTGCAGGAGGATTTCTGTTAAGCTTCAGTTCAAGGTACTGTAATTGAGTTTTCGATTAAGCTTCTATTTTGTTTTTTAATTTTAAGATTGGTGGTTTTGTCTTTGGTGATGAGTGATTTTGTTGCATCTTTTCACTTTGTTTTTGTAGATTTGTGGTGCCTATTGTCGTTAAGCAACTTGTTGGTCCAATCCTTGTAGCTTGTTTGTTTGTGTAAGTAACTTTGTTTGTTCCTTGTAGCTCAATCACACAAGGGGTTCATCATTAATGGCAAGCGCTTCCAAACAGATGACGTTAAACGACAGACACAAAATAGTGGAATTTCATATGAAGCTTTCACTATGTGTAGGTCTAGTTCACGAGATAACAGACATATTGCCGACATAGTTACATATTATGGTGTGATCAGAGATATCATATTGCTGGACTACCACATGTTCAGCGTTCCAGTATTTAAATGCTCTTAGGCCAACAAAGGGAATGGTGTGAAGGAAGAAGACGGATTTACGTTGGTGAACCTACATCTGAACCAGTCAGCTTTTATCCAAGATCCATTTATTATGCCATCTCAAGCAAAACAAGTATTCTATTCAATGGTATGTAGTGATGAAGGCGCCACCGAGGGGATATCACGAGTTAGACACAGAGGAAGTTTTTGCTGGAGCATTAGTGTCAGATATAGAGTTCGAGGATTTGGAAAATCAGTCATCTGATGATGAGAGTTTCTGTGTTAGGGATGATTGTGAAGGAGTTCTAATTGGGGAGTCATAGTGTAACTGTTTGTGTTTGGGTCACAAAGTAACTCTGTATGTTAATTGTGTTTCAGGATCAGTCATGGTTAAGAGAAAAGTTGGTCTGAAACGTAAAAGGAGGATGCTTTCGGAGATCGTTGAAAGAAATGGTAAGGAAACAGAGCTTGCGGTGGGAGTGCCTGAAGAGATCGAGGAAGAACAAGAGAAAGAGGAAGTGCCTGAAGAGATCGAGGAAGATGTGATTGCAGAGACTGAGGACGAAGTCCCTAGAGAGGTTGAGGAAGAAGTTATCAAAGATGCAGAAGAGGTTCACGAGGAAGAAGAAGAACCATCTCAGCCAAATGTTGGTTCTGGTGCTACGGCTGAACCATCTCAATCAATACCGACACCTGAGCAAGAACAAGACAAAGAGAGGGCTGACCAACCGTCAGTCTCCAAGAACAAGAGAAAGAGAGGGCTGACCAAGATGCGTAAGGTAGCAAAAGACCCTCTTGTAAAAGTTGATGTGGAATTTACATCGTTAGGTGAACATGCCGGATCTGGATCAGTGACACTTTCGTCGTTCCTTGGCCCTCTTGTGAGGGAGCATGTTTCAGTACTACTTGAAGACTGGAGGCAACTAGATGACGTGACCAAGGATACTCTATGGGAAGAAATTCAGGTATATTTGCTTTAACTTACATTACTCATCATTGATTCTTGGCGTGAGTTTTGTTAAATCTGTATATTTTCACAGGGGAGGTTTAATTTGCAAGAAGATTGGCAAAAAGCTGCTATTTTCAAACAAATGGGTTGTTTGTGGAGGCTTCTAAGTCAAGACTTGTTAACAAAATTCGAGCTACGAAGTGTCACGCACAGAGACTTAAGCTAAAGCCAAGCAACATCCAATCACTTGCAAGGTGGACCAATTGGGTGAAGAGTAGGACTAGCACAGATTTTAAGGTAATATAGGTTTATATATATTCATCGATACATTGTGAATTTTCTACACACATGGATTGATGCATGCTAGTTACTTGACTGCGTAGGTGAAAAGTGACGGATACAGAGATTTGCGAAAGGCCCAGATTCCTCACACAACTAGCCGGAAGGGAATGTTTCGCCTGGCTTATGAAATGGTGATGTATTTTTTTGCATTCTATTTGGTATAAGTCTTTTTGGACAGATTTTGCAGTTATGTCAGCCAGCTAACTTGTATAAATGCTATGCAAGTATAGAAAAAAAAAAAGCACTGACCCTACGAAGGTGACTAGAAGTAAGGTCTGGTTAGCAGGACACACTCACTCGGATGGAACACCTGTGAGGGCTGAATTTGCTGAGACTATTGTAAGACGAAGTTATCCAATTCTTTTTGAAATTTTAATCAACAATTTTGTATACTTTAGTAATATTATTTTCAAATATGTGTGTATTAGGATCAAATACGATCGATCGACAGTCAAATGGATTCCACAGCCAATGATAACATTAGGGAAGATGCGGTTAGTCAAGTTTTGGGAAGAGACAAGCCTGGAAGGGTTAGAGGGTTGGGCAGAGGAATTACGGCAACCAAACTTGCATTCCTCCAGGCTAGAGATGCACATGTGCAAAAGCTTGAGGCTTCACAAGCACAACTGATCAGTGATCTTGAAGACTTGAAGAACGTAGTCCGTGATTTAGCTGGAAAAAAGGTTAGTTAATCATTAATAAATCTGTGATGATGCGAGTAGAAGAAATTATTTTAACTGTCGCCTATTGGTTTGTTAGGCACAATTTAATGATGTGCCTTCTCTGTCTGAAGTGAGTGATGTTAGCAAAGGAGGAGTAAAATGTCAGTTGCTTGATTGGTTTTCGGTGGACGATATTGTTGTTGGGGAAGGGGAATTTTGTGCAGCTGAACCGTCGTACAAGGTAGATCATATTCCACTCGGACCTAATGCGGCTGCTGTTATTGTCAAGAGTGCAGTGGATAGCACATCATATGTTTGGAGGCCAACCCAAACAATGTTCACACTCGAACAGGCTGTTGGCTTCAAAATTTCGTGGCCAGTTGATAAGGTGATTTTGCTCGATGGTGTGGGCTCACCAAGCGGAAATAAAAGTGGTTCCAAGGTAACATCTAAGTTCTTTCATTGCTGAATTTTTCTAATTTGCACATAACTTTGAAACTTATTAAGTAGATTCTGATATTTATTACTTTAGGATACAAGTTCTGGTGATGAGTCATATTCGAGATGTAGAATTTATGATTGGAATTTCGATGGTGAAATCACTGCTGAGGGTTTGCTTTGTTCGACTGATCCAAAATCTATGGTCAACAACATTCCTCTTGGTCCAAATGCTGCAATTGTCAAGATTGACAAAGTGCTCAAAGAAGCTGTTTATCTATGGAGACCAACTTCTGAAATGCTTGTGGTCAAAGATGCTATCGGTTTTGAAATCGCGTGGCCAGCTGATAAGGTGGAATTAGTTAACCTACATCCACGAGATCAATCAGTGAGAGGATCGCCTGGGGTTAGTTGTCATCTTCCTAGTAATTATATATTTATGTGTTAAGATTGTTGCTCTGTGATTGATTTTTGATGAATGTGTTACACATTTTGGGTGATAGACTGCAAGTACTACCTCAGGAAGCAGTAAAGGATCAAAGAAGAAGTGCATTCTCATGGATTGCAACAACTCCGGAGAAAAAGTCGCTGAAGGCCGAGTATGCTCAACTAATCCAACAGATGTTGTCCATTTCAAACCCTTGGGTCCCAATGCTAGCAAGGTCTGGGTTGAGGTATCGAAGATAGGTGATGCTAGAGTGTGGAGACCAAATTCAGAGATCAAATACATTTCCGATGCAATAGGCACAACAGTAGCTTGGCCTAATGAGAAGATTGTGTACCTTTAGAACCTTGTTTCTCGTTTATGGACTCCCTCGTTGTTTTTGTGTATCGACTCTCTCGTTGTATGATCAAACAAGTTTAAGTTCTGTTAACAAATTGAAGTTTACATTTCAATAATTATTCAAGTTTTTATTAATTTTTTATAATGAATTAGGGTTTATTTTTATTTAGGGCATGTTTAGGGTTTAGATTAATTGACAGCTAATAATTGAGAAATTGTATATAACATTAATATCTACGAAATGTTTAGTTATGTTATATAGTTATGACTCAAATATTTGACATTACTGCGACATTTACGGTTTAGGGTTTAGGGCATTGAATAGGGTTTAGGAAATTATTATGACGATTTAAGAAACACATGGAACATAAATATCTTTTCTAAACATCAAATGAAAAATGAAAATACATGTTATTTAATTTTTCATAATTACACAATATGAAATCTGCTAATTTGGAAACTATTAGGATATTATACATAGTTTTCCATTCATGCTTTACTCTTAAATCTCTTTTGATGGTTTGATTTTCGTTTTTTATTTTTAATTGTTTTAAAAAAATATAAATAATTAAGACAATATTTAACTTAGAATTATGACATTATTTACAGAAATTTCCATAACTAGAATTGTTAAAATAAATTACTATAAGATTTAAAAATAGGGCATGATTAAAAATAAACACCCATAAGATGGGAGCCAATTAAAACCAACCACTCAGATTGCCTCTAGAGAAGCATGAACCGTTGATCTTCTTATGTTTTATTCCTATCTTTCAATCTCAGCCATCCGTCGACTGTGATTTTTTATTAAACGAGAGCCGATAACTTTCAATCTCAATCGTTCACTTCTTCTTTCTCTTTAACCAAAGCTTCACGCGACATTGACAGATCTCCTCACGCTCAGATCCCCTCGCTTCTCTTTACCAAAACATAGGTTTTCAGTTCAATTCTTCGTATCCAACCGTCGCTCGATTCACAGGTTCTTATATTTGGTTTGTTGTTTGCAATTGGATAGGAGGATCTTCCCAGACCGAGAAGGAGACACTTTATCTTTCCGTCCTCTCATTGGTATGTTTTTGCTTTAGCTTTTTGGTTCTTTGATCGCTCGTCGTTTGTTCTGCTTCTCAGTGTTCTGGAGCTAACTATGTATTGGTTCTTTAGCTGCAAAAAGTTACGGACTTTTGATTTTAGCTTGGAATTTCTCTTAGTTTGGTTTTTTTAATTTCCTCTTGTTGAACTCCAAATGTTTCAGATTTTGTTGGATGTTTATTTTGGTTTAATGCAATATTTGTTGGTTTTGTTCTATTATGTTTGATGTTTTGCAACAAGTTTTGTTTGGAGTTCATAGATAATACAACCTATGTTCGATGTTTTGCTTAAAGGTTACAGCCTGTTTGAATCATTAATTTGCTGTTCTTAATTAGGTATTATATTGACCACCTTGTCTTTGATTTTGGTTTGTTGCTTGCTTGATTGAGGTAGTTCTTGTAACTGTTTTTGTTTTCTACATTCAACATATAACTATCGGATATCATTTGGAAAGTTGCAGCCTTCGTTCTGCTTGTACTTAAATTTTTCATTGTGTTCGACATTTTAATCTCATTGATTTGATCTGATTCAGAAATGGAAGCAAAGAAACAAATAGTCTGCGGACTCTCCGCAAATGGAATACCACAGCTCCACCAAACGGAATCACACCACAGACGCCTCATTTGCGGACTCCCGGCAAACGGAATCACACCACAGCTCCACCAACAGCCATATATGACAAGAACCAGATGATGATCAAGGAATTGATTTGGAGGAGCTCACAAACATACAGTACCGGAAAGCTATGAGAGCTAAGGGATACTTGATCCGCATTGAGGAAGACGAAGAAGACATCGATCCAATCTACCTCAGAGCATTGAAAAATATGCAAAACAATGCACGCAACTCCGCTCAACTGAAACGCCCCAAACAAGAACAAGGAGAGTCCTCCCGAGGTAAGGATCATCGAGGAGACTAAGGAGCAAAATCTGAATGTATTAGTGAGTTTCATTGTTAATTTCTTCTAAAGTATGTTATTTGTAACATCAAATTTACTCTCTCTATTTGACCTTTTAGTTTGTAATATGTCTTGAGTATCATGGTTTCTTATTATATATGAATAAAATTTGGTGTTTGTTTTTAATAAAACAATTTTCAAAATTGAAAACCCAGAAAATAGTGAATAAAAACAATTTGATAGAACAATTACAATATTTTCACGTAAGTCCATTCCAAAAATATGGAACTGTGCTATGAAAATGCTATTATTGATACAATCAATAACACAATAAAATTGCTATTGTATAATTTCAGATTGCTTAAAATAAAACGCTATATTAAATGAGAGATAAGATAGCATTTGTTATACTTAAACAAACTTCAAAACCGCAACAAAAAAGCGCTATAATAAAAGATATGCATATTAATAGTAACAGAATTCATGTGCTATTGAATAATTAAATATCGCAACAGAAAAGCGCTATAATAAAATATTTTAATAAAAAATATAAAGCGCTATAGTAGACTTTAACAAAGCGCACAAAAATCCGCTATTATAAATTAAATTATAATAGCATTTACAAAAAGCGCTATGAAAAGTGGTGGACCTATTATGACGGGCGCAGACATAGCGCTTTCTACAACGCTATGGTATCATTACATAGCGTTTTTCGGGTGCTATAAATACTCATTTTTCCTGTAGTGTCATAAACTCTTATTCTTCCATTTTCTCCCCATTTTCATCCCAAAAACTCTATAAGCAAACTCAAATCTTGGATTTGGCATTTCCGATTGTTTAGCTTACAGCAACGACCGGAGCTCGTTATTGAAGGCTTAAATTGAAGTTATCAGCCCTCTAATAGCCTTTCTCCGACTGTCATGTAACTTTTCTTCCATAATTCTAAGAATTTCAGTTTTGGTCCGCGAATGTAGACCTCAGTTGAGGTCTATTATATATTACTTTGTAGACCTCAGTTGAGGTCTATTATTACTTAGTAGACCTCAGTTGAGGTCTACTGGTCAACGCAGGGTAGACCGCGACATTTCCTTTGCAAACAAAAAAAACTAGTCGTAGACCTCAACTGAGGTCTACTCCACGTGGAGGTTAGTTTTGCAATTGATCGAGAAAAATGTTTTTAGATTTTAGATTTTAGATTTTAGATTGAAAATTGTTATTATTAGATTAGTTTTAGAATTTAGAATTTTAGATTTTAGATTTTAGATTGAAAATTGTAATTATTAGATTAGTTTTAGAATTTAGAATTTTAGATTGTAGATTTTAGATTGAAAATTGTTATTATTAGATTAGTTTTAGAATTTAGAATTTTAGATTTTAGATTGAAAATTGTAATTATTAGATTAGTTTTACATTTTAGATTGAAAATTGTTATTATTAGATTGGAAATGTGATTATAATAGTTTTAGTAAGAATTTTTGGAGTTTTTAGAATTTAATTTGTTCATTTGATTAGATTAATTTCGGAATTTAGAATTTTAGATTTTAGATTTGAAATTTTAATTATTAGATTAATTTAGAATTTAGATTTAAAATTTAAACTATTAGATTGGAAATGTGATTATAATAGTTTTGGAAGTTACAATATTTCTAACTGTTTTAGTTTCCAGAATTTAATTTGTTCATGTGATTAGATTAATTATAGATTTTAGAATTTTAGATTTTAGGTTAGTAATTTTAATTATTAGTTTATATAGTAATTTTATAAAAATTGTGTGATAATTAGAATATTTTTTGGGAATAAGTTTTTTAAAATTGCTAATTTCACTTTTTTATTTGTTGCAGATGGAGCAACAAAACTCTTATCGGCAGTTCCTGAGTCAGGGATCCGGAGGTTCCGGGGGTTCCCGTGGTGCTCTTTCTCCTTCCGTGTCTCTTGGTCATGGGAACCCTACTAGTAGTTCCCATGGTTCTACGGGCCGGGAGGAGCAGCAGACACGGTCTCGGTCTCCATCCCCACCTCGTACCGCAGCCGCAATTGATGCCAGATTTGAGGCCTCTAGAGCCCCATTTTATGCGGCGGTTAGGGAGATTTTAGATGAGCCTGGTCATCATCACCTCCCTAACCATCATCCACACCGCCCACCGAAGACTTTCTGGTATATATTTTTAATTTTTATAGTTTTTTGTTTTATTTTATATTATACATTTTGTAAAGTTAAAGTCTATTGTTTTCTTTTTCAGGTTCACTAATGATTCATCCGTCGCTTCTGCGGTTACGGAAGTTTTTGAAAAGGATTACAAAGATCCTATTGCCCGGTGGAGGGATGTAAAGGAACCCGTTCTTCAACGCTGGTTCACTACTTTTGCGGTAAGTACGAGTTTGATTCGTATTTACTTTTTAAAAATATTTTTTAATTGCTAAGAACTAACATTGTATTATTGTTATTTGATTTTTTTTTTCAAGCGCAAGTATCACTGGGAATCTGGTTTTACCGCCATAGTCTACCATGAGTTCTGTGCCAAAGTCCGTGATCGGTTGCCTGATATGGTTTCTCGGTGGAAGAAGTTGTGGCTCGCTAAGGGAGATGACGCCAAGCCAACTCACTTTGACCCGAACGTGTGGGCTGGCTTGGTTGCATATTGGTTGGATCCTGACCACCAGAAGAGGAGTGGGAACAGTAAGGCCGCTCGAGCGAAGAGCAAACATTCTACTCATCGCTCCGGCCGAACTTCATTCTTAGCCTGCGGTCGAATGCTTGTAAGTTTTTGTCAAATTATTTTTAAAAATTATTTCTATTTCTTTTATTTTTTTTTTCATTTTTTCCGTATTTATCTAATCGAATCAAAATTTATTTCATAGGCCGAGGAAAGAGGGGAATCTGAGACAGATTTGCTGGAAGTCCTCGCGTATACGAAACGGAGGCCGGATGGCACTTTCTTGGATGACGATTCTGAGGAGCTCTACAACGACGTTAACTCAAAACTACAAGAGTTGACTCAGAATGATGATCCCGACAGCATCGGTTCTGGTTCTTCTGTGGCCGTAAAGAACAAGATTTTTGTTCAGGTAAATTTTTATCATATTTTTTTAGTTCAACTTATTTTTTACCTATGTATATTGTTGGTTTATTAATTTCAATGTTTTTTTGGTTTTTCAGTTCGCTCCCCGGTTGGTTCTCTTCAATCCCAAATCGAGACTGGGAGCGGTTATGTTTGCGGTTCCGCTTCAAGTCAGCTTCAGGATTCCAACGAGGTCGCTACGTTGAAGGAGAAGTTGACTGCACAGGAGACGAAGGTTGCCCTGTTCGAACAGATGTTCGACTATTTGGGCAACTCGGATCCGAAGCTCAAGGAGCTTATGGACCGTTTGCGTCAACAACAGGACGGACCTAGCAGATCGGATCAGGGCGGATCGGGACAGGATCAGGGCGGATCGGGACCATCCGCCGAATTTTAGTTTTCGTTTTTTTGTCTATTTTTAATGTTATTTATGAATAATTTTTATGATATTTGAATTAAAATTTTATTTAATTTTAATATTTATTTAATTTTCTTCTTTTAATTTTTATTTTTTTTTAAATTACAAATTAAAAAAAAAAATATTAATTAAAATTTGCGACGGAAGTTGTTTCCGTCGCAAACTTGCGAGGAAAAGATTCCGTCGCAAGTTTGCGATGGAACAACTTCCGTCGCAAGTTTGCGAGGTTTGCGACGGAATCTTTTCCTCGCAACTTTGCGACGGAAATTTTTTCGTCGCAAGTTTGCTACGGAATCTTTTCCTCGCACAACTTCCGTCGCAAGTTTGCGAGGTTTGCGACGGAATCTTTTCCTCGCAACTTTGCGACGGAAATTGTTCCGTCGCACACTTGCGACGGTAATTATTCCCTCGCAACGTTGCGAGGAAAAGATTTCGTCGCAAACCTCGCAAACTTGCGACGGAAGTTGTTCCGTCGCAAACTTGCGACGGAATCTTTTCCTCGCAAGTTTGCGACGGAAACAACTTCCGTCGCAAATTTGCGATAGAGCTGATTCCGTCGCAAATAAATCGCAACTTGGCGACGGAGTCGATGCCTTCGCAAATCCGTCGCAAGTTTGCGACGGCACAAATCCGTCGCAAACTTGCGAGGGATTTGCGACGGAACAGGCATTGCGACGAACGATTTGCGACGGAAATTCTTCATTTAGTGAACGATTTGGTCTATACTTCTTGTAGTGAACGATTTGGTATGGACTTGATATGGAAGAAATTTAAAAGTCGGTTAGAGCATCTAAGAAGGCAGTATGATCTTTATAAACGTGTCACAAAGAATGCCACCGGATTGGGATTCAATGAGTTCGGAGAGGTAGACATGAGCAATGATTGGTGGGATCAACTAATTAAGGTAATTTATAAGTGATAACAACAATAAACAGTGTAATAGTTTAGTACAAACATATTTTCATCGACAATTGATAGTATTTCTTTAATATTGTAGGCTAATCCGGAAGCAGCAAAAGTTCGTCAATATCCGTTACGTGATATTCCACTTCTTGATCGTTTATACGACAAAGTTACAATATCGGTAAGTGAAGGTTGGCAACACCATGACAGACCGAGTCAATTGCCTCGAGATAGAGAACTTGAGGAACATGAAGAAGAATGTGAAGAGATGTCACCACCCATGCGTACACCTGAAGACAATCTACAGACACAACAAACACATGTTTCTAGGAATTCTCAAGAGAGACCGACCAAATTAAAACCTACGAGGAAAAGACCTAATCCAGATCATTGGGATCGTATCACTACTACTTTGGAAAATCAAGAGAGGTTTTGGTCAGCGGGTCGGAAAACATTTGATTCCTTCAATCCATTTAGCAGCGCCATATGCACTGAAGAGTTGCTTAAGATGTCTACTCTAGATCATGATGGCGAGTTGTATTGGATGGCTCTTGATTACCTAGCCGGGAATGAGAACGGTCGCCAAATTTTTATGACTTTACCGAATGAGCAGCAAAAGATGGACCAGAAATTGAGAACATACGTTATGAACCTACAGGAGATGCATATATGTCAGGGATTCGAAACAATATTGCAGAAAGTATTTGGAATACTCGACATTAGTTAGATAAAAGCAAAACTATGTTGCTCTTTTTCTTAGTTTCAAATGTTTTCCTACTATCAATATAGTTACGTGGTTTTTTTATTTATAAAAACTAACAATATAGTTATGTCTATTTTAGTAATTTTGTATCTAACAGCTCCTGCTCTTCCAATCACAAATCATGAATTTATTAACTAATAGCTTACTGCTTAATCTATTCCCTGCTTATGCTCCTCACAGCTACAGCTCCACTATAGGCTCTTCCAATCAGGGCCTTACTGAGAAGCTTTCTCAGTTGGAGAATGAGGATGCGGGCCGCGTTGCTGAGCTCGCCGATGCCCGTACGGAGATCGAGGCTCTCAAGTCCCAGTGTGGTCGTTTGGAGAAGAAGCATGCCGATCTTGAACGGGAGCAGTAGGAAAGAAGCCTACGGGTTCGAGATCTCTGGGCCAGGAAAGTTCGGGAGACCAAGTCGGCGCTTCTGATGATGTTCCAGGATCGGCTGGACAAGATGAGGAAGTATGTCGAGGACGAAGCGAGAGTGCAGCCGGACATAATGGTGCTGAATCAAGCCACGACCTTGCTTGATTCGTATTCTTCTTTGGCAGAGATTGGCATAGTTGTTCCTCCAGAGTTGGTGGAGAAGTGCCGATCCGATGTCGAGCTTTATACGAAGCAGATTGAGGGTGAGACCGTGGTAACGAGGGATGAGCTCGAACTCGATTTCGACAAGCTGCGGGACTTGGTTGCCGATATGGATCATGGTACCCCGGCGATGTTCCCTCATGTTGCTCCTTAGTTTATTATTTTTTTTGTTCTTGAGTTGTGTTTCGGCCGATCGGTCTTGTATTTGTTTCGCTTTGAACTATTTAATAAATTTGGTTTCAGCAATTTTGACTGTTCAATGTGTCGATCTGTCGTATGGCCAAGTAATGACGTTCGTGCCGAACGTGTTGTTTTGCGAGGTCGGGCTCGGCTTTTACTTATTCTTTGAGACTTAGGTTTTAACGCTAAGTGTCAAGGAAGCATGGCTCGTGTGGCCGAGCCATGACGTTCGTGCCGAACGTGTTGTTTTGCGAGGTCGGGCTCGGCTTTTACTTGTGTTGTTTTGCGAGGTCGGGCTCGGCTTTTACTTATTCTTTGAGACTTAGGTTTTTACGCTAAGTGTCAAGGAAGCATGGCTCGTGTGGCCGAGCCATGACGTTCGTGCCGAACGTGTTGTTTTGTTTTGCGAGGTGAGGCTCGGCTTTTTTTTTTTTTTTTTTTTTGTATTTTTTTCTTTTTTTTGCGATGATGATGAAAACTGGATTGTTTTATTGAGATATAACTGAGCCCTCTGTTTTTGCTGAGGGTTGCCTACGTACCCGCGAGGGATCAAGCCGATCGTAGTTCGTGGTACATCAGTGCATTTGTTTAACTAGTAGTATAACCGTTTGAGGTTCATCGAGTTCCAAGAGCGAGGGATTTCGGTGCCGGACATGGTGACGAGTTGATAGACTCCGAGTTTGACGATCTTAACGACAATGTACGGCCCCTCCCAGTTGGCGCCGAGCTTTTCTGCGTTCTCTTCCCGTGTATTTTCGAACACCTTCCGTAGAACGAGGTCGCCTTCGACGAAGTGGCGGCCGAACGTTTTTTTGTTATAGTATTTAGCCGCCAACTGTTGGTAATTTTGGATGCGGAGCAGCGCTTGGTCGCGCGAGCCTTCTGCAAAGTCAAGCGAATCTTTGATCATGTGGTTATTGAGCTCGGGATCATTTGGCAGATGGGATCGGCGGAGGCTAGGTACCGTTGCTTCGGCTGGTGACATTGCTTCGACGCCGTGCGATAGTGAGAAAGGAGTCTGATTTGTCGATCGGCGGGGTGTTGTACGATGCGACCATAGTACCCCGTCGACTTCATCGGCCCAAGTACCCTTCTTGGCTTCTAAACGTTTTTTTAGTCCGACCAAGATGGTTTTGTTCGTCGCCTCGGCTTGGCCGTTCCCTTGTGGGTACCGTGGCATCGATTTACTGAGCCTGATGTTCCACTTTGCGCAGAAACCTTCGACGACTGCCGAGGTGAACTGTGTCCGTTGTCTGTTACGATCTCGTAGGGTAGTCCGTGTCGGCAGATGTTGTTCTTCCAGATAAATTTTTTAACGTCTTCGGCGTGGACGTTGGCGTAAGACTCGGCTTCCACCCATTTGGTGAAGTAATCGGTGACGATAAGGAGGAATAGCTTCTGACGGGATCGAGGTAGCGGTCCGACTATGTCCATTGCCCATCGCATGAACGGATACGGTGTTGTAGACGTGTTGAGCTCCTCTGTAGGCCTGTGGATGATCGGCGCATGTCTCTGGCAAGGCTCGCACTTGTTCGCAAAATTTTCGCAGTCTGCTATCATGGTCGGCCAGAAGTGACCGTTCTTTTTGATCTTCATGGCGAGGGATCAGTCTCCCGTGTGGTTGCCACCTGCGCCGGAGTGTGTCTCCTCCATTATCGACCGTGTTTCGGCTCCAGCTATGCAACGTAGAAGGGGACCGAACGCGCTTCTTCGATAAAGGCTGTCGTCGAGCATTCTGTAACGGGCGCACCGGGCTTTGAGGCGACGGGCTGCCCATCGATCGGTCGGTACGGTTCCGTCGCTGATATAAAGTTTGATCTCGTCCCTCCAATCTTCTGGCCGAATTATCTGTTCGTCGTCCATGGGCTCGTGAACTTCTTCGGCATCGTCGATGCCAGGCTCGAGGGCGACGATCGCCATGGTTGAGTCGTTGAGGTCGATCTCGATGCTGGGTCGGTTGATGCTTTCTACGGGTATTATTCGTTTTAAGTCGGGGTCGGACGTGGAGGCGAGGGCAGCAAGCGCGTCTGCGGACGAATTATCGCTGCGAGGAATTTTGGTAAGGGCGAACGTCTCAAACTCGTTGGCGAGCTGCCGGACCAAAGTTAGGTTTGGCGTCCATGCGGTCGTTCTTGGCGGTGTATTCTCCGCTGTACTGATTGGCGACGAGCTGTGAATCGCAATACGCCTGGATATTTTTCGCGCCCAATTCCTTTGCCAGACGGAGGCCGGCGAGTAGCGCTTCGTATTCGGCCTCGTTGTTGGACGCCGAGAAGGCAAGGCGGAATGATTGCTCGAGAATTTTGCCTGTCGGAGATTCCAAACGGATGCCGATTCCGGAACCGTTGCGAGAGGACGAGCCGTCCGCGTGTAAACTCCAACTCTTCGGTGTACTGGGGTCGGCGGAGAGCATTTCTGGTGGGAGCTCGATGAGAAAATCGGCGAGGACCTGGGACTTGGCGCATGTTCGGTTCCGATATTCGATGTCGTATTCGCTTAGTTCGACCGCCCATTTCCCTATTCTGCCGGATTGTGTCGGGCTGTGCAAGATCGTTCGGAGGGGCAGACTTGTCAGGACGATCACTGAGTGGGACTGAAAATAAGGCCGAAGCTTACGGGCCGAGGTGACGACGGAGAGGGCCAGGGTGGGGTATCGCGTCTCGGTGTCATCGAGAGTCTTGCTGATATAGAAGATCGGCTTTTGGTCGCCTCGATCTTCTCGGATAAGTACGCTGCTGACTGCCGATCTTGACACCGATATGTAGAGATAGAGTGTTTCGCCAGGTTTTGGGTTTGGAGAGGACCGGAGGGGTCGAGAGATAGTGTTTTAACTCCTGGAAAGCGTCTTTGCACTGGGCGTCCCACTCGAAGCGCTTGTTTCCTCTCAGTAATTGGTAGAAGGGTAGGCACTTTTCCGTTGATCTGGAGATAAAGCGATTTAGAGCCGCGATTCGGCCGGTCAGACGTTGGACTTCGCGCGTGTTCTTCGGCGATGGCAGGTCGAGGATCGCTTTTATTTTTTGGGGGTTGGCCTCGATGCCTCGCTTGGTGACGATGTAGCCCAGGAATTCGCCCGATGTGACTGCGAAGGTGCATTTGGTGGGGTTGAGTTTCATGCCGTGCTCGTTCAGACTGCGGTAGCATGTTCGGAGGTGCTCGACATGCTCTTCGGCGTGTCGTGATTTGACAAGCATGTCGTCGATGTAAACCTCCATCGTCTTTCCCAGCTGATCGGCGAACATCTTGTTTACGAGGCGTTGGTAGGTCGCCCCGGCATTTTTTAAACCGAACGGCATTACTCTATAGCAATAGGTTCCTCGGTCGGTTATGAACGCCGTTTTCTCGCGATCGTCCGGGTGCTTTTGAATTTGGTTGTATCCCGAGAAAGCGTCCATAAATGATAGCAGTTCGTTGTCGGCGGTCGCTTCGACGAGCCGAT
This sequence comes from Erythrophleum ivorense, assembly GCA_026724425.1. NCBI lineage: Eukaryota > Viridiplantae > Streptophyta > Magnoliopsida > Fabales > Fabaceae > Erythrophleum > Erythrophleum ivorense. The sequence continues at coordinate 1,574,385 of JAIUCV010000068.1, forward strand.
CTATATGTGGCAGGGGGTAGCTATCCTTCGGGCATGCTTTGTTGAGATCGGTAAAATCGACGCAGACGCGCCACTTGCCTCTCTTTTTCTTGACCACGACTGGGTTCGCCAACCACTCGGGGTAGCGCACTTCCACTATTGATCCTGCCTTCGATAGCCGTTCGACCTCCTCGTTGACAGCCTTTGCTCTGTCTTGGCCCAACTTTCTTCTTTTTTGTTTGATCGGTTTATACGTTGGGTCGACGTTTAGCTCGTGGTTAGTTATGTCGGGATTGATGCCGACCATGTCGTCGGTGCTCCAGGCGAAGGTTGAAGCGTTTTGATGCAAGAAAGTCAGCAGTTCGCCGCGTAGATCTGCGCTGATCTCCGTTCCGATACCGACGCAGCGGGTCGGGTCGCTTGGATCGATATTTTCCTGGACGACGAGCTCTCGCGGTGGCTGGCTTTGCGATGGTAGTTCGGTGCAGATTGTTGCGGCTGATTGGGTGATGACATAGGCGTGGGACGAGTGTCGCAGCTTGTGTTCGGCAACGAAACAGATTCGGGACATCTCTTGGCTTCCTCGCACTGTGACCGGTCCGTCCGGAGTTGGGAACTTCAGGTATTGGTGGTATGTGGACGGGGTCGCCTTCATCGCGTGCAGCCAAGGCGTTCCCATGATCGCGTTGTAGATGGCCGGTTTGTCGACGACCACGAATTTGACAGTTTGATCGTCCCGACCGTCATTGTCATCTCTCCTGAAAAGCCGGTCAGAGGTTTTTTGTTCGGCTTTATCCTGTAGCCTTGCAACTCCATCTTGCGCAGTGTTTCCTCAAAAATTAAGTCGATGGTGCTCCCGGTGTCGATTAGTATTCGGCTCACGTCGCAGTCACCGATCATGAGCTCGATTACCAGTGGGTCGTTGTGAGGCGTATGTAGGCCTTGCATGTCCGACTCTCGGAAGACGACGCTGCTAGCTTCGTCCAGTTCGCTTCCGATGTTTTGTGTCCACTGCTGTGCCGTTACGGTTTTGCGGCCGTATTCTTTGATCGATCGGACTGAGTCATTGCAGGTCGGCAGGCCTCCCATGATCATGTTAATTCTTCTTCGTGGGGGCGGTGGTGGCGTAGAGCGGGAGTTGCTCTCTTCGTGGTTTCTTTTTTGTGGTTCCGGGCCTGCTGGGAGGAGGAAGGGCTCGGTTCTCCTATCTCGCCTCTGGTGAACTTGCCGAGCAGATATTCTTGGAGGTGTCTGCACTGGGCTGTTGCGTGACCTGGTTTTTTGTGAAATTCGCAGAAGGGTTGGTTCGGCCTGGGATCGTCCTTCCGGACGTACTTGTTCCATGGTTGGCTTGATTTGCTCGGTCGATCGTTCCCTCTTGATCGATCGTTTCCGACATTATGTTGGTAGTTCTTGTCGTAGTGCTGCCGAGGTTCGTAGTAGTCCTCCCTTGTTTTCTCTTTGATAGGCGGCGCCTTGATCGGAGTGTGGATTTTGGCCAAGACGATTTTTTCCTCCTCCATTTCGATGAAAATGTTTTCTCGGCACAGAGTGTCTTCTAGGGTACGCGGTTCGTTTAATTTGAGGTCGTAGCGGAAAGCCGACTCATACCAAAGTCCTTTTATCAATGCCGGTAGCGTTTCTACGGTGGTCGCTGTGAGCCGAGAGGCGACGTTTTTGAACCTGTCGATGAACGATCGCAATGATTCTTTTGGTCCTTGGGTAAGTGCCCAGAGGTCGGCGCACGATGTTCCTTGTCGGATGTACATCGAATACTGCTTGAGGAAGGCGGTGGTCAACTGATGATAGCTATCGATCGAGTTGGCTTGCAGTCTGGAGAACCAGGTCAGGGCCGATCCGGAGAGGTTCTCGACGAAAAGTTGGCAGAAACCAGCGTCTCGCTCTTCGTCGGAGAAACGGGTTCGTCCCATTGCGATGCAAAACGCGGTCAGATACTGCCGCGGGTCTGTGTTGCCTTCGTATGCCGAGATCTTCAGTTTTCCCGGGTGGTGTACTACTGTTCGGGCGATTCGTTCGGTAAATGGTATGTTCTGTGCCTCGCGTAGGACTCGATCTATTTCGGGGGCCGAGCTAGTGGCCTGGTGGATTTGGGAACTCATGTGGTACAGTTGGTCTTTCATTCTTTCCATTTCGGCATCGTGCCCGCCTTGCTCGGCGTTGTGCTGTGGATACGAGATCGGTCGTGGATCGTTCGTCCTTATGAGATTGGTTGGCGGGGTCGGATTATCGTAGGCGAGTGTTCTTTGGGTCGGCAATGGACGAGGAGTGTGCTGGGAATCTGGTGAGGCCTGTGACGCTTGGTGCTCGGTAATCCGGTTTTGGCTAGCTAGTTGGGCGGTGAATAGGCTGTTGAAACGATGGTCGGTTCCTTTCGCGAAATCGTCGAACCGTGTGAGCAAGGCGTGGAGAAGAGTCGCGGTTCCTGGGTGTTCGGACGAAAGTTCTGCTTAGCCTTCCGAACGTGTTGGTGGGGTCGGAGGGCGTTGTTCAAGCTCTCCGCGTGTAGCGTCTGTTTGGTTGATCGGTCCTATGAAAGGGAGTGCCGAGGTTGATGCCGAGTTGACAGTCATGCTTTGAGTTGGTGGGTGGAGAGCTGCGTTGGGTTCCGTTGACATCCCGCTTTGAGATCGGCGAGTTTGCAAGGAATGACCTGTTCAGCGAATGGCCGATCTATCTTTGTGTAGAGAAAGTCTTGGCCCCACGGTGGGCGCCAATTGTTGGAGTAAGAGTGGTAAGACTTGTTCTAAGTAAATGATGGGGCTGAGACTTTCGTATTAAAAGGTAAGATGATCGGTAGATTACACAGATGAGCTCGGCTTATGACGATCTCGAATGACTAAGCGAAGTGTTCGGCAGAATGACGAAATAATGTGCAAGGAGCTCGGCGATCGGTTGATTGACAAACTCGACGTAGATCGTGAGTTCGGCGGTCAATCGATTGACTGATTTTAATCTTGTGAACAGGGAGGTCGGCAGGGTATTTTAGTAAGTGTTGTTCACCTCGGTTTTTCAACTAACTCCTCCGAAGAGGAGTTATTGCGCTATTTATAGCGTGGTGATCTCGCTCGGCGGGCCTGGGAATGGCTGGCAGGCTTCGGCTATAATGGGCCTTCATCGACATGGGCCGGCCCAGTTGGAGGGGTGCTAAGCCCACCTCCAACAGAAAGGAAGATGAAATTCACAGAAGAAACTTAAATCACTGATGCTTCAAACATTTATGAACCCATTCGCCTTGATATAGTTCCATTTGAAGATGTTTTGCGTGGAAAAGTTGTCGGAGGAAGTTCTTATCCAAAAGGTAATTTTTGAATTACAAAATTATGTGATGTAACTTGGAATTTGAATGTTAAATTTGATATCTTTGTTTTTTAAACTTATGTGGATGCGTTTTATTTTAGACTTTTTAGGAAAAATACTAAGCGTAGAGGTCATGGTCTTGACTCCGGATGAAAACATTCTAAGGAATGTGGACAATAACTCTTCTCAAACTACATGTCAGATTAACTTCATTCTTCAAGACAATAAGTGAGTATAATTAACAAATTTTAAACTTAATATAATTTGTTTATTGTTTAAACAATTTTAAACTGAAACATTTATGTATTTGTTGCAGTGATAATGAACTACTATGCCGTGCAAAGGGAGCTATAGCAGACTCAGTTCTACGTTGGTGGCTTGCATATGGGGAATTAGAGACCATTGTATGTCTCCTCACTAATTGGAGAGTAGTTGGAAGCAGAGGTACTGTTGGGGTCAGATTTCCCTCCATCGCATTTATGTTCGAACCGGCCTGATCGAAGCGAGCCGGGCTGAACCGTCAACCGAACCGGAAAACCAGGAAGAAATCTATCGATGGGCCGAGCCAACATCCAGCAAAGCGATTCGAGCCAAGGCCCATCGAGGGAAGCCCATGTTCGAAGTTTTCCATAAACATAAGTCGGCGCGAGCAGAAATGGAAAGTTTCATAATGGAAAATTTACTTAAATCTTGTAAAGTCGGTTCCTATTCTCTTATAAATAGGAATCGACGCCAATCGTTTTACGGATCACTTTTTTTACATAGCAAAGGCACACGCCACAAATTTCATAGCTCGCATAATAGCTAACAATAAAACCAACTTTCGCTTGTCATTTTCGTGTTCAATCAATAGAATTCCTCGGCTCTCCCTAAAAACAAACTAAATAATATTGCGCAAGTTTCGGCTCGCACAATTTGGCGCTAGAAGGAGGGGAAAGAATTCATACTCAAGGAATACGAAGCGGGATGACGGACACAAACCTAGACGAGACCGACCCAGCCGGTCAGCAACGCGAAGAAGGCGCGACAGCAAGCCAAGTGGAAACAAAGACAATGGCTGCCCTGAAGAAACAAACTGAAGAACAAGGAGCCTTGAACAGCATGTTGACTCAAGAGATCGAAAATCTACGCACCCAACTAAAGGAAAGAGAAGAACGAGATGCCAGGCGACGAAAGAAACTCGACCCGAAGAATCTGGCCTTCGAGTCCCCAGCCGATGAAACAGAGGGAGAAGAAGAAGAAGAAAAAACTCCCGAGCGAAGCGAGACAAGCTCCGAACCAGATGATTCGCCACCGCGTCTCCGCGGGAAGAAGCAGAGCGCAAAGCGCAAGGATACCCAACCGATCGAACCGATAAGACTTAACCTGGGAGACCGGATCCCCAGCGATATCACCCCGGAATCACTAGCCGAAATGCTCAGGCAGATACTATCAAGCCAAGGAGAATTCGCCCCGATCGACTTGACTGACGAACCGAATCAACCTACTAAGACTGCCGCGCAGAACACGGACGTCTCACCTGCTTTACCCTCTTCCGAAACATTTGCGGACGCCATTACAAGACTCCTGATTGAGAAACAAACACCGGCTCCCCGCGGTACTCGAAACAAGGATCGGCTGCCTCGAGGCCCGAGCTCCTCAAGAAACGTTCCCAGCCGAGAGCTGAACATGAGCCGAGACGAATTGACCAAAATTCGGGCTCGCCTTGAAAAATCTGATAACGAGGCGAAGTTGCTTCGATCTCAAATCCACAGAGCGCTCAGCTCGGCACCAGAGATCGCTCAGATATGCGAGGACGCAGAGCATACGCCTTTCTCGGCTCGGATAATTAACACAAAGGTAATCGATCCAGGGAAATTGAGCATTCAGAAGTACGACGGCTCGACCAATCCTAAGGATCATATTAATGCATTTCGGGTTGCACTAAGTCGAGCCACATTCAGAAGCATAGAAGAAAAGGACGCCAGATTCTGCCTACTATTCGCTGAGTATCTGAAGGGCGCGGCCTTGGATTGGTTTTTAAACCTCGAACCTAATTCGGTCGAAAACTTCCAACAACTGACGGCTCTCTTTCTTAAACAATACTCCATGTTCATAGAGAGGTCGGCCTCGGCGATTAATTTGTGGAACACGGTCCAAGGAGAAGAAGAGTCCCTTCGCAGCTTCATGGAGCGATTCAAAACGACTATGTCAAAAGCAGGATCGATCAACGACGAAATCGCCGTCGACTCACTCAAAAAGGGGTTGTGGTTCCAGTCAGATTTCCGAAAAGAGCTCGCCCTCAACAAACCTAAGTCGATCGCCGACGCGATCCATCGATCCGTAGCATTTGTAGCAGAGGAGGAAGATATGAAAGTATTAACCGCACTCCACAGCTCGTCCAAGGCAATGGCTAAACCGCCACCAGCAGCGCAGCCGCAGACCAGTCAGAAGCGCCATAACCAGCGAGGCGGATACGTGTATCACGAGGGGCGGAACCTGTCTGGAGCGCATAATTATCAAATAGAGGCGAGCCAACAGTCTGATGTCGTAAATCAAATAGGCGCTGGAAGGGGAAAAGCACTAAAAAACAACACATGGGTGAGGAACCAGAGCTCACCGAACTACGACGACAAAGCCTACTGCGAATTTCACCAATGCTACGGCCATTCTACCGAGAAGTGTCGCCATCTAGGAGCGGAGCTCGCCAAAAAGTTGCTTAGCGGGGAACTGAAAGGTGATCTGAAACTGGAGAATCTGGAACGACCCGAACCGAGAGAACGGCCCGAAAAACCAGATCGACCGATCGACCAATCGAAGCGCGGAAGACGGGAGGACTCCGATGATCAAGGTGGAGCTCGGAGAAGAATCCATCTCATAATGGGCGGCTCGCAATACTGCCCAGACACCGTGTCATCAATCAAAGCCTTTCAACGACGAGCCGACTCAGCGGTCAACTGGTACGAACCCCGAAGTTGCCGAACGCCGAAATCACTTTCACGGAGAATGAAGTTATCGGCATCGATAAACCGCACGACGACCCCCTCGTAATCATGCTAGCCGTGGGAAACTTCGACGTAGCTCGGATCCTCATTGACACAGGGAGCACGGTTGACATAATTTACAAAGGGACCTTGGAACGAATGGGGATCGATCTATCTGATGTAAGATCGACACCGAAGCCATTAACAGGGTTCGGAGGCGAGACGACAATGTCAATGGGAACGATCACACTTCCGGTCAAAGCGGGCGGAATAACCAAAATGGTTCGTTTCTCCGTCTCGGATAACCCGCCAATCTACAACATCATCATGGGTACGCCGTGGATAAATTCGATGTGAGCCGTACCATCTACGTATCATCTGTGCATCAAGTTTCCCACTCCGTCCGGAGTAAAAACCATACTCGGCTCGCAAAAGGAGTCAAGAATATGCTTCATGACGGAGCACAAGCTTCGGAATCCTCTGCCTAAACTACTCCCGGAAGCGAACCGAAAGAAGGTCAAGACGAGCCGAGAGACGGCGAACGACCTAGCTAACCTCTTATAGCAATTACAGATAACAGATGACGGCGAGCCAACGAACAGCCAGCCCGCTCAAAATATGCTAGTCGAAGGCGAGGAGACCGTCATCGTGGAACCAACCGGCGAGGTTGTAATCTCCATATGTATTGACGAACAGAATCCAGAAAGATGCGTGGAAATTGGAGCGAACTTGGAGGAAACGATCCAAAAAGAACTGATTTCTTTTTTTAAAGAGAACATCGGCACCTTCGCCTGGACGGCAGAAGATATGCCGGGGATAGATATCGACGTCGTGATGGGGATTAAACTTTTCCCAATTTCTACCCCTTTTCTGCAAGTGCACAGATCGAGAGTAGCAACGGGTATATCGAACACAAGGACCAGTTAGTGCACTACAAGGTATGAGATCGAGATTTAGCTAGGAAAGCAATATGAGTTTGGTTGTTGTCACGTTGAAAGCAAGTAAAGAAAGCAAGTAAACAAAGCAAATAGAGTTGTAAATCAATGGATGGAAAGCGCTAAGCAATAGGATAATCTCGGGATGAGTGATTCAAGCAAGCAAGTTCGATTTGTTAGGGATTTAAGAATGTGTACCACCTAGAACTCAAGACACTAATTTAGATCTTTCCACTTCCGTGGCTCCGACCCCTATGTTGATCTATCTAATCGCTAAACTTTTGGTATGTCCTTAGATAATCAAACAAGCATTAATTCGATCGAGTCTCAATTGTTCACAACCTCTAGCAAATCAACTTCCGCAGTCTAAGAGAGAGTTGCCCACCAAATACTAGTTCAGGCGAATGATTCATCACTTCCGTGGCTCAAATCTACCTAGGATCATATGTTGATTGGCCAGATCAACACCAAGCAATGAACACAAGCAAAGGTGAAGAGTTTATGTAAACCCTAATTCTAGATATCGATTATCAAGCAAGCATGAACACTATCCTTTGATTTCCTATCACTTAACAAGGTAACTACTCAGACATAGAGAAGGAAATCGAATTCATGTTCATAAGAACAGATATCCGAGATCCTCTCTTGAAGGAGACAATGAAAGAAAGCAAAAAACTATAAGAACTTTTATTGAATAATATTTTGTATCTCTATGTGTGGCTCTCTTCTTTTACAAGGCTAAAAAGATGTATTTATAATGCTTCAGAACTTGAAGGGCGGCTTGACCTAGGTCTTGGTCGAAATATAAGAGGCGGTGTAATTTTGGGCTTGAAAACGTGCAAAACGGGCTTCGGAAACGAGCCGGGTCGAGCGAGGCGTGTCGCGGTCGAGCGGGGCGGTCGACCGGTTGGTCGGGCTGGTGCTCGGGTCGAGCTGGAGGTCGAACGGTCGCACGGGGTGATGGTCGGGCGCGCACGGGATGGTGGAAGGATGTCGGGTCGGACGGGAGCCTTGGAGGCCCTGTCCGACCGGCTCGGTCGACCGGATGGGTCGTGGACTTGAAGGAAGGTCGGGTCGGACGGGAGCCTTGGAGGCCCTGTCCGACCGGCTCGGTCGACCGGTGTCCTCGTGCAGTTAAGGACGGTCGGGTCGGACGGGAGCCTTGGAGGCCCTGTCCGACCGGTTCGGTCGAGCGGTTGGTGTAGACGTCCGGTTTTCGGCTGATTTGATACTCTTCACTAAAACGATCATATCTCCCATTCTACGTGGCCAAATTGCATGATTCCAATTGCGTTGTAAAGCTAACTCATGTAGGCATCGCGGCGAACTGGGTTGGGTGAAATCCATTGAGTAGAATGTTTTTGGGGCTCCTCCAAAGTAAATGATAGTGCATGAAGCTGCTTTGAGGACCTTTGCCTTTGTTTTGCTCCAAATTGCATCTTTTGACCTGAAATGACTCTTGGCACTATATATGCATAAAAACTACCTTTTAAAGCAAAAAGCCACGGTAAAACCATGCATAAAGTATATAAAAACGATGTAAAAAGGGTGTAAAATAGAGGTATATCAACTCCCCCAGACTTAGATCTTTGCTTGTCCCCAAGCAAATAGAATCCAAATCGGAGAAAGAGGTTTGAAAACATGAAAACTCACTTATCCTTTGGCACTTGTATCTTCCATTGCTCTGCTTTCACTTGGAGCAAAACTAACTTTGAATCTAGCCTTCCCGTACTCACCTTAAGCTTAGCGAACCATACCGGACCCAACAAATCTCGTCCAGCACTCCAAACTTTCCATTGTCAACTCCTTACAGTATTTAAAGCGTGCGGTCTTTACCAAGGGAGTATTGATCACAGAGCATTGACTCTTACCCATCCAAGTGTTTGCCAAGACAGTCCTTTTTAGCACATCCAGTTCCATTCCTCTCTCTTTCTCTCTTTTCTTTTGAAGGATCGATCTTTCCCTACTTTTCTAGGGTATCATTTTATTTTTTCTATCGATCCTTCTTCCCTTTGAATATTTTTCTTTTCTGGGAATATCATAGGATAGGCTTTTGCTTTTCCTTGTTTGAGTAGGTCTCCATAAGACAAGAAGGTGCAGACGTATGCATTCCTCTTGCTTACACGTTTTCCTTGTGCTTAAAAGCTTTTGATTTTCATTTTGCAGATGAGAGAGAGGTGGACTGTATCTTTGGTGGACATGTCTCGACTAGACCGGGATGAGGAATCGGCTAATATGTATCTCAAGCCCCTTGACAAGAAAAATTAAAAGTTCAATTAGGTGGTGGAGTTGACTTTAGATTGTCCGGGTACCTTAGAAATCTTGCCAAATCAGTAGGTCGATCCACCCTCAGTGGTTCCGTTGGGCATTGTTCGGTGTCAATATTCGCCTTTGTGATCACAAGAGCTTTGGCATGCTAATGGTAAGCTCCTAGGATAGATCATAGTTTCCTAACTTATTTTGACTCAATAAAACAGAAGTTTTGAAAAAGGTTGATAAGAGAAATAGATATAAGATGAAAACAAGACATGAACAAACGCATTAGTACCGACAATCCCCCCAGACTTAACTTGCACCGTCCCGGTGAAAGCAAATCCGATTAAGGGAGGTAAAAGAAAAAGGTAATAAGGCGTTTGTGAATGAGAGGAAAGATGTAACCTGATATGGTATTAGAAATCGAAGAATGGTGTGATGGATGATATGTCCAGCGACTAAGTTGTTCCATAATGTGGATGAGATCCCGGCTTAGATGGTCAAGTGCTGTTGCGCACCAGCAATGAGTTTAAAGGGCCGCCTGAGTGTAGGTGAAGGAGGATCATCATGTGGTAGAACAGCAAGTAGGCGTGGGATGTGATGTGGTATGGGATGAAAGTGTGGTGGGATGATGGTGGGATGATATGCAATGAGGTGGGATGGTATGCAAGTGAGGTGGGATGGTATGCAAGTGGTGTGGGATGGTATGCAAGTGAGGTGGGATGGTATGAAAGTGAGGTGGGATGGCGGGTCGGCAAGAGGGGACACGGTCGATCGGGCGAGGCACCGGTCGACCGTCTTGGTCGACCCGACCATGGTGAATGCTGCATTCTTTTTTCCTGAGGTTTCTTTCTACTTCTTTCATGCTGGATTCTCAAATTTCTGTATCCAAAACTTCAAAACAAAACTATTAAATGAAAACAAAGATTAAAAGGGATAGAAAAGACCTTATGGGTTGCCTCCCATACAGCGCTTGTTTATGGTCTTTAGCTTGACCGTTTGGCTCTTCTAAGAAGAAGTGGAAGGACATGGCCTGAGACAAAACCTTTTTGTGCGTGTCCCATCACGTCCTTGTTGATGATCAGGTGGTTCATGAGGAGATATGAACCGAGAATGTTTGGTAGGAGTGAAAACGGGGACGGCATAATAGAAAACAGATTTGTTGACATTGGCAAGAGAGATGCGGCGGTTTGGCCAATCCATGATGGCTCCAGCAGTTGCCAAGAATGATCTTCCAAGTATAATAGGCATGTCACTTCCTCCTTTGATATTCATGATATGAAAATCCACCGGTATCTTTGTATCTCCAATTTCGAGCAAGATATCATAGACAACACCTCTAGGTTGTGCAATGGTGAGATCAGCAAGTCCAATGCTGATTTGTGAAGGTTGTAGGCGTGTGATCCCAAGGAGTTTGGCAGTGTGTGTGGGCATCAGGTTTATGCATGAACCAGAATCACAAAAGTAGCTATCAAAGTATCTTCCATTGATTGTGCAGGGTATGGTAAACTGTCCTGGGTCTTCTACCTTGTAGAGGGTTCGGAAAGATGGTTGCTTCTTTGCTTTCTCAAATAGCTCCTGAATCTCTTCTGGGGTCTCTTTGCAGTTGTGGAAAAAGTTGGTTAGTGGGTGGTTCTTCCAGGCATCATGAAAGGTCATGCTTGCTGGAAGTGTTTGGACAAAGCGGTTGAATTCAGCTAGCTTCTCTCGGGAGATGGGGTTGCTGTACCACTTGGGAGGAGGTGTAGAGGGCGGAGATGGGGGTAGGGTTGCTGCATAAGATGACATAGAGAGGCGGGCTCGCCTAAAGAGTTGCTTAATCTCATGATGTGATCCCGGATTGGATCGGCCTTGAAGTTAAGAGTATGGATGGATCGGATCGCCAAGGAACCGATGAAGGATGATCGGATATGGATCGAATGGTTTATACTAAGGACTCCGCGGAATGAATCCTTAACACCACCTCTCAACGGATTGATATTACGCACAATCAGTGAAGAGGGATCTCCTCGACGTGTTGATATTACGCACAACAAGTGAAGAAGATATACTACCGACTTAGTTGATATTACGCACAACAAGTGAGTAGCAAAGTGATCAAGCATAAAAGAGTTGTTTGATTGATAAAATGTTTGATAAAAATGACAAAACGAATTGTAGCGTTAGATAAAGAGAGTGGGACGGAACACGCTCCTCCCATTCTCGAAAACTTAAGACAATAAATGAGCAAAGACTCAACATACACGACCCTTGACATTCATGGCGCGGTTTGATTCAAAACGAAATGGGCCGGACCGAATAACAACGAGCAAAGGAGTGATTTGAAGTATGACTTGGCCTCGTTAAAAACCTTGTCAAGTAAAACCCATTGGGACAAAAACTTGACAAGGGAAAAAGAGCACACAAGACATACTTGCCCCTTTACCCAAGTTATTGGATCGTTAAGCATACCAACGTGGTGGGCTTAACCTCTTGCCGACTCAAACGACTAAGGACATTTCCAACGCGTAGGGTTAGTGCCTTAGTTTTGGAACGGGTCACCGGGCCAGTTGGAATGGCTATTGTCTCCTCAGGTTCAAGCTGCTCGGTATAGTCCGTCTTGGCAACGTTGGTCTCGGCATAATCCGGCTCGGCAACGTCGGTCTCGGCAAGAACCTCATCCATGATCGCATCATCTCCTCCCTCTTGAAAAGGATTTGTCCTCAAATCTGGATCATCTGCAAGAAAAGGAGAAAGATCAGCAACATTAAAACTAGGACTAATATCGTACTTACCTTGGAGATCAACTCGGTATGAGTTGTTGTTGATTTTCTTGGTGACCGTGAAAGGACCATCGACCCTAGGCATCAGTTTGGACTTGCGCTGAGCTGGAAACCTCTCTTTGCGTAGATGGATCCACACTTTATCTCCGGGTTCAAAGATCAGCTCACGCCGTCCCTTGTTGGCTTTTTTTGCGTATTGGCTCGTCTTGTCCTCAATGTTTTTCCTTGCTTGCTCATGTATCTTTTTAACCATATCTGCCTTTTGCTTTCCCTCTGTACTTATTCTTTCACTCAAAGGCAGAGGCATCAAATCCAACGGTGACAAGGGTTTAAAACCATAGACAATCTCAAAAGGTGAAAACTTAGATGCCGAATGCACAGAATGATTATATGCAAATTCTATGTGTGGCAAGCAATCATCCCAATTTCTAAGGTTCTTTTTAAGCAAAGCACGCAACAAGGCTCCTAATGTCCGGTTAACAACCTCAGTTTGACCGTCAGTTTGTGGATGACAAGTAGTAGAGAATAAGAGTTTAGTTCCTAACTTCGACCACAAGGTTTTCCAAAAATAACTAAGAAACTTAGTATCACGGTCTGAGACAATGGTGCGCGGCATGCCATGCAATCTAACAACATTCTTAAAGAACAAGGCAGCAACATGAGATGCATCATCGGTTTTATTACATGCAACAAAGTGAGTCATTTTCGAAAACCGATCAACAATCACAAAGATGGAATCTTTACCATTTCTTGTCCTAGGCAAACCAAGGACAAAATCCATTGAAATGTCAGTCCACGGTTGAGATGGGATAGGAAGAGGAGTATACAAACCGTGCGGTTGGACCTTGGATTTGGCCAACTTACATGTTGCGCATCTAGCACATACTCGTTCTACATCCCGTTTCATGTGAGGCCAGTGAAAATGGTCACGCATGATCTGAAGGGTTTTGGTAACTCCGAAATGTCCCATTAAACCTCCTCCATGGGCTTCCCTGACAAACAAGTCCCTCAAAGAACAATTAGGTACACAAAGACGGTTCTCAAAGAAAAGGAACCCGTCTTGCCTTACATATCGACCCGAAGCGAATTTAGAACAAGCTTGATATATGTCAGCAAAATCATCATCAGATGCATATAGTTCTTTAATTTGCTCAAAGCCTAAGAGTTTGGCATCAAGGGTAGAGAGAAGGGTATACCGTCTGGACAATGCGTCGGCAACGACATTGTCTTTACCTTTCTTGTATTTGATCACATATGGAAAGGTTTCAATGAACTCAGCCCATCGAGCATGTCTTTTGTTGAGCTTTTGCTGGCCCTTGAAATGTTTGAGCGATTCATGGTCGGTGTGAATGACAAATTCCTTCGGCCAAAGATAGTGTTGCCATGTTTGCAAAGCTCGGACCAAGGCATAGAGTTCTTTGTCATAGGTTGGATAGTTGAGTGTAGCTCCGCCAAGTTTTTCACTAAAGTAGGCGACCGGTTTCTTGTCTTGCATAAGGACAGCTCCAATACCGATCGCTGAGGCATCACACTCAATTTCAAACGTTTTAAGAAAGTTAGGCAACATAAGAACTGGTGCATTAGTAAGTCGATCCTTAAGAGTTTGAAATGCATTCTCCTGTGCCTTTTCCCATTTAAACCCAACGTCTTTCTTGATGATCTCGGTCATTGGTGCGGCTATGGTGCTAAAGTCTTTAACGAACCGGCGGTAGAACCCGGCTAAGCCATGGAAACTCCGAACCTCTCCAACGGTCTTGGGAGTAGGCCATTCCCGAATAGCTGTAACTTTGTCCTCGTCAACCTGTACACCATCTGCACTGACCACAAATCCTAGAAACACAACGTTATCCGTACAAAAAGTGCATTTCTTGAAGTTGGCAAACAATTTTTCTTGCCTAAGGACATGCATAACAGAAGTGAGGTGCTCTATATGCTCAGTCATGCTCCTACTATAGATCAAGATGTCATCGAAATAAACAACAACAAAATGCCCAATGAAAGCTCTAAGAACATGATTCATCAACCTCATGAATGTACTAGGCGCATTTGTTAATCCAAATGGCATAACAAGCCACTCATATAAACCGTGCTTAGTTTTAAATGCGGTTTTCCACTCATCACCTTCCTTCATGCGAATTTGGTGATAACCACTCTTAAGATCAATTTTAGAGAATATGCAAGATCCATGCAATTCATCTAACATGTCATCGAGTCTAGGGATAGGATGTCGATACTTTACAGTGATGTTATTAATGGCTCGGCAATCGACACACATCCTCCAACTTCCATCCTTCTTTGGCACGAGAAGAACAGGAACGGCACATGGGCTCATGCTTTCCCTAATATGACCTTGTGTCATGAGCTCGTCTACTTGTCGCTGAAGCTCTTTAGTCTCGACCGGATTAGTTCGGTAGGCTGGTCGGTTTGGTAAAGCGGATCCCGGCACAAAGTCGATTTGGTGTTCAATGCCTCGGATAGGAGGTAATCCGGGTGGACTTTCTTCTGGAAAAACGTCACTAAAATCCTGCAAAAGCTTAGCTAATTCACTCGGAATCTCCGGTGCATGGTTAGTTAATTCAATCAGCTTATCCTTAAATACAAACAAAAGAAAAGGTTTATTAGAATTCATGGAACCTTTAACCTGTTTTTGTTTGGCTAGGAAATTCTTGGGTTTGGTCGGCTTGATTTCCTTCCCGGCGAGCTGTAGTTGATCCTCATACACTTCCTGCGGGCTCAAAGGAATTAGTGTGGTTTTCCGGCCTTCATGGAGCAGGGTATACCGGTTAGTGAAGCCGTCATGCATGACTCGTCTATCAGACTGCCAAGGCCTTCCTAAAATGATATGACCGGCGTCCATGGGCAGAACATCGCAAAGGATCTCATCCTTGTAGTGGCCGATAGACAAAGGAACAACCACTTGTTTCTTGACACTCATTTCGCCCGTTTCATTCAGCCATTGCAATTGATAAGGCTTCGGATGCTTCTTAGTCTGGAGACCCAACTTCTCGACCATGGTCTCACTTGCAACATTAGTACAGCTTCCCCCGTCGATTATTAGGCTGCAAACTTTTTCTTGTACCAAACAGCGAGAATGAAACAGATTCTCTCGTTGTTCATCTTGTTCTGTCCGGAGCTGAGTGCTCAAAATACGTCGAGCAACCAAGAGCTTTCCGGGGACAGGTGCAGCAAGCTCTTCTGGCTCATGTTCCTTCTCTGTCTCAGGTTCCTCCTCGGACTCAACCTCTCCATTCTCACGGATGATCATAACTTTCTTATTCCGACAGTCGGTGGCATAATGTCCATACCCTTGACATTTAAAACTTCGGAGCTCACGGGTCCGGGTGGATGGAGTCCTCTCTGTCCGGCTCTTTTCGTGAATAGCATCAAAGGATTTAGTATCCGGTTTTGGCGAGAAGGGTTTAGAGTCCCGGCTGAAGGTCGGTCGGCGCTGGTCAATGTTGGACCGAGTAGATGACCTTCTTTTTAATTGTTGCTCGGCTAAAACCGCCTTGTGTAGCATTGCCTCTACTCCCACACAATTCTGCATCTCCACGATGTCTTGTATCTCACGGTTCAATCCTCCAAGAAAACGAGACATAGTTGATTCTCTATCTTCAACCACATTAGCCCGAAGTAACAAAACTTCCATCTCTTGAAAGTAATCCTCAACGGTTTTGGTACCCTGAACGAGTCTCCTAAGCTTGGAGTGCAGCTCAAGCTGGTAATGACTAGGGACGAACCGCTGTCTCATGACTCTCTTCATTTCTCCCCACGTAGTAATCTCATACGCTCCACCGATCTCTCGTGCTGTGACTATTTGTTCCCACCATCTTAACGCATAATCATTGAACTCGGACACGACGAGCTTGACCCGGTTGTGGTCGATAATATTATGCAAGTTAAAGTTGAACTCACATTTCTTCTCCCAATCCATGTACTCATCCGGACTGTTTCGGCCATGGAACGGTGGAATTCTCATTTTGTAACCTCCGAGATTTTCAACCATTCGGTCGGGCTCTTCCCGAGATCTCCTAGTTCGGCGTCGGCTGGCTTGAGATGAATGTCCACTTCCGTAATAGACGTTAGCTTGCTCGTCAGTTGGCCTTTTAGGTGTCATGGGGTCATGTCTCTCTCCTTCCGAGATATCGATCGGATTATCTGTGACTTTTTGTTTGCCTTCCCGAATCTGCTCCCTTCGGTCAAACTCTTCGATCATCATCTTTTTAATTTGGTCAAGCATGGCTTCGTTGAGGCTTGTGGGTGACTCGTGGCTTGACGTTTCGTCCTTGTCTCTCCCGGTTGCCATGGTACCTGAAAATCGAAAATACACTCCACGGCAATCAAAGGCTCAAAGAAAATTTGCAACAAAAAAAATTCTGAAAATTATGTAAATAATTTTAAGAATTATGCACACAATTGTAGTTGAAATATATGAATGAAAATGATCAAAAGAATTCAAAATAAAATTATTAAAATGATGCAACAAAATCAAATGATGGATACGATTGACAAGGATCGATAAAATGATGCTAAGATGATCAGAAATAATTATGCAAATATTTCTAGCAATATGATCAAGAACAGAAGATGAACAGCCACGTCTAAGATGCTTAGAATGATGGTTCAATGGTCGGAAATGCAACGGGGTGATTGAGATGATGTAAGTAACACAAGAGATGATCAAACGGATGATGATAATGAGAAGATCTATGATTTTCGAAGTGAGAAGATGAACAGACACAAAAATCGTAGAAACTGAAATTCTTAACAACAAGGTGCTCTGATACCACCTGATGTGATCCCGGATTGGATCGGCCTTGAAGTTAAGAGTATGGATGGATCGGATCGCCAAGGAACCGATGAAGGATGATCGGATATGGATCGAATGGTTTATACTAAGGACTCCGCGGAATGAATCCTTAACACCACCTCTCAACGGATTGATATTACGCACAATCAGTGAAGAGGGATCTCCTCGACGTGTTGATATTACGCACAACAAGTGAAGAAGATATACTACCGACTTAGTTGATATTACGCACAACAAGTGAGTAGCAAAGTGATCAAGCATAAAAGAGTTGTTTGATTGATAAAATGTTTGATAAAAATGACAAAACGAATTGTAGCGATAGATAAAGAGAGTGGGACGGAACACGCTCCTCCCATTCTCGAAAACTTAAGACAATAAATGAGCAAAGACTCAACATGCACGACCCTTGACATTCATGGCGCGGTTTGATTCAAAACGAAATGGGCCGGACCGAATAACAACGAGCAAAGGAGTGATTTGAAGTATGACTTGGCCTCGTTAAAAACCTTGTCAAGTAAAACCCATTGGGACAAAAACTTGACAAGGGAAAAAGAGCACACAAGACATACTTGCCCCTTTACCCAAGTTATTGGATCGTTAAGCATACCAACGTGGTGGGCTTAACCTCTTGCCGACTCAAACGGCTAAGGACATTTCCAACGCGTAGGGTTAGTGCCTTAGTTTTGGAACGGGTCACCGGGCCAGTTGGAATGGCTATTGTCTCCTCAGGTTCAAGCTGCTCGGTATAGTCCGTCTTGGCAACGTTGGTCTCGGCATAATCCGGCTCGGCAACGTCGGTCTCGGCAAGAACCTCATCCATGATCGCATCATCTCATCCTTGGTTTCTTTGCTACTAAAGAAAAACTCAACCAAATCATGGTTGTTCCAAGCTTCTTCAAAGGGGACATAGAATGGTATGGACTTCACCTTCTTGTTAAATTCCTTGAGCTTCTCTGGGCTTATCTTAGTAGGGTCAATGGGTTCATATTGGAATGAATCCTCTGGTTCATCCAAGGTGATTCTCTTTCTTGAAATGCCGGTGATTCTAGGAAGGGCGAGTATGCGAGCTGGAGGTGGAGAGAATCGCGGATCAGGTTGCTGTGGACTAGTTTCACTTCCTCTAGAGCTTGCATTGCTGTTAAAACTCTGTTGTTCTTCTTCATCATCTTCATAGTCTTCCTCATACTCTTGATCTTCTTCTTCTTTTCTTACAAGATGTGATGAGTTTTCCTTGGAGATTGCTGTGATGACATTGCAAGGGAAAGGAGGTGGTTTGGGTATGGGGCTTCTTTCTCTCTGGTTCTTAGAGAAAAGAGATCCTTCTACAGCTGACAGCCGGTTATAGATGATTCCAAGATGTTTGCAATTATCATCATTGAAGCTATTGGCATCAATGCTCTTGCTGAGTAGCTCGTGGTGTTTTGCAGCAACATCTAGCTTGACAAGGTTGAGTGATCTATCATGGTCTTCCTTGAGTTGCTTGATATCTTTGTCAAGCTTGATAACTTGGTTAAAAAGAACATCCATCTTTTCTCCAAGGGTGAGATGAACATATTCGATCTTCTTCTCCATCTCTCTTGTACTTGTGACTTGATAGTCAAGGTACTCTTGTAGCATCTCTTCAAGCTTGGTTAGGTGTGGGTCATGGGGTAATCCTTCTGTGGCATGGGGCAGCTGCTCAATGTGCGGTGGAGGTTGGTGGTTTCTATAGGGCGGGTGGTAGGGTTTGAGTAGCGGCACATAGGGTTGTCCACGGGCAAACTTGTTAAGGAAAGCTTCCTTGTATCTTCTCCATGTCTTGAAGTCGTGTTGGGCAGAAAATCTAACCCACTCTTGAGCTCGGCCAGCTAGGGATGTTTGGAACAAGCTAATCTTCTTTGGGTTCTCTCCCAAACCATAGTAATCACAGAGATTTTCGAAATTCTCAACATGTTCTTGAGCACACTCCGATATGAAGTCATGGAAAGGATCTCTTACTACATACTTGATCAGGTCGCCATTGATGGACTCCAGTGGTAAAGAGGCATCATCTTCTTCTTCATAAGATTGGTTGTGGTGAGGGTAAGAGTTTTGGTTATACTTGGATTTGAATGGTGGGTTCCTGCTGAACCTCTTCAAGAAAGCTTCTCTGCAGTCTAACCAAGTGTTGATCTGAAAAGGGGGAGAGTATTGCGCCCACTCAAGAGCTCTCCCAGCTAAGGACATGCTAAACAGCATTAGTTTCTTCTCAAAATCGATAACTCCATAAGAATCACAAAGACCTTCAAAGTGATCAATGTGTTCTAGTGCATACTCATTGTAGAGATCATGGAATTTGTCTCTCTTCACAAACTCAATCAGCTCCGGATCTATTTCTTCTTCTGGTGAGGCTAGAAAGTGTTCTTCTCTTTCATAGTAGGCTTGGCTAGACGTCTCCAGTTCGGCCGCATTAAGGTAGAGGAGAAGGTTTTTCTTGGTGTTCAAGGGTGCTAGTCCGGGAGGACTACTGCGAGAATCCCATGAAAGTGAAATAGCTGGAGGGTTTGACATCCTCTTCTCTGTTGGACTGTCTATAGGAGGAGATATGTGGCGTATAGGAATCGCCCTTATAGGACTAGGATTTCTCAAATCCTCTTCCATCTAGGAGAAAAACTTAAAACCTGAAAAATCAAAAACAAAAAAAAGGAAAAACAAAATTAAATAACTTAAAACAGGAAAAACCTAGACTATATCTCTTTCAAGAACTTGTAGGCACGATAATGGTCCCCGGCAACGGCGCCAAAAAGCTTGATGGGGATTAAACTTTTCCCAATTTCTACCCCTTTTCTGCAAGTGCACAGATCGAGAGTAGCAACGGGTATATCGAACACAAGGACCAGTTAGTGCACTACAAGGTATGAGATCGAGATTTAGCTAGGAAAGCAATATGAGTTTGGTTGTTGTCACGTTGAAAGCAAGTAAAGAAAGCAAGTAAACAAAGCAAATAGAGTTGTAAATCAATGGATGGAAAGCGCTAAGCAATAGGATAATCTCGGGATGAGTGATTCAAGCAAGCAAGTTCGATTTGTTAGGGATTTAAGAATGTGTACCACCTAGAACTCAAGACACTAATTTAGATCTTTCCACTTCCGTGGCTCCGACCCCTATGTTGATCTATCTAATCGCTAAACTTTTGGTATGTCCTTAGATAATCAAACAAGCATTAATTCGATCGAGTCTCAATTGTTCACAACCTCTAGTAAATCAACTTCTGCAGTCTAAGAGAGAGTTGCCCACCAAATACTAGTTCAGGCGAATGATTCATCACTTCCGTGGCTCAAATCTACCTAGGATCATATGTTGATTGGCCAGATCAACACCAAGCAATGAACACAAGCAAAGGTGAAGAGTTTATGTAAACCCTAATTCTAGATATCGATTATCAAGCAAGCATGAACACTATCCTTTGATTTCCTATCACTTAACAAGGTAACTACTCAGACATAGAGAAGGAAATCGAATTCATGTTCATAAGAACAGAGATCCGAGATCCTTTCTTGAAGGAGACAATGAAAGAAAGCAAAAAACTATAAGAACTTTTATTGAATAATATTTTGTATCTCTATGTGTGGCTCTCTTCTTTTACAAGGCTAAAAAGATGTATTTATAATGCTTCAGAACTTGAAGGGCGGCTTGACCTAGGTCTTGGTCGAAATATAAGAGGCGGTGTAAGTTTGGGCTTGAAAACGTGCAAAACGGGCTTCGGAAACGAGCCGGGTCGAGCGAGGCGTGTCGCGGTCGAGCGGGGCGGTCGACCGGTCGGTCGGGCTGGTGCTCGGGTCGAGCTGGCGGTCGAACGGTCGCACGGGGTGATGGTCGGGCGCGCACGGGATGGTGGAAGGATGTCGGGTCGGACGGGAGCCTTGGAGGCCCTGTCCGACCGGCTCGGTCGACCGGATGGGTCGTGGACTTGAAGGAAGGTCGGGTCGGACGGGAGCCTTGGAGGCCCTGTCCGACCGGCTCGGTCGACCGGTGTCCTCGTGCAGTTAAGGACGGTCAGGTCGGACGGGAGCCTTGGAGGCCCTGTCCGACCGGTTCGGTCGAGCGGTTGGTGTAGACGTCCGGTTTTCGGCTGATTTGATACTCTTCACTAAAACGATCATATCTCCCATTCTACGTGGCCAAATTGCATGATTCCAATTGCGTTGTAAAGCTAACTCATGTAGGCATGGCGGCGAACTGGTTTGGGTGAAATCCATTGAGTAGAATGTTTTTGGGGCTCCTCCAAAGTAAATGATAGTGCATGAAGCTGCTTTGAGGACCTTTGCCTTTGTTTTGCTCCAAATTGCATCTTTTGACCTGAAATGACTCTTGGCACTATATATGCATAAAAACTACCTTTTAAAGCAAAAAGCCACGGTAAAACCATGCATAAAGTATATAAAAACGATGTAAAAAGGGTGTAAAATAGAGGTATATCACGTCGCTTGCCACGAGTTGAACGTCGATCCGGCCTTTAAACCAGTCAAACAGAAGCGACGAAAGCTAGGGCATGAGCGTCAAAAGGCCGTGAACGACGAAGTGGAGCGTCTATTGAAAGTGGGCTCGATCGTCGAAGCAAAATATCCCAAATGGCTCGCAAATCCGGTCGTAGTCAAAAAGAAGAATGGGAAATGGCGAGTATGCATAGATTTCACTGATCTGAATAAGGCATGCCCGAAGGACAGCTTCCCAATCCCTCACATCGACCGCCTAGTAGAAGCAACTGCGGGAAACGAGCTGTTAACCTTCATGGACGCTTTCTCAGGGTATAACCAGATTAAGATGAATCCCGACGATCGAGAAAAAACTGCCTTTCAAACGGAGCGAGGCATCTATTGCTATCAAGTGATGCCGTTCGGACTCAAGAACGCAGGTGCAACGTACCAACGGCTCGTGAATAAAATGTTTGCTCCCCAGCTCGGAAAAACGATGGAAGTTTACATCGACGACATGCTAGTAAAATCATCGAAGAAGGAAAATCACGTGGCGCATCTCCGCGAATGCTTCGAGCAACAATATGAAGTTGAATCCGACAAAGTGTCGATTCGCCGTGACATCTGGAGAATTCCTAGGTTATCTGGTAACCCAGCGAGGCATCGAAGCGAACCCTAAACAGATTCAGGCCCTGGTCAAAATGCCGTCGCCAGAAACGAAGAGGCAGATTCAACAATTAACCGGACGTATCGCCGCGCTCAACCGTTTTATCTCACGATCGACGGACAAATGCCTTCCTTTCTACGATACTCTACGAGGAAACAAGAAGTTTGAATGGACAGCGAAGTGCGAAGAAGCTTTCCTCGAGCTGAAAACTTATCTGGCAAGCCCGCCAATACTTGCGAAGCCGGAGAACGGAGAGCCATTATATCTGTACGTCGCGGTGTCTTTAACAGCAGTCATTGGAGTCCTCATTCGCGAAGATCGCGGAACTCAAAAACCGGTTTTTTACGTAAGTCAGAGCCTGACCGATGCAGAGACAAGATATCCACAGACAGAGAAATTCGCGCTAGCAGTCGTTATGGCGGCTCGGAAATTACGCCCGTATTTCCAATCCCATTCAATCATAGTCTTGTCAGCACTACCACTAAGAATGATTTTACATAGCCCGAGCCAATCAGGAAGAGTATAGTATCGAGTTGAGCGAATACGATATCGAGTATCGAAATCGAACGAGCGCAAAGTCGCAAGTTTTGGCTGATTTCTTGATCGAGCTGCCGATCGGCGCCAGCGATGAGCCAAGTCTTCCCGCTGATTGGCAACTTCATGTTGATGGCTCGTCTTCAAAACAAGGCGCCGGAGTCGGGATTCGACTCACCTCCCCTACAGGCAAAATTTTGGAACAGTCTCTTCGTCTGAATTTCGGCGCGTCAAACAACGAGGCAGAGTACGAAGCGTTAATAGCTGGTTTAAAGTTGGCGCTCGGAATTGGGGTTCGAAACATACACGCCTACTGTGATTCCCATCTCGTCGCGAGCCAATTCAGCGGAGAGTACGCTACGAAAGACAGAAGAATGGAAGCCTACCTCGAAGTGGTTAAGAATCTAGCCGGGCAGTTCGAAAAATTTGCACTGGAGAAGATACCGCGTGGAGATAACACTCAAGCCGATGCTCTGGCATCGCTGGCCTTGACCTCCGATCCGGACTTGAGAAGGATAATTCTCGTGGAATTTATCGAACATCCCAGCATCGACATTTATGAGCCTGAAGTCCTAATGACAATAATCACAGACGAGCCAGGCGATAACGGTATACTCGATGGCGATCAGCCCGCAGATATGGACATCGAAGAAGAAACGGAGTACGGTTGTGATAAAGAATGGCTCGATCCAATCCGTGGATACATAGCCGACGGAGAAGTGCCAACGGAGAAGTGGGCGGCTTGCAAGCTGAAAGCTCAAGCAGCACGATACATTCTGATACGCGACGCCGTGTTCCGATGGAGGTTTTCGGGACCGCTGCTCGCTTGCGTAGAAGGAAAGAAGGCGAGAGAAATAATGAAAGAAGTTCACAGTGGGTCATGTGGAAATCATTCCGGAGGACGAGCCTTGGCTATCAAAATCAAACGTCACGGTTATTTTTGGCCAACGATGATCAGCGACTGCGAAAAATACTCGCGGAAATGCGAGAAATGTCAACGCCATGCTCCAACAATACATCAGCCGGCCGAGCTGTTATCTTCCATCTCCGCACCTTATCCATTCATGAGATGGTCGATGGATATTGTCGGACCGCTGCACAAATCAAAGCAGAAAAGGTTTTGGCTGGTGTTAACCGACTACTTCTCTAAATGGGTCGAGGCCGAATCCTACGCAAGCATAAAAGACGCCCAAGTTGAACAATTCATTTGGAAAAACATCATCTGTCGGCACGGTCCTTATGAAATTGTCACAGACAATGGCTCGCAGTTCATCTCGGCTCGATTTCAAAACTTCTGCGACAAATGGAAGATCCACCTTAGCAAATCAACGCCTCGCTACCCACAAGGGAATGGTCAAGCCGAAGCAACTAACAAGACGATTCTAGATGGACTTAAAAAACGGCTCGACGCTAAAAAAGGCCGCTGGGCAGACGAACTAGAAGGAGTCCTTTGGTCTCATCGGACAACCCCGAGACGAGCCACCGGCGAAACGCCATTCGCACTCGTCTACGGAACGGAATGCGTAATCCCACCGGAAGTACATTTCCCCGGGGTACGTCGCTGGTTGCTACCAGAGCAAGAAGGATATAATCACCTGATGATGCTCGACGAGCTGGATCTAATCAACGAACGACGCGACCAAGCGCTCATCCGCATACAAAACTATCAACAATCCGTCGCTAAGTACTACAACTCCAACGTCCGACCCCGAAGATTTAGAGAAGGCGATCTGGTTCTCAGGAAAGTATTCCAGAACACTGCTGAACGAAATGCCGAAAAGTTAGGCGCAAACTGGGAAGGCCCCTACAAGATCATTGAAACGGTTCGTCCCGGAGCATACCGACTCGAAAACATGGCCGGCGAAGCGATTTCAAAGCCATGGAACGTGATGCACCTCAAGCGATATTATCAATAAGGCGCGGCCCGCCATCATCTAGAACTACGCGTGACTTGATCCCCGCAAGGGGTATGTAGGCAGTTCACTTTTGAGTGGATTCAGTTGCCCCCCCTCAAAAAAAAGGGGGGGGAGTGGGTACGTGTACATATACACTCCCTTTTACGCGCAACACGGTTCGCCGTTAAATGCATCACTAGTTTGCAACACGGTTCGCCGTTAAACGCTTTATTAACCTTCGTAACACGGCTCGCCGTCAACACAACTGATAAAAAAATTTGTAACGCGGTTCGCCGCTAAAACATGATATCTAACAAAATTCAAGTTCTTATTATCACAGTTTATCAACATAACCGAACCGTTTACGCCACTTGGCACAACTCGGATTATGCTCTTTATCAACTCCGAGCCGGATGTTGTTGGCCACAACATCCGGTCTTAATCCTCTTACTTTAACGTTATCTCATGTGCGCGCTATATAAATTGATCATCCATCGTCTGTTCCGACCCGCCAATTACTAATAGATAAGGACGCGGAAAAAACTGGAACATTCAGATCAGAAAACCCAACACGCGAACGGCTCGCTAAAACGTTGGTTGAATAGTTAAATCGCCACTGTTTCGGTTCGTAACTTATTAATTCATGAGGACGCGGCAAAAACAGAAACTAGCTGGCACAAACCCGATATACAGAAACGCCTCGCGGTAACATCGGTTGAATGTTTTATTCACTACTATTTCAAGTCATAGCTAATACGCATTTGAAATCGGGACAAGTCGAGAAAGACATCTTTAAAAGAACTGAGTACGATACTTAAAGTTAAAGTTAATCTCGACGAGCGGATTTAAAACGCTTTCTAAAACACAAAGTCATTCAAACAAATTATCTTTAATTACACAAGTCAGTAAGCGGATAAAGCCGTCCAGGCACTATTTACAAATCAAAATGGATAAAGCCATCCAGGTATCACGTTCAAAAGTCTAAAAGAAAACCGAAAGAGCTCGGAAATTCCTAAACAGCAGCAGGAGTTTCTTCGGTAGCACCAACGGGTCGCGAATCCGGCTCGCCAGGGGCTTGATCCGACCCTCCCTGAACGCCAGCAATGGCTTGGCTCGTCGGATCCAAAGTTTCTTCAACTAATGACGGGGCAGGAATCACCGCCGGCTCGACTTCGTTCTGAAAGAGAGAGGAACCAAAGTTAGTACCATACTGCGAATACACCCCGATCTCAACCCTATCTGACCAAGTAACCCTTTCATCTTCGGGATGTACCTCGGGTGGAATAGAGGAGGCCATGGAAACGTCAAGGCGGTTGATCATTCTTGCGAGCAGCGCATTGGCCTCCTCGCCGGCCTTGGAATCAGAAGCAACGTGCTCCTCGAGCCCCGCGAGTTCAACATCGAGGTCGGGAGGGTTCGCGCTTCGGATATCACCGATCAACTCGATGTTTCCCTGAGCCTGAGCTAGATAGATGGCTCGGGAGAACGCTTCTTTGAGCCCTTCCGCGTCAGATTTGACCGTCTCGATTAAGGAGGCGTACCGACTGCTCACCTCAGACCTTACCCTCCTGACCTCAGCGTCGTGAAGAGCATCCTTGGCCTGCACTAGCTCCTGCAGCGAGCTGACTTTGGCTTCGAAGGACTTAGCCCTTTCCGCGATCCTAAGGTTCGAGTCGGCCATCTTGATAGCGTTTGCCTTGTGAACCTCCGCTTCGCGTTGGATCGTGGCAATCTCCTCTTTAGCCCGAGCCAATTCTTCGGCGTGGCCTCTCTCTGAAACCTCGTGCAGCCGTTTCAGATTGTCGATCGACTGCTGAAGCTCGTCAAGAGCAGATCGATCAGAGCGAGCTCTAGCCTCGTAGCCCGCCACTATGCCGTTGAAGGATTCCGCGAACTGAAACAAGAGAAAATTCACATATGAGCTGACATATTAACGTTTCCTTCACTTTCTCTTTGGGAGGAAGAAAACCCACCGAAAAAAGTTTAACGGCCGCTTCCCCGTAAACTTCGCTCTCCAGCAGAGTATCAGGGGGAGGGAGACAAACCGTAGATGTACTGTTCGCTAGAAAGCTGGCTGCCTCGGCTCTACGAAGGAGTTGATTT
Organism: Erythrophleum ivorense; assembly: GCA_026724425.1. Lineage (NCBI taxonomy): Eukaryota > Viridiplantae > Streptophyta > Magnoliopsida > Fabales > Fabaceae > Erythrophleum > Erythrophleum ivorense. Next base: position 1,601,037 of record JAIUCV010000068.1, read on the forward strand.
TGAGTGGGACCAGCAGGCGAGCGGAAGAGAACATCTTCCTTGGCTTTCTTTGAAGCCTTCTCCTTGAGCCCCACTGGTGCGGCTCTCTTCTTCCCTCCCACTTCAAGAGGCATACTCACTGCCGGCGCCACCGTAGATTCGGAAACCTTCTTCGGTTTCCGATTAAGAACCAGAGCTCCCGAATCTCTGGACGCATCCGGAGAGGGGGCCGCAGCAGGACCCTTTTTCTTCGAGGCCATGGCCTCTTTGGCTCGCTTCACGACCTTTCCGAGATCTATAGGCCCCTCGCTTTGTGGAACCTTTTTTTGAGGGCTCGGCGCCGTAGTCCGCTTGTCCTCGGCTTTCGACTTCGCGGCCGCCTCCGCGGCCCTAGCGCGAGCCGCCTCTTCGGCCTTAGCACGTTTTTCTTCGTCCCTCTTTTCTTGGAGCCTCTGCCTGATGGTTTTCTTCTCCATTTCCTCGTCTGAAGGCTCGGGGAGTTCGGGGATCTCTTCGTCCGAGCTATCTGAATCGTCGAAAGAATCGTAAGCCCGAGCTCTCGAACTTTCTACTCGCTCCAAAGAGAAATGTTTCTCCCAGTTGGTTTTCCTCGCGCGAAAGTGCTCTACGACCGCCAAAAAATTTCTGGGAAGCCGGAATACGGCTCGTCGGACTGCAAAATACACAGAAGGAGTTAGAAGCGATTCATATAAACAAAAAACGATGATTGTTTTTCGGTTCGGCTACCGATTGGCTGCCAATTCTGTCTGACAAATTTCATGGGGACGCTCCCAACGGTCGCCCCACATATTGGGACGAAGAAAAAGTAATTTTCCCAACCACTGTCCTTGTTGGGAAAACCATCGATGATCCTCCGGTTCTTCTTACAGGAGATGTAGTACCGGAGCGATTTCTTCGATCCGGCTCGAATCTCCAGAAGATTCTGAAGATGATGGATCCCGATCGGGATGCCAGTCTCAAAACTGCGGATGATGAGCCCGATCAGATGACGAAGACCTCGCGGTATGATCTGGCCAATAGCGAGCCCATACTTGCTCAAATAGTGCAGGATCAGGCTCGGGATCGGGAACCATAGGAAGCATCCGTAGAAGAAGCTTTCATAGAGCGTCAGACACCCCGGGGGAGGATCGTCAGCTCTTTGATGGCTCGCCGGCAGAAAAAGCTCAACTCCCTCAGAAATGTGAAAACACCGACGAAGCGTTTCCAGAGATGATTTGGTGCAGAGCGTCGAGCCGGGAGGATTTGGAACCGTACTCTTCGCGGCTCGTCTGTGAGTAGCTTTCCTCGAGATCTGTTTCTTCGAGGAACACTTCCTCATCCCCTTTGACGAGCCGACACCAAAGGCGCTGGATAAGGTGCAATCAAGGGATGCGTCATCCAGGAGGTTTCTCCTCGGAAACTGAGGAGGCCTGGGTTTGTACGGCCCGAGAATATCTCCTATCGCCCCTTCGGACATCATCTGTTCGAGCTTAATCTCCTCCGGATTATATATCGGGTCAAGTGGTACACTGGGATGAGCCGACTGGTCCTTAGCAAAATCTGCCTCGGCACGGAGAAGGTTTAACTCGTCTTCTTCATCCACAACCGGTTCGGACGCTCGCTCGGCAATAGATTAACTTCAGCAGCCTCAGCGACTCTGATAGACTGGTTTCCCTTTTCAGATCGAGGCGAATTAATTACTTTCCGACCTTGCGGAGTAAAGGAATTGTGAGATCCCACTGAATCGGATGGCTCGGACGAAGAAGACGAGCAGCGAACCGAGGCCTCCGAATCGTTCGAATTGTTCGAGCAATCCTCAGAATGATCGATGCCGACCGAAGGAGTGCGACTGCTTGAAGACATCTTTGGCTCGGAAGAAGATTGATCGGAGAACTTGAAGATGATGATCGGAAAAGTTGAAGATTGCGATGCAAAACGATTCGCACCGGCGGAGCAAACGAAGAACACTAGCGAAATTTGAGAACAAAAAAGAAAAAGCTAGAGAGAGAAAGAGAGTTCTACCTTTTTCTTGGTTTGGAGAGAGAGCGAGATGAGAAAAGTGAGCTCCGGAGTCCAATATTTATAGAAGTCTTGGCGCGTGGGCGCGTCGGTTCGGGAAGGCGAAACGGCACGACCTAATTCCCGCCCAATTTCTAGGGTTTTCCGCCGAAATCAGCGGGCCCCGAGACGCTTCGGATTCCTCGGAAAGTTAAAGTAATTCTACGACATCGTTTAGAAGAAAGACGAACCAGATCTTCTCCGAAAGGCGAGCCGAATACGTCAACGGCTCGGTTCGAATGACAATGCTTTTTGGGGTCAGATTTCCCTCCATCGCATACATAAGACTAGCGAGCTGGGGGCAAATTGTTGGGGTCAGATTTCCCTCCATCGCATTGATGTTCGAACCGGCCTGGTCGAAGCGAGCCGGGCTGAACCGTCAACCGAACCGGAAAACCAGGAAGAAATCTATCGATGGGCCGAGCCAACATCCAGCAAGGCGATTCGAGCCAAGGCCCATCGAGGGAAGCCCATGTTCGAAGTTTTCCATAAACATAAGTCGGCGCTAGCAGAAATGGAAAGTTTCATAATGGAAAATTTACTTAAATCTTGTAAAGTCGGTTCCTATTCTCTTATAAATAGGAATCGACGCCAATCGTTTTACGGATCACTTTTTTTACATAGCAAAGGCACACGCCACAAATTTCATAGCTCGCATAATAGCTAACAATAAAACCAACTTTGGCTCGTCATTTTCGTGTTCAATCAATAGAATTCCTCGGCTCTCCCTAAAAACGAACTAAATAATATTGCGCAAGTTTCGGCTCGCACAGGTACAATTTCTCATAACTTTCTATTATAGATACAATGATAGATTTTATAGAATTAAATCAAGATGTATTTTTCATTTATTATAAAATTAGCAGGCATAAAAGTTGAAGATGTTGGAGGATTATCAAGTTTTCAATTTAAACCGGATGGCATTGACGAGGTTGAAAATTTCACAAATATCATGTAAGTGACACCGAAAACAGTTTCATTGTTTTCCAATAAAATGAAAAACCACATTCTTAAAACTTGAGTGCAATCTCCGTATTTACTTATTTCTCAAGTTAGAGTATTATCTCAGTGACTGATAAGGAAGAGAATTGGAGAAGAAGAATTGCTACTATTTTTTCATTAAGTTTATCATTGTCTTAGTTTGGTTAGCTGGAACCTTAAAAAACCAGGAATTGGAATGTTTTAATTTGCATTAGTATTTTGTGTAACATGCGTAAACCAATATGTTGTCTTGGACAGGTGGTGTCGAGCGATACCAGGAAGGGTGTCGGTCGACACCGGTTCGAAAATTCGATTTCAGTTTGATATCAATTGTCCAGTTTAGTGGCTGGTTTAGTGAAAAACCCTTGTCGCGAGTTTATAAGGGTTGTGGCCGCGTGAGAAAGTGGTTTTTGGAGAAAAGAGAAAGAGAAAAAGGAGTTTGAGTTTCTGGGTGATTGATCTGGAGTTTGCTTTGGATTGATCTGGAGCTGTTTGTTGCTGTTCTTCACTGTTCATCTCTTTACCCCTTTCAAATTCGTTGTCAATGTGAGTGCGTAACTGTAGGCTCGTGATTGCTTTGTTGAATAAATTATGGTTAAATTCTTGTCGGTTTTGTGTTGTTTATGTGATAATTGTGCCTTTAATCGAGTAGTTTTATGTTGATTGATGAGTTTTGTGTTTTCGCACTGTTCATTCGTCTTTTCTGTCGATTTATGAGTTGAGTGTCGATCGACACCATTTGGTGTCGCTCGACACCAACGTTGTGAGTCGACACCCATGTTGTCTGTCGCGAAAAGTTTAAGTTAATTATGTTAAACCATTGTTGTTGTTGCTCTTTATTGTTCTGGTAATTGCGTAATTGGCCTGTAGATGGGTGATCGTCTCATTAAGTATTTATGAAATACTTATACATCTCTTTGCTAATATGATGCAGGTAAAAAAAAAGTGTGATTGCGGAATCAAGGCTGAGGAAAAGGATGATAAGGTGTTAAAATTATTTTGTTTAAGTTGTTAGTGTCACCTGGTGTTTAGGCTGCTAGCATTTTATTTATTCTGATTTTAATTTGTTGGTTGAATAATTATTTATTTGATTATTATTTATTGAATTGATTTTATTTATTGTTTGAGAATTCCACATTGTTTAATTAAAAAAAAAAATGCTTGGTTGTTTCATTTTCGTATCAAAGCTATTACGGTTTTAGGACTGTTAGAATTGGGTGAACTAAGACTATGTGTTTAATTGATTATTTGTGTTTTAGTCTATTAGTAGTCTTAGTATCATTCTCTTCGGCCTTCAAGTGATTCTGCGGTGAGCTGTTTGTTTTGTTGTGTGTCTTTTTCTAGGTTGCTCATATTCTATTCTTTGGAAGTGCAGCGAAATGGATGCAGGTGCTACAGGTCGAGGTGCCAGAGGTCGAGGTAGAGCCCGTGGTGGCAGAGCAGTTGGCTGTGGTGGCCGAGCTACAGGCCGTTGAGGCCGGGGTCGTGGTCGTGGAGCAGCGGCGGAGTCAGGAGAGAGTGCGACGCTTAGTGTGGCGTCTGCGTCAGTGACTCATTCAGTGGGGTCTGCGAGTCAGGGCGGTTTGGGTGCCAGTGCTAGTGTGGGGACTGGTGCCGGTGGTGGTGTTGGGGCTGAGGTGGCCCCTGGTGGGGGTGCTGCTGCAGCTCAGGGTCGTGATGACCTAGTCGTGGGTTTACTGACGCAGTTATTGGCACGCTTTCCGCCAGTGGTTCCAGAGTAGGCTCTGGGTGCACCTCCAGTGGCCGTGGCGCAGCATGATACTGCAGTTTTTCTGCAGCCGGGGCTGCAGTTGTTGGGCGTCCGGTTTATCTACAGATGGTGGGGCAGATGAAGAGGATTTCTACGCCTTTCTTCGAGGGCAGAGTTGGGCCTGAGGAGGCCGATGAGTGGCGTTTGGAACTTCCAGTTTATCAGATGCGCTAAGGAGTATCAGGTGGAGTTGGTTGTGCATTATCTGGGTGGAGATGCACATTTGTGGTGGCTAGCCATCGAGGGCAGGAGAGTGCTTTCGACTTGGGGCGAATTCCTAGCGGAGTTCAACGCCAAGTATTTTCCTTAGGAGGGTCGAGATCGTCTTCAGGTGAGATTTATGGCGCTGTCTAAGGGAGAGAGTTCAGTGCGCGAGTACGACGCCGAGTTCAACAGGCTTGTGGTGCATACGGGTTGTGGTATGGAGGACGAGGGGGCCTTGTGCAGAGGTTCTTGCAGGGACTTCGTTTGAGAATCAGGTACTTAGTGGGGCCACTACACACGCAGAGGTGCCATGTACACTACGAGGGCGGACCTAGTGGACCTGGTTTTGGTTCTGATTCTAGCAAAGGCGGTAAGCTTGCGTAGGGCCAGAAGAGGAGATTGGACGAGGTTTCTGGAGGCAGCCAGAGTGGTTGTTTTGGTTGCGGGAGCACCGAGCATCGAGTGGCGAGTTTTCCTAAGAAGGACACACCTCGGGAGGCGAGGGTGTGCTTCTATTGCAGAGAGCCGGTGCATATCAGGCTGATGTGTCCCAAGTTGCAGCAGATGTCGGTGGCGTCGGTTCAGCCAGCGGTGGCTCAGCCTTTGGCTCCGATTACGGTGGTGCAGCCGTTGGGTCAGATTGGATCGACACCGTGAGTGTACTAGTCAGTCCGGCAGAGGTGGGCCAGACTAGTCAGTCCGGGCAGATCACATGTAAAATCTTCGACTCAGACTTTGTAAATTCTTTAGTGGTTAAATTATTGTCGTCGTTTGTTTTTGATTATTTTTCCTGTGATAGTGTGCTAGGGTTCTCAACACATGCAATTGTGTAGGGACCTTGTTAGTGGGCGGTTTTTAGTCTCACGTGCTATTTGACTCTGGAGCATCTAATTGCTTCATTACTCCGGAACGTGCCGAGAGCAGTAGTATTCGGAGCAGCGCTGGTGAGCATTTGGGTATGGTCAAGGTGGCTGGTGGAGGATTCCTGGCTACTTCCGGCCGTGATAGAGCAGTGGATGTTCAGATTGTGGGGCAGTCGATGCCAGCAGATTTGGTTATCAGTCCGGTGGAGCTGTATGATGTCATTATGGGGATGGACTGGTTAGTGTATTACCGAGTTCATCTGGATTGCTATCGAGGCAAAGTGGTGTTTGAGCGGGATGCAGGGAGGTTGGTGTTTCAGGGAGTGAGACAGACTTCGGGGAGTTTTGTGATCTCAGCTATTCAGGAGGAGCAGATGATAGAGCGAGTTTGCGAGGCTTATTTGGCGACGATCGTTATGTCGGAGTCCAGTGGAGAGGTTACTATTGGGGATATCCGCGTTGTTCAGGAGTTCGAGGATGTGTTTCGGTCGCTTAAGGGATTACCACCATCTTGGTCTGATCCTTTCACGATTGAGCTAGAGCCGGGGACAATCTAGTCAAAGTGAAAAAACTTAACTTAAACAACACTTAGGTAACTATAGTTGAATTCACTATTGTCAATGAATAACTCGATTTTAAAATCCACCCAAACGATCCAGTGAACGTTCTTTAGAACTCGAAAAAGAGTTTCTGTCATATTAGGAACTTAAGCGTGAAAGGCAAATCCCAGCGCATGTTAACTCCGTTGTGACGCAGTGTGCAATAGACCACGCAACTCCGTTACTCTTTTAATGTCATGCTCATGCGAACAATACGCGTCCCATAAAACTAGTGTAACGTATTACACGTGTAATTATATCTAAGACACCTTACAGGATGGCTCCAGCAGAGTTGGCAGAGCTGAAGAAGCAACTAGAGGACCTTTTGAGCAAGGGTATTATTCGGCCGAGTGTTTCTTCGGCCGAGTGTTTCGCCGTGGGGAGTGCCAATGTTGTTCGTGAAGAAGAAGGAGTAGAGTTTCCGGTTGTGCATCGATTATCGGGGACTTAACTGAGTCACTGTGAAGAATAGGTACCCTCTCCCGAGGATTGATGAGTTACTGGATCAGCTGAGGGGTGCTACCTGGTTCTTTCAGATAGACTTGGCATCGGGTTATCATCAGATTCCGATAGACGAGGCAGATGTTTGTAAGACGGCGTACAAGATGATGTATGGGCGTTTTGAGTTTGTGGTCATGCCTTTCGGTTTGACTAATGCGCCAGCAGCTTTAATGAGATTGATGAACAACCTGTTCAGAGAGTTTTTGGACGTGTTCGTTATCATTTACATTGATGATATTTTGGTGTATTCGAGGAGTCCTTAGGAGCATGAGACTCATCTGAGATTGGTTCTGGAGAAGCTTCTAGAGTAGAAGTTGTATGCTAAGTTGAGCAAGTGCAGTTTCTAGCAGCGAGATATGAGATTTCTGGGTCACATTCTTTATGCAGAGGGAGTTTATGTAGATCCAGCGAAGATTGAGGCTATCAGGGATTGGCCTAGACCGAGTAGTGATACCGAGATCAGATTTTTCTGGGTTTAGCAGGTTATTACAGGAGGTTCGTCAAGGGTTTTGCGAGCATGTCACAGCCGATGACGAATTTGACCGGCAAGGATGTTACGTTTGTGTGGTCGTCAGAGTGCGAAGAAAGCTTTGTGAAGCTCAAGGAGATGTTGACTAGTACACCAGTGTTGGCATTACCCAAACCGAGGAAGCCTTATGTGGTGTATACAGATGCTACAGGAGTTGGTCTGGGTTGTGTCTTGATGCAGGAGGGTCGAGTGATTGCCTATGCTTCGAGGCAGTTGTAGGGTAGCTAGCGTAGTCGCCCTACACATGATCTTGAGTTGGGAGGGGTGGTCTTCGTGCTTAAGATCTGGAGGTCTTACTTGTCTGGCGGGTCAGTGCAGATATATACGGATCACAAGAGTCTGCAGTATATCTTCACTCAGCCTTTGTTAAACATGAGACAGACACACTGGGTTGAGTTTCTGGCAGATTATGACTTGGAAATTATCTATCATCCATGCAAGGCCAATCACGTGGCAGATGCGTTGAGTCGGCGGAGGGTTTATTCCGCTCGAGAGCAGGATGTTGAGGCCTTGGTGAGCGAGATTAGTACCTTGCGTTTTGTGCTATTTCGCAGGAGCCTTTGGGCTTGGAGACAGTTGAGCAGACAGATTTGCTCAGTAGGATCAGAGTAGCTCAGCAGAGTGAGGAGAGTTTGATTGATGCGTCGTGAGCAGTTGGTTCTGAGTATCAGGTCTCTGCGAATGGGATGATTTTGGTGCGTGGTCGGGTTTGTGTACCCAAGGTTGAGGAGTTGAGACAGGAGATTCTGAGAGAGGCTCAGATGAGCAAGTTATCGATTCATCCAGGAGCGACCAAGATGTACCATCACCTCAAACGGTATTATCACTGGGTCGGGATGAAGAGAGATGTGGCCGATTGGGTCTCGAAGTGCAACACTTATTCGTTGGTCAAGGCAGAGCATCAGGTTCCGGGTAGTCTTATGCAGAGTTTACCCATTCCAGAGTGGAAGTGGGATATGATCATGATGGATTTCGTGGTGGGACTACATATCTCGCAGACTTATGATGCTATATGGGTGATTGTGGATCGGTTGACTAAGTCAGCTGATTTTCTGGCCATTAAGAAGACATATGGAGCTGCTGCCTTGGCTAAGAAATTTGTGAAGGACACTATGAGGCTCCATAGTGTGCCAATCAGTATTGTATCAGACCAGGATCCTAGATTCGCTTCAGAGTTTTCGAGAGCGTTTCAGACAGAGATGGGTACTAAGGGGCATATGAGTACAACTTATTATCCACAGGCTGATGGGCAGTCAGAGAGGACTATTCAGACTTTGGAAAATTTGTTGAAGATGTGTGTGTTGGGCTGGGGTAGCCATTTGGCAGATCATATGAGCTTAGCTGAGTTTGCTTACAACAATAGCTTTCAGGCGAGTATTGGCATGGATCCTTTTGAGGCTTTTTATGGGAGGCTGATATACCTCTATTTTGTACCCTTTTTATATGGTTTTACTATGCTTTTAATAAGGTTTTTAAAGGCTTTTCGCTCTAAAAAGGTAGTTTTTGTGGATTTATAGTACTAAGAGTCTAAGCAGGTCGAAAGATGCATTTTGGAGCAAAACCACAGGATTTGGACTTTATGCCGCTCCACGACACAGCATCAACTTTGAAAGAGCCCCAAAAACATCCTACTCAATGGATCTCACCAAAACCAGTTCGCCGCGATGCCTACATGAGTTAGCTTTCCAACGCAATTGGAATCATGCAATTTGGACGTGTAGAATGGAAGATATTATCATTTAAGTGAAGAGTGTCAAATCAGCCGGAAACCGGACGTCCACACCATCCGCTCGACCGAGCCGGTCGGACAGGGCTTCCAAGGCTCCCGTCCGACCCGACCAGCCTTAACTGCACATTGACGTCGCTCGACCGAGCCGGTCGGACAGGGCCTCCAAGGCCCCCGTCCGACCCGACCTTCCTCCACAATCCGGTCGACCGAGACGGTCGGACAGGGCCTCCAAGGCTCCCGTCCGACCCGACCTCTTTCCGCCATCCCGTGCGCACCCGACCGCATCCCGCACGACCGGTCGACCCCCAGCTCGACCCGAGCACCAGCCCGACCGACCGGTCGACCGCCCCGCTCGACCGCCGCCGTCCCGCTCGACCCGGCTTAGCCGACTAAGGCCCGTTTTGCACGTTTTCACGGTTTACTCGGCCCGTTTACCTAATCTCGACCCCTGGAAGACCTAGCACTATAAATACACCTTTTTAGCCTCTTTAGAGAGAGAGAGAACAATATAGCCACATTGTATTTCAGTTTCATAGATCTACTTTTGTTCTAGAGATTTCAAGGAGAGGATCTCTCCTCCTTACTACAATTTGGAGAAGATTTCTGAACCTTTATCTATTATCATGCTTTCTTCATCTCTCTGTGTTGTTACTTTGATCATGTCTGAGTAATTCACTTGTTAGGTTGCTAGGGTTACTAATTCAATGAGTTGTTTGCTTGATCTATGATTTCGATGAACTGTTAGGGATATCATTAGAGTCTTTGTCTCGTTTTGCTCACTAATTAATGCTGATTGCTTTACCGCGCATCTAGCAATCTGATCCTGGGTTGATTTGAGCCACGGAAGTGCTGTATCATTCGCCGGACCTATTCTTTGACAAGCTAGGTTTCTTAGACTGCGGAAGTTGATTTACTAAGCCTAGTGAACTGTATCCGAACTTGATCGATTTAATGCTTGATTAACTATCTAAGGACATACCAAAAGTTTAGCGATTAGATAAGTTATCATAGGAGTCGGAGCCACGGAAGTGGAAAGACTTATTTTCGTGTTTTGTGTTCTAGACGGATCTATCATCCCATCATCCCTAAATTGATTCATATCTATCATCGAACTGATCATTGCTTGCTTCTCTGCGAATTAGCCCCTAGAGACCTAACGCTTTTCCCTTATTGCTTTACAACTTCGATTTCTTAGCTTTAGTATTTAGTTATTAGACAACCAACCAATCATCCTTTATCTTATTCTAGCTTGATCCGAACTCCATAGATTTAAAGTGTATTCATTTTAGCCAGTCCTTGTGTTCGATAACCCGTACTTCTACGATCTGTGCACTTGCAGGATTTTTAAAAGTCGGTAAAACCTGACCACACATCAAGTTTTTGGCGCCGTTGCCGGGGACTGCAGCAGTACCTTTGAATCTCGATTAGGATCTAGTCTAGGATTTTATCGTTTTCTCGCATTTTCATTATATTTGCTTTTGGTTTTTCTAGTTTATCTTACTTTCCATTTGTTTTCTTCTTTTTTTTTCCAGGTGCATGACTAGACAGTCTAATAGGGACAATCTAGTTGAACCAGTTGCTGAAATCGACCGACTTGAGAAGACACTTAGACGACAAAGAGCTCAAGAGATGGCCCAAACCGCTCATGATGCAGCAGTAGCTAGAGCTGTAGCTGAAGGGAGAGATCCACCTCCACCTTTAGCACCACAACCTCCTGCTGGGGAAGTTGATGCACAACCTCAAGCTAACAATCCAACCATTGGAGACTATGACTCCGCTGATGCCTTCTTTACGGATAGAAATCCGATCCACCCACCTCCACCTCAGAGGAATGACTATGAGATCAAGCCTCAAATCATAGCATTGGTTAAGCAAAACCAGTTTCATGGCCTACCAGCTGAGCACCCGCTTGATCATATAGATAACTTTGAAGAGATTTGCAGCACCACCCGAGCCAATGGAGTCTCAGCCGACTACCTAAAGTGCAAACTTTTCTCATTTTCTCTTGGCGACAAAGCCCTTAGATGGTTAAAGTCTCTTCCTGCCCATTCGATCACTACTTGGGACGAGTACAAGGCAGCATTCATCAACCATTTCTACACTAAGCAAAGATCAATTTCTGTTAGAAACAAGATCTCTGGATTTCGCCAAGGTGCAACCGAATCATTCTATGAGGCATTGGATCGATTCAAGGAATACATTAGGGACTGCCCTAACCACGGTTTCAAGGATGGGAACCTTTGGAACATCTTCTATCGTGGCATAGACCACAAGTATAAGCTATCCTTGGATATTGCAAGCAATGGAAATTTTATGACAAAGACTGTTGAGGAAGCCAAAGTCTTGATTGAGAACCTTGCAGCAAGTGATTGCAACAACTGCCCGGACTACGATAGATCACACCGCCCTACCAAGGCACCCCCTGATGCTACTCAGATGGCTGAACTGAAGAATATGATGGCTCAAGTTCTAAAAGGACAGCAAAGACACATACATGCAATTGAGGGCATAAATGATGTCAATGATGATCCTACAAGGGAATGCATGGGAGATTTCTCCAATGATCAACTTGAGGAAGAAGTTAACTATGTTGGTAACTATGGAAACAGAGGATACAATCCCAACTACCGGTCTAACCCAAACCTTTCCTACCGCAGCACCAATGTGGAGAACCCCCAAGACCAAACCTATCCCTCAAGATTCCAGCAGCAGAAACCACCTTTCCAACCCTATGGAGATCGTTTCCAGCAGCAAGGGAACCAGTTTCAACCTAGGCCGAACTACGACCAAAGAGCACCTTACCCACCAAAGGAACCATATGGTTTACCCACCAGCCAACCTCCTTTAGCTCAGCCAAACAACAAATTCGAGGGAATGTTTCAACAGATCATGGAAGGTCAAAAGAGAAACAACAAGGAGATGAATGAGAAGATGGACACTTTGTTCAATGATCTCCATGCTAAATATGATGCCATTGCTGCACATGTCAAGAAATTGGAAGTACAAGCCGCTCAAACCGCAGAAGCAGTTAAAAAACAAGAGATGGAGTCTAAGAAATCTTTTTGCAACTCCGTTGCAATAGAAAAGAAGTTTGAGGATTCTATCCCCAAATGGAAGCTCTCCCCACCTAAGTATGATTGTATGACCTGGCCTGAAGAAATCTACCCCGAGAAAGAATCTAACCGTGCAAGGAAAAGACGCCTTTTCCCCAAGATCATCCCAAAGGCGGATAACTCTGGAAAGTTTGTAGTTCCATGTTCTATTAATGAAGTTGATCTAACCGATTCTCTTTGTGACACAGGAGCTAATGTCAACATCATGTCAAAGAAGATTGCAGACGAGATAGGCCTTACCAACATCCAACCTTCATCCATCTCCATCAACTATGCCGATTCATTCTCGCAAACACCTTACGGTTTCATCCCGGACGTGATGGTACGACTTGGGAACTGTTCTATTCCTACCGACTTTCAAATAGTGGAAATGAGAGAAAGTAGCCATAGACCCCTCATCTTTGGCACCCCTTTCCTATCAACCGTTGGCGCCATTTTCGACTTTCCCAACCGGAGGATCTCATTCAACAAGGTGAATAAAGAAATGTTTTTCCCCATGTGTTCAACAAGGAACCCGTCAGTTGATATGGTGCAAGAGAATAAGATTATCCCCAAGCCTCCAGAAGAAGAGAAAATCCTGTCCAGCTTGCCCAGCAAAGACCTTGCCTACCAGCCCAAGCAACTTGCCCTGATAGCAAGAAGTAAGACTACGGCATCCTACCAGCCCAAGCAACCTGCCCCGATAGCAAGAAGTAAGACTACGGCATCCTACCAGCCCAAGCAACTTGCCCCGACAGCAAGAAGTAAGACTACGGCATTACCTAAACACCCACCAAAAGGACCGATCAAGGATAAGACCGGGACAGAGACCATTAAGAAGGTTAAGCAAACTAAAGGATTTGCAAAAGTTAGGATTCTCCTCCAGGAAAAGCTGAATGATGAAACTTTGGAAGAATTCAAGGAAAAGTTTGCTAACACTATGAAACTTTTTCCTATGGCGGAAGTGCCCCGGGACAAGCATGGAAAGATTGTCTATCCCTCCGTGAATCACCCTCCCGATATAAATCCCAAGAAGAATGATCTTGATGGACAAAAAGTTCCATTGATCACTGCCCTCTCTTAAATCCTAAAGAGCATTACGGTCAAGCTAAAGACCTTAAACAAGCGCTGTATGGGAGGCAACCCATAAGGTAACACCTTTAAATTTCAGTTTTTAGTTTTAGTTTTACTTTGTTTTCTTTGTTTTTCTTTTAGCAGGATAGGATAGAATGGATATCACAATGGTGCAAGAGGAACATAGAAGTGGAGCCGCCAAGCCGTTTGGGTCGACCAAACACGTTCGGGCAGGGCCTCCAAGAGGTTCGGTCGACCGGTCGACCAAAACACCCCGGGTCGACCGAACCGTTCGACCCAAAATAAAAAAAAAAAAAAAAAAAAGAAAAGATAAGTTTCTCTTTCTCCTTCCCACTTAAATTGAACCGGTTTTAACCAAACCAAACCGATTTTTCTAAACCAAAATCGATTTCATAAAGGATTTAGAGAGATTTTGAGATTGAAAACACCACTTTTCATTCTCTTCTCCAAAGAAAAGGTTTTAGAAAACCCTAGCCTCCATTGAAAGACCTTCACAAAAAAAAATTTCTTAAAACTTTGGTATTTCTTAAATTGGATTTCGAATTTTAGCTCTCCCAATCCCCAATCTCTCTTTCCAACACAAGGTATGATCTCTAAAACCCAATTTCAATGATTTTACACAATCCAAATATATGAGAGAGTTTCTTGACTAAGCTTTTGTTTAGACTTGCAATTTTTGCTCCTAATAGACTTGTCTTAAGCATATTTGTGTGAATTCAATGTGGTTTAGAGAATATAACATTCTAATTTCAATTCTTGAATAGTTTTTCACAAAACTTATTTTGGGTATTCAACACCTTTGATTCAAGGATGGGATTAGGGTATTCATTGCTTGAACACCTAGAATATCATTAGGATTTGTGATTTATAACTTTATTATAGCATGATTAGCTTATGAATTTCGAAATTTTAAGTAATATCATAGCATGAACAGTAAATCCGAAAATAGCTAGGATTTTGAACCTTGAAAGATGATTGTTCACTTGATTGATTTCATTAGGCTTGATTTGAGTTGATAATATACTTCTCCCATACTCTTTTCTTCCAACAAACTTTAAGAATACAACCTCATATCTCTTGGTGAGAATTTGTTTTTGTAGATACCATGGCAAGAACAAAGCTAACTGAGGCAATAAGGAAGAAGGATGTCGCTTTAGAGCCACCAAGGAAACAAATCAAGCTCAATGCCAATCCAAACCTCACTGAACGAGCAAGCACATCGAAATCAGCAATCAAAACCAACGAAAAAGGCAAGGAAATCGAGGAGCCTTCAAGTGATTCCGATAATCAACCCCTTGTCAAGTTTATCAACCATCCTATTCAAGGCAATGGAGAGTATGAAACAGCAATGGAAAGAGTCATCATCGAACCCTGTGTGACAATGGATAATCACACTCTTGATCTCCTAAACATCAAGAGCGATGTCATATGGTACCTAAAGAAGCTAGGAATGCGCAAGTTTTTCAAGATAGATTGCAAGGAGTACACTGAACTTACACGAGACTTCCTCTCCACCGTCACTCTAGCCTTCCCCAACAACAATGATGACCAGCCCGCCGGCAATGGGCTACTTTTCTTTAAGATTGGCGATCAAAGTGGTCGGATATCCATCGCCACCATTTGCAAGCTTTTTGGTTTCAACAATGAGCCTTCCCATGAATTCAAGGAGAACCACCTCACTCGTGATGATGATTTCTCCAACTGGACCCACTTCGCTGACGAACCGTTCCTCGCTTCCCGATCAAAGGTTTCACGAATCTCTCATCCGGTAATCCGCTATGTACACCGCCTCATCACCACTACTCTACAGTGCAAACCGGAAACCAGCAAAGTCACAGCAGACGAGTTTTACATCCTGACAACGCCCTTCTTCCGCTACAAATACAATGCAAACCTTGGCCTTTTGTTTGCAAAAACACTTGTCAATGTAAAGCTTTTGGCACGGCACACCGACAACAAGAAGGTTGTTGTGCGTTTTGGGCGACTTATCACAGCAATTGTCAACCATTGCAAGATTGACATCTCACATTACCGGCCCAGTAACAACACCGCTCCTTTAGACCTCACAGCCCTTCAGCATATTCGTTTCCTCAATGGCTGGACCAAGAACCCAACCCAGTTTTGCTATGTATGCCCCATTGGAACGTCTGACACCGCGCTTGTGCAACTGCCTTGTGACGACCTCCCACTCCTCAGTTCCGGTGCTGTTACATTCTCACCACCATCAGAGAAGTACTTCATTGAAACCCCTGACTCACCGCGCTACCGGATCAACACCTACTATCTCAAGCAGAGGACCATAAGGGCAAGGCGCCCCGTTCGGAACATCAACATCATTACAGCCAGCCAGGCCGCCAACCAGGCTTTACACCGCCTTGGCCATCTGGAGAGAACCGTCCAGTGCCAATCCCGCTTCATCTCGCGCCTCATCCGTGTTGTTCGCCACATCGCTCCCGATCGCCTTTTCCGCCCTTCCACATCAACCCATGAGCCAGACCTTGGAGAATTCTCACTCGCCTCTGCACTTGACTCTGATGAAGAATCTACCGACGAGGAGGAGAGCGCGGCCAGCCCTTACGCCTCCACCTAGGCACCCACACTTCACTCGGTATCCGGTGCAATGGACACCTAACTCCATTTTCTATCCTTATCTTATTTTAATGAATTTCTTTTTATTTTTCTTTATTGAGTCTGTTTCCTCTCACCCTTAATTTGATTTGCTTTCACCGGGACGGTGCAAGTTAAGTCTGGGGGGAGTTTTATCCTTTACTAATGTATTCTTTTTCTTTTCTTATATTTTTATGTTATTTTCTTATGTCTTCATGTTTTATTGAGTCAAAACTTTAGTTGGAAATTATGATTTATCTCTATGACTCTCCGGTGTTGTGCTAACAATCTATGACCCTAGAGCGGACATCAGTTGCAGACATAAGCCTAACAGAACCTCTAACGGTGGATCGACCTACTGACTTGGCAACATTTCTAAGGTACCCGGACAATCTAACGTTAACTCCACCCTAACCAATCTAGTTTTTCTTGTCAAGGGACTTGGCATACATATGAGTCGTTCCTCACTTGATCTCAAAAGGGTATGTCAAATACAAAGTGCAGTTCTCCTCTCTCTCAGAAAAATAAAAATCTAAAGCTTTTAAGCACAAGGAAAACGTGTAAGCAAGAGGAATGCATACGTCTGCACCTTCTTGTCTTATGGAGACCTACCAAAAACAAGGAAAAAGCAAAAGCCTATCCTATGTTATTCCCTAAAAGAAAAAGAAAGGGAAGAAGGATCGATAGAAAAAATAAAATGATACCCTAGAAAAGTAGGGAAAGATCGATCCTTCAAAAGAAAAAGAGAGAGGAAAAGAACTCAAAAGCTTCAAAAAGGACTATCCCGGAGAGACTCAAGTGGGTAAGAACAAGTGCTTAATGATCGATATTCCCTTGATAAAGACCGCACGTTTTAAATTTATGCAAGGAGTTAACAATGGAAAGTCTGGAGTGCTGGATGAGACTAGTTGAGTTTGGTATGGTTCGCTAAGCTTGCCGAGCATTATGTGAAGCTAGTCTAACATTGGTTATGTTTTTAGTGGAATACAGGAGAGGAAGCCGCCACAGGTTTCTCAAAAGGATAAGGAGTTTCTACGTTTTCAAACCTCTTTCTCCGATTTGGATTCTATTTGCTTGAGGACAAGCAAAGATCTAAGTCTGGGGGAGTTGATATACCTCTATTTTGTACCCTTTTTATATGGTTTTACTATGCTTTTAATAAGGTTTTTAAAGGCTTTTCGCTCTAAAAATGTAGTTTTTGTGGATTTATAGTACTAAGAGTCTAAGCAGGTCGAAAGATGCATTTTGGAGCAAAACCACAGGATTTGGACTTTATGCCGCTCCACGACACAGCATCAACTTTGAAAGAGCCCCAAAAACATCCTACTCAATGGATCTCACCAAAACCAGTTCGCCGCGATGCCTACATGAGTTAGCTTTCCAACGCAATTGGAATCATGCAATTTGGACGTGTAGAATGGAAGATATTATCATTTTAGTGAAGAGTGTCAAATCAGCCGGAAACCGGACGTCCACACCATCCGCTCGACCCAGCCGGTCGGACAGGGCCTCCAAGGCTCCCGTCCGACCCGACCAGCCTTAACTGCACATTGACGTCGCTCGACCGAGCCGGTCGGACAGGGCCTCCAAGGCCCCCGTCCGACCCGACCTTCCTCCACAATCCGGTCGACCGAGACGGTCGGACAGGGCCTCCAAGGCTCCCGTCCGACCCGACCTCTTTCCGCCATCCCGTGCGCACCCGACCGCATCCCGCACGACCGGTCGACCCCCAGCTCGACCCGAGCACCAGCCCGACCGACCGGTCGACCGCCCCGCTCGACCGCCGCCGTCCCGCTCGACCCGGCTTAGCCGACTAAGGCCCGTTTTGCACGTTTTCACGGTTTACTCGGCCCGTTTACCTAATCTCGACCCCTGGAAGACCTAGCACTATAAATACACCTTTTTAGCCTCTTTAGAGAGAGAGAGAACAATATAGCCACATTGTATTTCAGTTTCATAGATCTACTTTTGTTCTAGAGATTTCAAGGAGAGGATCTCTCCTCCTTACTACAATTTGGAGAAGATTTCTGAACCTTTATCTATTATCATGCTTTCTTCATCTCTCTGTGTTGTTACTTTGATCATGTCTGAGTAATTCACTTGTTAGGTTGCTAGGGTTACTAATTCAATGAGTTGTTTGCTTGATCTATGATTTCGATGAACTGTTAGGGATATCATTAGAGTCTTTGTCTCGTTTTGCTCACTAATTAATGCTGATTGCTTTACCGCGCATCTAGCAATCTGATCCTGGGTTGATTTGAGCCACGGAAGTGCTGTATCATTCGCCGGACCTATTCTTTGACAAGCTAGGTTTCTTAGACTGCGGAAGTTGATTTACTAAGCCTAGTGAACTGTATCCGAACTTGATCGATTTAATGCTTGATTAACTATCTAAGGACATACCAAAAGTTTAGCGATTAGATAAGTTATCATAGGAGTCGGAGCCACGGAAGTGGAAAGACTTATTTTCGTGTTTTGTGTTCTAGACGGATCTATCATCCCATCATCCCTAAATTGATTCATATCTATCATCGAACTGATCATTGCTTGCTTCTCTGCGAATTAGCCCCTAGAGACCTAACGCTTTTCCCTTATTGCTTTACAACTTCGATTTCTTAGCTTTAGTATTTAGTTATTAGACAACCAACCAATCATCCTTTATCTTATTCTAGCTTGATCCGAACTCCATAGATTTAAAGTGTATTCATTTTAGCCAGTCCTTGTGTTCGATAACCCGTACTTCTACGATCTGTGCACTTGCAGGATTTTTAAAAGTCGGTAAAACCTGACCACACATCAGAGGCCATGTAGGACGCCTTTATGCTGGACCCAAGTGGGGGAGCGCAACATTTATGGAGCTACTTATGTTCAGGAAACGACAGAGGCTGAACATAAAGGAAGCTCAAGATAGACAGAAGAGTTACGTTGATAGGCGGAGACGAGAGCTTGATTTTCAGGTTGGAGATCGTGTGTATCTCAAGATGGCTATGTTGAGGGTCCTAACAGATCTATAGCAGAGAACAAGCTGAGTCCGTGGTTTATGGGTCCGTTTCCGGTTGTGGAGCGAGTTGGACCAGTGGCGTAACGGCTTGAGTTACCTCTGATTATGAGGGCATTTCACAAAGTGTTTCATGTTTCGATGTTGAGAAAATACCTTCATCCTTCAGAGGAGTTAATGGCTAGGATTCCAGAGGATCTTAGGCCTGATTTGATAGTTCTGGTGGTTCCTGTGAAGATTCTCGAGAGAAGAGTCAAGGTTCTGTAGTACAAGAAGATACCGTTACTGAGAGTTCTGTGGGACTGTAGCGGTATAGAGGATTAGACTTAGGAGCCTAGGCAAAGTTGAAGCTGAAGTTCAGGAAGTGGTTCGACAAGCAGGTCGTGGACTGAGCTTCTTTTGTCTTTGTGGTTCCAGTTGTTTAGTTTTGTACTATGTTGTTTTATGTATATTCGTTTTCGTTGTAAAAGATATACATCTTGGAGATTTATAAGATGGAGTTTTTCCCTATTTTTGTGTTACGAATGTTACGAGTTAGTTGACCAGTTGGGTCGTGAGACAGTTCTAGTCGGATATGTTATAGACGTTTCAGGATTTTTACTCTAGAGGCTGTGGTGTCCCCGAATAACTCTTTACACTTTTGGAGACGGTGGTTCTCCGACAGACTTATGTGAGTGTAGTGGCCCCAGTAAAAGTGGTTGGGAATGCTTAGTGAGTGTAGTGGCCTCAGTATGATCGACTTATCTGGGTGTAGTGGCCCCAGTATAAGTGGTTCTCCTGCATTTCCTTTGGAGATAGTGTTATCCGGCAGACTTATCTGTGTGTAGTGGCCCCAGTATAAGTGGTTAGTGTAATGAGTTAAGAGTAACGATGTCTGGAAACGTCCATATAACATAGGATTAGATGAGAGTCTATGAGATCAGGTGAGGATCTCTAATGGTTTGGTCAGGTGGGGCTAAGATGGTGGTCTTTGGTAGACGTGTTTCGTTGGGATTCGAGGTCGAATCCAGTTAAGTGCGGGAGAATCGTAACATCCGTAAACCAATCTGTCGTCTTGGACAAGTGGTGTCAAGCGACACCAGGAGGGCGTCGGTCGACACCAGTTCGACAATTCGATTTCTGTTCAATTTCAATTGTCCGGTTTAGTGGCTGGTTTAGAGAAAACCCCTTGTAGCGAGTTTAGAAGGGTTGTGGCCGCGTGAGAAAGTGGTTTTTGGAGAAAAGAGAAAGATAAAAGGAGTATGAGTTTATGGGTGATTTATGGAGTGCTTTGGATTGATCTGGAGCTGTTTGTTGTTGTTCTTCGCTGCTCATCTCTTTTCTCCTTTCAAATTCATTATTAAGGTGAGTGCGTGACCGTAGGCTAGTGATTGCTAGGTTGAATGAATTATGGTTGAATTCTTGTTGGTTTTCGTGTTGTTTATATGATAATTGTTCCTTTAATCGAGTTGATTTGTGTTGATTGATGAGTTTTGTGTTTTCGCAATGTTCATCAAAATACAGCCAAAAAAGACGTACGAGAATGACGTCAAATTATGAAATTGATACAAAGCAAAGTCTAATTTCAAGTAAAACCTGTAACCTGAATCAATCACATCAACATGAATCTACTAATCAATTAAAACACGGAGGTGCAAGTGACAAATATTATTGATTCTACGAAAATTGAAGATGAAGAGTTTACCTCTGAAACACTTAATTTCCACCGATTCTAGCTGAAGACGTACGTGACGACACCACTGATTCTAGCTAAACCCGTAGACGGGAAATCATTATATCTCTACGTCACTATCTCTGCCTCAGCAGTAAGTAGCATTCTTGTACAAGAAGATCGCGGTGAACAAAGACCAATTTTTTATTTCAGCAAGACACTCGATGGAGCCAAAACACGTTATCTCGCACTCGAGAAGTTGGCTATCACCATTGTCATCTCGGCTCGGAAGCTTTGACCTTACTTCCAGTCTCATTTGATCGTTGTCTTGACCGGACATCCAATCTGAACCATTCTGCATAGCCCAAGCGTCTCTAGCGGAATGGCTAAGGGGGCGGTGGAGTTATCATAGTACGACATCGAATATAGAAGCCGAACATGCGCTAAGTCTCAACTCCTTGACGATTTCCTGGTTGAAAAACCTCCCGAGTTCGAAGAACCCAAGGAAACTTCCGAGGTGAAATGGACCCTCCACGTCGACAGAGGATTATCAAAAAAAGGGCTGGGCTCGGCATTCGATTCGTATCGCCAATTGGCGAACTCTTGGAGAAATCTATTAAGTTACTTTCCATAGATCTAATAACGAGGCCGAATACGAGGCCCTTATCGCCGGTCTTCGACTCGCACAAGCGGTGGGGGCCAAGAGTATTCAAGCTTTCTGCGACTCTCAACTTGTCGCTAATCAATATAGCAGTGAATATGAGGCAAAGAACGAACGAATGGATGCTTACCTGAAACAAGTCCAAGAGCTCGTCAAAACCTTCTCTTCGTTCGAATTAACCAAGATTCCAGGCGCCGAGAACGCATCGACCGACGCCCTCGCCGCTCTCACTATGCCTCAATCCCAGTCGAGATAACTGATTCACCGAGTATCGCCTTCTCACACGGAAGGTGCAACATGATGATCGACGACACCGCAGAACCGGAGCCAACCGCCGTTCCCGAAGACCCTGAGGCCCCAGAAATCAAACCATGGCAACACCAATTCCGCGAGTATTTCATCAACGGGACCGTCCCGCCAAACAGATGGGTAGCACGCTGTCTACGACGCAAAGCAGCTCATTACTTTTTGCACGACGGCAAGCTCTTTCGTTGGACGCCAAGCAAAGTAATCATTCGATGCTGCAACGAAACCGAAGCAAAAAAAGCAATGAGGGATATGCACGAAGGATAACTTGGCAATCACTCGGGCGGACGATCACTAGCACTTAAACTCAAGAAGCACGACGTCTTCTGGCCGACTATGATTAAGGACTGCGAAGAACACACATTGAAATGCATCCCTTGCCAGAAATACGCCTCGATCATTCACACCCCAACGGAGGAACTCCAATCGTCCGTTCCTCCTTACCCATTCATACATTGGGCCATGGATGCAATCGGGCCGATGACACTGTCTCGGCAATTCAAACATGTCCTACTCGTCACCGACTATTTCACAAAGTGGGTGGAGGCAAGACCCATGTGCGAAGTTACTGCACTCTGAACACAAAACTTCATCTTGGAACAAGTGATATGTCTACACGGAATCCCCTACGAAATAGTCATTGACAACAGCAAACCTTTTGTTGCCAAAAGCTTCAAAGATTTATGCGCTAAATGGAATATCAGACTAAGTTACTCTACCCCGGCATATCCACAGAGTAACGGGCAAGCCAAGTCAACAAACAAGACAATCATCGACGGTCTAAGAAGAAACTAAAGGAGCATAAAGGTGCTTGGGCTGACGAGCTCGACGAAGTCCTTTGGGCCCATCGCACCACTCCTAAGACATCAACCGGCGAAACACCATTCTCACTTTCTCATGGTTGCGAAGCACTCGCACCCATCGAGACGACAACTCCGACCATCCGCCGAACGTACATGACTCGATATCTTGACGAGAACGACAAGGGTCTCCTCGACAGTCTCGACCATGCCGAAGAATTGCGAGATAAAGCCCTCATTCGAATGCAGAATTTCCAACAAATGGCAGCTAGACAGTACAACAAGAAAGTCCAAAACCGTATTTTCTCCCTCCATGATCTTGTCCTCAAAAGATTTATCGACTTTACGAGGAGAGAAAATAGGAGAAAATTCGGATTTTCTTGGGAGGGGCTATATCGCATATATGAAATCGTCAAGCCAGGCGCCTACAAACTCCAGAGCCTTGACAGCGAAAAGCTCACCTCGCCGTGGAATTCCATCCACTTGAAGAAGTTTTACACTTAGGCCGAATAGCGCCGAAGCGTGAAAAAAAAAAGAAAAAAAGAAAAGAGAGGTTTATACCTCAGTTGTAATGAACTAGGACTGGCTTGATCTCGAATTTGGGTACGTAGGCAGCCTTTCACGAGGTCCAGCTATGACTTTAATAAAATTTTATTTTGTTCTTCGAACTTAATACATCTTTTATCATGTTAACTACTGACGAGATGACTACTTCGTCAGCATGTTAATAGTCAACTTGAGTTTTATTATTGACCTAATAAATTCTCTTCAAAGTTTTTAGTTTTGTCTTTTGACTTAATAAAATCATTTAATCATTCGCTTGAGTTCTCAAAAACTTGGATTTATTACAATTCTTAGTTTTTGACTTCTGTCGTGACGCTATCTTCAGTAAAGAACCGAATACAAAATAGTGGACTGATTATCCTCCTCGAAACTATGGGATAAAGCCGAGAATGACACTCGCTCATCTATACGCCGTAGCCTTGTTTGTTAGACTTAGCTCACACGTCAACCTCGGCCTATTTGTGAAATTCGAAGTAAGACGAAACAACAAACTTTTGCGTTCTCTTCGGCCCGACTGGCTGAAGAGTCTAACTTGTACGAATATGTTTTTCAAATTATTTTATACTATTCTTAGCCGGTAAACGATATGAGTATTTTAAAGCAATGATTTCAACGAATACATTTTTATAAACTTAAAATCACGTAGATGGTTTCGAGTTTGCAAAAATATCATAATAGAGAAAGCAAGCATATAAATATTTTGGATGAAAACCCTCCCGGGCAATGTCATTACAAAATATATAATGGGGACGAAGCAAAATAAATAAAAGTCTTCGCTTCGAAACTTCATCCCCTCCTCTCTGTGACCGCGTCCAAAGACGAAGCTGCTAAGAATGAGTCGGTGGCCATCCCGAAGCATCTGCCGAACCCCGTTGATCATCTCGTCCACAAAGGGCTTGATGACACGCCGCATTGTCCGAAATTGGTCAAAACCATCTGGGATCCAGGCATTTTCAAGATCAAATTCATTAAAGAAATAGGAGACTGCTAACCTGCTAGGTTCGGCAAGATCTTGCTCCGAAATTTCGACCTCTTCGGTTGCTTCGAGATCTATCTTAGCCTGCTCATGAAGAGCCTCGATTTGATCTTTGAGCCCCTCAGGAAGGTCAAACCCAGCTTCCTCAATAGCATTTAGATACACCAAGACGCTCTCGTTTTTAGCAATGGCGAGTAGTGCACTCTCAATCGCGACCTTCCCGGCAAGATGAGCCTTGACCTTCTCGATCAACGGAGCATAAAAGGCTTTCGTCATCACGGAAACCTTCTCGGCGGATGCACAGAATTCTCCCTCGCGAGATGCGCTGAATCTGGACATTTCGGCCTTGGCTCTCTCGACATCACTGGCTTGCTTTTTCAATGTCTCGACTTCAGCTTTGAGATCTTCCACTTTTGCTCGGAGACACGGCAAAAGTGCGAACTCACCCTTGAGAATGGCTACTTCGGTTTGGAGGGTTGACCACGCTTGCTCTACCTCGTCAAGGGCCATATTCTCACTCTGAAGCCGCTCAACCTCGGTGTCCGAAATCTTGATTATGCGCTCGGCCGTTAGGAGCCTAGCGTCATACTCGGTTATTACGGACGTGAAGCCGCTCAATCCTTGATGCATGGACAATTAAGCACTCAAACGATAAAGAATACTTTAAAAAAATAAAAGAGGTAACGAAACGACGAAATCACTACCTTAGTAAGGTCTTGAAGGCTGTCGCCGACAAGCTTAGCCTCGACAAGCTGGTTAACCGGAGTGCACCACCTCGGGTGCAGCTGAATTTTCCAGGCCCATCGGATTGCAGCCTTGCACTCCTCAGCGAACGGACCATTTCCGGTCCACTTAAATCTCGTATAGTGAGGATTGTTGGAATGATCCTCCATTGGATCATTATTCTCTTTGGCCTCTTCTTCCCGGCCTGTTCGTGCCCCGTCTCCAGAATATCGCTAGGTGTGGAAGAACTGGAATTGGAAGACAATCCAATCTCATCTTGGATCGGAGGCCCCAGTGCGGGCGGTCAATTCAATGACCAGAGCATTGTTAGACGCCTTACGCCGAACAGTCCCCAGCGCGGCGTCTCTGTTCACAGAATAAAAAAAAAGTTTAAAGAAAAAAAAAACAAATATCTTTAAGAGCAGACGAAAACAAGGACTAACATATATGTCGCGGCAGGCGTCGAAGCAATTGTGGGGGGCTTCGTCGGGACCAAAACCTTTGGCTTCTTCGATGAGCCGGACTTCGTGATCTCTACGTCCACCTTGTCGGCACTGGAGAGCCTTAACCCGAACCAAGAAAAGTAGCACTCGTAGACGCAGAAGAAGCCGTCATGAACTTCCCAAGGCCTCTCGTCCTGCCGAGAGAGACGAATAACGACTTCGTCGGGAACAGACCACCAACTTCTGAAATCCGAGAGAATCTCTTTCTTTATCCACCAACGGCCGTCTGGAACCGCATCGTCCTTGTTAGGTTTTTTAGCAAAATCAACTTTGATCACATGTTCCAATCTAGCCAGAACCGCATCGGCCTCGTCCTCGTCCGTCTCTCTATCGGCGTCCGGATCAGTCGAAGATATGTGATCCTGATCGCGGGATCCAGCTTTCCCAATTAGTTTCCCTAATACTGCAAGTGCACAGATCAAAAGTAGTAACGGGTTATCGAACACAAGGACCAGATTGTGCACTACAAGGTATGTGATTGAGATTTAGCTAGGCAAGCAATATAGATTTGATGATTGTCGTGATTAAAGCAGTAAAGAAAGCAAGTACACTAAGCAAGTAAAGATGTGATTCAATGGATGGAAAGGCGCTAAGCAATAGGACAATCGCGGGATAAGTAATTCAAGCAAGCAAGTTCAATTTGTTAGGGTTTTAAGAATGTGGTACCACCTAGAACTCAATACACTAATTTAGAACTTTCCACTGGCGTGGCTACGACCCCTATGTTGATCTATCTAATCGCTAAACTGTTGGAATGTCCTTAGATAATCAAGCAAGCATTAATTCGATCAAGTCTCAATTGTTCACAACCTCTAGCAAATCAACTTTCGCAGTCTAAGAGAAGTTTCCCACCAAATACTAGTTCAAGTGAATGACTCATCACTGTCGTGGCTCAAATCTACCTAGGATCATATGTTGATTGGCCAGATCATATGTTGATTGGCCAGATCAACACCAAGCAATGAACACAAGCAAGGGTGAAGAGTATATGTAAAACCCTAATTCTATAGTTCGATTTTCAAGCAAGCATGAACACTATCCTTTAATTTCCTATCACTTAAAAAGGTAACTACTCAGACATAGAGAAGGAAATCGAATTCATATTCATAAGAACAAAGATTCGAAATCCTCTCTTGAAAGAGACAAAGTAAGAAAGAAAGTAATAACTAAATGTACTTGTATTGAATGATAAGTAAAATAATATTGTGGTCTCGCTCCTCTTTACAAGGCTGAAAATATGTGTTTATAATGCTTCAGAAGTTGAATGGCGGCTTGACCTAGGTCTTGGTCAAAATAGAAAGGCGGAACAAAATTGGGCTTAAAAACGTGCAAAACGGGCTGCAGAAACAAATCGGGTCGATAGGGACGGTCGGATGGTCGAGCGGCACGATCGGACGCGTTTCGGATAGTGAAGAAAATGTCGGGTTGGATGCGGTCCTTAAACTCCCTGCTCGGACGGCACCGTCTGATGGATGGTTGAGTACGTGTGAAAGACGGGTCGGACGCGGTCCTTAAACTCCCTGTCCGGCCGGTGCAGTCAAACGAATGGTTGAGTACGTGATGATAAATAAGGTCAACCGCGGGCCTTAAACACCCTGTTCGGTAGGCACGGTCGAACGGCATTATTGTCTGGCTGGTAAAAATCAGTCCGTCCGTGAGCCTTAAGCTTCCTATTCAGACGGCGAGGTCGAGCGGGACGCGGATAGTCAATGTGTCCGGTTTCGGCTTATCAGGACAATCTTCACTAGAACGATCATATCTCCCATTTTATGGGTCCGTTTTCGATGGTGGAGCAA
Source organism: Erythrophleum ivorense (assembly GCA_026724425.1). NCBI lineage: Eukaryota > Viridiplantae > Streptophyta > Magnoliopsida > Fabales > Fabaceae > Erythrophleum > Erythrophleum ivorense. The sequence goes on from JAIUCV010000068.1 coordinate 1,628,023, forward strand.
GTTGGACCAGTGGCGTATCTGTAACATCTGTAAACCGAATTCATGGTTTTGGAGGGTGGTGTCGAGCGACACCAGGAGGGTGTCGGTCGTTACCGGTTCAACAATTGGATTTCGGTTTGATTTTAATTGTCCGGTTAAGCGACTAGTTAAGGGAAAAACCCTTTGTTGCGAGTTTATAAGCAAGGCAGCCGCATTTTTCTTCAGTTTTACGAGTTTTAGGAGAGACAGAGGCAGAGAGAAGAGAAGTGGAGATCGCAGAGGAGAGTTGAGAGTTTTGGCTTAATCTGGAGTTGTTCTTCACTATTTCCATCCTTTTTCCTCTTTCCAATCCTTTGTCAAGTGAGTGTGTGACCGTAGGCTCGGAGATACTAGATCAACTTGATTGTGTGGCGGTTTTGTGATGAGTTTATGGTTATATGCGTGTTTGAACGAGTATTTTGTGATGAACTGATGTTTTGGTGTTTTTCCGTCGTTGTTCGTCGTGCTGGAATTCGTGATGCATGCTTAGTTGTGAGATATATACAAGTAAATAAAACCCTAAGCAAAACATAGTTGCAAGTGCACAACATGTTGTTGTAGTACTTAGGGGTCGATCCACAGGAGAATGCGAATTGCACACTACGCATTTGTTAAGATTTGGCCAAGCTAAATCAATAATATGCAAGGTTTTTGTGTTTTTGTTTTATAAGAAAGAGTAAATAACAATGCAAGGTATACAAACAACATCAAATGAACAATGATAAACCGTGAGAACATATACCAAATCAATTGAAAAGATTGTCAAATCTGATTCCTAAACTCAAAACACTATGATGTGATCATCCCACTTTCGTGGCTCCGACCACCTATACCTCTTAAACCAATGGACTCAGCTGTCGCATGGTCATTGAAGAGTGAGGTATGCTTTAGGTTTAAGTGATGATTGTTTACAATAATCCCTAAGTCTACTTTCTACTTTCATAGCTTAAGGCTTATTGCTCATCGAATACTCGATCCGGAGATATAACAAGCTTTTGGAGAGTATATCAACCTTAAATCATGTCGCTAGTTAGCTACTCTAGCAACAAGCATGAGGCGCAAATAAAGATGAAGAACCATGGGGTTTTCCCTTTATTCAACAACCGATTATTGAAGGCAATTATGTCATGTCCTCTTGGAGGTATCCATAATTCAACGATGAGTCTAAAGGAGTAGAGAGGATCTCATGGTTCTAGTGGTAGGAGGCGGAGTGATAGAGACCAAACCGTGACTCCTCCATAGAGAGAAACCTCTAAACCTAGACTTAAGCTAAAACATGCGAGTATATACAAGATGCAAAAGAGAAAGAAAGAAGAAGGAGACCACCTAAGTGGCTCCGGTTTATTAACCGAAAAGATGAAGAGAGATTTTTATTGTGTTCTGTGATGATGATGATTAGGATGTCGATACAAGAGGCTAAAAGCAAGTATATATAGGTGAGGGGAGGCTAGGTCGGCTGAGTTAAGGCGCAAAAGAGAAGAGGAAACTTTCCATTTCTTCTCCTCTCTTGAACTTGCTCACCAAGTCTTGAGGGAAGCGCGGCTGCCACCTTCTGATCGCGTGAAATGGTGTGGGCTTGAGTCTTTATGAAGTCCAGGCTTGGCCAGCTGTGATCCTGGTCCATTTCGCTTATCCAAGCTCCATGGGCTTCACTTACTCGCCAGACTGACATGTCTTGGGAGAAACAGATCCTAGGCTGCATACCTACTTCAAATGGCCCAATTCCACTTCGCCGCGACGCATGACTCATTTATCTATCTTTCCATATAAATATGGATATATCATGACTCATTTATCTATTTATCTATTTATCTAGCTCCTTTGCCGCGGTCATCTTTCGGATGCTTTGATTCTGTCCGAATGCGGAAACCGGCCAATTTGAGTTTTGTTGAAGCTCTTGACTTGGGAACTTGCATGGATCATTGTTTGAAGTTCTTTTGCTCCATTTTGCCTTCTTTTTGCCATTTTGACCTGTTTGCTTCCCAAAACCACAATATACAAGAAAACTACCTCTTGGATACAAAATCATTATTATTAAGTAAGAAAAACATAAGAAAAACCAAAGTAAAAACATGTAAAATATGGATATATCAATTCGCATCTACGAATTGGTGTCGGTCTACACTAGGAGGCGAGTGTCGACCGACACCACTTGTGGCCCAGATGCAGAGGATTTCTACGCCTTTCTTCGAGGGTAGATTTGTACCAAAGGAGGCCAATGAGTGGCGTTTGAGACTGGAGCGTAACTTCGGTCTATCAGATGCCCTGCGGAGTATCATGTGGAGTTGAGTGGAGTTTGACTAGAGGAGGCTGATGAGTGGCGTTTGAGACTGGAGCGTAACTTCTGGTCTATCAGATGCCCTAAGGAGTATCAGGTGGAGTTGGCTGTGTATTATCTGGGTGGAGATGCACATTTGTGGTGGCGAGCCATTGAGGGCAGGAGGGTGGTTTGGACTTGGGGCGAATTCCTAGCGGAGTTCAACGCCAAGTACTTCCCTCAGGAGGCTCGAGATCGTCTTCAGATGCGGTTTGTGGCACTGTCTCATGGAGTGAGTTCAGTGCGCGAGTACGACGTCGAGTTCAGCAGGCTTGTGGTTCATACTGGGCGTGGTTTGGAGGACGAGCGGGCCCTTTGATATACCTCTATTTTACACCCTTTTTACATCGTTTTTATATACTTTATGCATGGTTTTACCGTGGCTTTTTTCTTTAAAAGGTAGTTTTTATGCATATATAGTGCCAAGACTCATTTCAGGTCAAACAATGCAATTTGGAGCAAAACAAAGGAAAAGGTCCTCAAAGCAGCCTCATGCACTATCATTAACTTTGGAGGAGCCTCAAAAACATTATACTCAATGGATTTCACCAAAACCAGTTTGCCGCGATGCCTACGTGAGTTAGATTTTCAACGCAATTGGAATCATGCAATTTGGCCATGTAGAATGGGAGATATGATCGTTTTAGTGAAGAGTGTCAAAGGAGCCGAAAACTGGACATCATCAAAGCCGCTCGACCAAAGCCGGTCGGACAGGGACTCCATGGCCCTCGTCCGACCCGACCTTCCTTCATGACGACGACCATCCGGTCGACCGAAGCCGGTCGGACAGGGACTCCAAGGCTCCCGTCCGGCCCAACCTTTCTTCACCATTACACGCGTGCTCGACCGCCCCGCTCGACCCAGACGCCATCCCGACCGACCGGTCGACCGCCCCGCTCGACCACGACATGTCCCGATCGACCCGGCTCGTTTCCGAAGCCCGTTTTGCGCGTTTTCAAGCCCAAACTTACACCGCCTCTTATGTTTCGACCAAGACCTAGGTCAAGCCGCCCTTCAACTTCTGAAGCATTATAAATACATCTTTTTAGCCTTGTAAAAGAGAGAGCCACACATAGAGATACAAAACATATTATTTTCAATACAAGTTCTTCTAGTTTTCCTTTCTTTCTTTGTCTCTTTTAAGAGAGGATTTCGAACCTCTGTTCTTATGAACATGAGTTCGACTTCCTCTATGTCTGAGTATTTACCTTGTTAAGTGATAGGAAATCAAAGGATAGTGTTGATGCTTGTTTGATAATCGATATATAGAATTGGGGTTTACATAAACTCTTCACCTTTACTTGTGTTCATTGCTTGGTGTTGATCTGGCCAATCAACATATGATCCTAGGTAGATTTGAGCCACGGAAGTGATGAATCATTCGCCTGAACTAGTATTTGGTGGGCAAACTCTCTTAGACTGCGGAAGTTGATTTACTATAGGTTGTGAACAATTGAGAATTGATCGAATTAATGCTTGTTTGATTATCTAAGGACATACCGAAAGTTTAGCGATTAGATAGATCAACATAGGGGTCGGAGCCACGGAAGTGGAAAGATCTAAATTAGTGTCTTGAGTTCTAGGTGGTACACATTCTTAAAACCCTAACAAGTCGAACTTGCTTGCTTGAATCACTCATCCCGCGATTATCCTATTGCTTAGCGCCTTGCATCCATTGATTTACAACTCTATTTTCTTTGTTGACTTGCTTACTTTACTTGCTTTAATCGTGACAACAACCAAACTCATATTGCTTTCCTAGCTAAATCTCAATCTCATACCTTGTAGTGCACTAACTGGTCCTTGTGTTCGATAAACCCGTTACTACTCTCGATCTGTGCACTTGCAGAAAAGGGATAGAAAGATTGCCGCGGTAGAAGGACTTCCCGACGTCCAAAAATCATCATCTTGGTCTTGATGGATAGATAATTGAGTCATGCTTCACGGAGAAGTGGAATGGAGTCATTTGGAACTTGCATTCGGTATAGACTTTTTTCTCCCAAGACATGTCCGTCTGGCGAGGAATTGAAGCCCATGGAGATTTGGTGTAACCCACGGCCCGGACTGCCGCGGTATAGGCCTTAGATAGACTTAACATAGGTCTAGACTAATCATGGTGGTTTCCCTGGCCTGATCTCGGCCCATACACGTCGCAAAACATCAAGCCCGGCTCACCGGAAAGTTTCCTTTTCTGGCACTTCAAAGACCTAATCGACTCCTACCCTATAAATACATGTTCTTAGCCTCACAAGAGGGTGTGTCTCATGCAACATAGGAGAGCAGCCGTCAAGGAGAGAAGCCCTTGGAGATCCACCTTCCAGAAGGAAGAAGAAGGAGGCGCCGCTCAATCCTTTGCACTTGCACACATAAAACCTTGTTCTTTATCTTTTCACCTTTTCCTTTTCTTTGTACTTTGGATCCGAGAGTTTCAAGGGAGGAATCCGACTTTGTTCTTGATAATAGAGAAGCTTTCTCATCCCTTATCTCTTTTACTAATCAATATTATAATGTTTTCAATCATGATTTGCTTGTTTCATTGCATAATGTTCGAGTAGATCCCCTTCTTAGGTGGAGGGAGATCGATGGATTCATGACATGATTTTGACAACATGATTGCTTTAATATGGGATTGTATCTAATGGTTCTTCATCATTACTTAATTCTAATGATGTGTTGCTAGGAAAGCGCACCAAGTGATCTGATTTAAGGTTGATACACTCTCCAAAAGCTTGTTGTATTGCCGGATCTAGTATTTGATGAGCTAATATCTTAAGCTTCCAAAAGTTGACTTAAAGGACTTAGTGAACAATCATCACTTGAACATCTTTTATGCATGTTTTCAACTTGTAATAACCATCGAAAGTTGAGTCTATTAGGTTGATTAAACATAGTGGTTGGAGCCACGAAAATGGAAAGACTATGCATTAGTGTTATGAGTTCAAGGCGGATTCTAATGATATCCCAAGCAATCTTATGTCATTTCATTGCATGTTTTCAAAGATTATCATTTGCCTAATTTCGTTCTTTCATTGTTTGCATCTCATTTACTTATTGCTTTTGTTTTCTTTTGGTTTTAACAACAATCTCATATTTTGTTCTAGCTTTATTTCAATCTCTATAGGTTTGAAGTGAAATCACACCTCCTTGTGGTTCGACCCCGAACTATACTATTGCTTTTGCTGTGCACTTGCAGCTAGGATATCTTGGGTTAATTATTACTTGAAGCATAACCTGCACCCCATCAAGTTTTTGGCGCCGTTGCCGGGGAGGCTGTCACATTTCCCTTCAACTCTTTTGATTGCATTCTAGTCTAGTTCTTGTATCTTGCATTTTACTTTCTGTTTTTTATAAAATCTTTAAAAACCATAAAAATTTTACTTACCTCTCTCTCTTTATGTTTCTTAGGTGCATGACAAGAAGGTCCAATCCAAACAATACAATACAAGAAGATCTTAACATTGACCAACTTGAAAGAACGCTTAGGCGACAAAGGAGAGAAAGGATGAATCAAGCCGGAGAAGCCGCGGCACAAGGTGGCCAGCAGCAACCTCCTGCCCAGGAGAACCAACCACAAGACCCCCATGTCCCGCATGGAGCTGGAGCTGATGAACCAGCACAAGGAGGAGCTATACCTCAACCAAACATTCAACTCCAACCTCCGGGTGTAGCCGATCAGCCGCAACAACAAAATCAACACCAACCACCACCGGTGTTTCCAAACTTGGGACAATCAAACCAGCATCATCGTGACCACCAAGGGATGCCTCAAGCTCAACAATATGTGCCTCAAAGGAGAGCACAATTCGCTCAGCATCCAAGGCACCATACCATGGGAGACTTTGATTCTTCTGATGCTTTCTTCTTAGACCAGAACCCTATCTGTCCACCTCAGCCTCCAAGGAACGACTTTGAGATCAAGCCTCAGATCATTGCCTTGGTGAAACAAAACCAATTCCATGGTTTGTCCACCGAGCATCCACTTGATCATGTCGACACCTTTGAGGAGATATGTAGCACAACTCGGATCAATGGAGTGTCACCAGACTACTTCAAGTGCAAGTTGTTTACCTTCTCTCTAAGTGGCAAGGCACTTAGATGGGTAAAGTCTCTTCCACCTCAGTCCATTACAACATGGAATGAATACAAAGGAGCTTTCTTAAACCAATTCTACACCAAGCAAAGATCAAACTCAATAAGGAGCAAGATATCTGGGTTTAAGCAAGCACCAATGGAATCTTTCTATGAAGCTTTGGAGCAATTCAAGGAGTATACAAGGGACTGCCCTAACCATGGCTTCTCAGAAGGTAACCTTTGGAACATCTTTTACAATGGGATTGATCACAAGTACAAGCTTTCACTTGATATCGCAAGCAATGGGAACTTCATGACAAAGTCGGTACCGGAAGCAAAGCTTTTGATCGAGAATCTTGCTGTTAGTGATGCCAATGCCTGCCCTGAGTACAATAGAAGTGTGAGAACCAAAAGCTCATCATCAGAATCAGCTCAAATCTCGGAGCTAAAGAATATGGTCTCACAAGTACTAAAGAGCAACCGAGGAGTTCATGCTATTGAATATTCTTTGGCCTCTAATGAAGACCCTCTCATGGAGTTTATGAGATATGGAGCATAAGATAATCAAGAGGAGGTCAACTACATTGGTGGAAACCTTGACAATAGAGGATACAACCAACCATTCCGCGTCCATCCCAATCTATCATACCGGAGAAATAATGTGGAGAATCCCAATGATCAAGTCTATCCCGGCCAAAACGCATATAAAGGAGGTCAATACAAGCCTAAGAAACAAGTCTATCCCAAGGGAATCTATCAAGTGAAGCAGCCATTCACTTTCCCGCAAGGTGTTGCACCGGCTCAACAAGAAGAAAAGGTGGATGTTGCTTTAAAGAAATACATGGAGGAGCAAAGACAAATCACCAAGAGCCTACATGAGAAGATAGATCACATGTTTGGTGATCTTAGTAGCAAGTTTGGGTCTCTCTCTACCCATGCCCAGAAGCTGGAAGTGCAAATTGTTCAAACCGCGGAAGCCGCAAAGAAGCAACATGAGGTAAACCCTCAAAAGTTTTGTAGTGTTGTCTCATCTCAGGAGAACCAGCTAGCCCTTATCCCTACACCATCTCAAGAAGGAGAAAAAGAAAATGAGCCTAAGTAGAGCCAAAGACCAGAGAGGTATACATGGGAATCAAGGAGAGCTTACAAGAGGAGGCTTGAGAACAAACCATTGCTAACGCTAGAAGATCCGGGAAAGTTTGTTATTCCAGTTTGTATCAATGGATACCAACTCAATGATTACCTATGTGATACTGGAGCTAATGTGAAACTCATGTCCCATGCTTTAGCAAAGGATTTGGGATTCAAATATTTTAAAGATCGTAAGGAAAGAGTAGAGTTTGCGGATCTATCAAGCATGGAGCCTTATGGAGTTCTAGAAGATGTAATACTGGAGATAGGAGAGAGACTAGTCCCTACTGACTTTCATATCATGGTGTGGGAACGATCAAAGAGGAACCAGATGATACTTGGAACCCCATTCTTAGCCACAGCCGGTGCAGTCATGGACTACATGAAGAACCGCATATCACTTGGTCATGTCCGGCAAGATGTCTTTTTTCAAAGCATCAACTTCAAGTCAGCACCAAGTGCAATCAAGCTACCACCGGAGAAAGCCACTCCCATGCCAAAGAAAGGAGCGGTGCTGCCTAAAGACCCTAAGAAGAGTGAGCACTATTGATGTGTTCATATTTCGCATGCTTTTAGCACTCGATTTCGCATGTTTTTATCATTCATAATCATTCATTTGCATTGTTTTCACTCACCTTCACTCATATTTCGCATTTAGTATGTTTAGGACTAGTACTCTTGCATCTTGTACATTTGTGTCAGTTTTAGGTGCTTTCTGGAGTGGAGTGGTGGAATGGAATGGAATCGATCGAGTGACGTAGCTGCAACGTAAGGAAGCGATCGAACTGAGCGGTTGCGGGATCGATCTGTGATCGGATGGCGTGATCGAGCTGACACTGACGGGATCGATCGAGCTGGGCCGGGTCAAGTGAGATCGATCGAGCTGGTGGCGACCTGAGAGATCCATCCCATCAGTCCATTAAGGAGACCGACCTTATTTCGGCCAATTTACCTTTTATTTTATTTCCTTTTTCTGAAGGTTTTTGCTTTTGTATTATAAATAGATAGGTGAACTTCTAGTACAAACACATTCGCTTCATTCGAGAAACCAAGTTGTAATTCAGATTTCTTTTAAAGTTTTAAGTATTTTAGCGTTCTCGAACCTATCTTTTGGGTTTTGTTTTGTTTACGCAATCTATCTCTTTTGACTTTGAATTATGTCTCATGAGTTCTAGCGAGTAGTTTCCTTTAAGTTTCTGAGGATGGGATAGATTCGTAACGAACCCTAGCGTGATCGAGATGCTTAAGCATCGTTTTCCAATAGATCCCTTCTGGATTAATGATCTTAAAACCGGATTTTGTCTGATCAACTGTATCTGGATCTTAGATATCTCCGCACTCATGAGGTGTTCGTTGAGATGTCTGAACGAGCTGATCCAGAGATTTACTATTCTAGCCTAAGGGATTAGATGTCTAGAGAGTATTTTGGCTTTATCGAACCTGAACTTAATGCTTGCTTGTGTTTTCTTCGCTAATGATGATTAGGTCTTGAGGAATCACTAGGTTGTTGATCTCTTTCACGAAAGTGGATTGATCTTGTTTATTGAGTTCGTTGTTGAGGGATTAGCCCGTGCTTGGGTTTGTTAAGCAACGAGACCACGTTAGGAGTAGTTACAGATCGATCACCCCATCTTTAGGAGCTGTTTTTTGTTTCTCTGATATTCACACCTGCTATTATTTGCTTTAGTTCGATTGCACCCAATACTGACTTGATCGAATTCGTTTTCTATATTTGCTTCATTTTGTTTGAGCTCGATCGAGTCACTAGTGAGCTCGATCGATCGCTTCGCTTTCCTTATAGCTCGATCGAGTCGATTGGCGACTCGATCTTTTAGGTTAGAAGTTACAACCACCTGATAAGATTTGGCTTGAATTAAGTAGTTTTGTCACGTCTTGATTGCTAGCATCCCACCTGATTGGATAGATACATTGCTTTAGGATAATTGATAGAAAAATCCAAGTATCAACTATCCCAAACCGAAGGAGGTCATGAAACCATTGAAGCTGAAACATGAAGATGTCTTCAAGGACATCAACTCGGTTTTGTCACCGACCTTGGACGAAGATGGAGCTAAAGAGGAGCCTGATGACGTGCCTAAGTCCTTTGCCCACATGAGAGTCCTTTTCCCAAAGGATCCGGACCCCAAAGAAGCTCATACCGCAAAGGAGAAACTTGGGAAAACCTTAAAACTTTTTCCGAGTGCATTTGTCTTCAAGGAAGGCATAGGAGATGATCATGGAGTGCCCAAACCACCACATTCGCCCCATGAACCAGAAAATGGAGAGACTAAAGGGATCCCAAACCCTTTAGTTGAGCTCAGCCGCACCTAAAAAGAAAAAAAAAGAGTCAAGCTAAATGACTTAAAACAAAGCGCTTTGTGGGAGGCAACCCACATGGTTTTAATTTCTATTTTTAATTTTCATATCATTATTGCATGCATAACTAGTTAGTTTTGTTTTTCATGAATTTTTAAAATTGTATAAAAATACAAAAAGAAAAAAAAAATTGTTTTTAGGATGAAGACCCAAAAGGAGACCAAACAAAGAAAGTATCCCACCCAATGTTCCCACCTTTGTACAAGGTGACTTCTCCAATCAAGGTAAGTACTTCTTTTATTTTCATGCACTAATAACCATTTTGATCTTCACTTGATAACATTTGAACCATTGCACTTCATTAGTTACATTTAATGGTTTATATTGCTTAAAACTTTGAATGGTTAATGAATGAATATATACTAGACTTGTCAAACTGATTTATGCATTGATTTCACTAATGATAAACTATTTCATAACGTTGGGATCTCTGGTCAAGATCCACAATGTTTTTATAGTTTATATTTTTTATCTTTGATTAAGAATTTCAAGATGACTACTTGGAACTCTCGATCTAAGACCATACCTACCAGTGATTTCAAGTTTTTTGCAAGAACTTAACTGTTTGACAGGAAGGATATACAGGAGAGTTGCTATAGCCGACCCAAACCACACAGCTTATGGCGGTTTAAAGGCGGTTTCAATGGAGATCCACACCAAATCAAAAGGAACAAGGCGAACACCACTTGCGAATGATAAAGGAGGATAAAAGAATCAATTCGGTCGAAGAACATCTCAAAACGACCGAGTATATATGAAGATATTCCATCCGGTCACATTCTATCGGCCATAACGGGTGCAAGGAGGACATTCATCAGCTATCTCACAATTCGTGTGACCGAAATTCACAAAAATTCACAAGCGGCCAGACAACACCATATTGGTCAGCAAATCCAAAAGATAGGACAGTGAAAAGTTCACGGATCAGGAGATATGAAAGGAAGCCCCATCCGTTCGATAACGGTGCACCGCAATGGCCGACAAACCCAAATTACGGCATAGAAACAACCATTGGCTGGAAATGAATTCTCGGAGCTTAAATATCACTATTCTAGAAGAAAATGAGAAGACGAACGAGCAAACATCAAACGGGCAAAGGAAGAAGTTCTCGGAGCCAGTTTGACCATTTTGTGAAGCATCTCTCAAACCGCTCGTTCGAATGGCCTCAAACTTCACCAGTGGTCATAAAATATAAGGTTGGTCGATGAAATTTCAAGATAGGTCAAGAAAATTGATGCATTCATATTTCATACTCTTTTAGCATCATTGCTTAGACCACTTTTGCATAGTTTCATCCATCTTTAGTAGCATTTCTTTGCACTTTCTCATAAGTTTGCATACTTAGTTGTTCTAGGAAGTGCATTGCATGCATTTGCATGTTTGGTGTCCTTATCAAGTGCTTTGGAGCACTTTGGAGTGAAGTCAATGCATTGGAAGGAAAAGGGAGTCTGCCTTCACCAAGCTCCTCTATCGAGCTAGGCAAAAAGACTACTCGACCAAGCAGCTCGATCGAGCTAGGCCAAGAAGACTACTCGACCAAGCTACTCGATCGAGCTAGGCCAAAAAGGCGCCTCGACCAAGCGACTCGATCGAGTGGACTGAGGCGGTTACTGTTCCGCGTTTTCAGCCTTCCCCATTGACTGAAGCCCTAGTAGCCAGCCTATATAAGGCCTTGAGACCTGAACAACGATCTCTCTTCCCCTTTTTCTCTTTTTTTGTTTTTCAGAAACCATAAATCTTTTCTCTTTGCTAGAATAAATGAATACATGTTGCTAGAAAAGAGAATCATTGATTAATTATAGGTTTCCTCTAATTGTTAAACCCTGTCCCTGAGTCTAAGTCATTCTCTTTAGAATTTATCTTTGCTTCATTTGCGCTTTTGCTCTGTTTGTTATTAACTCGATCGAGCTACCTTTAATCTACTTTTGTTATTGACTCGATCGAGCTACCTTTATCATACTTTTGTTATTGACTCGATCGAGCTACCTTTGTTATACTTTTGCTCTAACTCGATCGAGCTTAACTTAGTTCATTTCATTTACTTTTTCATTCGCATTTCATTTCATTTTGATAGAATGTTTTTACTACATAAACACCAACAAACCCCACATTTGTCTTGACTTGCATAGCTTCTGAATAGTTCTAGAGAGTAATCAACAACCTTCCCATTTGGATTGACTCCTTTAAATGCTACATCGACATGATAGTGTTATAGGATAATTAGATAGTGAAAAATCCTACTATCAATTTGGCGCCGTTGCCAATTGGGAAATATTTTGATTACATTTAGAATTCTAGTAGCTAGCAAGATCAAGTTCTTTGTTTTCTTTTCACATTTTTGTACTCTGCTATCTGGGTTTTTGTCTTTGAATTTTCAGTTATATGCTAACCAGATCAAGAGGCAGTGACAACTTGATTGGGTATTGTGATAACATAGATAGGATTCATAGAGTGCTAAGAGAGCAGAGGCAACAGGCAGAGACTGAGCAGTTCGCTGACACCATGGACAATCCTCAGGGTAATGGTCAAGCTCGAGCAAGATCAGTCAGACACATTGGAGCAGGAGATGCTCCTAATACACACACACACAGAGGCAGGGGATCGTACCACCACCTGTCCAGAACAACAATTTTGAGATCAAGCTTGGTATGATCAACCTTGTCCAGAACAAGATGTTCCATGGTCTTCCTTGTGAGGATCCTATAGATCATATGGATGAGTTTGATAGACTATGCAACCTCACCAAGGTGAATGAAGTCTCTGAAGTTGCAATCAAGTTGCGCCTGTTCCCTTTAACACTTGGGGAGAAAGCGCATCAGTGGGAGAAGAACCTGCCTCATGGTTCCATCACCACCTGGGATGATTGCAATAAGGCTTTTCTAGCAAAGTTCTTCTCTACGGGAAGAACTGCAAAGCTTAGGAGTGAAATTTATGGATTCACTCAAAATAATGGAGAGACCTTTTCTGAGGCTTGGGAGCGATTCAAGGGTTACACCAGCCAGTGTCCACACCATGGGTTCAGCAATGAGTCCATTCTTAGCAATACAGAGGAGTTATGCCAAAGTATAGGCAGATGCTGGATACAGCCAGCAATGGTGACTTCTTGAACCAGGATGTTGAGGACGGCTGGGAGCTGGTTGAGAACATAGCTCGGTCTGATGGTAACTACAATGAGGAGTATGATCGCACCAACAGGGGCTCGATCGAGTCAGACGACAAGCTGAAGAAGGAGGTGAAATCTCTGAATGAGAAACTTGATAAACTGCTCCTTGCCCAATCAAACATGAAGCAGGTTCATCTTGTCTCTGAGGAGGAGTTTGTTCAAGTCCAAGAAGGAGAGAATGAGCAGGTTGAAGAGGTGAGCTATATCCAGAACACCCAAGGAGGATATCAAAAGGGTTACTACACCTACAAAGCCAACCCTAACCTCTCTTACAGGAGTAAAAATGTAGCCAACCCTCAGGATCAAGTGTATCCACCTCAACAGCAGCAGAGTCAACCTCAACAGCAGCAGAGTCAACCTCAGCAGCAAGTCTTTGTTCCAAAGCATCAGTTTGTGCAAGGCCATCAGGACGGTTATCAGTAGAAGCAACAGTTGGGAGCACCACATGGGTTTGTTCCTCATCAGAATCAAGCACCACAAGTTCAAGAACCAGATATGAGATCTATGATACAGCAGCTATTGCAAGGTCAAGCGAATGGAGTTATGGAGACAAGCAAGAAGCTTGCAGAGATCAACAACAAGATTGAATCATTGAACTCCAGGATGACTGTCATTGAGAACAACGGTGCAGCTTCTACTTCAGCACAACCTGGTCAGCTCCCTGGGAAAGCCATTCAGAACCCCAAGGACTTTTGCCATGTCATCTACTCCAATACTGATAAGGAACAAGCAGTTAAGAATGAGAGACATCCAGGAGATTTCTAGGCTCCTTTATGGTTCTGATGTTGAGTGCTCAACTATTTCAGAGATCCCACCCGCTGAAGTTGAGATTCAAGATGAGATTTGGCTGAAGTCTGACTCACATGTTGGCCTCGATCAGCTAACTCGATTGAGTCAAGCATCACAGGAGCCTAAACAGTATATCCCACCCGTTTACAAGCCCCCACTCCCATTTCCTGGCAGAGTGCTAACAAAGGCTCAAAAGAAAATCATCTGTAAGTTCAGAACGGATATGAGTGGAATTGGTGTTGAGCTACCAAATATGGGAAGCATGCAGGAAGCTTATCTCCAAATGAAGCTGATTAAAGATGTTCTTGCAAACCAAGGGACAGTAGCTAAGCTTCTACAACTCTCTAGTGAACCCCAAATCACACCACTCTCACTTCCTAAGCTCAAGGATCAAGGCAAATTTACTATACATGCTCTCTTGGTGTTTTGCACCTGGATGATGCACTTGTTGACTATGGAGCTAGTGTCAACTTGATTTCGTATGGAATGGTTCAGAGGCTGAATGCACAGCGTTTACTGAAGCAGCCTAGTCCATCTATCATGTTTGGGGATGCTTATTCAAAACCACCACTAGGTCTCATCCTGGATTACCCTCTGAAGATTGGGAGTTGCACCATACCAACAGACCTCACTGTGTTGGATATGGTTGATAAGAAGGAGGTCCCTTTGATACTTGGAACCCCATTCCTCACTACAGCAGGAGCCTCCATCGATTTCCCCAACAGGCTAGTGATCCTTCACAATGTGAACAGCCAAGTCTCATATCCACTAAAGACTTCTTCTACAGAGTATTGTGGAACTACCACAACTGGACGTGAGTCTACACAGCCTGTTACAAGTGAGCCAGGGATCTTTGATGGCGAAAGCCTTTCTGCATTGTTTAATGAGCCACTAGGAAGGGCTCAAAAGGAGGAGGTGAGAATGGTTTCACAAGCTGTTCGCAAGGGTAAAAAGAAAATAACCAAGGAACCTCAACCTATTCCCTCTACCCCATCTCCGCCTACGGTAAATCTGTTGCCATTGGAACTCAAGGGAGGAAAGCTTGAGTATAAGGTTAAGTTCAAGGGTAGATCTAAGCCTTTCTCAAGTGCCAGAGCCATCATCAGTCCTAAACTCCAAGGTGATCCGATCAAGCTACAAGAGCTTCTCTCTAAGGTCCTGTCTTTCACCCTTGAAGACATTCCTAAATCTAACCCCCACTAGCCAGAGGAAGAACGGTCAAGCTTAGCGACCTTAAACATGCTCACTTGGGAGGAAGTCCCATGGATATATATTCTTTAAATGTTTTGCTTATCTAATACGCTTTGTAGTCTTCTATGTGTTTAAGTTTTGCAGGATAAGGGTTTGAGCTAAAAGGAGTCCAGTTCAATTCAAGGAATCAGACTCGATCGAGCGAGATAACACAGGAGAATCAGCTCGACCGAGCACAATCTCACTCGATCGAATCAACCTTGTCTGGTAAGAGACCCCTTTGCCTTTGACTCCCCTGTCTATACCACCTGCATTGTGTTTTGCTTATTTCGCTCTCATTCTTTCTCTTAGAATTCTGTTACACAAGGGACTGTGTAATATAAGTTTGGGGGAAGGTCTGAGAGGCATTTGACATTATGTTTTGTTTTTCTTATTTAAATTTCTCATCTCTTGAATCTGCATGCATCTAAGGCATAGAAAATCCCTAAAAATTGAAAACATTTCGAAAAAATCTCAAAAATATTCATGTAGTTGCATTCACATTTTTAAGATTGAGTCTAATATGCATCATATAGGTTTGCATTCATGTTGCATTGTTGATATGACCTTGTAAATATGCCATCTCAGCGCTTTGATATGTGCCCTGGTTCTTGAATCTCTTGTGCATTAGGGTGAGAATGAAGAGTTAAGATAGAACAATGTTCACCTTGATCATATCATGACATGCACATCTCATTTAAACCATTGATGAGTATTGATGCATTTCCCTATATATTTGAACCATAATCTTGACTCTTAATTACCATTTCATGCATTGATAAGCAACTCATGGATACTCATACATACTTGGACATTCTTTTCCCATTTTATCCACTCTTGTTTGTCCAAGCAGCTATCCCTAACCTTACCTTAGCTTTTCTTTCAAACCCTTTGTTGTTCTTGTGTGTGTTTGTGAGGCCTTATTTCGAATATGCTTGGCAAATGGTGTTGAGTTTAAACCGACAAAAGCAGGGTTTCTGTATAGATTATGGTCCATCCTTAGGATCAGCTTAGGCTAAGTTTGGGGGTGTTCATCTGGGCTTGGGCGAGTGTGTTTTATGATTCTGGGAAATGGGAAAAGAAATGAAAAGAGTTGTGGTTAAGACCAGGGAGTTGGTTTGTGTCTCAAGAAAGTCTAGTAAAGGTTTGGGAAGTGTTTAAGGAAAAAGAAAAGGGGTCTTAGTGTTTAAGAAAAGAAGGCATAAGCCTCAAAGTATTTGAAAAGAAAAGAAAAGTTCCCTAAGTTTAGAATCCCAAACCGCTAGAATGTGTTAAGAAAAACCTCTCCCTTGGCTAAGTACAAAGAAAAAGAAAGAAAAGTGATCAAGTGCTTCTCTGTGTCTAAAGGCAAAGCCTAAAGGGTAGATAGGAGTTGGTTCTTTGTTTCTGGGCTATGGGTTTAGACTCGATCGAGTGTGTGCTGGGTAGATGGAAATTCTGCTCTTGTATCATCCTTGGTTCTAACTCTTAGCCTTTTCCTGAAGCTTGTTCATTTTCTTGAGAGATCCCTGTCTATAAACCATTTATTGCAATTAAAGGGACCATCTTTGTATCTTAACCATCACCTTTAGCCAAATGAGTTGCTTAGATTTGCATAAGCATGGTTCACTGTTCTGTTTAATGAATGTTAAAGGGATGTGCTGATATGAATGAATGGTTTGATTGACTGTGAAGTTTGATTGATCTTGTTGAGGATATCTAAGGTTTTTAGAAGTAACTCTCACCTTGATGCACTCTAGAATCTTGAACCGAACATTGATCAAACCGTTCTTGCTGGCATGTTTTCGCTATATCAACTATTTTCAACCTTCACCTCCTTCTTGTTCTGTTTGTTTGCTTGAGGGCAAGCAAATGATAAGTTTGGGGGTGTTGATGCATTCATATTTCATACTCTTTTAGCATCATGCTTAGACCACTTTTGCATAGTTTCATCCATCTTTAGTAGCATTTCTTTGCACTTTCTCATAAGTTTGCATGCTTAGTTGTTCTAGGAAGTGCATTGCATGCATTTGCATGTTTGGTGTCCTTATCAGGTGCTTTGGAGCACTTTGGAGTGAAGTCAATGCATTGGAAGGAAAAGGGAGTCTGCCTTCACCAAGCTCCTCGATCGAGCTAGGCAAAAAGACTACTCGACCAAGCAGCTCGATCGAGCTAGGCCAAGAAGACTACTCGACCAAGCTACTCGATCGAGCTAGGCCAAAAAGGCGCCTCGACCAAGCGACTCGATCGAGTGGACTGAGGCGGTTACTGTTCCGCGTTTTCAGCCTTCCCCATTGACTGAAGCCCTAGTAGCCAGCCTATATAAGGCCTTGAGACCTGAACAACGATCTCTCTTCCCCTTTTTCTCTTTTTTTTTTTGTTTTTCAGAAACCATAAAACTTTTCTCTTTTATGCTTTTATGTTTTTAAGTTTTCATATTGTAGATTTATGCTTTTGAATTGATATTGTGCACTTGTTCCTTTGACAATAGTTGTTTATCTTTATCTGTTCTTTCTTTTGATGTCTGTTTCATGTTATTCTGATATGATTTCGATTTTGAATATGTGTTGTGAGTAAATCATCCTTTAGGCTTAGGGATGGGTTAGATTAGATAATTCTTATGCTTAATCTTTGATTGCTTAAGGTCTTAGATAATCATCCCTCTCTGTTGGGTCATGCTATATGCGATCCAGCCACTGACCATGGTGGATTCGATCCTAGATACTCACCAGCCTATCCCGCTTGGTTGAGTGTCGGATTATCCCCAACAGAGGATTAGCTTACTTGTCCCACGATGGTGGTTGTACAAGAAGCTTCTAGGGCCTTAAATGGATCTGCTTTCATTGCTCTCTGGTTCATGTCTCACTAACGATGGTTAGCTAAAGAGACTGAACCAGAGTGACGGTTTTCATCACGACAGTGAGCTAACCGACCTTGAGAATCCTTGGCCAAGGGATATGCATGAATACATGTTGCTAGAAAAGAGAATCATTGAT
The DNA here is from genome assembly GCA_026724425.1 of Erythrophleum ivorense. Lineage (NCBI taxonomy): Eukaryota > Viridiplantae > Streptophyta > Magnoliopsida > Fabales > Fabaceae > Erythrophleum > Erythrophleum ivorense. Next base: position 1,646,093 of record JAIUCV010000068.1, read on the forward strand.
TAAGTATAGGTTTCCTCTGATTGTTAAACCCTCTCCCTGAGTCTAAGTCATTCCCTTTAGAATCTTATATTTGCTTCATTTGCGCTTTTGCTCTGTTTGTTATTAACTCGATCGAGCTACCTTTAATCTACTTTTGTTATTAACTCGATCGAGCTACCTTTATCATACTTTTGTTATTGACTCGATCGAGCTACCTTTGTTATACTTTTGCTCTAACTCGATCGAGCTTAACTTAGTTCATTTCATTTACTTTTTCATTCGCATTTCATTTCATTTTGATAGAATGTTTTTACTACATAAACACCAACAAACCCCACCTTTGTCTTGACTTGCATAGCTTCTGAATAGTTCTAGAGAGTAATCAACAACCTTCCCATTTGGATTGACTCTTTTAAATGCTACATCGACATGATAGTGTTATAGGATAATTAGATAGTGAAAAATCCTACTATCAAAAATCTTCACGGTTTGAGCTGTGGTTCATATCACTACTGTTGGGTCGACCAAATGAGCCATACTCAACAAAAATGCAAACCGGAGAGAATCAGGCCTTGACGTTCAAAACTCACCGACCAATCATGCATAAGTGCCTCATACACTTGTCCGACCTTGATCTTCATCTCAATTGGTCATGACTTGGTAACTTCATCCTATCTCTATCTTTTCCATTTTATTTCATATTTTACCTCTCTTAATCTAATTTATCTTTCACCAGGACAGTGCAAGTTAAGTCTGGGGGGATTATCACTAATAATTTTGTTCATTTTGGCATTTTATTTTTTATCATTTTTCAATTTATTGAGTCGTTTTAATTGAGTCAAATGTTTTGTCGAAAATTAGGACCTAATCTTGGATCTAACCATTGTTGTGCCTATGTTTAAGTGACCATTGAGCAGTTATTGGCAGTACACCTTATCACATGTGCACCATGAGTGGATCGATCTACCAAAAACATTCACATCTCTAAGGGCATAAGAAGGATCCATCTTTGACTCCACACCAAATGAACTTAATCTTCTCAATTAGGGGCTTGGCATACAAAGGGCATAACTCCTCATCCTCACCAACAAGTAAAAGTCTGTGTGAGTTCGGTTTCCCTCTCTCTCCCCTTCAATATTAAGAAAATGCATCAAGGTCCAAGTAACCGGGGATTAGGTGGCTACAACCATCAATACTCGCGTATATGGAAGGTTTTTTTATCCAAGTAACCGGGGATCAGGTGGCTACAACCATCAGTACTCGCGTCTATAGAAAATCCATCCAAAGAAAAGCCTCCAAAAACCACAAAGGAGAAGAAGTTGATAGAAAACAAATACATTGCTACCCTAAAAAAGGGATGAATCAACTTGAAGAAGTGAGAAGAGAGAGAGGAGAAACAAGAAGCAAGACATGTGTGTAATCAAAAGAGGATGGGTAAGAGATGATCGGTATTCCCTAGTTGAGACCACACCTTTAAAAACTAAAGGAGTCAAAGGTGGCGAATTTGGATGATCCAAAGACGAGTGGATTGCTTTGGGATGATTGTAAAACTTATGGTATGTACTCTTGTTCTTAATTCTAAATGTCATTGCTGTTTTATGTGGATTACTAAGATAAAGGTCAATGTGGATATCCAAAAGATTTGAGAGTTCTCATGTTCTCAAACCTCTTTTTCATGCTTAGTTTTCTTGAGGACAAGCAAACGCTAAGTCTAGGGGAGTTGATATAACCTTATTTTACATTTTTCTACTTAGTATTTTATTATGTTTTTAAGTTTTTTCAATAAGGTTTTATGCCTTTAGAGGTAGTTTTCTTGTATTTGTTGGTTTTCGAGTCTTTGTAGGTTAAAACATCAAAAGGATACAAAATGGAGCAAAAGAGCCTCAAACCATGATCCATGCAACTTTCCGAGTCAAGAGCATCAATAAAACTCCAAGTGTCCGATTTCCGCAATTGGACTGAACCGGAGCATCAGAAAGATGGCCGCCGTAGAAGGCCTTCCCGACATCCAAAAATCATCAGCTTGGTCTTTATGGATAGATAATTGAGCCATGCTTCACGGCGAAGTGGAATGGACTCATTTGGAACTTGCATCCGGTCTAGACTTTTTTTCTCCCAAGACATGTCCGTCTAGCGAGGAAATGAAGCCCATGGAGATTTGGTGTAACCCACGGCCCGGACTGCCGCGGTTTAGGCCTTACCTCGACTTAAAATAGGCCTAGATTAATCATGGTGGTTTCCCTGGCCTGATCTCGGCCCATACACATCGCAAAATATCAAGCCCGGCTCACCGGAAAGTTTCATTTTCCGGCACTTCAAAGACCTAATCGATTCCTACCCTATAAATACCTGTTTTTAGCCTCACAAGAGGGTGTGTCTCATGCAACAGAGGAGAGCAGTCGTCAAGGAGAGAAGCCCTAGGAGGTCCGCCGTCCAGAAGGAAGAAGAAGGAGGCGCCGCTCAATCCTTTGCACTTGCACACATAAAACCTTGTTCTTTATCTTTTCATCTTTTCCTTTTCTTTGTACTTTGGATCCGAGAGTTTCAAGGGAGGAATCCGACTTTGTTCTTGATAATAGAGAAGCTTTCTCATCCCTTATCTCTTTTACTCATCAATATCATATTGTTTTCAATCATGATTTGCTTGTTTGATTGCATAATGTCCAAGTAGATCCCCTTGTTAGGCCGAGGGAGATCGATGGATTCATGACATGATTTTGACAACATGATTGCTTTACTATGGGATTGTATCTAATGGTTCTTCATCTTTACTTAAATCTAATGCTGTGTTGGTAGGAAAGTGCGCCTAGTGATCTGATATAAGGTTGATACACTCTCCAAAAGCTTGTTGTATTGTCGGATATAGTATTTGATGAGCTAATATCTTAAGTTTCCAAAAGTTGACTTAAGGGACTTAGTGAACAATCATAACTTGAACATCTTTTATGCATGTTTTCAACTTGTAATAACCATCGAAAGTTGAGTCTATTAGGTTGATTAAACATAGTGGTTGGAGCCACGAAAGTGGAAAGACTATACATTAGTGTTATGAGTTCAAGGCGGTTTCTAATGATATCCCAAGCAATCTTATGTCATTTCATTGCATGTTTTCAAAGATTATCCTTTGCCTAACTTCCTTCTTTCATTGTTTACATCTCATTTACTTATTGCTTTTGTTTTCTTTTGGGTTTAGATACACACAACAATCTCATATTTTGTTCTAGCTTTATTTCAATCTCTATAGGTTTGAAGTGAAATCACACCTCCTTGTGGTTCGACCCCAAACTATACTATTTCTTTTGTTGTGAACTTGCAGCTAGGATAGCTTGGGTTAATTATTACTTTAAGCATAACCCGCAGCCCATCAGTGAGCAGGTTGGTCCGGTAGCTGTTCCAGCTGCAGTTGCTCCTGCTATCCAGCCGAGGACTCAGCAGCAGCAGCAGCAGCGCAGAGGTTATGGTTCTGGTTTTGGCAAGGGCGGTAAGCCTGCGCAAGGCCAGAAGAGGAGATCAGACGAGATTTATGGAGGCAGCCAGAGTGGTCGTAGTGGTTGTTTTGGTTGCGGTAGCACCGCGCATCGAGTGGCGAGTTGTCCCAAGAAGGAAACACCTCAGGAGGCGAGGGTGTGCTTCTATTTCAGAGAGCCAGGGCATATAGGGCGATGTGTCCCAAGTTGCAGCAGATGTGGGTGGCGTCGGTTCAGCCAGTATTGGCTCAGCCTTTGGCTCAGATTGCGGCGGTGCAGCCGTTGGGCCAGATTAGATCGGCACCGCGAGTGTACTCTTTGACAGAGGTGGGGCAGACTAGTCAGTCCGGGCAGATCACATGTAAAATCTTTGACTCAGACTTCGTAAATTCTTTAATGGTTAAATTGTTGTCGTTGTTTGATTCGATTATTTTCCTGTGATAGAATTTTAGGGTTCTCAACGCATGTAATTGTGTAGGGACCTTGTTAGTGGGCGGTTTTGAGTCCCACGTGTTGTTTGATTCTGGAGCATCGAATTGCTTCATTACTCTGGAAAGTGCCGAGAGCAGTGGCATACGAAGCAGCGCTGGTGAGCGTTCGGGTATGGTCAAGGTGGCTGGTGGAGGATTCTTGGCTACTTTCGGCCGTGCCAGAGCAGTGGATGTTCAGATTTCGGGGCAGTCGATGCCAACAGACCTAGTTATCAGTCCAGTGGAGCTGTATGATGTTATTCTGAGGATGGACTGGTTGACTATTACCAAGTTCATCTGGATTGTTATCGAGACAGAGTGGTGTTTGAGCAGGATGTAGGGAGGTTGGTATTTCAGGGAGTGAGACCGACTTTCGGGAGTCTTATGATATCGGCTATTCAGGCTGAGCAGATGATAGAGCGAGGTTGCGAGGCTTACTTGGCGACGATTGTGATGTCAGAGTCCAGTGGTGAGGTTGCTTTTAAGGATATCCGAGTTGTTCAGGAGTTCGAGGATGTGTTTCGTTCGCTGAAGGGATTATCACCATCTCGGTCTGATCCTTTCACGATTCAGCTAGAGCCGGGGACAGCTCCGATATCGAAGATACCTTACAAGATGGCTCCAGCAGAGTTGGCGGAGCTGAAGAAGCAGTCAGAGGCCCTTTTGAGGAAGGGTTTTATTCGGCCGAGTGTTTCGCCGTGGGGAGCGCCAGTGTTGTTCGTGAAGAAGAAGGATGGGAGTTTTCGGTTGTGCATCGATTACCAGGGACTTAACCAAGTCACTGTGAAGAACTTGTACGTACCCTCTCCCGAGGATTGACGAGTTACTGGATCAGCTGAGGGGTGCTACCTGGTTCTCCAAGATAGACTTGGCATCCGGTTATCATCAGATTTCGATAGACGAGGCAGATGTTCATAAGACGGCTTTCAGGACGAGATACATACATTTTGAGTTTGTGGTCATGCCTTTCAGTCTGACTAAAGCGCCGGCAGCTTTTATGAGGTTGATGAACGACGTGTTCAGGGATTTTTTGGACGTGTTTGTTATCATCTTCATTGACGATATTCTGGTTTATTCGAGGAGTCTCGAGGAGCATGAGACTCATCTGAGATTGGTTCTGGAGAAGTTTCGAGAGCATAAGTTGTATGCTAAGTTGAGCAAGTGCAGTTTCTGGCAGCGAGAGATGGGATTTCTGGGTCACATTGTTTCTGCAGAGGGAGTTTCTGTAGATCCGGCGAAGATTGAGGCTATCAGGAATTGGCCTAGACCGAGTAATGCTACCAAGATCAGGAGTTTTATGGGTTTAGCAGGCTACTACAAGAGGTTCTTCAAGGGGGTTGCGAGCATGTCGTAGCGGATGATGAAGTTGACCAGCAAGGATGTTCAATTTGTGTGGTCATCAGAGTGCGAGGAGAGCTCTGCGAAGCTCAAGGAGATGGTGACTAGTACACCAGTGTTGGCATTACCCGAGCCGGGGAAGCCTTATGCCGTGTATACAGATACTTCAGGAGTTGGTCAGTGTTGTATCTTGATACAGGAGGGTCGAGTGATTGCCTATGCTTTGAGGCAGTTGCAGGGTAGCGAGCATAGTCGCCCTACAAATGATCTTAAGTTGGGAGCGGTGGTCTTCGCGCTTAAGATCTGGAGGTCTTATTTATATGGCGGGTCAGTGCAGATCTATACGGATCACAAGAGTTTGCAGCATATCTTCACTCAGCCATTGCTGAACATGAGACAGACGCGCTGGATTGAGTTTCTAGCAGATTATGACTTGGAGATCATCTATCATCCAGGCAAGGCTAACCAGGTGGCAGATGCGTTGAGTGGACGGAGGGTTGATTCAGCTCGAGAGCAGGATGTTGAGGCCTTTGGGCTTGGAGACAGTTCATCAGGCATATTTGCTCAGTAGGATCAGAGTGGCTCAGCAGAGTGATCAGAGTTTGATTGATACGTTGCGAGCAGTTGATTCCGAGTATCAGGTCTCTTCGAACGAGACGATTCTGGTTCATGGTCGGGTCTGTGTACCCAAGGTTGAGGAATTGAGACAGGAGATTCAGAGAGAGGCTCATGCTAGCAAGTTCTCGATTCATCCAGGAGCGACCAAGATGTACCATGATCTCAAGAGGTATTATCACTGGGTCGGGATGAAGAGATATGTGGCTGATTGGGTTGCGAAGTGCAACACGTGTTCATTGGTGAAGGTAGAGCATCAGGTTCCGGGTGGTCTTCTGTAGAGTTTACCCATTCCATAGTGGAAGTGGGATATGATCACGATAGATTTCGTAGTGGCGTCTCGTGCTATTTTTTTTTTTTTTACACATTTAATGTGAGAGAGAGAGAGAGAGAGAGAGAGAGAGAGAGAGAGAGAGAGAGAGAGAGAGAGAGAGAGAGAGAGAGAGAGAGAGAGAGAGAGAGAGAGAATATTTTATTTTCTAATATGATAACTTCTATTAGTAAAGACTAGGTTAAAGCCTGCGCTACGTGCTTAATTTGTTTTTTCAATTTTTAAATTTTTTTTTTTTTTTTTTAAATATGACTCTCTCCGACGCAGTGTTTCGTTTAGTTTCTCAAGTTTTTTAAAAAGTACACTTTTTCATTGAGTTTAAGAACTCTAAACCCCAATCCCTAAAATCTCAACTTTAAACCTTTAAATCAAATTTTAAGTCCTAAAATTTAAGACCCCGTAAATGATTAGTGAACCCAAACTTATATATTCATAATCATAAAAATGTAGTTTTTAGAAATTAACATCATAGAAATATAGTTTTGAAAATTGCCACCCAAAAAATGTATTTCTTAAAATTTTGCATTTTGTTTCCACCAATATATTAATATTTTTATTGAATAATTCAGGTTTTCTTTGTAAATAACAACATTGTCAATTTTAGTCAATTTAATTGGATATCTTATTATATAAAGCTGGATGGGCGCGATATCATTTAATCGAGAGAACTCGTCAGTTTTGGTAGATCCCATCTTCAATTTTTTTGCTTTGGTGTTTAAATAATAATGAGAATAACCATTATGCCACTATGGATGTAAACTTGAACACCAAAAAATGAGTTAACAAGCCTATGATATACATGAACACATGAATGTACATTACCGATTAATGGCTTCCTTGCGGTAGAATTTTTAACTTTTTGTTACTCTATCTACGTAATCAATTTTTCGGAACACGGGTATTATACATTGGAACTTATAGTTTTCCACATGTCATCGTCATTAGCTATGTCAATTCTTTTCTACTGCAAATTCTGGGCCTCCGGAGCTTTCTAAAACGGGATGGCTCCTGCAAAGCTTATCTTCATCTCGTCCAACTCTGCCAAATCAAGAGTGAATCAATTGTAGAGCGAGAGAATAATGTTGGATTTCCCTTTTTACAAGAAACTGATATAAACCATGCTCCAAAAAGCAGCATACCAGACTCGTAGATTTTACCGGTTTTAATTTGGTTAACTGAATCTAACATAACTGTTTTGTTTCTGTATTTTGGTATTGTTAATAAGATAACAACAACTCTCTGCCAAATGGATTCAAATTTCTAACAAAATTCAGCATTTGATAACAAACATTTTCATTGGTTACAAACAGAGCCGGGACTTTTGATGTCATATGCCAAATAAAATCAGGATTTATAGTTTAATTAATAGTAAATAAAAATGTAACTTTATCTTTATTAAAATAATACTTATTCTAATTTCTTTATCACAAAGTTTACTATACAAGTTTAGAGAAAATAATAATAGTTGAAGAGAAAGTAGTCTTAGAAAATATTAATAGTAATTTAGGTTTAAGAAGAATATATTTTCTATCACTACCTTCTCTTTACAGAGAAAATAATAGTTATAGACAAAAAAATAAGTAAACAAAAAGAAGAAATAATTGAAAGATTTTTAAAATGTGGATATAATTGTAATTAATTGATTGTAAAATTCAAGTGGTGATTATAGAAAACAACTCCCAAGAATATTAGTGATCTAAGTTCAAGTGGAAAAAACTTAAGTTAGAAAAACTTGTGAAGAAAAGAAAGTGTTTTATCAATGGATCATATAAAATACTATTTTTAAAAATATGCCCCTTAGTTTCTATATAAAAAAAAAAAGAATTACTTGAAATAGTCTACTTTCAGAAACTAATGACAGAAATATACCCTCCTAGTGAAAAATAACAGGCCCAAGTACACTAAGTGAATCTATTTAAGCAATTAGTTTCTGAAAGTGGACTATTTAAACTATTGCCTAAGCTAATGTTTCAAATTTTCATTAGTAGGCACAACTCTGGTTACAAACTTACAACAAATTAGGAGATAAATCAGATTTGGAAACTTTCACAAACACCTCCACTTCAACGGATTTGGAAAAGCTTTGACATATTCAAAAGAGAGGACATGACTTGAGAAAAAAGAGGTACCGAACATGGAGATAACTGGAAGGCAAGGACAATGTATCACATATATTCACTAATGATTATTCCTTGCATATACAAACAGTGGCGGATCTACGTGGAAGGTGGGTGGAGCAAGTGCCCCATACTAATTATAAAACATTCCTAAGCCTCATGTCCCATTATTACCCATTAGATCAGTTGGTTACCGATTTAGCTGGGTTTTATGTAGGGAAAGAGTTCGATTCCTTCCCCCAATATATTTTTAATGTATTTTCTGATGTTCCTTTATTTATTTATTTTTCCTTTAGCCATACTTTTTTTTCTTTTACAACTTATACGATACTTTTTATTCTTTTTTTAATTGGTGCCCCATACAAATATTTCTTCTAGAACCGCCCCTGTATACAAATACGGATATACAATCACTCAAATGTTTTAGTTATGCAAATACATGTGATTAAGACGAGGATCATTTGAGACACAATGTGGATACTGTTGCTGCTTGTAATGGTATTACACAAGCCCAACTTCAAGAGAAGGATTCCGAAGATGCCACAGGCGAGGACCAAGCATGTCCATGACCTGAAATGTATATATAAACTTTTCTCGAAACATGATAGCACAGTGAACCTCGAAATATATTTAGTAAATCACATACTTAAAATACACATAAGAATCTAAAAATAAAGGCTCTTATGATGTGTCGAAGGAATGCATGAGCACCCATTGACTATACTTTACGGCAAGAGAAAATGAAATACAGATGAGATGACACATCAAAATCCAAATCAGCATCACACATCAATCTATGGTTTAGGAGACTGGAGCTGAGAATGACATATTTTTCCACACTCACCAGTCTTCTCTTCGTGACCACCTTCCATAGCAATATATATCCTCATTAACTACTTATTCAACTTGATTAAAGATCAGGTCTATCTACTGCTATTGACAATAGAACTAGTTAAGTAGATTTACCTCGAGAAGGTATGGAACGACAAGTAGTTGATCACCAGCACCTACACACTCAACATGCTTGACTTCGAACTCTCACTGGCCATAAATGACTGAAAAACCAAGGGCTATTGATGCAGAAGTGAATCACAGAATGACACCGGGGGATTTCTCTACAAATAAATATATTACTAGAAATTCTTTAAGTTAACTTACAATTATGCTTAAACGAATACAACAATCACAATCTATCCACGATCTAATTGCTCTAGTAACACTCTGTTCTTAGATCTATCCACGATCTTCGAACCTCTCAAGCCTTAACCCCTTTGCCTAAGCTCTCTTACAAGATGACCTAAGCCCAAAGTCTAATGCTCTCAATATTTGTGATGCCGCCTACAAGCGGCCAGAGCATCCTATTTATCCTCAATAGGCATGCCTTTCGTGATTGCTCCAAAAATGTCAATGGAATATTTCCTTCCTTATTTTTCTCTAAGAATAGGAAATATTCCTCTTATCTTGATAGCTGCAATATTCCTCGTCCAGCTCAGCTACCGCCTCTTCTGGATTCGTCATAGTCTGCTACAAGCTCGCGTCCAGCTCAGCAACTCTCCTTTAGCTCCGTATGCTTCCATTTAGCTCCGCTGCAAGTCCGTCCAAATGTCCTGATGCACTTCCTGACTGATTCCCGATCTGCGTCAATCCAGCTGCATCTTCAATCTCCCCCTTTTTAGCTTTGTATCTCACAAGCACCTGAAAGACATACATTCGCAAAGCACATACCAGAGATAACCAAGAACCAGGGATAGTCTGAATTCATCACATTAACAATAAAAGAGTTCAACATAATTCACAGCATGAGTTAAGAATCTTTAAGCGAAAAACACCAAAAGTTAGGTCCAAAGACAAAGAAAAACTCTCAACTCCCCCATAAAACTAGATTCAAAAACTTTCAATATCAGAGCAAAAACTTGCTCCCCCACAGTTTTAGCACACATCCTAGTTTTCGGTCCTTGGTTCAGCCTGTTCTCCCCCTGCGTGTGAGCATACACAAGTTCAAAACACAAGAGAAATAATCATATGGAACTCGATTTAGAGGAAAATGTCACTTACCTTGCAGATTGGCGAGAAGACCCTGAACTGTCTCAGTGAAAGTCTGAAGAGTGTAGACAATGTCATTGAGTGCCAGGATCGCCGCTGCTGGTTGTAGCGGAGGGATAGGGAAGCGGACAGAACCGAGATCAACATAGACGAATCCCTCTGGTGTAGTCACTGGGGAAGGCGCTGAAGTAGAAGCTGTAGCATGCCTGGGTGGAGGATGAGGTTTCTGTTTCTTAGCTTCCTGTTTCTTCTTCGCTTCTTCCCTCTTGATATACTCCTCACCAGACCGCTTGTCCTTGTGATAGTACAAGGGCCGAACCAGGGTATCACCATCAGACATAGGAATGGGGTCTTGCATCTGAAGAACACCGTAGATGAGGCGCGGAAACAAGAGCCATCGAGAAGCCTTGACTTGAAGACGGGTCATGCTCATCACTTGATCAAATACCAGTTGACCAAAATCAACTCGGATCCCAGCAGAAAGTTTGTAGATGAGCTTGGCTCTCTCGATGGACACATGATTCCTATGAGTGGAGGGAATCCAATTGTGGGATGCGATAATGACAAGAGCAGCAAAGCATGGAGTCATCCCTATGGAATAAATTTCTGACCACTCGCCTTTTTGTCAGCTGTGAACAACTGAGCCAACGTTTTCTGACTGACGGAGTCTGCATCAGCTTCTGCTTTCATCTCGGTCGCAGTCAAAGGTTCCAAACCGAGAAACTCATTTATAATAGCTGGTGAAAAGATATATTCTTGGTCGTGAAGCATCACTTTGACACTCTCATCCCGAGACTCAGGTAGTGCCGAGTAGAAGTCAACAACTACCGAGCGAACATAGCTTCCCAAACCTACCACTGTTGGTTGAAACCTCCCTCTGATAATAATCTCAGGATAGCCCCAATGTGCTTCAGCCAGCAAGTCCACGTTCTTCTCATCAATAATTCCACGAGATTCAAAACTGGCAAACCTGTTGACAGAGGACTTCTTCTTTGCTTTGGGAGCTTCGGTTTGCGTAGATTTCCCTTTGGCTCTTGAGCTGGCTCGAACAGATGGCTTCTTTGCAGGAGGAGATGGAGATTTGACAACCTTTGGCGCTGGTGAAGACGACGGTGTGACAGCTTTTTCTTTCAACTTCTTAGCCGGTGGAAGACTAGCCTTTTGAAGGACTCTGCGTTTTCTTGACGAAGGCAAACCTTGTTCCTTAAGTATTCTTTCTTTCCGCTTCACCGGAGATGGTTCTGAGTCGCTCCGTTCTTCATCGGATAACTCGCTCTGATACCAATTGAAAAACCAAGGGCTATTGATGCAGAAGTGAATCACAAAATGACACAGGGGGATTTCTCTACAAAGAAATATATTACTAGAAATTTTTTAAGTTAACTTACAAGTATGCTTAAACGAATACAACAATCACAATCTATCCATGATCTGATTGCTCTAGTAACACTTTGTTCTTAGATCTATCCACGATCTTCGAACCTCTCAAGCCTTAACCCCTTTGCCCTAGCTCTCTTACAAGATGACCTAAGCCCAAAGTCTAAAGCTCTCAATATTTGTGATGCCGCCTACAAGCGGCTAGAGCATCCTATTTATCCTCAATAGGCATGCCTTTCGTGATTGCTCCAAAAATGTCAAAGGAATATTTCCTTCCTTATTTTTCTCTAAGAATAGGAAATATTCCTCTTATCTTGATAGCTGCAATATTCCTCATCCAGCTCAGCTACCGCCTCTTCTGGATTCGTCCTAGTCTGCTAGAAGCTCGCGTCCAGCTCAGCAACTCTCCTTTAGCTCCGTATGCTTCCATTTAGCTCCGCTGCAAGTCCGTCCAAATGTCCTGATGCACTTCCTGACTGATTCCCGATCTGCGTCAATCCAGCTGCATCTTCAATGACTTCTCCATTAACACCAGAGATGCCAATACTGGCATCTACAATGATACGATCAATGAATTTGTCTGCCCACAACACAATAGTTGGTCCATGTTTCTATAAAAAAATAATATATTAAGATGATAACTTCACAACCTTGTGCATCAATGTGTATTTTTGCTCAATCCATACACTTTGAGCCAGAAAGAGAGACTTAGTGTAGTATATATTTGCAGAAAGACCAATAGAGGAAGATGATGGAGAAGAAAAAGAGCATCCTAGGCTGCTCATGGGCAACGTTGGGGTGGCCTGACGATCTCAGTGAAGTTGTGCCTCTTGTTGGTCGGAATTGGATTTCCGGTCGGTGTGTAAGCATTGCATATCACCTGCATAAACCCCACAAAATACTGTTTAAAGTTTGGATCTTACGATGAATAGCCAAGTCCATGAATCATTGAAGCTAAACATAAAATTGTGTAAGAGCCAAGTCTATAAATCTTTGAAGTTACACCTAAAATTTTCTAAGAAATAGGAATAATTTATTACCCAAATGTGTGAAGAAAGGAGTTAGTGTGAGGAGCTGCAAAACCTCCAACCAATAACAATTATGTCTCTTCCTCTTTTTGATTCCCAGGTTTTTCTCTACTAACCCACAAGAAGGAATCTGAAATTAAGTCGGGAGAAAAAAAGGGTAAATATTGAGAGCTCATACGTCGATCACATATTCATATTCACATTAGCAACCAAATTCTTAATTAATGCACACAAACCTACAATCAAAGGAAAATAAAAACAAATCCACAATGATAAATATCAAATTTTCACAAACGATTGCAGAGGAGATAATTGGAATCTTGAATACCCAAATAATACCTTTGTTAATTGTCACATGAGGCTAAACCAGGAGAAACCTGAGGCAAAAAGTTGGACCTCACCAACTTTTTTTTGCAATTGGTTAGGGATCTAGAACCCTAATTGTGGAAGCATGGATAGACACAGATGAAGGTTACATTGTGGCATCAAACAATTTTATAAATTGAAAGGGAGAGACCATTGTCTGATTTGTGAAAGTTGAGTTGAAACGGATACGGTATCAACGGCAAAGCTGGAAGCAACGCAGCGATGAAGTGGAGTCGGAGAGGTTGAATCAATAACGGATTCAGCATTCAATCGAACGTTTACGGTTAACAAAAAATTGGCTAATAAGAAGACGATAAGCTGCGGTAAAACAAAAGACGATGAGCCATAAAATATTTAGAAATAATAATCAGAAATGCCAAAATGTCACTCTCTCCTCTCCAGCTGGTTAACACGTCAGCACTGGAGAGAGTTGAGCAACTTTTATATATAAGATTTTAATAGTACTATATTGTGATCCGGGCTACGCCGCCGCGGGATATACTTTTGTTATTTTTTTATTATTATTATTAGTTTATAATTATTAGAAGAAATAGAAAATAACATAAAATTTTATTTTCATAAATAAAACGGTTCCATAGTTTTAACATTTATTCTTCTTTTTATTTCAAAAACTTTTTCCATGGTAACTATCATAACTATCCTATCAATGATTTTCTCTTCTTGTTTTCTAGTCCAAATCTTTTTTTTTTGTCCCACACAAATTTTAGCTAACAAGTTTCTTGATGCCAATCATATGACACGCTTCTTTATGGACTTCATTTTAGACGTCTCTTAAAAAAAAACTACTTCTCTCCAACGATCTTTTACACAACTTGGAGATAATTGTGCATCACAAACCTGATCATTAATTGATCCTTTTGATTTGAGCACAACTTTGTATATGCTCTAAGCTCTTTCTATGTAGTCTCTGCGGGTAATTGATGTCCTTAAGCAAATGTAGCCGCTCTATCTCATCGTCTTTTCTCCCTATTGTGTCCTTAAGGGACTTTAACTGCAACATTTATTTAATGTTTAATTGGCATATATGTAAAAGAAGATGCATAAGTACCGTAAGAGTGTGTTTTAGTTTTTCTTTACCTGCTTCATTAAGTCTCTTCCATATTAACCGCTATTTGCAGCACCTGCAAATTTTAAAGTACTCATTGACTAATGAATATGAAGTTATTATCAGGACTGAGTTGCAGAAACATCAGTGTCTTTGCTCGCCCGCCTGCGATGTTAGCACATAAAGAGAAGTTAGCTACTCTCAGTCCACAATGTAAAAACAGAGCAGCATATTTTAAGTTTAACATAGAGAGCTTTGGAGAGGCTGAGTTAGTTTCCTGTTTCTATAGAGAACATGAGAACTCTTTGAAGCGAGAGTGAATATCATCTCTCATAGTTAGTATGTACTCTTTGAAGCGAGAGAGAAATCTTTGGGTACAATCTCTATGAATATCTGCCTATCAATATTTTACTAATACATGGCTCGTAAAAGTTGCGGTTAGAATGTACCTTGGCGATGTTGACACAGTGTACTGCATGACCCATTCGCTGTTTTCCATTGAATATTTCCTCCAACAATACCGCTCTAGAAACAATGAACTATGTTCTTCTCTTTAAAAATCATTCTCTCCGGATCTGTTTTACAGATCAAACTGAAACTTTTTAAAACCACTATACAAAAAACCGAGTCCATAAAAGCCTTAGCAATTAGAACATAAGCCTTAGCCTCAACAATCACCTCCACATTTAGAGAGCTACTTATGAGACATTGTTTCTCTGAAATACTACCATGTTATAAGAGAAACACAAAGATAGCAGAATATACTTCACAATTCGCCTTTGGGATAATGCTCTAGAGATTGCTTGTAGTCCTCTAGACCTAGGATCTATGAATAAAAAACAATCCAAATTTATCTTTTGTTTTTCTCTTCTTTATTTGCTTTCTTTTGCTTCCTCCTCGCTTCCCTATCCATGTTGAGATACTGATAAGTATAGAAGTGGCTAGAGGGATCGTATTTGGGCTAGAAGCAGGTGGGCCCTAAGCTGTGAAGGGCCTCTTTATATTATAGCTAATAAAGCAGCCGTAGTGTCGTTTTACTCGTTTGTGTGTCGTTGAGTGAGCTTGTACTTAAACACTGGAAACCCAATTGGGGAAAGGGATCGAAAGAGATCACATTAAAACAATTATCTAATATCTCTCATCTCCTTCTTCTATTCTCTCATCCCCTTTCTTCTGATTCTCACCCTAATTCTTCTATTTCTCATCTCAATTCTGGTTACAGATAAGCCCAGGCTTATCATTGGTATCAGAGCGGTGACGATGCCGAACCTCACAGATCGTGCGACTGCCTTGGAGGAGCAGGTCTCCCGGCTGGACTCTGTTGTGTCAGGGCTTCAGGGATCCGTCGCAGCAACCGAAGAGAAAGTTACCAAGATGAACGAGGATATCCAATCCAAGCTGGATCTCCTTTTGAACCAGAGGTTTCAAACAAACGCGCCAGATCATGACCAAACGAAGACGACATCGGTGAAGGAAATGGGTGTGACAACAATGGCTCTTCACATGGATCCTGAGGTTCGTAAACAAATTATTGATCTTGTGGTGGAGACGAAAGTCCACGTTCAAAGGATGATCGATACTTTGAAGTCTGATCAACCTAAAACCGCGCCGGAGCTTCCGCAACCGCAAGAGACAAGGCTAGAGGAGCCAAAACCCAAGGAAAGCATCAACGAACCAGTGAGGAATTTCGTCGAACGCCTGGTGGACGAAAATTCATATGATGCTTCTTCTGATGCAGAACATGTCCTGAAACAAGGCGTGATGAAGGATCGCAGAAATAAATGGTACTATGCCGACCGAAGGTACTATAAGATTCGGAAGAAGAGATCTCGGAAAAGAGAAGTCGAGATCTCGAGGGCATTGGATCGTCGAGCTACGGTGAATCTTCCGAGAAGGGTTCTGGGGGTTAACACCGTTGGGTTGAAGAAACAAGATGCGCGTGAGAAGAAAGCAACACAACGTGGGCTTGAGCAAGCTTGCAACAGCCATGGTCTATCTCGTGGTTCTGATTTTGTGAACCGTTTAGGGGATCAAAACGCTAGGAAGAATGGAAGCGTTAGCGGTCGTAACCGAGAATGGAAGCGAGGTGTTCTCGTCGCTGGACATGATAGAGGAGGACCTCATAAGTTGAATCGTAGGGAAGACATCATGAGCGACTATGGGTATAGACGACAGAAGGGCATTCTTAGGGATCGCAAAGGTGAAAGGCTCCCGGTCAATCAAGGACGTTATGGTTCAGATCGTGGTGATGGTTTGTATGTGACGCAAATCGATGGAGTTGGCAGAAACACAGAGATGTCACGAAGTTCGGCGGCAGAGTTGGAGTATTGGCTGGAGTGTTTTGAGAGACATTGTTCTGCAAATCACATTGCAGCAAGCGAGAAGATGCAAGTAGCCTACCATAATCTACAAGGACCATCGGGAAGGAGGATCAAGGAGCTTTGGGACAGGAAGGCTCCAAGCAATTGGGAGGAATTTAAGCGTTTGATTTTCCAGAAACCGGTAAGAGATGACGATCAGCCGAGAATGAATGAAAATTCGGCGGGGAAGAGAACAGCTAATGGCTATATGGGGCTACAGATCAAACCTGGAGTTAAAAGACCAGACTATGAGGTGCCAAGAGAGATAGAAGAGAGCAACTATGAAGGAGTTAGGGGGACAGTAGCGCCAAACTGGTACCGGGGAATTCGTCAAGAAGGTTCGGTGCGCGAGTATAGGTTGCGATTTGAAGCTCTCTGCCTCAACACCAACAGTCTTCCGGGTTGTTATTGGGAGGAGATCTTTTCACAGGGCCTGAAGCCACAATTGCAATATGCTGTTAAGCAACTCCAGCCTCAAGGTCTCATACAAATGATGGATGTTGCACAATGGATCGAAGAAAGTGAAGAGGTGGTAGCGACAAGTAATCAAAACGCTAATGGAGAGTATATGAGGCTCGTCCTTGTCACAGTTGCAGAGAAAGTCTATACGGCGGAGTTATTGGGTAAGACGGCTAGACCAGAGATTGAAGAGCGTGTTGGGAACAGCCTAATGACGAATCCTAGCACAGATGTTAGGCTCAAGGTTTCTGGGATTATACTGGGACATAATGTGGCAGTTGTCATCGATTGTGGAGCAACAAACAACGTAATATCAGAGGAGTTAGCTAATCGCCTTCATCTGCCGATTAGAGTTCTAGACGAGGGATCTGTTTTGTTAGGACATGGGTTGTCCAGCAAGAGCAAAGGAACGTGTGTAGGAGTCACTTTGTTGGTTCAAGACATAGCAATCAAAGAAGAATATTTAGTACTAAGCATGAACCAGACCGAGGAAGAAGTGACTTTGGGGTATGAGTGGCTAGCAAAACTTGGAGAAACATGCGTAGATTGGAAGAGTAACACTATGTCGTTTACTTATGGAAATCGTTGGGTTACTATTGGTAGCAAGGAGAAGGAGGTTCAGCTCAAATCCATTAGAAATCAAGCATTGCTCCTCTATAGCAAGACCACAAGGAACACTTGTGTTACACACCATTTTGTCTTAATCGTGGGAATGACATTAACTATTGAAGATAGCGAAGCGATGGCCGTTAGGGAGAATTTCTATATTATGATGATATTGAGTAATGAAGCGAAGACTGAGCCTTGGTTTAACGAAGAGGGTAGCTACCAGCTTGTCCTCTATAGCAAAGAAGGCGTTATGGACGCATCGTACCAGTTGGTGTTAAGTGGAGAAGATGACTTTAATGCACGTTCGGGAACCGGAGTGAGCAGGCCAAGTTCAGGAGCTGGAGTTGGGCCAACGTTTACAGCAACAGACAAGGGTTCGCAGGAGCTGACTACTTTCACCTTGAGGACAAGGTGTCTTCAACGGGGGAGTAATGATAAGTATAGAAGTGGCTAGAGGGATCGTATTTGGGCTAGAAGCAGGTGGGCCCTAAGCTGTGAAGGGCCTCTTTATATTATAGCTAATAAAGCAGCCGTAGTGTCGTTTTACTCGTTTGTGTGTCGTTGAGTGAGCTTGTACTTAAACACTGGAAACCCAATTGGGGAAAGGGATCGAAAGAGATCACATTAAAACAATTATCTAATATCTCTCATCTCCTTCTTCTATTCTCTCATCCCCTTTCTTCTGATTCTCACCCTAATTCTTCTATTTCTCATCTCAATTCTGGTTACAGATAAGCCCAGGCTTATCAGATACTTGTTCTATCCTTTGCTCAGAGACACAAACATGTAAGGCAAATTGTAAGTCTATCTTTACTTATCTCAACTTTCTCACCTTTGTATACTTTGGTAAGGAAAATTTCGAATTTTGGCTCGTCACCCTTATCGGGAAACCTCGGACAACACCCAAACATTGTTGATCTTCTTCTTAAATTTCAATTTCTTAGCCAATCGGAGTCCTCATCTCTTCCACGGCCACTACTTATGATGGATGCACTTGCTCTGGCTCCTCCTCTTCCTTTACGGCTACTGAAGTAAGATAATTTAGCTGCTCTTACTTCAGAAACAGAAAGACAAGTACTTTAAGCAACTATCTGATTCTGGTATGTAATTACTCCCCAAGGCTGTGGTATCAAAGAAGAAGAAGAATCAAGGAGGACTTTGAGCGAAAGGGGAGAGAGGGATCAGAGAAAAAAATCAAGACGAGCTGGTGAATCCTTTTCTCCTTCCTTAAGTTCTTCTTCTAAACCCCCACGAATCTCCTCTCTCTGATCCAATTCCGTGGAAAGAACATCTCCTGACTCCGATTTCGGATTCTTCTGCGCAGATTTACTCGACTTGGTAGACGAGCAGAGACCTGGAGATTGTCGCCAGAGTCGTTTGCCAAGGAACTTAGACGATGGGGATTGAGCGAGTACAGAGAGACATCTTGAAGAAAAGAAAAATAAATTGAGTGACGTGGCAAATAAACATGTGAAAAAGCTGACTGATATTATCTAAAATGTTCTTATTGGTCAAGTGTTTTTACTGAGGTGTCAGCTCCTCCCTTCTTGAAAAATCCTGTGTCAGCTCCAAAAATGACCCAAAGGATTTTATTGTATTGATTATAGCACACAGCTCCTTTTGGTGCTCTTTAGAAATTTTTAATAATAAAAAAGATATTATTTTAAGTTTAGATTTTTTTATCAATTTGCAAAATTTTAGCACCCGTAATGCACAGCTCCTTGGAGCTGTTTAGAAATTTTAATAATAAAAAGTATTATTTTAAGTTTAGAGTGTTTTATGAATTTGCAAAATTTTAGTTTCACATTGCAGAATTCGTTGGGTTCTAGTATTATTATTATTATTTTTTAAAGTTATAGAAAAAGAAAGAAAATCAAAATATTTTCTATAAATAATCTAGATTACACAAAACACAAATAAACCATATATTATACATTAAAAAAAAGAAAACTGCTCGACATGTTTACAGACATATGAAAACTGCTCATTTAGGACCAAATTTATTCCAAATATGCTCAACCAAATCAGCTTTCAATTGGTGATGTTTTTGTTCATCACGAATATCAGCTCGATTGGCCATTATATTGTGGACATTCGTAGGCACTTCGTCAGAAGCCGAGAAATGTACTTGTGAAGACCCGCTTCCATCTCCTCCTCCTTGTTGGAACTCTTCTTCGTTATACTAAGTGCGGCTGTTTCGTTCGTCTTCTACTATCATATTGTGTAATATGATACATGATTTCATTACATTTCCTATTTTTTCCTTATCCATCGTATTTTTGACAATTGCAAATCGAGCTTGCAATACTCCAAAAGCGCGTTCAACTTCTTTTCTGACAAACTCTTGACGAGTAGCAAATAAACATGCTTTTTGTTCTTCTGGCCGAGGAATTGATTGGATGAAAGTTGCCCAATCCGGATATATACCATCTGTGAGATAGTAAGCCATCTTGTATCGGTGTCCGTTAACAGAGTACGATACCTTTGGAGCACGACCTTCTAATATATCATCAAATACGTGTGAACGGTGGAGAACATTGATATCATTTAAAGTACCTGGAGGGCCAAAAAATGCGTGCCAAATCCATAGATCATAAGAAGCGACGGCCTCTAAAACAATTGTCGGTTTTTGATGGCCACGTGAATATTGTCCTTTCCAAGCCGTAGGACAATTCTTCCACTCCCAATGCATACAATCAATGCTTCCTATCAACCCGGGAAATCCGCGATACTCTCCAACATCGAGTAATCGTTGGAGATCTTCTGGTGTAGGCCTTCTCAAGTACTCATCCTCGTAAAAATAAATGATTCCATTCACAAAATTATGCAAGCATTTGAGTGCAGTGGTCTCACCGATTCGGAGGTATTCGTCTATCGCATCAGCTGCACTACCATAGGCCATCATATGAATGGCGGCGGTGCACTTCTGTAACCCGGATAAACCAAGTATTCCCGTACCATCTTGTTTTTATTGAAAGTATGGTAATCCGGATAGCTTATGAACAATGCGCATGAACAATGGCCGGTTCATCCGAAACCGATGTCGGAATACGGAATCGGGGTAGATTGCTTTGTCACTGAAATAATCATTGAACAAACGGATGTTACCTTCTTCACGTCCTCTTTCAATATACGCTCGTTTCTTCTTTGTCTTCTTCGGCCCGAGTAGGTGAGTGAAATCATCTAAACACTCTTCCATACAACTATCAAACTCATCATCTATTGCTTGATCAAACTCTTCATTGAATGTCGAGGAGAAAGAATGATGAGAAGAAGATGACATGTTAACTCTTAATTCAGAATTTTTTTATGTGTTTTAAAGAATTGAGATTGAAGAAATAAGAAGAATGTAAAGAGAGAGGAGAATGTCGATGGGTTGATACAAAGACGAGCAAATATTTTGGTTTTATAGAAAATTTGGTGAACTCTCACATGTAGCATACAAACAAACAACTTTCACATGTAGCATACAACCCAAACACGTCGGCCAAACTACAAAATATCTAAACCCATACACGTCTCACATCACATGTGATATAATAAAACATCTCTTTCACGCCAGCTTTTCTTCCCTGAAGCTCCTCTGTTTCACAAGGGAAATAGTATCATTTACAAGACATACAATATATTGACTATTGACTAATTTGTAAAGTAATTGAATTAGGATAATTACCTTAAACTGTTTGCTCTCCTAGTTTCTCTGTGGTCTCCTGCATCATCTTCTGAGACTCCGCCATTTCTCCTTCCACTTCACGGCGAGAAGCTCCAACCACCAATGTATCAACCTCACAACAAGCCAATAAGACTGTAAGTTTAACTTAATGAAACATAACTTTAAAAGCTGATATTAACTTAAGCCAGATGTAATGAAACATAAAACGGAACATAAAACCTTAACTTCATTAAACAATTTAAAAGCTGATATTACATTACCAATGAGACCGTAACTTTAACTTAATGAAACATAACTTTAAAAGCTGACATTAACTTAAGCAACATGTAATGAAACATAAAACGGACCATAAAACCTTAACTTCATTAAACAATTTAAAAGCTGATATTACATTACTAATGAGACCTATTGATGGGGATTAAACTTTTCCCAATTTCTACCCCTAATTCTGCAAGTGCACAGATCGAGAGTAGTAACGGGTATCGAACACAAGGAGCGGATAAGTGCACTACGAGCTATGCGAGTCTAATCAAGCTAGGACAAATGAGGGGATTTCGGGTTTTAAGATGCTAATTAACTAAACTAAATGAAAGCAAAGTAAAACGGTGTAAGTTCAATATGAAAGAGACGCTAGGCAATAGGTAATTCGCAGAGATTCATAGATGATAAGTTTGATGATTGATTTCTATCTATGTAGGGATATGGGATGTAAGATCCGTCTAGAACACAAAACACGAAAATAATTCTTTCCACTTCCGTGGCTCCGACTCCTATGATAACTTATCTAATCGCTAAACTTTCGGTATGTCCTTAGATAGTTAATCAAGCATTAAATTGATCAGGTTCGGATAAAGTTCACTAGGCTTAGTAAATCAACTTCCGCAGTCTAAGAAACATAGCTTGTCAAAGAATAGGTCCGGCGAATGATACAGCACTTCCGTGGCTCAAATCAACCTAGGATCGGATTGCTAGATGCGCGGTAAAGCAATCAGCATTAATAAGTGAACAAAACGAGACAAAGACTCTAATGATATCCCTAGTTAATTCATCAAATCATAATCAGCATATGAACTCTTTGAAACCCTAAAACCTAACTAGAAATCTACTCAATCATGATGCAAGTAAACAAGCACAAATCTGAGAAAGAAATCATATTATTATAAGGAGAACAGGGTTTAGAAATCTTCTCTATATTGAGATACAAAGAAGGGATCTTCTCCCTAAGGAAAACAATGAGAAGGAAGTAAAACAATGGAGAATCCCTCTAAGGGGATCTCCCTAGTGCGGCCCTCTCTTGTGGCTCCTCTCCTGTGCGGCTCTCTTGTGTCTCTCTATGTGTCTCTCTTGTGTCTCTCTTTTCTAATGAGGCTAAAAAAGTGTATTTATAGTGCCCTGGTCTTCCAAGGTCGGTTTAGGTGAAACGGGCTGAGAATTGTTGAAACTGCATAATTGGGCTTGTGTTCGCGGGTCGGGTCGACCGGGAGAGTCGTGGTCGAGCGGGGCGGTCGACCGGTCGGTCGGGATGGCGTCTGGGTCGAGCGGGCGGTCGACCGGTCGGTCGGGATGGCGTCTGGGTCGAGCGAGGCGGTCGAGCGCGCGTGGAATGGTGAAGAAAGGTTGGGTCGGACGGGAGCCTTGGAGGCCCTGTCCGACCGGCTTCGGTCGACCGGATGGTCATCATCATGAAGGAGTCGGGTCGGACGAGGGCCATGGAGTCCCTGTCCGACCGGCTCGGTCGAGCGGATGTGGATGGCTGATGTGTCCGGTTTTCGGCTGTCTAGACCACTCTTCGGTCAAAACGTGATATCTTCTAAACTGCTAATCCAAATTGCATAATTCCAACTGAATTGGAACACTAACTCATCTGGATATTTTGGTGCCGAGTTTCATTTATATCCGTTGAGTTTAAGGTTCCATGCCGTTGCTTCCCGTTTGATGTACTGATGCAGTCCGAGAAAGCTCCTTCGATATGTCTCACGGAAATAGAGATATCTCCCAATCTACTCGACCAAAATGAGTGATCCCAGTTGTATTGCAAATCTAACTCATGTAGGCATCGCAGCGAAGTGGATTTGATGAATTCCATTGAGTAGAATGTCTTTAAGGCCCTTCCAAAGTTGATGCTACGTCCTGGAGCGGTCTTGAAGTCCAAATCCTGTGTTTTGCTCCAAAATGCATCTTTTGACCTCTTTAGACTCTAAGTACTATAAATCCATAAAAACTACCTTTTTAGATCAGAAAGCCTTTAAAAATCTTATAAAAAGCATAGTAAAACCATATAAAAAGGGTACAAAATAGAGGTATATCAACTCCCCCAGACTTAGATATTTGCTTGTTCTCAAGCAAATCGAATCCAAACTAGTGAAGAGGTTTTGAAAACATGAAAACTCACTTATCCTTTAGAACTTGTATCTACCATTTCTCTGCTTTCATTTGGAGCAAAACCAACTGTGAATCTAGCTTTCCCGTACTGACCTTAAGCTTAGCGAACCATACCGGACCCAACAAATCTCATCCAGCACTCCAAACTTTCCATTGTCAACTCCTTACAATATTTAAAATGTGCGGTCTTTATCAAGGGAGTATTGATCACAGAACATTGACTCTTACCCATCCAAGTGTTTGCCAAGACAGTCCTTTTAAGCACATCCAGTTCCATTCCTCTCTTTTTCTCTCTTTTTCTTTTGAAGGATCGATCTTTCCCTACTTTTCTAGGGTATCATTTTATTTTTTCTATCGATCCTTCTTCCCTTTGAATCTTTTTCTTTTGTGGGAATATCATAGGATAGGCTTTTGCTTTTCCTTGTTTGAGTAGGTCTCCATAAGACAAGAAGGTGCAGACGTATGCATTCCTCTTGCTTACACGTTTTCCTTATGCTTAAAAGCTTTTGATTTATTTTGCAGATGAGAGAGAGGTCGACTGTATCTTTGGTGGACATGTCTCAACTAGACCGGGATGAGGAATCGGCTCATATGTATCTCAAGCCCCTTGACAAGAAAAATTAAAAGTTCAATTAGGTGGTGGAGTTAACTTTAGATTGTCCGGGTACCTTAGAAATCTTGCCAAATCAGTAGGTCGATCCACCCTCAGAGGTTCCGTTGGGCATTGTTCGGTGTCAATATTCGCCTTTGTGATCACAAGAGCTTTGGCATGATAAGGTAAGCTCCTATGATAGATCATAGTTTCCTAACTTATTTTTACTCAATAAAACAGAAGTTTTGAAAAAGGTGGAAAAGAGAAAAAGATATAAGATGAAGACAAGACATGAACAAACGCATTAGTACCGACAATCCCCCCAGACTTAACTTGCACCGTCCCGGTGAAAGCAAATCCGATTAAGGGAGGTAAAAGAAGGAGGTAGTAAGGCGTTTGTGAATGAGAGGAAAGATGTAACCTGATTAGACAGTAAGTCCATGAAGAAACTACCCATTGGTGGTATGTGGCTGTCCTTGTCCTTTAGGATAAGCATGGCAAACCTTCGCCCACGTTGCGTTTGAATGAACTCCAAATAATGGTTTGTATCCCGGCTAAGATGATCAAGTACCATGCGTCCACGGTAAAATCTCTTTAAGTACCGCCTAAGGTGAGGCATAGGTGGGATTAGCCTTGGACTTGAAGCAAACGGATGAGTGATCATGGTGATATCATGCCACAATCATTGTTGATGTGTTTTTGGGACTTTGGAATGGATGTTGGACAAAGGGTGAAGTGGGATAGGTGGGATGGGATAAGTGGGATAGGATGGGATGGTGTGATGGGATGAGTGGGATGGTGGGATGGGATGATGGGACGGAATGGGTGGTATGGGATGGTATGGTGGAATGGGATGATGGGACGGAATGGGTGGTATGGGATGGTATGGTGGAATGGGATGATGGGACGGAATGGATGGTAGTTCGGTCGATTGGTTTGGTCGACCTGGAATGTTTTGGTCGACCGATCGACCGAATCTCTTGGAGCGCCTGCTCGAACGTGCTTGGTCGACCAGATAGCTTGGCTGGCCGGTCGAGCGAGGTCCTTGAATCTCTTGGAGCGCCTGCTCGAACGTGCTTGGTCGACCGAGCTTGGCTGTGTTGCTTCTACTCTATTGGTCCGGCCACTCGATTGCTCCGTTCTTCATTTTCTAGGTTTCTTCTCAAATTTTCATGCTAGATTCTCAAATCTCTGTATCCAAAAATTCAAAAACAAAACAAAAACCATTAAACTAAAACAAAAAAAGTAAAAAGGGAGAGAAATGACCTTATGGGTTGCCTCCCATATAGCGCTTGTTTATAGTCTTTTAGCTTGACTCTTTCTCTTTCTAGTTATCCAATGGATCAACTAGAAGAGTTGAGGCTACTTTAGCTTCTCTACATTCCGGACCCGACGGTTTGAAAATCCTCCTATTGACATCTTGAAGTTCTTGAATGTAGTTGCAAGAAACAATCATACCGGGAAAGAGATTCCTCCTCTTGTGTAGCTTATCTTTGTTTGGTTCTTCGTTTTCCTTATTTGAGGAACTGATTCTGAACTTAGAGAAGCATCTTGAAGACCTTGTAGGCTGTGGTGTGGCATCAATCACGTCCTCCTTATACTCCCTTGGTGTCAAAATTTTGCTTGGACTTGAAACCTCAATGCACTTGGCCTTTGCTGGTATAACAACTTCCTTAGGTATGATGAGAGGGGCTGCTGATATGACGTCTATGAACTCCTCTTGGTCATTATTAGGCTCTGATATTGGCTCCTTTCTAGCACATACATCTGCAGAATGAGTGCTTTTGATAGGAACCACCGGATAGTTGTCTTTTTTGGGTTTGGGGAGATAAACTCTTTGATTCAAATGCTTCACGAAAGCTCTGTTGGCATGAAGAAATGATGAACCAAATATCAGTGGCTTGTGAGGGTCATCTTTCATCTCTAAGATGTGGAAATCAGCCTTGAAGACATGATCTCCGATGGATAGTGGAAGATCCGAGATGAAACCATGTGAGATAATAGATGGATCCTCTCCAAACGGCATGGGTGTCTTAGAGGGTTTCATTTCT
This sequence comes from Erythrophleum ivorense, assembly GCA_026724425.1. Classification (NCBI taxonomy): domain Eukaryota; kingdom Viridiplantae; phylum Streptophyta; class Magnoliopsida; order Fabales; family Fabaceae; genus Erythrophleum; species Erythrophleum ivorense. Next base: position 1,672,416 of record JAIUCV010000068.1, read on the forward strand.
TCAATCCCAACCTTCTTTGCTATTCCTTTAGACATGATGTTAATGTGAGATTCTGTGTCACATAAGGAATCCTTGAACAAAACTCCATTAATGATGCAGGGTAATCCAAGCTTCCGCTTGAGTGGCTTCGGCTTGTAACCTCCGGTTGAGTCCAAGGAGAAATGCTCTTGTTCTGGTCTTGTAGCCATGTTAACAGCAGTTTGGGGTGGTGTATGGGTGGGCACGAACTCAGCTTCTCTTGTAGGGATGACTTTACAAAAAGCTTTCTTTTCCTCCATCTCTTGTCTTTTTAACTCTTCGGTTTGAGCAATTTGGGTGTGTAGCTTCTCGATTCGACCAGCGAGAGACTCGTTCTTGCTAATGAAACTGTTGACCAATATTTTCATCCTCTCATTCAAGTCCTTAATGCTCTGTTTTTGATCATCCACGATCTGCTGAAACATTGCTTGAATCTTGCTATTTTGCTGAACCGGATAAGGTGTGGTTGGAGGAAAGTTGTAAGATTGCTGCATGGGGTACATGCCTTGTTCATTGTACTGCTGCATAGGCTGGAATTGATTCCCTTGCTGTTGAAAACGTGGTGCTTGCTGCTGGAAGTCAGGAGCGTAAATGAAATCATCAAGATAGTTAACTTCTTGTGACTGCTCACTTGCAAAATCTCCCATTGTTTCTTGGTGGTAAGGGGCACGCCTTAGGAGGACATGATCTTGGGTCTGGCCATAGATCATAGCTTTTATCTTTTACTCAAGTTTGCACCTGAAACACACAAAGATAAAGGCTTAAAGAAAAATTTAAACAAAAACTAAAACAAGTGATTAATGCAGAAACTAGGATGATAATGATGATGCAAAACTATAATGATGATGATGATAATAAAACTATGATGCAAAACTATATATGATGATGATGCAAAAACTAAGATGATAATGCAAAAACTACTAAAATTGAAAATCCTAGACTAGGCTATTCTCGGGAACTCGTAGGCAGCTGTATTGCTCCCCGGCAACGGCGCCAAAAAGCTTGATGGGGATTAAACTTTTCCCAATTTCTACCCCTAATTCTGCAAGTGCACAGATCGAGAGTAGTAACGGGTATCGAACACAAGGAGCGGATAAGTGCACTACGAGCTATGCGAGTCTAATCAAGCTAGGACAAATGAGGGGATTTCGGGTTTTAAGATGCTAATTAACTAAACTAAATGAAAGCAAAGTAAAACGGTGTAAGTTCAACATGAAAGAGACGCTAGGCAATAGGTAATTCGCAGAGATTCATAGATGATAAGTTTGATGATTGATTTCTATCTATGTAGGGATATGGGATGTAAGATCCGTCTAGAACACAAAACACGAAAATAAGTCTTTCCACTTCCGTGGCTCCGACTCCTATGATAACTTATCTAATCGCTAAACTTTCGGTATGTCCTTAGATAGTTAATCAAGCATTAAATTAATCAGGTTCGGATACAGTTCACTAGGCTTAGTAAATCAACTTCCGCAGTCTAAGAAACCTAGCTTGTCAAAGAATAGGTTCGTCGAATGATACAGCACTTCCGTGGCTCAAATCAACCTAGGATCGGATTGCTAGATGCGCGGTAAAGCAATCAGCATTAATAAGTGAACAAAACGAGACAAAGACTCTAATGATATCCCTAGTTAATTCATCAAATCATAATCAGCATATGAACTCTTTGAAACCCTAAAACCTAACTAGAAATCTACTCAATCATGATGCAAGTAAACAAGCACAAATCTGAGAAAGAAATCATATTATTATAAGGAGAATAGGGTTTAGAAATCTTCTCTATATTGAGATACAAAGAAGGGATCTTCTCCCTAAGGAAAACAATGAGAAGGAAGTAAAACAATGGAGAATCCCTCTAAGGGGATCTCCCTAGTGCGGCCCTCTCTTGTGGCTCCTCTCCTGTGCGGCTCTGTTGTGTCTCTCTATGTGTCTCTTTTGTGTCTCTCTTTTCTAATGAGGCTAAAAAGTGTATTTATAGTGCCCTAGGTCTTCCAAGGTCGGTTTAGGTGAAACGGGCTGAGAATTGTTGAAACTGCATAATTGGGCTTGTGTTCGCGGGTCGGGTCGACCGGGAGAGTCGTGGTCGAGCGGGGCGGTCGACCGGTCGGTCGGGATGGCGTCTGGGTCGAGCGGGCGGTCGACCGGTCGGTCGGGATGGCGTCTGGGTCGAGCGAGGCGGTCGAGCCCGCGTGGAATGGTGAAGAAAGGTTGGGTCGGACGGGAGCCTTGGAGGCCCTGTCCGACCGGCTTCGGTCGACCGGATGGTCATCATCATGAAGGAATGTCGGGTCGGACGAGGGCCATGGAGTCCCTGTCCGACCGGCTCGGTCGAGCGGATGTGGATGGCTGATGTGTCCGGTTTTCGGCTGTCTAGACCACTCTTCGGTCAAAACGTGATATCTTCTAAACTGCTCATCCAAATTGCATAATTCCAACTGCATTGGAACACTAACTCATCTGGCTATATTGGTGCCGAGTTTCATTTATATCCGTTGAGTTTAAGGTTCCATGCCGTTGCTTCCCGTTCGATGTACTGATGCAGTCCGAGAAAGCTCCTTCGATATGTCTCACGGAAATAGAGATATCTCCCAATCTACTCGATCAAAATAAGTGATCCCAGTTGTATTGCAAATCTAACCCATGTAGGCATCGCAGCCAAGTGGATTTGATGAATTCCATTGAGTAGAATGTCTTTAAGGCCCTTCCAAAGTTGATGCTACGTCCTGGAGCGGTCTTGAAGTCCAAATCCTGTGTTTTGCTCCAAAATGCATCTTTTGACCTGTTTAGACTCTAAGTACTATAAATCCATAAAAACTACCTTTTTAGATCAGAAAGCCTTTAAAAACCTTATAAAAAGCATAGTAAAACCATATAAAAAGGGTACAAAATAGAGGTATATCACCTATCACTCCAACATCTTACTAATGAGCTTATTCGTCAGTTTTGTCTCCATCTCTGTTAGAGGTTCCGTTTTTCCTATAAGATTAGAAAGTAATTTTTTATTGGCAAGTACTTTTTTTTCAGCAAAGTCTTTCTCCTTCATCGCCCACACGTTCTGAAGGCGGTTTAGAGAAGCCTCTCTGTCTTCATTGGTTCGAGGACAACTCTTATTTCCTTTCAACTTTGCAGCCTTTGCTGCCTTGACACCGACTGGCCTCTCTTCCGCTTGCTCCTCCATTTGACTGCCTGCTCCGGAAGCCTCTGGTTGTGTTCTTTTGGAATGTGTTTTTCCTTTATCTCTAGTAAGACTACACCACTTCTGATCATTTCTAAGCATCCTCCACGCATGCTCTAAGGTAAAGTTACTCCTCTGATCCTGGTAGTAGAATTTGTCGGCCATCTCGAATACATCATCTTCGGACTGCCCACTACTGCGTTGACGTCCCGCCTGCTCGTAGCATCCACAGAACTTCTGGACGGCCTCGTTAATTTTCCCCCACCTTTGCTTACACGTATTCCACTCGCATGGAGGAAGGTCCTTCACCGCAGAGCATGCACTATAATATGCGGCTACTCTTTTCCAGAAAGTACCAGCTCTCTGTTCATTCCCGACGATGGCATCTTTGCTGGTGTTTAACCAAGCACTCACCAGCGCTCCATCTTCGGGGACTGTCCATCTGCGTCTCGCTTCTCGGTTGGCCCCTGGTGAGCTCTCATCTAGACGATCAACATCATCTGGTGCTCTTGCGGAACTGGTTTGGTATTAAAAGTGGGTGTTTGGGTACAGAAGACTGGTGTTGGTGGTGTACTGATTTGGTTGAAGAGGTCCGTAAAGGATCTAGGGATACTAAAGGGAGTGTTGGAAGCCATTTCTTAAGCAATGAAGGAAAGAAAATAAGCAAAACAGAATGTTTAAGACTAAAGGGAGGGGAGTGATTAAGACTTAAGCGAGAGGAGTCTTTAAGTAGAAAAAATGTTTGTCTCCTTTAAGGAGAAAACCAGTAATTAAGTTTGATAAGACAAGTTTCTGTTTATGTTAAATGGTTTCACAACTACACTTAAGTTGTTGAGCTCATTTAACTCAACTACACTTTAGTAGTTGAGCTCATTTAACTCAACATAAACTTAGTTTTTCTACTCGTTAACAACAACTATGCAATCAAACAATAGCCAACGAACTAGCACCAAGAGATGAAATGTTCACCGCTGAGATAGAACTCGATCATATATATTTAGATAGTTGCACAATTCTGACAAAATAATCAGGAGTTGCACATACAGATCAACACCAAGAGACGCAACCAATTTGATTCCAGAAAATAACAACCTAGTTATAACAAATAGCAACACTTAAACTCGTCAAAATAGCAACGGAAATATATGTATCGGCAAGCGCAAAAATCAAACAATAGATATAATCCGAAATCGGGAAGAAGAAATCAAATCAATAACCAATCATTTCCAATCGTCGAAAATTTTCCCAGGAAACAAAACGAATCACAGCAAAATCTGGGAGGATATGAAAAGCAATAGGTCCCGCATAAGAAATTTAACAAAAAGAGGAACAGTGTAGAAGAACATACCGCCATGAATTTTGATCTTTGTAATCGCGAAGACTGCATCGGAGTGGTGGTGACAGTGAGGTCGTAAAACGATTCACACCGAATCGATGGAAATCGACGAAGAAGAAGAAGAGGAAACGTCTTCAAAAAGAGAACACTGACGAGGGAGAAGGAGAAGAAGAAGAAGAACGGAGAACAAGAAGGAATCGGAGATCGGAGCAGAATTGTAGATTGGAGAAGACGAAGAAGACGGAGAAAACGAAGATGGAGAAAACGAAGAAAAACAATTTCGAAGAAGCATAAGAAAAAATAAAAACAAAATATCACAAATACATTTTGTCGTGACATGACATTCTCCGGCCGACACGTGTGGAATAGAAACAATTCCGCTGCTGCCTTCGGGAGAAGCGATTCTGAGCCTTGGGCTGGCCACATAGAACCCATCACCAGCTGTGCATTACGGATGCTCTTAGTCTTATATGATTAATTTCTAAATTTAAATTACCCAAAAACTTATACAATACCAATATATATGTATATGTATTTATAAAAATTATAACGTGATAATTTTTTATGAGTTGTATTTTTGTATGATATGTTGTAATTTAAGTTATCAATCTTTTTGTCAGCATAAAATTTATAACATTTTGTTAAAAATTATTATATTTTATATTATATGAAATTATTTAAGTTAGCATTTTTAAAGTTCTCCAGACGCTGCCACATCGGCAAACTAAATAGAACAGCCACGTGGCATTCTTTCACAACCTTAATTGCGTTCCTTCTCCGCTTCTCCCGACTTCTTGGTGACGATCTCTCTTCCTCTGAATTCTTTCGTCTCCCTCTTCGATGCATTTAATCAGCGATTAAATATGGTGTGGACATCTGATTAAGATTGATCGACTTTGCCTTCTGTAAAATCTCTATCCTCTCAAGCTCCAAAGGCGTCTTCTTCTCACACGAACCCTTCTTCCTCAGCTTTTTCGGCTTCCTCTTCACATGTTCGCCGAAGGCAACACCCGCCACCGCTCGTCGGCACTCGCGATTGGCGAAAACCTACAATCCGCCGATCCACTTGCTCAGATACTCTCAACAGCATCGAGAGAACGACAGTCCCATCCGCCGGAATCGATTTCTCCAAAATATCCACCATCGGGTCATCATCATCTTGGCCATTCATCTCCACCGCCTTTTCTTCTTCGATCATGTCGAAATCTAGAAACTTCGGTTCTAATGTCGTAATCAGGTGAAACGAAAACCCTCAAACTTCTCTGGCTCTTTCTTCTCCGTCGTCACATTCGACCTTCGGATTCCGGTGTTTTTATTTTCACTCGTGTTAGAGGTGAAATGAGCACATTTCCCCGAGCCCATCGCAATGAGTAACAGCACAAAAGGCCCAGCCCGTCTTCAGCCCTAGCCTCCTCACAGAAATGGAAAGCCTTGAGGAGAAAGGTAGTATCTTAAGCAAAAAGGAAAAAGATGCAGCCACCACTCAAAGAAAGGAAAGAAATCAAGAGAAGAAGAAGATTTCCTTTATCGCCAAAAGGAGAATATTCAGCAGAGAATCACCTTAATTGCTCATCTTTTCTCTGTTTCATTCGTTACTAGCATTACGTCTCGTCAAGGCCTGTTTGACGAGACCATCTCTTGTATCCAATCTTCTTTTCGAGTAATTAATCCAAAGCTTCCCAAGTCTCCCATCCGAAATATCCCGTCACATTAACGTGTGCTATTTCTGGAATCAACAATTGGCGCCGACTGTGGGGACTGGGAATACCTTTATTGGATTAAGCATCTCAAAAGAAGCTCGGACGATGTCTAACTCAGCGGGAAGCTCCCCCGAAAGAGAACCGCGACATGCCCACAAGACCCTCCCGGAGAATCCTCCCGAAGACCTTCTCGAGCATGAGGAGGACCACGTCGAGCACGACGAAAACGTACCGCGCGACGAACCCGAGGATACAATTCAGCCGCCAGCTTCCGCTCGCCGCAGATCCAGAGCAAAGGCCGTCACGCACGACGACCTAGTGAAAACAATTCGAAGGGCTATGAAGCCATTCTCCGAAGAAGTCCAGACGATGCGAACGTATCAGCAGAAGACGCAGGAATTCATCGACTCAGTAACAGCGGAAGACGGCAAGTTTTCGCCGGCTCGTCGGCTCTCATTCGACACACCGACAGGTCATGCCACGGGGACCACGATAGCAGACGCAACTGCTAATCGGACAGAAGCGACGAGTCGAATCTCGCGGGCCAGCAAGCAGACCCATGCCGAGTTCGACAGGATTAATCGTCGGCTGGACGAGTTTAATTCCAGAGTGCATCTCGTCACGAGCTCTGCACCAGAGTTGGCAAAAATCCTTGCCGACACCCGGAGAAGCCCGCTTACGGCGAGGATTCGCAGAATCCGGCTCTGCGAGAGAGTCCGACTAAAGATCGAGCCCTTTGCCGGCGAAGAAGATCCGAAGAAGTGGTTGACAGCTTTCAACCTCGCTATGACAAGGGAACAATATGCCACTCCCGAGGAGAGAGAGGCAAACTATTGCCAAGTCTTCGTCGAGCATATGACGAAAGAAGCACTCGGATGGTTCTCCAGCCTCCCTGCCGAGTCGATCGATAACTTCGACGACTTGACGAGCGCATTCTTAAAACACTACTCCATGAACATGACCAGGGTGACCCGAAACATGTTTACCATGACGCAATCAAGAGGAGAACCAGTGCGAAGTTTCATGGAAAGGTTTAAGAAAGCCGCGATGGATCTCGGCGACATGCCCGATAGCGTCCCGCTGGAGGCACTCCGCAACGGTCTCCGATACGACTCTAAATTTAAAGCAGACCACTCTCTCCAGCCATCACCGACCCTCGAAGACGCGCTCCATCGGTCACAGAGGTACATCTTCCTAGAAGAAGACACCGACTTCTACGCCGAGAAAAGCGGTGAGAAAAAGCCCGTCATCGCCAGACCTAAGGAAGAAAGTCATGAACAGCGACGACGACCTCAACCACTGGGACCCAGCAGAGCAGCCGCAAGCACTCGCATTGACGTCGTCTCGTCCAGCCATCGCCGACCCAGACGACGACAATAATCATGACCTGTTCTGCAGCTTCCACGGTCGAACCGGTCACGCAACGGAGAATTGTAGGCATCTCATCGGTAGCCTCCTCAGGAAATACCGAGAAGGAGCAGTTGCGGTAGAAGGCGACCGATCTCAAGGCAAAGACTTCGCACCGAAGCCAGCCAAGGGGGGCCAAAAGGGAAAGCGACCCCGCCAGTTTCGCCCCCAAAAACAGGGGAAGACAAATCCGAAACCCGCATCTGAGAAGGAAGACTATGACCATCCAGAGGATTTGCCGCCCCCACCAAAGCGACAGGTCAGCATGATCATGGGAAGTCTCTTAGACAATAACGATTCCATCTCGGCAATCAAGGAGTATGAGCGAAAGGCTGTCTCGGCTCAGCGCCGCCCTAATTCCCACCAGGATGGAGAAGCCCCGCTCGGGCATTCTTGCCGTCAGGACACAAGCGCGATATCCTTCACGGATAAGGATGCGGAGGGGCTGGATACCCCGCATCTCGACCCGCTAGTGGTCAAAATACAAGTCCACGATTGCGACGTGGCAAAGATACTAGTTGACACCGGGAGCACGGTGAATCTAATCTTCAAGGAGACCCTAGACCGGATAGGGATTGAAGAAGAAGCCATCAAGCCAGCATCTCGTCCGCTGACTGGATTCACCGCCGACACCGTGTTCAGTATCGGCACTATCCGCTTGCCCGTCTACATCGGAGGAATTTCCAAGCTCGTGAAATTCATCGTCATAGACAGACCAGCAATATATAACGCGATTCTAGGAACGCCGTGGATCCACGAGATGAAAGCCGTCGTCTCGACGTTTCATCAATGCGTCAAATTTCCAACACCGTTGGGAATCTTCACATTACGTGCAGCCAAAGAGTGTCAAGATCCTGCTTCCTCCAAGAACGCCGACTCCGCTCTTCATCCTCATGCATGATCAATGAAGAGCTCGACCCGCGACTCCCCTATCATCAGAGACCTAAACCCGATCTCGTCGACCAGGTCAGCATCGACGAGACGAAACCGGAAAGGAGCGTTGGTATCGGCAACAATCTCAACGCCGAAATCAGAACCCAGCTGGAGGATCTACTGAAGGAGAACGTGCATCTCTTCGCATGGTCAATGGAGGATATGAAAGGAATAGATCCCAGGATCACCTCGCATGAGCTCAACGTTGACCGCACCTACAAACCGATCAAGCAGAAGAGGCGTAAGCTCGGCACCGATAAAGCTCAAGCAGTCAATGACGAAGTCGAAAAGCTACTGCGAGCCGGATCAATCACCGAAGTAAAGTACCCCGACTGGGTCGCCAATCCGGTCGTCGTCAAGAAAAAGAACGGGAAGTGGAGAGTATGTGTGGACTTCACCGACCTGAACAAGGCTTGCCCGAAGGATAGCTTTCCGCTGCCGCATATCGATCGCCTCGTCGAAGCTACGGCGGGGAACGAACTACTCTCCTTCATGGATGCATTCTCCGGCTACAACCAGATATTCATGCACCCAGACGACCGCGAGAAGACTGCCTTCATCACTGATCGAGGCACATATTGCTACAAAGTCATGCCCTTCGGCTTGAAGAACGCTGGCGCCACTTACCAAAGATTGGTCAACAAGATGTTTGCAAAACAGCTCGGCAACAGCATGGAAGTCTACATCGACGACATGTTGGTAAAATCTGCTAAAGCCGAGGATCACGTCAAGAACCTTCAAGAATGCTTTCAGGTTCTGACAAAGTACGGAATGAAGCTCAACCCGGCAAAGTGCAATTTTGCCGTCACGTCCGGAGAATTCCTCGGCTACATCGTAACTCAGCGCGGCATCGAGGCAAACCCGAAGCAGATCTCGGCAATTCTCGACCTCCCCTCACCGAAAAACGCAAAAGAGGTCCAGAGGCTCACTGGCCGAATTGCCGCACTGAATAGATTCATCTCGCGCTCGACCGACAAGTGCCTCCCTTTTTACCAGCTGCTCCGCTCCAAAAGGCTCTTTAAATGGAACGAGAAGTGTGAAGACGCATTCAAGCAACTGAAAGAGTACCTCACTACTCCGCCAATCCTCGTAAAACCCGAAGATGGCGAGACGTTACTCCTCTACATCGCCATATCAAGCACAGCCGTTAGCGGCGTATTGGTCCGAGAAGATCGCGGCGAGCAGAAGCCCATCTTCTACGTGAGAAAAACCCTCAACGATGCCGAGACGAGATATCCTACCCTCGAAAAGCTGGCATTAGCGGTAGTGATCTCGGCGAGGAAACTGAAACCATACTTCCAGTCCCATGCAATCATCGTCCTCTCAAGCCAACCATTGCGCCAAATTCTTCATGGCCCAAATCAATCGGGTCGCATGGCAAGATGGGCGGTAGAGCTGTCAGAATACGACATCGAATTCAAAGGCCGAACCAGCGCAAAATCCCAGGTTCTCGCCGAATTCATTGTCGAGATCCCACTAGAGCTCGTCATGAACGAAGCTGAGCATATATCCAAATGGCTCCTGCACGTTGACGGAGTTTCATCCAAGCAAGGATCTGGTGTCGGCATCCGCCTCGTATCCCCTACAGGCGAGATTCTCGAACAATCTTTCAAGCTCGACTTTCCAGCATCCAATAATGAGGCCGAATATGAGGCAATCATTGCAGGACTACGTCTCGCAAAGGAAGTTGGGGCCGAGCACGTGCACGCATTCTGCGATTCTCAGCTCGTGGCAAAGCAATTCAGCGGAGATTACGATGCTAAAGACGACCGCATGGACGCATATCTCAAGGTAACAACGGAACTGTCCAAGCAATTCAAGTCGTTCGAGTTGACCAAAATCCCCCGTGCCGAGAACACAGAAGCCGACGCGCTCGCCGCCTTAGCCTCGAGAACCGAGCCAATGACCCTCGAATCAGAAGAAGATCAACCTCACTCATGGCAGGACGAGATCAAAGATTATCTGATCAATGGGACGATTCCGGGGAATCGTTGGGCAGCTCGTCGACTACGCCGCAAAGCAGCATACTACTTCCTCCAAAACGACGAATTATTCCGGTGGACCGCGAACAAAGTCGTCCAACGTTGCTGCGAAGAGACGCAGGCCAAGAAAGTGATGATCGAGACTCACGAAGGAGCCGGAGGAAATCACGCCGGCGGAAAATCTCTGGCCTCTAAGATCAAGAAGCACGGCCTTTTCTGGCCAAAGATGATCGAAGACTGTGAAAATCACACCGCGAAGTGCATTCCCTGCCAGAGATACGCCCCAATCATCAACGCCCCGACGCAAGAGCTTCAAGCATCCGTCCCGGCATATCCCTTTATGCGTTGGGCGATGGATATCGTCGGCCCGATGCCACGATCCCGGCAATGCGCGTACCTCCTGATTGTCACCGACTACTTCACCAAGTGGGTAGAAGCTAAAGCCTTCCCGAACCCCACTGCCAAAGACGTGCATAACTTCATCTGGCAGTACATCATCTGCCGACATGGGCTACCATATGAAATCGTCACCAACAATGGTGGCCAATTCATCGCGGCAAGCTTCCGCGAGTTCTGCGCCAATTGGAAAATCAAACTCGCCTATTCCACGCCAAGATACCCCCAAGCAAATGGGCAAGCCGAGGCAACAAACAAAACTATCGTCGACGGCCTGAAGAAAAGACTCGAGAACTACAAAGGAACGTGGGCAGACGAACTTGACGGAGTACTTTGGTCTCACCGCACAACACCCAGATCAGCGACTGCCGAAACCCCTTTCTCCCTATCTCACGGTTGCGAAGCATTAGCCCCTGCCGAGCTACACGTCGCGAGCTTACGCCGATCACTGATGCCCCTCAACTCCTCATTGAATGACGAATCTTTGCACGATAGTCTCGTCAACACCGAGGAGCTAAGAGATCGCTCCCTCTTGCGTCTGCAAAACTATCAGCAAAAAGCAGCAAGATACTACGCCAAGAAGATTCGCAACCGCCGCTTTGCACTACATGATCTCGTCCTGAAGAAAGTCCACGACTTCACCAAGCCCGAGCACGCAGGCAAATTTGGCTTCAACTGGGAAGGACCTTACCGCATCACGCGAATCATCAAACCAGGAGTGTACCAGCTCGAAGATGACGACGGAAGCATACTCCCTCGCTCGTGGAACTCCATGAACTTGCGCAAGTTCCGCCACTAGACGCGTAGCTTCGCGTCTCGCCAGAAAAAAAAAAAAAAGATATGTTCACTGCATGAACACTTGTAACGAACTACGAATGGCTTGATCCCGGCACGGGTACGTAGGCAGCCTTTTCACCGAGGCGCAGCTATAACTTAATAAAAATAAAAAAGCTTTTTTATTTTATTAATTCGCTTGTATGCATGCATCTTTTTCTGAATCCTTGAGAAACATTCCATCTCGGCAGAAAAACCCAAGCAAGAATTTCCTGATTGACTTAGGTCAAAAACAGATGTTTTGGTGTGCCTAGTGAACTCGGCAAAATCAGAGTCATAAAATTCCTTTAGTACTCGGTAAATTAATGAGTCTCAAAGCCTCTGGAACTCGGCAGTATAATGAGTCCTTGTCTATGAGCTCGGTAAGAAAAGAGAGTCTCAAAGCTACTCTGAAGCGCACGCATAAAAGAGTAGTGTCGACGTTCTGGCCAAACGGTTGACCGCACATCGCACCAAGTGGACTGATCATCCCCCATTCTTCAAGAATGACGCACTACAAGTCGAGAGCACGCATATCTCGCACGACCCTAAGCCATATGGGCAAGAAAAAATTGCTACCTTGTTAATCATATTTGACTTAGCGGCGTAGGAGTAATTCGAATTTCTAGACTTCGGTTCCTATCACCGGCCTAAAAAGCGCCACCGCAAGCAGATCCAACAAGCACGGATCGGTGTCTCTTAAAAACGAGAATTCTGACGAGCTGCGTGACTTCGCATCTCGTCAGATGCATAGCATTGTCATAGCGAGTAGCATCTCGTCACGACAGAACTTGAGCATGCCAAGTTGTCTCGGCATGTTGAACCACTTGTCTAATGACGATTAGACACTTGAATCATTCCACTAGATTGACAACGCAGCGCACCTCATTAAAGGGTATAGATTAAAAGCAGGATGTTTCAAAAAGCACTAAATCATCAACTATATTCGCGATATTCATCTCGCACAAAGCAAAACGATGAACGAGGAAGTAAAGCAAATACTTAAGTTTTAAATCCTGAAAAGCATATGGATTAAAACCCTCCTGGGCAATGTTGTTACATCGGCATGAATCGCCGCGACTAATAAAAGGGAGAGAGTAGGGACGAAATCCTAAACAGCCCCGGTCCCGGAAGCATCCAGACCCGATTTCGTCCCGGTTTCGGCACTGGCCGCTCCTGAACACTCTCTCGTCGGCGATCCACCAATTATAAGCTCGGCAAGATTGGGCCTGAGAGTATTATACATCGTACCAAATTGATTAAAACCCTTCGGAGTAACCCAAGCGTTATCAAAATAGAAATCGGCAAGATCAAAGAGGCAAATTAACCTGTGTGGCGCTGCATAGTCATCCGCGCCGATATCAACCTCGTCGATCTCGTTCCCGGCAGCTCTGCTCTCCGTGACGTTAGCCTCTAGCTTTTCAATCACGGCGTCAAAATTCTGGGAGACCCCCCTCGTCCTCCGAACGTAGTCGAGCAACGCCTCGTCGACCGCGATCTTGACGACAGCTTTCTCCACCACTTTGCGTTGGCCGACGAATTTGCCGAGATGATCTAAACGAGGAGCATACCAGTCCTGCATGTCGTCATAAACATGAGTGGCGACGTACTCAGCCTGCTTCTGGCGGGACAGTCAGAGACGGGAAGCCTCAGCCGCAGCATTCTCTGCATCTCGGCGGGATTTCTCTTCGAGCTCCGCAACTTGGGCGCGCAACCTAGTCACCTCTTCCTGAAGGCCAGCCGCCTTCAGAATCTCGCCATTCAGAACGCCAACCTTCCGCTCAAGGCCAGCCTTCTCCAGCTCGAGACACTCCATCCTCGCATCTTTTCCCTTAGATCTCTCGGACTGCAACCTGCTAATCTCCTCCCGAGCCGCCTTCAGCATAGTATCGTACTGCTGAATAGTCGAAGAGAACTTCCCAGCAGCACTAACGAGATCCGCGGAAACGTCGCGGAAGTCATCCTTCAGCTCGACCTTCCTGAGTGGGACCCCCCAATGTGGCTTCGGCTTACAGCTCCATACTAATTCTGCGCAGAACTTCGGGTTAAGCATGAGAGGCGCACCGCCCGACCACACTATGGACACTGCATCCGGATCCGCAGCCGCGGGATTAGCAGGCTCAACCTTGGGGCCCGACGAGCTCGTCCCAGTATCATGACCAGAACGGCCTCCTAGTTGACGAGACGAATCCTCGCCAAGCTCGGCACCACTTCCCTGACGAGATCGGGCGTCACCGCCAAGAGGAGTGTCTTTCTCATCAAGCGTGACCCCAGGTGTCGTCTCGGCAGCAGACGACGTCTCCTTGGCCTTGGTCTCCTTCTCAAGCTTGGCCCTCTTTGCAGCTCTACAAGAGCAACGTTACATTCGCAGCACTTACTAAAAGCTTTAGTAAAAAATCGAACACGCCCTAAGGAAACTTACTTCGTCCTTGAGGCAATCGAGGAAGCCGAACGCTTAGATGGATTACTCGGCTCAGCGGCCGATCTGGTCTTCCTCTCATCCGGGGGGGAGTCGGGTATAAGAATGGTGTCGTCAACGGCCACCGGAGTCCTCTTCTTAAGCACCATCTTCTTAGGACGACGGGACAGTTCAGCTGCAAAAAAACAAATCGCGCAAAAATCACTAACGAGCAAACTAGCGACGTCAAATCTAAAAAGAAGCAAGAAACAATCATGCCCTTACCAGTGGATGGAGTCGACGCGGATTTGGTCCTCTCTCGCTTCCTCTTGTTCCTCTCCTCAAGCTCCGCGACAAAGTCAGCCCAGATGATCCGACTTCGATCCCGCAAGAGCTGAAACTTCCTCCGAAACGCAGTAGATGCTGGTCTCGGCACAACTCTCTCTGCAAGACAAAAACGAAAGGTTAGAAAAAAATAAACCATCGGGGGCCAAAGTAAAACCTACAAGCAATCTACCAGCTTCGTGAACCCATCCCGTGAAAACGTGGTCAGGGTCAAAATCCCCAATTGACGCGCTGTTTTTCTTGACAAAGAAATAATAGCGCGACCAGTTGTGAATCTTGTCCTGGTGATTACCGAAGACAATGTCGTGCTTCATCGTCGTGCAAAAGCGTCGGAAATTTCCTTCCTTCGCACTAGCACGAAGATCGGTGACACGCTCGAAGAGCTCCCGATCAAAGGTAATTCTGATATGCGTAGCGAGAGCCTCGGTAAAAATCATATGGCGAACCACGCCATGAGTCAACTGACTTATAGCAACGCCGCGCTGGAAAGCATAATCCAGCAGGAGGTGAAAGAGGGGAAATCGCACCCCAAACTCCGTGAACCAGCACTCGTAAGCGCAGAACCATCCCGGCGGAGCATCAGACGGCCTCTGCTGAGCCGACGGAATTTGGATCTCCACGGCATCGGAGATCGAGCATCTCGACCTGAGTGTTGCGATGATTCCGTCATCAATCCAAGACCGACCATCGGCAGTCAAGGAGGTTGCCGGAGTGCGCCAAGGCATCTCGACAACCTGCGGAAGACCCGCGAACTCGACCTGTTCTGGAACTGGCACTTCATCCAATTCCACCTCGGTGTCCGCATCCGAATCGTCCTCCGGGATCCCATCGCGGTACCCGGAACTCCCGAAACCCTCATCCTGCAAGGATGGGGCCTCGAAGCCATCAGACGCTCTCTCCGCCGTCGCCGCTTCCTCCGCCGCCTTGCGACGAAGTTCCATGATCCGACTGGCTCAGACCGCATCCCCGAGAAAACCTGGGACTAGACTTGAGAGCGGGACATCATCGTCGTCCCGCACTACGGCCTTCCTTTTTCCTTTTCGGTCCGACGGATCCATCGGGGCTTAACAGACGAGAATCGGAAGACGAAGAGCCAAAATTCGACAAAGGAAAACCCTAAAAATTCTGACGAGAGGAAGGATTGAGGCGAGAAGAGAAAGAATTTCGAGTCAAGAATCAAGCGAATCTAAGGCGATTACACAAAATCTATCGGTTTAATCAAGCAATGCGATTCGGATTCGAGATGGAAGAAGGAAATTATCTTTTCTCTTTCAGGGCGGTTGATGGCAATGAGCAGGCAAAAAAGAAGTTAATGTGGAAAAGAAATCCGAACGGTCTCTTTAAGAGAAGTTTCGCGACTTCCAAGGGAAAAAACTTCCCTTCCTTTTTCCCACTTGGAAAAACCTAACGGGACTTGGGCCTTTTTTGCAAAAGCTCAACCGCCGACCCACTTTTGCAGTTTTAATAAAATATGCATTGATGACGTGGCAATCCCACTCCCGACGAACTGCCTGTTAAGCGGCATAACTCCTTCTTTTGACGAGCTGACGTTGAAATAAGGACGGACGTTTATTCTCTTCGACGAGCTGACTCGTATGAGATCGTCATAGATGGTTGATTCTCTTTGACGAGTTGATGTCAAGAACAATCATCGACATGCATATTCTTTTGCGGACAGGATGACGTCAACGTACTCTTTTCCCTTCTTATGGTTTTTATCCCAAACCGGGTTTTTCCATATCAAGGTTTTAACGAGGCGGTACGAATCTAAAGTCAATCGCACCCAAGACGAGCTAGCACTGGCGCCTTATGCTGTTACTAATAACTCTTGAGCTCAACTCCCATTCATGAAGTTCGTCGAGACCAAATTGCATTCGACTCGCCAAACTGGGGGGGGGGGGGGGGACTTATCGTTAGAGGTGAAATGAGCACATTTCCCCGAGCCCATCGCAATGAGTAACAGCACAAAAGGCCCAGCCCGTCTTCAGCCCTAGCCTCCTCACAGAAATGAAAAGCCTTGAGGAGAAAGGTAGTATCTTAAGCAAAAAGGAAAATGATGCAGCCGCCACTCAAAGAAAGGAAAGAAATCAAGAGAAGAAGAAGATTTCCTTTATCGCCAAAAGGAAAATATTCAGCAGAGAATCACCTTAATTCAACTATATAAGGAGAGGTCTTCATTCCCTGAAGACCAAGTCACGCAACCCGGCAAACCCTAAAAGCATTTGCTCATCTTTTCTCTGTTTCATTCGTTACTAGCATTACGTCTCGTCAAGGCCTGTTTGACGAGACCATCTCTTGTATCCAATCTTCTTTTCGAGTAATTAATCCAAAGCTTCCCAAGTCTCCCATCCGAAATATCCCGTCACATTAACGTGTGCTATTTCTGGAATCAACAACTCGTGTTTTACCTTAAGGTTGTAGCTTTGAGCTCTCTTCTTCGACTGCAACCATGTCGACTATTATGGTGAAGATCAAAGAACTCGAAGATGATGTCATTTTGTTAATCTTTTGTTTCTCTCGATCCTCTGATTCTTAGAACTGTAAATCTGAAATTTGTCGTCTTTTTTTTTTAATGTGACACAATTATGATGATTTTGTTTGTTTGCTTATGTTGCAGATGGCAAAAACACAAAAGGATAAAGCCAACGCGCATCATCTGGGTTTGTTAAAGGTAAATTGTTCTGTAGCTTTAATAGTGAAGTTGAATGATTGAGGTTTCATAATTTATATTGATCAAATGCAAATTGAGGAGATTGCTATATCTGTTTGGATAAAATCGTGTATGATAATCTAACCACTAAGCAACCATTAGGCATTAGCTTATCTCTTAATTTTAAATGGTCCATTTTGCAGGCCAAACTTGCTAAGCTACGGAGGGAGCTTCTAGCAACACCTACCAATGGTGGTGGTGGCGCTGGCGAAGGTTTTGACGTGACTAAAAGTGGAGATTCTAGAGTTGGACTTGTAGAATATCCTTCGGTTGGAAAATCCACACTCTTGAACAAGCTTACTGGAACATTTTCTGAGGTTTGTAGTTTACTGTTAAGAATCTCACATCTCCTTTCTATTTGGTTGTCAATGTTAAAGCTCTTGGATGTAACTCGAGCTTTCAAACTTACCATGTATCCAAGTCATCTGCTTTTTAGTTACTTTTGACCCATTTCCTGTGCTGTGTTACTTATAAGGCAAGACTGATCAGCGCTACTCTTGTCTTTTGATAGTTTGGTATATAAATATTGGAATAAGAACTGTATTTTTGCTGATACTCCAACGGAAAACAAGATAAGCTCCATATGAAACCTTCCAAGTTCTTGATGTTATTCTCAGGGATCTGCCATCGCAAGAGTAACAAATTAGGATTTCACTTAGTAACTTCCCAAGAGTCAAAAGCTATGTACAGACTAAACATTCAGTGTGTTGCTTCATGTTCAGGTATGTTACTATAGGAAGGTCTTCTTCGACCCTACATTGGGAGAAAGGGGTGGGCTTGGTGATGGTATTGAGTATTGGAGTGGTTATTTCCAGAGCCTTAGGCTGACAGAAATGGGATTATCGCTGAACATTGGTAAGGAAATGTTAAATGTTTTTCTCAGTTGGTGCTGTTAAAACTCTTATTTCTAACCGGTTGAAATTTGATTATCTCTACACAAGTTTTGTTTTCGTGCTGACTGTTCCTGGAGACTATTGTCATGTAAATATATGTGTGTTGTTTTCTTTGATACACTGAGCTTGGTTTGCTTCAGAAACCGCAGAGCATTAGCATTCTCTTGATCACACTCATGACCCTGGTGTTGCTTCAGTCATTATAGTTTGCGAAGGAGACTTAGACCTCGAGAAGGTATAACCCAATATGGCTTCCTCAGGTTGTGTAACAGATGATGCATTAAACTGTAGCACCTGAAGTCTGAATTTAAATTAGAGATGTGCTATTGATTACCTGCATCATCTAACTTCATGTTTTGAAATTTGATCAGGTTAACATGTCGCTTGGGCCGCTATCTACAGAATGAAAGGTATCCTCTATGTCCAAGACATGGACGAGAGATTCGTGTTTAGGTGACCCGTCTTAATCATTATTTTTATAGTTACATTATTTTGACTAAACCTCAAAGCATCGAAGAAGTGCTATGGTGTAGAATTCTTTCTGACGTCTGTTGGTTTTAGATGGTTGGGACAGGGAGTTCATGAAATATTTGAAGGATCACCAGACCTGTTATGGAGAAAAGATGAGACAAGAACCAACAAGATGGTTTTCATCGGCAAGCATCTGAACCGAGAGCTTTACATGATGCACTCTGCTGAACGATATGCACCTTGGTTACAATATAGCTTACATGTGATTAAGTTTATTCTATTTCTCACAGTTCAAAGCTTCACAGTTCAAACATGGAATAAAACTTTGAGGTAAAATATGGTGTAGTCATGATAACCAAAGAGTGTTGAAAGATGAGCCCTGCAAAATCCGAGTGAGTAGGCATACTATTAGTAGTAGTTTGACGGATAAATTCTTAGAGAGGCTACAATTCCATGTTTATTCCATGTTTTACCTCAAAACAGAAATCCTTTTTATTTCAATATGGTCTTGAGTACAATTTGAGCACACTACAAGAAACCTAAATAGATTGTATCTCCTAATTGTCTCCGATTTCAATTTCAGGATTGACCACATTGTTCAGAAGTATGCATTCTCAAGCACAATTAACATAGTGGAATGATAGACTGCATCAGCTGGTGATGTTTGTGGCCAACATTGGAGAGGCGTAACTTGCTCGGGGTGGGGTTTGGTTCGATAAAGAATCTGATATTTTTCCATGCAAATAAAAACAGAACAATTATGATATTGTTGCTGTAACTTTGTATGATTGGTATTAACAGTCACTGCAATTTTCATATTTATGAAATCTCACATGAAAAAAAAAGGTTACCAAAGTTAATCTACATTACAATCCAAGGTTTATGGTCCTCGGCATCAATTTTAATACCATATTAAAGTAGTTTAAGGCACCATCTTAGTAGTAGTTTAATTGAAAAACTTGATTCCAAACAAAAAAAATGATTAAAGATTTGATCAATAGGAAAACAAAGTAAAATTGCGGGGGTAAAAAATGTGGATGGGAAATAAAAGGAGCACGAAAGTTGGATTTCTTGTCAAACACGTGAGCTTCCAAATGGATGACTGTCAATGTTAGGACAAAACAATACAAGTTGATAGTTGTATTTCCACGACCTCAAATATCCATTGCCTGCATGTTCTCATTTTCAAAGAGACGTATTTTTTGTTTTGTTTTTGGTCTAACTTAATCCATTAATAAAACAGAGTTTAGCCTCTAGAAACAGAGAAGGTTACAAACAAAAGCGCAGCCTTTGCAAAGGCATTCGCAGCTGAGTTCTCTAAACGAGGCACAAAACAGAAAGTAATAACATCAAAGAAAGTACAACAACCATACACTGTTTTGCTTTTCCGCCGTAGAGAGAGTGGTAGTAATCGATCCCTACCCCATTTTTTGGTTACTTTACCCTCCACTTCCGTGATAAGTTGGGCAAAAAGAATTTTGGGTTTTGAGTTACTAGAAAGTGTAGACAAACTAAGTGCGTCGGAGTGTAGATTTACAAAATGGTATAGTATGATTTTGTTCACGCCCACCGAACACGTTTCATTGTTGCCCTCAACGTGCGTGAACCACGATTTCATTAAAATACTTCCAATTACAAACATGGTCCGCCCAAAAAAAACCCAACATATATCGACAACATACAACACCACATAGCACACACGACACGAAATAAAATAAATTGACACCTTAAAAGTAAAAGTATATGACTACTTGGCAATACCTTCTAATTTATATAAAAAAATAATCAAATCTACATTAGACAATCACATATTAAAATTCGATTAAACATTAGGAACAACACAAAAATTACACCCAAGGTCGGGATACCACCTAATCTATAATATAAAAGTTGGCCAACTCTCTCTAGCTGGTTGACATGTCAGCACAGGACAGAGCGCCACGTGGCAATCTTATTTTCTTTCTAAACGACGACGTTTCAGCCTGTGTGAAATTCCTACAAACGATGTTTATGTTCATCTTCAGAGACTAAATCACCTAAACGTCTCCCACTTCTTCTGTTCATTTATTTAGCCCTTCCCGTCTACCCTTGCTTACAATGCAATAGTTATTGCAGATTTCTACTAACAAATTTCAGATCTTTATATAGTATCTCAATCACCACGCATACCACAAATCCCAAATCGTCTCACACGTAGCACCGCAATTTTCTCAATTCTGTATCATCTCGACTTCGTGCATACCATGGTTCGGTTTGGGTTAAGCATCCGACGCTGAAAAGATGATCTAATCCCACCGAAGAAACGCCGTTATTCATGGATGTATTTGAACTTTGAAGAGGTCGCCACTTTCTTCTTTTAAACTTTTGTATATGTGTGGATAGGATCTCTTTATTACAATATTACTTCCTTGAGAAAAAGATTAGCTACATAATTCGTGTTGGAACCAAATTTTATAAGTTACTTGGGCTGAGTAAAATGATGGACAAGTATGAAAAGATGGGTTTAGGCTCATGAAATGAATGAGATGTATTGTGTGACTTAAATGAAGGAGCACTTCATTTGTCCCACATTGGAAAGAAGAAACAATACAACAACTATCCAAACACTACACATTTTCAATTTTCAAAACCAGTAAGTGGACAATACACTAAAATGCTTACTTAGACCATACACCCAAATCTCCTCCGATTGTCAAGACTTGGAACAACATATGTCTATTATTCTTCTCGAATATCAAAATCAATCACTGAAGACGGTGTTCTGTTGAACTGATACACTGCTCTAGATGCCGCTTCAGCCCATAAACGTTGCTCAAGGCCACTTAAACTTTACATGCTTCTCACTTTTAATCATAATGGTTCGATTTAACTGTTCTGCAACTCCATTCTGTTGTGGAGTGCAAGTACACGTCATGTGTCTTACCACTCCTTCTTTTCAAAACTGATCAAACTTGATATTGCAAAACTCGAGACCATTATCCGTCCTTAGTTTCTTCACCTTCCTTTTGGTTTGTACTTCTACCATTTTTTTCCATTGAACAAACTTCATCTTTGGTTTTCAAGAAGTATAACCAAACCTTTCTTGACCAATCGTTGGTGAAAGAAATAAAGTACTAACACTTACCCAAACTCATGGTAACATTGGGAGAGCCCCATAAGTCCAAGTGTATGTAGTCAAGCTTTTCCTTAGTCACATGTTGGGCTGGCCCAAAGCTTACTTTGTGAGCTTTCCCAATAATGCAATCTTCACAGAACCTCAGGTATCTGACCTTTTCTTCTCTTATGCAACCTTTCTTTACCAGAACATCGAGTGCTTTCTGTCCAATATGATGCATTTTGCTGTGCCATAACTTTGTCTGATCACTATCCTCCTTTCCCTTAGCTGATTCCACTGAGCAAAGCTCTGCAACTTCCGCTAATCCTTGGAGAATGTACAATGTGTTGTTGTCCTTTCTCTGACCCTTCATGATGACGGTGCAGCCTTTGATGACCTTTATATAACCTTTGGCTCCTCTGAACTCGCATCCCTTGTTCTCTAGAGTGCCAAATTATATCAAGTTTCTTCTAAATTATGGCATGTACCTTACCTTGTGTAGAACAAATGTTGTGTCGTCTGAATTCTGAAACCTTACTGTGTCAATGCCTCTGACAGCTGCATGGGTATTATTTGCCATCTTTACTCTTCCTAATGGCCCTTCTTTAAAACTGATGAAAACATCTCGTCTTGGCGTCATCTGAAAAGAGCATTTCGTATCAAGTACCCATTCTTCAGAAACACTCTTGCCCTTAGATAAATTTGACTCACTGATCGCCACTAGGCCTAAGAGATCTTGAGCATCATCTTTTGCTAGCTCTGACTCTCCTTTATCCTGAGATTGGAACTTGCCCTTGTTCCTCTCGAGCCACTTGTAGCATTGCTTCTTGAAATGCCTTTATTTACCGCAAATCCAGAAAATCTTCTTTCCATTACTGTCTTTCAATCTTGACCTTGATATAAAATTGCTTCCCTCTGCTGAGTGTTTGACCTGTTTTCTTGTCTTCCTCGGACAAAAGGTCCTTCACCATTTGCTCTTATATGAGAGGAATCTATGAATTCCATCTCCTTACACCGAGCTGCACTTGCTACTTCCTCCATCTTGATTCCTTCTCTACTATCTTTCAAGGTTTCTTTAAGTTGATCATACTTCTATGGAAGAGAGTTAAGCAGAAGAATGGCATGAACTTATTCAGGAACTTCAATCTTCAGGTTTCCAAGATCCGCTACTAGCTTTGTAAACTCATCCACGTTAAGGAGTACACTTTCAGCTGTGAGTATACTCTGTTCAGCAATGTCTTGACAAAGAGAGCCGATCTAGCGTTTCCCAAACATGAGCTGCAATTTCGCATTTGTCAAGCTTCCTTAACACCAGATCTCTCACATACATGAATATGAGGTTGAGCGCTTTGTCATCTCGCTCGATCCACGTAGCTTCATCTTCAAGCCGCTTCTTTCTGGCTTCTGGAGCCTCTTCTAAGACCTCCCTTCCCATCAACGGAACTGACACATTCTCCTTGAGTAGATCCTTGAGGCCTTGGACTGTCATGTTAGCCAACATACTTTTCTTCCTGATCGCGAAATCTTTAGTTCCGTCAAACTGCGGATTCTCTGCTCACGACAACCCCCATCATCTCTGACAGTAGGATTTT
This sequence comes from Erythrophleum ivorense, assembly GCA_026724425.1. NCBI lineage: Eukaryota > Viridiplantae > Streptophyta > Magnoliopsida > Fabales > Fabaceae > Erythrophleum > Erythrophleum ivorense. Next base: position 1,695,682 of record JAIUCV010000068.1, read on the forward strand.
ACTACGAATTAACCTATTAACACTATCATGTCGATGCAGTGTAAGAAGGTGTCAAATCCAAATGGGCGAGATGCTATGCAATCAGGACGTGATCGAGTGAAGGTAAGTCAAGCCAAATGCAAGGGTGTGAATTCTAAACTATCAACCTAAACACAGAAATGGAGAATGCAAATACAAATGCAATTGTACTTCACAGCGTCCAGACACGACGCTATCAAGTGAACAAAGGTAAAATGTAAAACGATAAACTAAAAAACCATAAGCTAGAATGAACAAATGCAACAAGATGAAAAGACAAAAGCTTTAAGATTTAAACTCAAGATCAAAAACTAATTAAACAAAGGATCCTAAGAATGGGTGTTATGGATCAATGAAATTCCATGGTCAACACTATGGTGTTCAATAAAACTCAGACAGAGCTGTTCCCTTGGCTGCGAACTCGATAGCAAGCTAATCCACTCTCGTGGCAGAAGCTATCGAGTTGGTGTGTGTTCCTGACCCACTCTCATGGCGAAATCCACACCAACAAGCATTAGGAATCAGTTCGCAAATGCTAAAGTGCAATCAAAAACGCTAGTATCCTAGGTATGATATGCAAATTTCTTGTAAAAGCTGGTTCAGGCATTTCATCAAACACCTTCTCGGTGCTGAAATGCCTAGCTTCGGATTCCAAATGATCAAGAAGGAATCAGCATTAAGAACACCAATCAAGAAGGGAAACTATGAAATCAAGGCTTAAACACTCTAGTTAACCATGGATCTTCACTAATTTAACCCATCCTTAAGATTCTAAGAACACTACTCAGAAACCGACTTCATCAAGTCAAACTCGGAAAGCTGTTAAACTAGCATCAGAAGATAGACCGAAAGGAAGCAATCAAGTTCAAAGAAGGAAGCAAGCACAAATTGATTAAAACTTAGAAGGAATCTGGAAAGCAAATCAAGAACACTACATAGGCGATTTTGTGTTTTCTGAAAGTTAAAAGCAAGAATAAAAATTAAGATGGTTCTAATCTCACATTACAGAGTACTTATACTTAGGTTACAGAAAGGTAAAATAGGTCACGCGCGTGTGGACTCGACGTCCAACTCGACGTGTATATGTGGAACTCGTCGAGTGCCCCTAAAGGTTGCACCTTTGGCTCCGACTCGATGTGCCAACTCGACGTGCATGTGTGGAACTCATCGAGTGCCCCTAAAGGTTGCACCTTTGGCTCCGACTCGATGTGCCAACTCGACGTGCATGTCTGGACTACGTCGAGTTGACTGTTCCTTGTACTCCAAGCCGTCGTTTCCAGTCTCCTCTTCATCACTGCTTGATCAGGCAATCATCCTCCATCTTCAAGGCATCCTCCAAAGCTCCAAATGTACCTGATAACAAACACAAATGCGACGAAACGTGCAATGCTTATGCGAACGCTACTAAGTGCGGAAAGTGAATGCAAATGGAAGTGAAACGTGATGATGTGGTGTTATATGAATGCAGAAGTGATGAATAAATGATGCTAAAACAAGGATAAATATGTGTACATCAACACCCCCAAACTTATCTTTTGCTTGCCCTCAAGCAAACAAACAAGAATAGCGAAAGGGATGAGGGTGTGGCTACCTTGTGCTTAACACCATACTTCTTAAGTAGGCTCTCAAAAACCTTGTTGATGAAGTGAGATCCACCGTCGCTTATCACAACTCTGGGCACTCCATAGCGTGGAAATATTATGTTCTTAAAGAGCTTGATCACCGGCTTGTGATCGTTGGTTACGCACGCTATAGCTTCCACCCACTTCGAAACATAGTCCATAGCCACTAAGATGTAACTGTTCCCATGTGAAGCTGGGTTAAAAGGTCCCATGAAATCAACGCCCCAGACATCAAACATTTCAACTTCAAGAATGGGGTTCTGAGGCATTTCATTCCTCTTGCTGATGTTCCCCATTCGCTGGCATGAATCACACTTTGATATAAACGCTTGAGCGTCCTTGAAGAGACTCGGCCACCATAACCCAGCTTGAAGTATCTTCTGAACTGTCTTGAAGGCTGCAAAATGTCCACCATAAGCAGAATCGTGGCAATGCTCAAGAACACCATTAACCTCTTGTTCAGCTATACAGCGTCTGAAAAGACCATCAGACCCCCTCTTGTACAGGTAGGGCTCATCCCAAAACTAGTGTGAGGCTTCCTTGAATAGTTTCTTCTTCTTGTAAGGATCCAAATCCTTTGGCACATCCCCACACACCAAGTAGTTCACCATGTCCGTATACCAAGGAAAATTCTCATCCTGCAGAGCACTGACTTCATCGAGTTGGCGCTTAACTTCGTAGCTTTCGCGCAGAACCTTCACTGCCATGAGCTGCTCTTCAGGCATTGTGATGAGGACATCAAAGCTAAAGAGCACTGAACCAGGAGTCTTGAGGAGGCGAGCATGAAGCTGAGGAGAGCTAAGGAGACAAGTGAGCTGAGCTCAGCTCAAGTGGAGGATAAGATCGAAATACCAAGCTCAATCAACACTTGGAGATCATACTCAACTCATCCAGAGTTAGCCACGAAGAATAATCAGCCAAAAAAGAGTTCATACGAAGAAGACATTGAAGATACATTCTGGCATATCTTCAATGGACCCGATGGAGACATGCGGCCACTCATCGAATCATTCCGACCCAACCAGGATGAACCAAGATGCAAATCCAAATGTTTTAGATTCCCAACTCATCATAGGAGCACGGCGAATTGGATTCGGTTCAATCCGAGATCAGAACAAGGAGTTATTGATTTTACAAATCGGGTAAACCGGAATATTCCCGATTTGGACATAGGCGCACTTATTGGAGGATTACGATCGAACCAGAAGGAGATAAGCTATAATTCGATTTGCTATGGAATCGTCACTCAACCAAGGATTTCGTCGAATTGGAATCATCCCAATACCGGTTTTGGCGTGGAAATTATTCAACTTCTAAACCGGATGATTCTCAGCTTGCCTTATTTGGAGGCTCACGGGTTTGATCACTTACAAACCAGACTTTGGCGACCAGGAGAGAGATCCAACCGTTCAGTAGAGACGTCAATGCATCTAGGAGAGTCATCCCACATCTTCCCATGCACCAGCACCCACAGAATCAGGCGGATTCCCATGCTTGTGAACTTTCCTTTTCCGGATGCATTCACACTTGGGGGAATAACTCTCCAACGGCTCTATTGTCTAAGCTGCTGCGTTTTGGAGACTTGTTCAATGAACCTAGACGTTCCAAGACATCACAGCTTTGCGCCGAAGCTGTCAAGACTCAAGGAGCCAAGACTTGCCTTGTTTGGCCTGATTTTGTCATCAAGCTCCAACGGCCATATTGTTTAATGTAGATTTTATTACCATTAGTTTTCTTAAGTCATGAGGACTATATAAGCTCTTTAGTTGTTTCATTGTAAATCACCCTTGATCATTGAAATTAATAAAGTATTATTCAGTTTACAAAAAGTCTTTCTTTTGTGTTGTTCATTAGAGTCTTAGGTGGATTCCTTTGCTCTTGTGTTCTTATCTTTAGATCCTAAGTGTGTGAGATACTTTTGGTCTATTGATCTGCAAGCTAAGATTGTTTGAGAGATTCAAACACTCTTGTTTGTTCATTGATTGAGTGAGTCAATCGCCCCTCCATTGATTGAGTGAGTCAATCGTCCATCATCACCTTCCATCTCGACGTCAACCCACCTTCCGCAAGCCATAAGCTTGGAATCTCTTGATCATCAAGTGATCTTAAGTTGGTGTGATTCCAATCTTATATCATCTGGTATCAGAGCTTCAAAAGCTCCTATCCATCAGGTTGTGTCAATCCAACCATTATCTTTCATTTTATGTTTTGTTATTTGATTTCCTTTAAATTGAAAAACACATAAAAATTTGTTTCTTGCAATTTGATTTCATTTGCTTCATTACTCTAAAAAGAAAATAAAAATAAAAAGTAGATTGAATTTCTTGTAGTTTATAATATTTTGTGTTATTTTCATAAAACCAGAAAATAAAATAAGAAATTTTCCTTTTTGCATTTGAATTTTCGGAATTCTAGTTAAAAAAAAAAAAAAAAAAAAATTGTTCTTTCCTTTTCTTATCTTTTGTGAAACGAGATCCTAAATCAACTTTGTCTCTTTACTTGCGAGGTACAAACCCTAAGCAGCCACCATGGATTCAAGTGAAGAAGATGATGAGTCCATCAACAATGAAGGCGAGTTTGATGAGTCCAGCCAAGGATGGTCTGACCAAGAAGCTGACTATGAGTCACCACCATGGCCAGGAGATTATTACTCTAACTCTGATTTTGAAGATGAAGCTGCTGATGGAGACCCTGAACCAGAGCCACCAGACTTTGACCACAACAGCATGAGCAATGAGAGTTGGTCTAGAGAAGAAGAAGGCGACCAAGAAGATGACTTTAGAGAAGATCATGAAGGATGGCCTGAAGAGACTGATTCTCAATTCAGTCTAGGAGAGGGAGGCCACGAAATTGAACCAGAACATGAAGAATTCAATCATGGAGAAGAACCATGGAGCCAAGAGGCGAAATCAGAAGCAAGTTATGATGGTGAATCAAGCCTTGAAGAACAACCAGAGCTTGAAAACATCTTTGGGGAACAAACCAACCATCAAGGCTATGAAGAAGGTGATGAAACTGATTCTCAAATCAGTTTAAGAGAAGCTGATGCTGAAACAGAAGAAGACTTCATAGAAGAAGCATGGGAGAGCGATCACAGCTCGGAGGTTGATCAAGAAGGAGCATGGCCTGAGGAAGAAGAACTTGACTCTTGTCAAGAGGAGCCATACTACATTTATTTTTCAGGTCACAATCAAGGACCAGAGGCTTATCTAAGATGGGAGAGAGACATGGAGGAATGGTTTCAAGAAAATCAAATTCCTCATGAAGAAAGGACAGCCATTGCCGAGCAAACTCTAGTTGATGAAGCCTACTTACAATGGGAGATAGATGCTTACCTCAGACTCGACTATGATCTACCAGACTACAGCTGGGAGGAGATGAAGCTATTCTTACGTAAAGAGTTTGTGGAGGAACCAGAAGCTGATCAACCATATTATCATAGGCCGTCAGTTCCCAACCAGCCAAGAAGATGGATTACGTTTACCTCACCAAAGAAGACTCTAACCAAAGCCCAACCAATGGTGTCTACCAAGGAGAAGAAACAAGTTCCCAAGGGAGCTCTAAAGCTAAAGAAAGTGGAAGCAAAGGTAGAGCAGAAACAGAGTAGCGAGAGACCTAAAGCTCAAGAGGAAGTTGATACCTTACAAAAGCCATCTGCAGCACCACATCAAGGTAAGTGTTCTAACTCTAAGAACGCTAAGGAGCAGACATGTTATAGATGTCATAAGAAAGGACACTTTGCTGTATATTGTCCCTCTAAGAAAGTATTGAAAGAAACATCACTAGAAGAGAAAATGGAATCACCTAAAACAAGTGAAAGTTTTGCTCAATCTGATTTGCTATTTCCCAATTCTAGTATCATGTGCTTGTCTTTGTCAAAAGGTTTTGAATCAGGACTAGGAAAGGAGGAAAAAGGAAAGAGGCTTCAGGCCACGAACTCAGCCTCTAAAGTCACTGATATCAAGTCAGAGATAATACTACCCTCACTTGGTAGCTTAGTAAGTAACAACTATGATCTCATGCAATATTGGAATAACATCCTAGTTAGACATAGTTTTACATACTCTGTTTTCAATGATCCCACTTCTAGTATAAAGCACTTGATCTTTTTCTTAAGTGTCAAGAAGGAAACAGGTGCTAGAGGAGTATGCACCAGTTGGACAGCTCAAGATGATAAACAAGTAGTCATCGCCAACAATGCGTTACCTCAAGAAGAGCTCAATGGCGACAACCAGTGTGAAAAAAGAGTTTTCACCAAGACAGCAACCTTACTGCTCAAAGAAGCCCGGAAGAAACCTTGGAGAGGAGTAATTGCTAGTTCACTGATAAAAGAGGAACCACCAGACACTCATACCTCAACCCACATACACCGCCAAAAATATTTTGGCCAAGGTAAGCTTCTAGACTCACATTTATGTAGAGATACTAACTTGCTCTATCTTGCTGCAGGAGAAATAGTTTCGAGGTCGAAACCTTTTCAAGAGGGTGAGTATGATGAGGACATCAAAGCTAAAGAGCACCGAACCAGGAGTCTTGAGGAGGCGAGCATGAAGCTGAGGAGAGCTAAGGAGACAAGTGAGCTGAGCTCAGCTCAAGTGGAGGATAAGATCGAAATACCAAGCTCAATCAACACTTGGAGATCATACTCAACTCATCCAGAGTTAGCCACGAAGAATAATCAGCCAAAAAAGAGTTCATACGAAGAAGACATTGAAGATACATTCTGGCATATCTTCAATGGACCCGATGGAGACATGCGGCCACTCATCGAATCATTCCGACCCAACCAGGATGAACCAAGATGCAAATCCAAATGTTTTAGATTCCCAACTCATCATAGGAGCACGGCGAATTGGATTCGGTTCAATCCGAGATCAGAACAAGGAGTTATTGATTTTACAAATCGGGTAAACCGGAATATTCCCGATTTGGACATAGGCGCACTTATTGGAGGATTACGATCGAACCAGAAGGAGATAAGCTATAATTCGATTTGCTATGGAATCGTCACTCAACCAAGGATTTCGTCGAATTGGAATCATCCCAATACCGGTTTTGGCGTGGAAATTATTCAACTTCTAAACCGGATGATTCTCAGCTTGCCTTATTTGGAGGCTCACGGGTTTGATCACTTACAAACCAGACTTTGGCGACCAGGAGAGAGATCCAACCGTTCAGTAGAGACGTCAATGCATCTAGGAGAGTCATCCCACATCTTCCCATGCACCAGCACCCACAGAATCAGGCGGATTCCCATGCTTGTGAACTTTCCTTTTCCGGATGCATTCACACTTGGGGGAATAACTCTCCAACGGCTCTATTGTCTAAGCTGCTGCGTTTTGGAGACTTGTTCAATGAACCTAGACGTTCCAAGACATCACAGCTTTGCGCCGAAGCTGTCAAGACTCAAGGAGCCAAGACTTGCCTTGTTTGGCCTGATTTTGTCATCAAGCTCCAACGGCCATATTGTTTAATGTAGATTTTATTACCATTAGTTTTCTTAAGTCATGAGGACTATATAAGCTCTTTAGTTGTTTCATTGTAAATCACCCTTGATCATTGAAATTAATAAAGTATTATTCAGTTTACAAAAAGTCTTTCTTTTGTGTTGTTCATTAGAGTCTTAGGTGGATTCCTTTGCTCTTGTGTTCTTATCTTTAGATCCTAAGTGTGTGAGATACTTTTGGTCTATTGATCTGCAAGCTAAGATTGTTTGAGAGATTCAAACACTCTTGTTTGTTCATTGATTGAGTGAGTCAATCGCCCCTCCATTGATTGAGTGAGTCAATCGTCCATCATCACCTTCCATCTCGACGTCAACCCACCTTCCGCAAGCCATAAGCTTGGAATCTCTTGATCATCAAGTGATCTTAAGTTGGTGTGATTCCAATCTTATATCACATTGAGTCATCGATTGGTACAGGATCATCGATCCTCATTCTGGAAAGATGGTCAGCCACTCCATTCTCAACACCCTTCTTGTCAACAATCTCCATGTCAAACTCTTGGAGAAGAAGTATCCACCAAAGTAGTCTAGGCTTGGTGTCCTTCTTAGCATAGATGTGTCTAAGAGCTGCATGATCAGTGTATACAATGACTTTCGAACCCACCAAGTAACTCCTGAACTTCTCAAAGGCAAAACCCACAGCAAGTAATTCCTTTTCCGTTGTGGCGTATCAGCTTTGAGCATCATCCATGGTGCGACTGGCGTAGTAGATCACGTGAAGCTTCTTATCTATCCTCTGACCCAGAACAGCACCCACAGCGAAGTCGCTTGCATCGCACATGATCTCAAACGGATGGTCCCAGTTTTGAGCCTGTACTATCGGGGCAGAAACCAGAGCTGCTTTGATCAAGTCGAACGCTTTCAAGCACTCGTCATCAAACGCAAATTCCGTTTCCTTGCAGAGCAACCTCGTCAATGGCCTAGCCAGCTTGGAGAAGTCTTTAATGAACCTCATGTAGAAACCTGCGTGACCCAGAAAACTTCTAATGTCCTTCACAGTCTTCGGAGGCTGAAGCTGCAACATCACATCTATCTTGGCTTTATCAACTTCTATCCCCTTCTCGGAAATCATATGAATTAACACGATGCCTTCTTGGACCAGGAAGTGGCACTTCTCCCAATTCAAGACGAGGTTCGTCTCTTCGCACCGCTTTAGCTCCCTGCACAGATTGAGCAAACATGAGGAAAAAGTGGAGCCATAGACGCTAAAGTCATCCATGAACACCTCCACCATTTCCTCTATTAGATCTGAAAAAATTGACGTCATGCAACGCTGGAACGTAGCAGGTGCGTTACAGAGACCAAATGGCATGCGCCTATATGCAAACGTGCCGTAAGGGCAAGTAAAGGTCATTTTTTCCTGATCATTAGGGTGAATGGGGAAAGCGTAAGTTTTCAATTTCAGCCCTTGAGTTTGGTTTTCGGTTTTGCTTGTATTCCCTTGTTGAAGCTGTCGAGTTGAGATGTATGCGATGTCGAGTCGTGTGTGTTGAGACTACGCGAAATTGAATTGGTTTAATTGACGCCGTCGAGTTGGTTGGATTCATTTAAATTGAAGCTGTCGAGTTGGTTGAGATGTATTTCGTATGCTATGTCGAGTTGGTTGAATACATTTTAAGTGGACACCGTCGAGTTGGTTGAGATGTATTTCGTATGCTATGTCGAGTTGGTTGAATAGATTTTAAGTGGACACCATCGAGTTGGTCAAGTCAGTCTTAGCTTGTCTCGCTTAAATGTTCTCGCCTCCTCTCTAATCTTGATTATTTGAGATGAATTGAACGGAATAGGAGCTGATATGCGATAGATCGAGTTAATAACGTGATAGTAAAGCTGTCGAGTTAGTCCAACTGTTCTTGCTGTGTGCAACTTGATAGCGTCTGATTATTAGGCTTATTGATTTGCGATGTCTGTTTCAAATTGATTATCCTGTTCTCGTTCTTTTTCTAACTCGATGGCTACACTCTATCACTTGGTCGAGTTTGCTATTCCACGGCATATTATTCAATAAACTCGACTTGAATTTTGAGTGACGCTGTCGAGTGTGTAGTATGGGGACTAATTTTTCCTTTGTCAACCTTTCAGGAAAAAGAAGATTAAGCGCCCTACAACGGAGCAAGTGGCCAGGCGACTCGCGCGAACCACGATTACGAGCAACAGAGACGATATTGCACAAGGGAAGAGACCAGTGGGAACAGAAGTAATTTCCAGTGACGATGAGGACGCTGTAGAGTCTGATCACGAACATGAGGAACAGAGCCACTCTGTAGAGTCAGATCACGAGACAGAGGATGCTGATAATCAGAGTTCTGAGAATGAAGAGGATGAGCTTGAAATCCGTGAAGTGGAAATTGTGCAGCCTGTCAGAAAGCAAACCCGCACTTCGGCTTCACAGCCGAGCCAAAAACAATTGCTGAAGATGTTCATGTCAATGCGGTTTGCTGGGACACGATTCCCTCACCAAGACACGCTGCGAGAGCTGGGATTAAAGAGAGATGTTGAGTATCTCATGGAGTTGTGCGGTGTAGCCACGATGATGAGCCAGGCATGCGGTGCCTTCAAGGACGAAACCTGTCAGTTCCTCGCATCTCTTGTTTTGCACTTCTACGAGGATGAGGGCGTTCTTGTTGATCCAAGTGCTGGACTTGGATATATTACTTTCACAGTGGACGGTGCAGAGTATTCACTCACAATGAACCAGCTAGACACGCTGTATGGTTTCCCGAGAGGACGAGGGCGCTGTCCAGAGTTCGAAAAAGACGAACTGTTGTCGCTCTGGAAGACAATTGGAGACAAGAAGGAGTATGCCTCTGCGAGTTCCAAGAGCGCTCAAATCAGGAGTCCGGTGATCAGGTACTTGCACCAATCCATTGCTCACACATTCTTTGCGAGAAAGATCACCGGAAACGTCAATGAAGGAGAGCTCCAATTTCTAGACACAGCAATTGGCCATGTCGCTGATTTCACATCTGATAGAATGGCATTGATAGGAGACACGTCTGACACCGGACTCACAGTGGTGCTTCTTGATCAGTTCCTATACTACAGAAGCTGGGCATCTAAGCTCTATAAAAGGAAGGTACAAGGAGAGTTGAGCATTGGTGGGCTGGTAACTCCGATCTTGGTAGCTGCTGGTATTGATCTGATGGGAAAAGAATTCAAGCCGAAGTGGATAGACATAGATTACCTCACCAAGACGGGTTTCCTCGACAAGGAGCCGATAGATGGACGTCACGCCTACAAGTTCTACCATCCTCTGACTAGCACAGAATTTTTATTTGCATTGCCGTGTGTTGAGTACACCAGGATCAGGGATGGGAAGAATATTGACTTCTGCCCACCGCCAGAGATGTGCTATGACACCTACATTCTGCGGACACCGCAGCTTCAGCAGTTAGACGAAGAGGTAGAAGCCAACAGCTCTGATCAGTTTGATTTTGAGGATTACACAGCACCAAGGCAAGGTGCTGCTGTAAAGGCTGCGAACAAAAACATTGGCCTTCTCAAGCTGTGGAACAAGTATCAGGGCAAGGCTATCAAGTCCTTGAAGGAAACGGTCAGCGAAATGAAAGAGCAGATAAAAGAGCTCCAGCGTAAGGTGAATGGCTCTTCAAGCAGAGCCGCAGAGGATGAAGGCGCGAGACCTGCAGTGATAGAGAGAAGCCGCTCTCTTATCCACGACACCACCGCCACGAGACAACATCATCCAACAGACCCGCCACGGGCATCTTCCTTTGAGCCTAGAGACCGAAGCAAGAAAAGGAGAGCTGTGCCATTTCCGACTGACGGTGGCACGACCTCAAGCTACAGAGTTGGTTTGAAAGCAAGGGAGTTGGTTTGTGTTTCAAAAGGGTCTAGTAAAGGTTTGGGAACTGTTTAAGAAAAGAAAAAGGGTTCTAAGTATAAAAGAAAAGAAGGCAAAATGCCTCAATTAGTTAAAATAAAGAAAAATTTTCCCTTAGTGATAGAATTCCCAAACCGCTAGATGTTACCATAAGATCACCTCTCCCTTGGCTAGTTTATTAAAGAAAAAGAAAAGAGCAATTGCTCCTCTGTGTCTAAAGGCGCAAAGCCTAAAGGGTAGTTAGGAGTTGTTCTTGATTTCTTATGGGGTTCGGGTGTTGACGCTGTCAAGTCGATGCTAGGTAGCTAGAGGTTCTGCTCTTGCACACTACAGGAAAAAAAGGTATTAGTAGCGCCGGAAAAACGCTATCTAATTATATTATAGCGTTTTAATAAACGCTATATCAGAGCCCGCGACCATAGGTCTGACACTTTAGGTAGCGTTTTTTGTCGATGCTACTGTAACTTTATATACGATAGCGTTTTAGTAAGTGCAATTAAATAACCTACTATAACACTTTAGAATTGCTATTAATAATATTTTACACAGCGTTTAAGAATTGTTATTTTTGTTATTTTAATAGCACTTTTTCAAATGCAATCGTTATTACTGAATCACAATTCATTTGGGTTGTACACACGATTATGAAAACACTGCATTTAATTGAAAGAAGCAAATAACATAAGGTCATAACATATGATTCTACAAAGATCCCAACTCAACAATAGTATTACTTCAAATCTGAATTGTAACAAGTAAAGATAGTATGCATTACAACAAAATGAGTTTATCATTTGGCCAAGCCATCGTGGTTCCTATTGCATCTGCTATGAACTCAACTTCAGAATTTGGTCTCCATACTCTTGCACTATCAACCTTTGAAACCTCTACCCAAACCTTACTAGCATTAGGACCTAGAGGGACGAAATGTACCATGTCTGCTGGATCTGTAGAAGAAACACGACCTAGCGCCACTCTCTGTCCGGAATTATCATCACAGGCCAACAATATGCACTTCTGTTTTGCACATTTACTGGTACCAGTACTCTGACTACCACTCTAATAACACAAATATACAACACAATCAGCAAAATGACATCACAAGCAACTATCTAACACTTGCGGTATTAAAACATGAGAACATGAGTTAGTATAGTTTACCTGAGGTGAGTTTTTAGCTGATTCTTCCCTAGAAGGTATAGCAGCTAAACGTATTTTATCAACAGGCCATGCGATATTCCCAGTAAGTGCATCACCCATCACCGAGATCTCAGCACTTGGCCTCCATAAGAAAGCATCGGCTTTAACCACATTCAGGATCGTCACACTTGCAGCATTCGGACCCAGAGGAATATCATTGACCATTTCTTTTGGGTCAGTTGAACACAATATACCCTCAGCAACTAGGACTTCATCTAAATGCCAATCGAAAATGTGCACTTTTCCAATTGATGAAGTTGTAGCCTATGAATAACATATTTCAACCTATATTAGTTATATAATCATTGACTTTCCAAGTTAAAGAAGTTAGGTCTGCAATTACCTCTGATCCATTATTGTTGGCTCCATCAGGTGATTCACTGAGTTCGTCCAAAATGACCTTGTCATTAGGCCATGCTATTTTCACTCCTACAGCTTGCCCAATCGTGACAATACTTGGCGTAGGTCTCCAGACATTGGCTTCTGACTTGACTGCATATTTGACAATAACAGCAGCCGCATTTGGACCTAGTGGGATGCGACCAATCTTGTATGTTTGTTCTGCAGTGCAGAATTCTCCTTCTCCAACGACAACATCTTCAGACGAGTACCAATCTAGTAGCTGACACCTAATTCCTCCTTTGCTAACATCACTAAGCTCAGACTGCGAAACTGATTGAGAGCGAGCCTGACAGTTTGGCACAAGCAGAACATATTAGAATGCCTTATGTTATATATTGGGTTTCAAAAAAGGAAAAAACAAAGGGTTTGATTGAGATCGTACCTTTTTACCAGCTAAATCATTGACTACAAGGCGCAATTCTTCAAGTTTGTTGAGTAATTCTACTTGTGTAGCTTCAAGCTTTTGTACGTGTGAGTCTCTAGCCAGTAAAAATGATAACTTCGTAACAGTAGAACATGTGTGCAGGATTACCCAATCTCAGAGATGAATCATAGACAAACTTAGTTGCTCCTTGTTCATACTCAAGACTAGCCCTACCATTCAAAGATAACAGCAATCCATAGTTTATTATATGCAAATGTGTAGTAAGGAATCAAAGAAGATATGAATACAATAAGAATGTCGTACCTTGGTAACCAAACCCAAGCTTTATCCATGATACAACAGCTCCGTCGAAACGTGGATACAAGTATTTTGTCACAGATAATGCATTAAATCATACACTACACTGATCGAAAGCGTTAATCTAAGTGGAGAAATATATATACCTGTCGGATTTTGTTGAGAATCTAGATAATCTTCGCCGATTTCTTCCTGCATGTGAGATAAATCATTCCCAATTGGTCAATTAAACAAGCCAGAACCCACAATCAATTCAAAAATCTGACATTAAAATGATTTCACCTTCGATATGGGATTCACAGGAGGTTTTCCTAAAAACGAAGTGAAGGAGGCTCGAAAGCAACAAAATTAGTTGTATGGGTGAGTGAGAAAGAGGACAACCTTCGGATTCTAGGTTGAAGAGAGTAGCGAAATCAGCACAGTTTCTGGGTTTCTCGATCTACAGTAAAGGGTGTTAGAATCGATCGAATTTAACGGAGTAGAAAGAGAGGAGAGGAGGTGTTTAAGAGGTGTTCTTCCTGGGATTTCTCTGAGAGGAACTCAGATTGTGCAGAGATTAATTTGGGGATTAAAGAACACACAACCTAGATCGAGGAAGAAGATGAAAAGTTGAGATTAATTTGGGGATTTTATTTTTCGAGCTAAATTTTTCTAAGTGTCGCGGGTTTTCCTTTTCATTTTTCCGCCCAAATCTATCACAGCGTTTCCGTGTATATTTTGCTACTATAGGATGGAAAAGAGACCCGTGTAATACAGAGACTATATACCATAGCGTTTCCTAATAAAAAAACGCTATATAAGTTTTCAGGGTAAGTCTAATATAGCACTACTGAATAAACGCTATCTTTTAGTGCTACCAAAAGTCAATATTCTTGTAGTGGCATCATCCTTGGTTATTACTCTTAGCATTCTGCCAAAGCATTGTCATTCTACTGAGAGATCCCTGTTCTTTATACTGTTTCATGACTTTGAGAAACCATCTTTTTCTCTTGACCTTTACCTTGAGCCAAATGAGTTGCTGACTTGCATGTTTATGATTCATTGTTCACTTTAATGAATGTCAAAGGGATTTGCTGATAGGAATGCATTATTTGAGAGACTGTGAAGTTGGATTGATCATGTTAAACTTGAAACTAATTTTCGAAGAAGTAGCTATCACCTTGCTGCATTTTAGAACCGTGAACTTGGACATCAAATCGTTTTTGCTTGTTATTTTTGGCTGTATCAACTCGTTTTCAAACCTCATCCCTTTCGCTATTCTTGTTTGTTTGCTTGAGGGCAACCAAAAGATAAGTTTGGGGGTGTTGATGTACACATATTTATCCTTGTTTTAGCATCATTTATTCATCACTTCTGCAATCATATAACACCACATTATCACGTTTCACTTCCATTTGCATTCACTTTCCGCACTTCGTAGCGTTCGCATAAGCATTGCACGTTTCGTCGCATTTGTGTTTGTTATCAGGTACATTTGGAGCTTTGGAGGATGCCTTGAAGATGGAGGATGATTGCCTGATCAAGCAGTGATGAAGAGGAGACTGGAAACGACGGCTTGGAGTACAAGGAACAGTCAACTCGACGTAGTCCAGACATGCACGTCGAGTTGGCACATCGAGTCGGAGCCAAAGGTGCAACCTTTAGGGGCACTCGACGAGTTCCACACATGCACGTCGAGTTGGCACATCGAGTCGGAGCCAAAGGTGCAACCTTTAGGGGCACTCGACGAGTTCCACACATACACGTCGAGTTGGACGTCGAGTCCACACACGCGTGACCTATTTTACCTTTCTGTAACCTAAGTATAAGTACTCTGTAACGTTCTTAATGCTAATTCCTTCTTGATCATTTGGAATCCGAAGCTAGGCATTTCAGCACCCAGAAGGTGTTTGATGAAATGGCTGAACCAGCTTTTACAAGAAATTTGCATATCATACCTAGGATACTAGCATTTTTTATTGCACTTTAGCATTTGCGAACTGATTCCTAATGCTTGTTGGTGTGGATTTCGCCATGAGAGTGGGTCAGGAACACACACCAACTCGATAGCTTCTGCCACGAGAGTGGAATAGCTTGCGATCGAGTTCGCAGCCAAGGGAACAGCTCTGTCTGAGTTTTGTTGAACACAATAGTGTTGACCATGGATCTTCACTAATCTAACCCATCCTTAGGATTCTAAGAACACTACTCAGAATCCGACTTCATCAAGTCAAACTCGGAAAGCTGTAAAACTAGCATCAGAAGATAGACAGAAAGGAAGCAATCAATTTCAAAGAAGGAAGCAAGCACAAATTGATTAAAACTTAGAAGGAATCTGGAAAGCAAATCAAGAACACTACAGAGGCGATTTTGTGTTTTCTGAAAGTTAAAAGCAGGAATAAAAATTAAGATGGTTCTAATCTCACATTACAGAGTACTTATACTTAGGTTACAGAAAGGTAAAATAGGTCACGCGCGTGTGGACTCGACGTCCAACTCGACGTGTATGTGTGGAACTCGTCGAGTGCCCCTAAAGGTTGCACCTTTGGCTCCGACTCGATGTGCCAACTCGACGTGCATGTGTGGAACTCGTCGAGTGCCCCTAAAGGTTGCACCTTTGGGTCCGACTCGATGTGCCAACTCGACGTGCATGTCTGGACTACGTCGAGTTGACTGTTCCTTGTACTCCAAGCCGTCGTTTCCAGTCTCCTCTTCATCACTGCTTGATCAGGCAATCATCCTCCATCTTCAAGGCATCCTCCAAAGCTCCAAATGTACCTGATAACAAACACAAATGCGACGAAACGTGCAATGCTTATGCGAACGCTACGAAGTGCGGAAAGTGAATGCAAATGGAAGTGAAACGTGATGATGTGGTGTTATATGAATGCAGAAGTGATGAATAAATGATGCTAAAACAAGGATAAATATGTGTACATCAATCTCCGATCTGCTTTCCGATCTTCAACCTCAGGTCACAACCTGGCTCTGACACCAATTTGTGCAATTAAATCCTTATCAATTAAGAATTGAGCTCGACCTAACTCGAATCAAGATCTAATCGGAGCAAAGATGGAAGAACGGAAAAGTAAAGAGAGATACAATTTGATAACCCAGGAGTTCGTTGTCTACTCTCCTGGGGCACAGCTTCGCTGGCAAACTTCACTATAACCACCGTTACAATCTCGAGCTTCTTCTTCTCCGTTACAATCTCTTGATCTCTCTACTTCTCTCAATCCGTTACAATTAAAATCCTCACAAGAGATAACACCGTCGTTTACAATATGTGAAGTGTGCCTTTGATTGAACCGGATCGGTACGAGGACACAATCCACACTTTTAAATCTCACTTGAGAGACAGAGTCAGAAATTCTATGTCAAAAGAACTTAAAGATACACAAGTTAGGATCAGTGGAGCAAAAGTTAAAACATAAGAAAGTTTCTATCGTTCTTGATCATGTCGATGATCTGGAGCTACTAAAAACCTTGGTGGGAGATAATGGATGGTTTGGATCGGGAGCAGATTTATTGTGATTACTCAAGATATACAAATTCTAAGTCTCATAAAGGGTTAACCATACAAATAAAACCAAGAATGTCCAAGAAATTTAAAAGCGCTTCAAGTCACGAGTCCAAAGTATAAGCAAATTGCCTAACTTGAGCAGTCACATTCACAATAACTATGATAGTATGACCTCTAGTTAGGTCTTTAAGATATTGAAGACCTAATTGTCAAGCCGATTGAACGTTTTATGATATTATGACCTCTAATTAGAACCGCTCTAAACTAGACCTGATTCTGTCAAAAATGCATATCAATCATACACATTAATTTTCAACATTAACTAGATATAACTTACTACAACCAAACAAGAATAATATCCCAAAAAAATAAACCACATTAACTATTGGAAGTATGAAGATGCAAAAGTCAAGATAATATAATCTAAGTGTAAAAAGAATAACCGATGGAAATTGAAACAACCAAGCTTTTATTTTATTTTAATTTTTATAAATAGCCTGAATTAATATTTCTATAAATATTAATTTTCAACAGCTATCAGAAACATCAAAGCAACAATGCGGAAGTCTTAACCAATAATTTTCATAAATCAAATAATCAGTTCAATTCAACAATGATCAATTCCAGAACAATAAGATAAAACTAGCAACCTAAACACTAGGTTCGCTAACAACTTAGACAATAAAATCAAATCCTATCATCCTCTTTTTCGGCCTTGATTCTGCGATCACACTTTTTTTTTTTACATGCATCACAGAAAAAGAGATGCGTAAGTATTAACATAAATACTTAATGAGGCCATCACCCCGCCTATAGGCCAATTACGCAATTCTAGACAGTACCAGCATAACAACAATACACAACAATATCTTCAACAACAATTGACAATTAAAACAATTAACCACAATTCAAACACGAACAACCACTCGCGCAAAAACAACAGTGTCACCGACTCGCAGTGACGAAACCCAGAACAACGAACAGCACGATAAACACCAATTAACACCACAGCAACTCCAATACACGATCAAATACACTAATTCAACAAGAACACAATATGAACTCATCATAGCAACTCAATAACAATCAAACTCTAGGAATTACGGGCCTACGGTCACGCACTCAACTCGACAAAGGATTAAAACAGAAAAAGGAGAGAGATGACAATGAACAACGATGAACGGCACTTCGATCTGACCCAAAAACTCCGAAAACTCTCCAAAATTGCCTCATGTTCTCTCTAGAACTCAACTCTCGAAAACTGTGTCAAAACAGACGTCTGCTCATCTTTTATTCAACGAAATAGGGCTTCCTCGCCCAAAACCGACCAAACCGGCCACTTATCGATTCGACTCGATTTTTCCCTAACCGGTGTCGACACCACTCGAACCACTAAAACCGAACAAAAATCTAATCAAACCGTGATTGATTCCCAATAACCGGTATTGACCGACACTCTTCATTGGTGTCGCTCGACACCACCTGTGAAACTTTTCGGTTTAGGGATGTTACAGAAATCAAGATCATACTCGGTCTTAAAGAAGAATGAGCAATAAGACGATGATAATCAAGATCATACAATGATTGACATCTAAGTGTACCAGAAGATATATCAGCAAAACTAGTATCAAAATTTAAATTGTCCATTTTGGGCTAGAGCTGCAAGATATATGTTTTTTGAAAGGTTACAACTGAATTTACCTGAACTGATAACACGACAGTTTAGTTTAGCAATCACATGTGATGTTTCTTAGAAACATAACCTAAGAAATTGTCATAAATGTTCTGTAAAGGTAACTCTATACATTACTCTTGGTCTGGTAACAAACTGAAAACCAGATTTTGTACACAGATCTCTCAATTTGGAAGCTGAGAAGAATCTTCAAGTCTAACAACTATTAAAGCAAACTAAGTTCCTAGAACCGAAATATTGGACACAGAATAAATTTAGCATGACTTAAAAGATAAGAGAATATCAGAGCACTTGTTTCACATACCTACAATGGAGATGACCATATTGGAATTGACAGCAATCATAGCAGTTTTACTAAAAAGATAAAACAGGTATTAAAATCAAGAAAGACCATCACCATCAGACGTTCTAAATAAACACAAAGAGACCAAGTGACAGACACTAGTCATAACGTAGATATTTTTCAATCATTGTATTGTATGAACTGAAACAAACATGTACAATCTATAAAAACTAACACAACAATCATCTATATAAGAGGCATGATGCAGAATGCTAGAATTGCTCATATAACAACCAAATATAACTATAAGATCTTGAGAATGTTATGTAAAGGTAACTCTATACATTACTCTTGGTCTGGTAACAAACTGAGAACCAGATTTTGTACACAGATCTCTCAATTTGGAAGCCGAGAAGAATCTTCAAGTCTAACAACTATTAAAGCAAACTAAGTTCCTAGAACCGAAATATTGGACACAGAATAAATTTAGCATGACTTAAAAGATAAGAGAATATCAGAGCACTTGTTCCACATACCTACAATGGAGATGACCATATTGGAATTGACAGCAATCATAGCAGTTTTACTAAAAAGATAAAACAGGTATTAAAATCAAGAAACACCATCACCATCAGACGTTCTAAATAAACACAAAGAGACCAAGTGACATACACTAGTCATAACGTAGATATTTTTCAATCATTGTATTGTATGAACTGAAACAAACATGTACAATCTATAAAAACTAACACAACAATCATCTATATAAGAGGCATGATGCAGAATGCTAGAATTGCTCATATAACAACCAAATATAAGTATAAGATCTTGAGAATGTTCTGTAAAGGTAACTCTATACATTACTCTTGGTCTGGTAACAAACTGAAAACCAGATTTTGTACACAGATCTCTCAATTTAGAAGCCGAGAAGAATCTTCAAGTCTAACAACAATTAAAGGAAACTAAGTTCCTAGAACCGAAATATTGGACACAGAATAAATTTAGCATGACTTAAAAGATAAGAGAATATCAGAGCACTTGTTCTACATACTTACAATGGAGATGACCATATTGGAATTGACAGCAATCATAGCAGTTTTACTAAAAAGATAAAACATGTATTAAAATCAAGAAAGACCATCACCATCAGACGTTCTAAATAAACACAAAGAGACCAAGTGACATACACTAGTCATAACGTAGATATTTTTCAATCATTGTATTGTATGAACTGAAACAAACATGTACAATCTATAAAAACTAACACAACAATCATCTATATAAGAGGCATGATGCAGAATGCTAGAATTGCTCATATAAGATCTTGAGAATGCATGTCACTATGCATGTTTGGAACGAGAGCCAAAGTTTTAGAGCATAACGCAAAACAAATACATCCAAGTATACATTCAAATTTCATGGAAACGTTTACCATAATCTGCAGGATTCCTGCTTACACTGAACATAAATATCTATTGGAGACTCTAATATATAACCATTTCGTAAAATGAATAGAAACACCAAAACAGAGAATAAGTATTTTCTAGTCAAAAGAGATACATAAATTTTAGATTTAAAGAAACTATACGAACATAATCTGTAAGCGTTTCCCTTACATTCAGAATAAGTACATACAAGACTAAGATATATCCATTTCATAAGATGAGAGACCTTATGTGAATACAAGCACCAAACAGAGAGAATAAGTATTTTTGAGTCAAGAGATATTATTGGCACAAGGAAAACAAAATATAACGTACCAGTTTCATAAGTAAAATCTACTGTTTTATCAGTGAATATTAGCAATATGTTTCTACAATCTTACAGATATTAGACCAAAGTTAATAATATAACTATAAGATCGAGAGAATGTCAGTATGCATGTTTGGAATGAGAGACAAAGTTTTAGAGCATAACGGAAAAAAAATACATTCAAAGTATACATTATCAAGGAAACTTGTACCATAATCTGCAGGATTCCTGCTTGCACTGAAAATAAATATCTATTGGAGGCTCCAAGATATAACCATTTCGTAAAATGAATAGAATCACCAAAACATAGATAATAAGTATTTTCTAGTCAAAAGACATACATACATTCCAGATTCAAACTAAATATACGACCATAATTTGTAAGAGTTTCCATGACACTCAGAATAGAATAAGATATATGATATACCCATTTCATAAGATGAGGTACCTTATGATGAATTCAAGCACCAAAAGAGAATAAGAATTTTTGAATCAAGAGATATTGTTAGCACAATGAACACAAAAACCAGACGTACCAATTTCAAAAATAAAATCTACTGATTTTACCAGTGAATATTAGCAATACGTTTCTACAATCTTACGGATATTAGAGCAAAGTTAATAATATTTTTAACTTAATTCGTGATTTTCTTATGTACTAATCTCAATTTATCAAAAAAAGGTTCAGCATAGCATATACCCGATCACAAAATTTTGTTGCACTTAGAAGTCTCCTTGGCGTCGATGAGAGAAGTACATGCGTGAGAAAATCAATATTAGTCTTTATAGTTCAAGTTGTTACAAAAATATGCTAACACTTATAGATCTCCTAAAGTTCCAAGCACCTGTCGTGTGGAAATCAAAATTAGTCTTTACTTCACAACATATGCTTCTCTTACTTGTCTTTTTCATATACTAATTACAAGCAACTTTGAAAAAACACATACCTGTTACAGGAGTCTGCTACACTTAAAATCTCCTCGTAGTCTCTAACAGTTTGAACGCCTTATGAAGCACATACCTGAAAAAAACCCAGAATTAATTAGTCTTTTACTCACGTAGAAGCTTTGGTGATAGTGTAAACAATTGGCGTGGGTAATCAAGGGACTCTGTTTTCAGTTATTAGTCTTTGTCTTAAGACTTTAATTAATCAGTTCATGTGAGACTTATAGAAGCCTTTATTCCAACTGAAAACAGACCCAGTCTTTGTCTTAAGCCTTAACATTGGACGTTCAATGTAACATGACTTCTCCATCCAACAAGACTTCTTCAAGCCATTAGGCATCGTCTTTGTCTTTGACTAAATGCCTTTTTAAGCCGTAGGTAATCAAGGGACTCTGTTTCCAATTCTTAGTCTTTGTCTTAAAGACTTTAATTAATCACTTCATGTGAGACTTATAGAAGCCTTTATTCCAACTGAAAACAGATCCAACTCAGTTCACAGTCTTTGGTTCTTTGCCTTAAAGACTTTTCATAAGCCGTGGGTACTAGTAGTGAAGTAATGAATCCGTTTCAGTTCAGTCTTTATCTTAAGACTTTCATAAGCCGCGGGTACTTAGTAAAGCAACGGATTCACTACTTTCACAAAAGCCGTGGGTACCAAAGTAAAGTATAGACTCTTTCAGTTGTTTTAGTCTTTGTTTTACACACTTTTTCATAAGTGTGGTCGTTTCTTATAAACTCAAGTCTTTCACTAAAGACTTTTAAGCCGTGGGTAAGTATAGACTCTTTCAGTTGTCCTAGTCTTTGTCTTAAACACTTTTTCATAAGTCGTGGTCGTTTCTTTCGTTCCAAGCACAAACCCATAGTTTTTCGCTAAAGACTTTTTACCCGTGTGTTTTATTTTCCATCCCCTAACTTCCTTTGCTTAGGCATGCACTACCAAGCAATAACAAGTCTTTCTTTGCCACAAGCCTTTTTAACCGTTAGTCACTTTCTCCATCCAGCAAAGCCAAAACCAATTTATTGGCCGAGGGACCTAGTTAGTAGAGTAGTGAATCCCTTTCCAGTCTTTGTCTAAAGACATTTATAAGCCATAAGCATCAGATTCACTACTCTCACCAAAGCCGTGGGTACCAAAGTCAAGTATAGACTCTTTCAGTTGTTCTGGTCTTTGTCTTAGTGACTTTGTCATAAGCCAATCTTTCAGTTGTTCTGGTCTTTGTCTTAAAGACTTTTCATAAGCTTATCTTTCAGTTGTTCTGGTCGTTGCCTTAAAGACTTTTTCATAAGCCAATCTTTCAGTTGTTCTGGTCTTTGTCTTAAAGACTTTTTCATAAGCCAATCTTTCAGTTGTTCTGGTCGTTGCCTTAAAGACTTTTTCATAAGCAAATCTTTCAGTTGTTCTGGTCTTTGTCTTAAAGACTTTTTCATAAGCCAATCTTTCAGTTGTTCTGGTCTTTGTCTTAAAGACTTTTTCATAAGCCGTGGTCGTTTCTTCCATTCCAAGCAACAAACCCATAGTCTTTCAAAGACTTTTAAGCGGTAAGTTTTATTTTCCATACCCTAACTTCCTTTGCTTAGGCATGCACTACCAAGCAATAACCAATCTTTCTTTGCCTCAAGCCTTTTTTTAACCGTTAGTCTCTTTCTCCATCGAACAAGCCAAAACCAATTTAAAGTCTTGAGACTTTTTATAAGCCGAGGGTACTAGTTAGTAAAGTAGTGAATCCGTTTCCAGTCTTTGTCTAAAGACATTTATAAGCCATAAAGCATCGGATTCACTACTCTCATTAAAGCCGTGGGTACCAAAGTCAAGTATAGACTCTTTCAGTTGTTCTGGTCTTTGTCTTAGTGACTTTTTCATAAGCCAATCTTTCAGTTGTTCTGGTCTTTGTTTAAAGACTTTTCATAAGCCGTGGTCGTATCTTCCATTCCAGGCAACAAACCCATAGTCTTTCACTAAAGACATTTAAGCCGTAAGTTTTATTTTCCATCCCCCAACATCCTTCCTTAGACATGCACTACCAGCCCATACATCACAATCTTGAGGCAACGGGACAATGTTCCCAAAATAAGAATATGACATAACACTATTAGATTAGTGTCTGCCTGAGATCTTTTCGGGTTTGAAAAGGAAAAAGAAAACCAAAACAAAAAGCGCACATAATCCCAAAACAAGAATTGGTAGAACATTACGATAATGTCTACCTAATTTCTTGGGTTTGATAAAACCAAAAATAACAAACAAAAAACTTTGAAATCTTGTTGTTGAATCAAAAACAAAACCAGTTAAAAGGAATCAATTGCTTAGATAAAGAAAGAAACTCACCGAAGATATAGTGATCATAGTGTGTTTGTCCTGCAGCAGAAACAACAGAAACAGCAGCAACAGACGCGAAAACCAAGGCTTGTAAGTTTCCTCCTCCATGACCCACTCAAAGCGGTACTATCATCTGTTGTTCAGAACAAAACCATAAATAGAGGACTTTTGTGACATTATAAAAGAAAATGAATTTAAGAGAATGCCTGGGAATAACGATTGGGAGGTTCAACACTCCTATAACCAAACCTACATTGAGAACAAAACATAAAGATGATGTAACCATTTGGGATTCCTGGATCTAAGACTTAAACACAAAGCTATGAATGTAGTGAAGAAGATATGGATATTTTAACAGACCTTGACCGCCACCGGAATCACCAGTGACTTCTACTGTGACAATTTATGTGATCTGCGCACAAAAGATTGTTTTATTTTATCAGAGAATTGTTGCAACAAAAATAAAGAAAAATTCGGGTTTAGAGAAAACACATATAGCTAGAGGAAAGTCAATGAGTGAAACCACGGATACGGCTGCGAATGTTGTTTCGTACCCATATAATAGTTAATCCGTGAGAGACATCAAGCTAATGACCCTGTTCCTGCCATGCAGACAGATACAATAAAATTGCTCAGAGCCCAAACCACCATCCGCTGACACATTGGTTGAGACAAGAATGAGCTGATCCAAAGAACAACCTGTGGAAACAGGAAAAAGGAAAATTCAAGACCAGGCGAGTGACTGAAGTGCACACACTAGTTTAGAAGCGAAAACCAGGTTACAATCTTACAGAGTTTAAAAGCAAACCAAATGCACCTTCAGGGACACCTTGACCATAGAGACTTCTACGAGCAAACTATCTTTTGTTCATGGAAAGAAAGGGAACCATGAAGCTGCAAGGAACAAGACATCAATCAAAATTTGAAGGAAAGATGTTGATGACTAGTATTGACCATAGTTTTATATTGACACTCACCCTTGTAAGAGCCATGAAGATTCGAACTGAGTGCATATCAGGAGGCCATCAATGAAGGTCTCATCTTTGACTTGCCAAGCTGGCAATTTTGAGTGTTCAAAGGCTGGATATTCTCACCTACAACATCAAAGCCACAATAACAAGTGAAGGATGTGTAGGATCCGCATCAAGAGAAAGATTTCTGGAAAGGAAAACCGAAAAAGATGAAGAGACCCACATGTGTTTTATGAGACCCACATGCGTTTCTCAGGCTCAAGATGCCATGTGAGTTCTTCCACAGTTTCTCTTCCAGCGTGCAGAAAATATGAAGGCATCATTGCTTATGTCTCTGTGTTCAAGACAATCAAACGAAAAGTGCAATTTCCAGCTCCATTATCTAAAAACGCATCTAATCCCATTGTTTAAGCTTATCCCATTGTTACGGTTTCCATGTATACAGACATGAGCGAGAAGTAGAAATTTCACCATCGTAAGGCTCGCTCTCCATGCACTTTGTGTCTTGATCACTGCTTTCTTCAGCTTCTTGTAGTGAGACTCGGCCAGGAATTTACGGCAATGCTTCTGGCTAGACCAATGTAAACCCTGCAAAGCTCATTAATGAAAAGCAAAACAAAGAGACATGTTATCTTCCATCAATTTTTCCATTAAAAATATATATATATATATAGATTTAGCCACCTAAATCACTATTGTGACAAAGCCACATGATTCGATTCGATTTCTAAGAGCGTAGGTTTAGCAATAGATTGTGAAATATGAATCTGACAAGAGTGCATAAGCAGATTCATGCGTTGGGAAAATAAATATACCGCTTACCAAAACAAACATGCGATTAATTTCAGAACACCAACGAAACGAGGAAATCCGAACACGATAACAAATATCACTGCCAAAAAATTGAACTCCGAACACGATTAGGAAAACTGAAAACGCTAAAATTAACACCAAGAAAGTACAAAACATCCGTACGATTACAGAAACTTAGAAACCCTAACCAATTCGGCGACGACGAGCGAGAAACCCAACCAATTCGGGTTGGTTTTCAGGCGGAATCAAAGCTAGTAGGGTACCTTAAAAACAAAACGAAAACTCCAATATCGGAGTTTGAAAATTTGGGAATCCCAAGATCGCGATCAAATATTACACCAAATATAGAAATTATCAAATAAAATTAACGATTTTCGGAGATCGAATCACTTACAAATCTAAGGATGTAAATGGGTTTTTCGTTTTTGCAAATACTCAAAGAGCCGATCGAGAGAATTCTTCAAAGAAAAACAGAGAAGAGAGGAAAAAATTTGAGAGATACTGTGAAGAACTGGGAAAGAAAAAAGGAATTGGGGGACAAAATGATCTTTATGTATCGCTGCGTGACAAGTACGCGTTGTCTTCTTAACGGTTCTATTCTTTTAATTTGTGAGTCGGTTTTATTCAGAAAATCACCAAATGGAACCGGTTTTGCATTTTTCAGTTAAACCGAACCGGCTCTATAATTTCCAGCAATGATTAAATTTTAAAGTTAACGAAAAATGGTAGTGGAACTATTTTTAACTAGCAAGACCTTCATCATTAGCAAACAACGTCGTTCATGACGTTTCCTACACTCACATAAAAAACAGTACAACATAACTCAACACCACCTCAGCCCCATAAAAACAAACCAGCTTCCAACAATTACAAAGTTCATATCGACTCTTCTTAAGACACTCCCATTTCCTTCTTAAGACTCTTTGCCTTCTATACTGAGATTAAGAAACCAAATGGTTGGATCAAAATCAAGAAGGCTATGAAAGTTTTTTCCTTGGGCTTATATTTTCTCTGTTTGCATTTCTTCTTCATCATTGGGCTCATATTTCTCTCTCACTGTTTAGTATTTTAGTTTCAGTTTGGTGTCATTTTTTTGATGTTTTAGAAGTGTATATTTAGGAGGTGTTATTGGATTGTGTGTTTTATTAGATTTTAATGTATTTGGATTTGGATGTATTTGGTTTGGTTTTGATTAATTCACACAATCCATGATGAGATTTTATTGTATTGTTGTAACGTGTTTTGATTTATTTCTAGGTATTTCCAAAACGTTTTCAATAAAAAAATTCAAACTCTGGATAGTTTAGGGTTCTTCAATTTTTTTGATGGAAGTCAAAATTGGGTTTAATATCCCAAGTCCATATGCCCATACTATATATTTCAACATCAAATATATTGTAATCAAGGAGGATTTGTGTTTTCTTAGAGAAACGAGAAAACAAAGAGTGAGATAAAAATGGAGGAATAAAAGAGAAATTCAGACTTGGATGGGCAACTTGCTGTTTCGTCAGATCATGGTTTCGTCATTGAACGAGGCCATTACATGAAGAATCAAAAAGGGAAGAGGGAAGAGGGAAGAAGATACGAGGAAGAAGGGGATTTCAATTTTTATTGAAGAGGAAGAGAGTAGAAATTTGGGTTTTATTTATTTTGTGGTTAATAATACCCACGTAATCTCAAATCAGGAGTACAAATGATTGTATTTGTTTTGTTCATGATTAACTTAAACAAATACATCGAAATCAAAATGTAATGAAATCTGATGGATATTGAATAACAGCTGTTTTTCATGTATTTTAAACTACATCAATGAAATACTCAATCCAATAACAACAGTTTTTATTGTATTTTGCCAATTACACTATTGAATAACACTTGTTTTTGGAATACATTCAATTACAATAAAATACAAGATCGAATAACACCACCTTAGTATTTTAGTTTCAGTTTGGTGTCATTTGGCTCATATTTGATTATGCCTTTGATGTTCCTTTTTAATTTAATTTTGTTTCAGTTTTAAAGGCAAAAGAGTACATATAACAAAAATTTATAAAGACTTTAACTTTGGAGAATTTGAGGATTTTGGAGCCTCTATAAAAAAGTTTATAGGTTTTTGAACACCTTATTTTTGCTTACATATTGAAATGTTAAGAGTAAAAACATATCATTTTTTAGTTATAATGTGAAGGGTTTTGTCATGGAATAAATAATTGAGGAGTTTCCATAAGATCCATGAGGGGTTTTATTAGTAAAAAACCTTAAAAAGTTACTAGTAGTGTTTTTCTTTCAGAGTCCTTTCAATTTATATGTTCAACCCTTATTAGACAATGCAATCAGCCAATCACTATGCATAAATTAATTCCAACTAAAAAGTACAGGGAATAAGATTTTTTGTATCATATAACTCTTAACAGTACGCCCGGTACTTTAACATGTACCCGAAAACGGAACATGCTCTGACCCGAGAAAACCGACCCTAGTCAGGTTCAGGTTTGCCAAACTAACTGATCGGTTTTTATGTAGATTTGAATTCGGATTCGGTTCGGTTTACACCTGATAACCGAAGCAATACCCACAAATCCACCATTAGCAAATAACCACATATTTTACATAACCCAAAACCTAAAACGACCTCCTCTTCAACTCTTACACAGCTTGTCGGTTCCGATTTCCCGAAAACCTGCAAAAATTGAAAACCCTAAATGACTAGATCCCCAAAAAAAAATTCACAATTTGGAAACCACCACAAATACAAACCTTCGAAGCTTCTTATCGTCTCCAGACTCTCCACCAGAAATGTCGACACATCAATCACAGGTACTGTTAATTTCATAGCTTCTCATCGTCGCTCTACACCAGAGCTATGATTTGGTGTCTGTTAATTTTTATTTGTTTTTATTTTAGGTTCTTATGAGTTTTCAAAAAGTTTGTTTCTTATTATTAGTAATTTATGTTTGTCAAGACTATGTAATACATTCATGGTGGATTTATGATTACAAATCAACGAGTTGATATTTTTATGATTTCTTAACTTGTCGAGAACTATAGTTAAATCACCGTGTTCTTATTTCGTAGCTTGATTTTGTTTTAAAAATTTTGATTACCTAGTCGTCATCTAATCTTCTTGATGAATTTGGGTTGAGGTTCGTCTGGTGTTGTCTCATGATGATAATATAGTTGACTAATAGTAGGTTTGAAGTTTGAGTTATTTAATTTGGTTGTATTATTTGATCTGTGGTAAAAAAGATCGTGTAGCTGATGTTGTATTCTTAACGGAATTAGCAAATGATTTTGAGATAGATTTGAGTTTCTTATGGTGGTGTAAATAATATTCTTATAGTATAGTCCAAGTAGTGTATTGTCCACTTACTGATTTTGAAAATGTGTAGTGTTTGGATAGTTGTTGTATTGTTTTTCTATGAGTTTTTACTCTTTTCACTTCATCGTATGTGGGTGTCGATTGGTATCTCTTCATTTGTGCTGTTTATCTGATGTTTTCAAATATCTTTCTCAGTGAAACGTAAAGAAGCTCGGTCTTTAAGGAAAGCGATAATTCTTAGCAAAAGATGGAGGATGAGAAACGTGGGATTAAATACTCCGCAAACTAATTTTCCATCTGCAAGTCAGCCACCTGCAGAGGTCAACGAAACCAACGTCAGAAAATCTACTGGCAGAAAACCAAAAGGTACCTTCTACCACCACCCCAACCAGTGTTTAATGGTTGATCTGTTCACTCTATATATGCAGGCACCTCATCACTAATCAACAAAGCTAGAAAACAGAACGTCACCTTCTATGACTGTAAGTGTCCATTACTTTTTAATATTTAAAAATACGTTGAACCAACTAAACAATTGATTCTTTGGTACAGGTGGCTGCGATATTTGCTCTTAATATAGTAATCCTGCTTGACCACACTACACATTGCTCTTTAACCTCAAATGATCACTGCCAACCATTCGTTGATGCTTAATCGTGACGTAAGTCTAATATCAATTTAAATGTTTCAGTACGGCGTAAAAATAGCAGAACCATGAGACGCGCAATCATCTTATCAAAAAGATCTACAAAGAGACACAAAGGTTCGCTCTACATCATACTACATAATGTTAAGAAGCAAACCACGTTTAGACATCAATCTACATATATTCAAACTGACGCTAATAACAAAAACACAGGTGAAGCTTCGACATTTGCACAACCCTTATCGCGACAAGAACGTAAACAAATGAAAGGTGCGTTCCTCCTACATCACAACATACATAATTTAAACGAGAAAAAACTTTTATATCTTACCTTCATTGCATTCGCAGATTCAATGGCAAAAGAAAACCCACTGCTACAATGCACCCATTGGAAGGCGCTGGTGTGGTATTCTGAAAAAAAAGGAGAGGATAGAAACGGGCCCCAACATTCACCATATGCTGCCAGCAAGGACGTGTCAAGCTACTGCCAATCAGACAACCGCCACCATATCTGCAAAACCTCCTGGATAACAACCCATCATTCCGACAGTTAATACGTATTTACAACTCCATCCTCGCGTTTACATCAATTGGAGCTAAAATAGACCAAAATGTGACTTCTAGAGAGGGGCCACCCGGTTTTAGAATACAAGGGCAGAATTACCATCGCATTGGGTCACTGCTTCCGCCTCCAGGTCAGCCACCAAAATTTATCCAGATGTATATTTACGACACAGAAAACGAAGTCTCCAATCGTATGAAGACAATGTCGCGAAGGACCTCCCAGAGAGAATTGAAGGAAGACATAGCTGCGGGATTGATAAAGATGTTGGATGAACACAATTGCCTGTGTAAATTCTTTAGAAAAGTGCGAGATCGATACAAGGCCAATCAAGTACAAGACCTCACTATAAGATTGGTAGGCCAGAAGGGAAAGGGGAAACAATATGATCTACCACAAGTGCAGGAAGTTGCGGGCCTCATCGTCAGTGATTTATCAGCCACAACTGGATATAGAGACGTAATTCTGCAGTTGCAATCAAATCACTTACAAGAGATAAGCGATGACCACCCTTTATTCATGAGTTTACAATACCCATTGTTCTTCCCTTACGGTGAGTATGGATTCCATCCTGAGATACCACATGCAGTCACACAAGATGGCGAGAGAAAGAGGACATTTACTAGTACACGAGAGTACTATGCCTATCAAGTCCAAACAAGACCCGCTGAAGGTATGACACTTATAAAGGGAGGACGTTTATTCCACCAGTACGCTGTCGATGCATACACAACCGTCGAGCAAGAAAGACTTCAGTGGGTAATAAACAATCAAGATCAGCTAAGAGCAGATTTGTACAACAATGTCTACGACGCAGTTGGAAAAGGTGAGACTGAAGGGAAAAAGTTTGGCCAGAGAATAATATTGCCATCCAGCTTTACAGGAGGGCCAAGATACATGATAGAAAAATATCATGACGCTATGGCTATATGTCGAACTTATGGGAATCCAACTTTGTTCATCACAATGACTGCTAACCCTAACTGGGAAGAAATAAAAGAAAGCGAGTCGACGGCGATTTCGTCGTTGATCGATCCTGCCTTCGACATAGTCGTTTTGAATCGCTCCATGAAGCTGCGAAGGGATTCTTCTTCTCCTTGGACCATATTCCACAGGTTAATTGCCGAGGCTGATCTCTCTATGAACATGGAGTACTGTTTAAGGAAGAGAGCCGTCAACTGTTGGAAGTTTTCGACCGAATTCGGCTCGAGGTTTAAGAACCAGTCCAGGGCCGGGCCCTTTAGGTACTCGGCGAATAATAGACAGAATCCAGCGTCCTTTTCTTCTGTGTTTCTGAATGTAGCTCGACTTAATGCGACTCGAAACGCGTTAATATGGTCTTTAGGATTGGCGGAGCCATCGTACTTCTGGATGCTCAATTTTCCTGGATCGTTAACCTTGGTGTTAATTATCCGAGCCGAGAAAGGCGTATGCTCTGCATCTTCGCATATCTGAGCGATTTCTGGTGCCGAGCTTAGTGCTCTATGGATTTGAGATCGAAGTAGCTTTGCCTCGTTATCAGATTTTTCAAGGCGAGCCCGAATTTCAGACAATTCGTCTCGGCTCATATTCAGCTCTCTGCTGGGAACATTTCTCCTTGAGGATCGCGGGCCTCGAGGGAACCGATCCTTGTTTTGAGTACCTTGGGGGATTGGTGTTCGTTTCTCAAGTAGGAGTCGCGCAATGGCTTCGGTAAACGTTTCAGAAGAAGGTACAGCAGGTGAGACATCCGTGCTCTGCTCGGCATTCTTAGTAGGTTGATTCGGATCATTAGTCAAGTCGATCGGGGCAGATTCTTCCTGACTTGATAGTATCTGCCTGAGCATTTCAGCCAATGATTCTGGGGTGATATCATTGGAGATCCGATCTCCCAGGTTAAATCGTATCGGGTTAATCGGTTGGGTATCCTTGCGCTTCGTGTTCCGCTTTTTCTCGCGGAGACGCGGTGGCGAATCATCTGGCTCGGAATTTGTCTCACTTCGCTCGGGAGTTTTTTCTTCTTCCTCTTCTTCTGTTTCGCCGGCTGGGGACTCGAAGGCCAGATTCTTTGGATCGAGTTTCTTTCGTCGCCTGGCGTCTCGTTCTTCTCTTTCCTTTAGTTGGGTGCGTAGATTCTCGAGCTCTTGAGTCAGCGTGCTGTTCAAGGCTCCTTGCTCTTCAGTTTGTTTTTTCAAGGCAGCGATCGTTTCTGTTTCCGTTTGACTTGCCGCCGAGCCTCCTTCGCGTTGCTGACCGGTGGGGTCGGTCTCGTCCAGGTTTGTATCCGTCATCTTGCTTCGTATTCCTTGTGTATGAATTCTCTTACCCCCTCCTTCTAGCGCCAAATTGTGCGAGCCGAAACTTGCGCAATATTACTTAGTTCGTTTTTAGGGAGAGCCGAAGAATCCTATTGATTAAATACGAAGATGACGAGCCGAAGATGGTTTTATCAGCTGTTATGCGAGCTGTTTTATTTATGGCGTGTGCCTTTGCTGTGGGTAAAAAGTGATCCCGAAAACAATTGATATCGGTTCCTATTTATATGTGAGTTGGAACCGACTTTACAAGATTAAAGTAAACTTTCCATTATGAAACTTTCCATTTCTGCTCGCGCCGACTTATGTTTATGGAAAACCTCGAATATGGGCTTTCTTCGATGGGCCTTGGCTCGAATCGCTCTGCTGGATGTTGGCTCGGCCCATCGATAAGTTCCTTCCCGGTTTTCCGGTTCGGTTGACGGTTCAGCCCGGCTCGCTTCGATCAGGCCGGTTCGAACAGCAATGCGATGGAGGGGAATCTGACCCCAACATCCATATGTGCTATGTGTATCTTCCAAGTCCAAAGATTGAAGCTAATCAGAAGAGCTAACACACCATAAAGAGCTAACATCCAAGTCCAAAGTTTCAAGCTTTCGATAGAAAATGATAATTCGGTAATTTGAAATACACTAAAAAAATCAGATTCTCCAATCAGCAAATTTATTATACCTGAGGAATCGTGTAATAGACATTGCTGACATGAGCAAGAACAGTAGCTTGCTCGTTGACAGCTTGAAGCCAATCAGGATCTCCATGGCCAAGAGCATTCACAGCGATTCCAGATGCACAATCCAGATACTCTTTCCCTTCTGCGTCGAACAATTTACAACCTTTTCCATACGATATCACCACCGGAGCACGCGCGTAGGTACCCACCAGAACTTTCGCCTCTTCTTCGATCACCTTCTGGCTCACACTCGGCTTTACCGATACAGCCGCTTGTTCCTCTGCGTTTGTCAATACACTCGCTATCCGGCCATGGGGATCATGGGTATGATCATGAGAATGATGATGCTCTGCAGTTTCAGAATCAGAGACTAATTAATAAAGGCTTCTTTCTCTCATGCCGTCTTTAAGGTAGAACCATTGACAAACTTACCATGTTCATCGTGGTGATGGTGGTCATGATCATGGTCGTGATCATGGTGATGATCTTCTTTATGATCCTCATTCACAGAGCTTTCGATTCTGGTAAAGCATAATTTAAGTAACAAACCAACAAAAAGCACCTTGATAAATGCATAAAGCTACGCGATACCAAATGAAATACTATTATAAGTAAAAAAAAGAGGCAGACCTCTCTAAATCAAAACCTCCAACGCCAAGAACATAATCCAAGTCAACGTTTCCACACTTAGTCCGTGTCATCTGGGCCATGCGGTTTATTGTATGCAGATAACCATAGCAAATACGTTAACGTGGAAGAAACATGGGCACAAGTAACATAGAATCATCTAAAGAAGAAGAAGGACCAACCTTTATGCGTTGCACCACCAAACTTAATTCTGGCTCACCAACAAGATCAGTCTGCGACAAAGTATAATCATTTTTCAGAACAAGAGCAGATAATACATTCCAGAGAATCATATATCTCTATAATACACAATAATAAAAAGTAAAAACATAGATCCATCACCATTTGTCCAAATGAAACTATTCGTGAATATAATTATCTTAGAGAGGACCAGCCTGAATTTTATGGTAATACATATTGAACCTAGCACAGATAACTAAAAACTATCACATTATCTTGAAGACAGTTATGGTAAAAACGTTGGTTACCTTATTAACTATAATACGATCTGCATAAGCTATTTGTTCAATTGCCTCATTGACAACACCTTTGGGTTTGACCTCATCTAGATGCAAACGAGCATGCTTAGCATCAACTAGCGTAACAACGCCATCCAGTTTGACATCATTGAAAATTTCCTCCTCCGCATAAAAGGTTTGGATAATCGGGACCGGGTTTGCCAATCCTGAAAGATAAATTCATACAAAAGATATTCATTACTCACTCTCTCCCCAGATTCTTTGAAAAAATCCAGAACGAGTAGCTCAAGAGCTTTCCCTACCTGTTGTCTCTATCACTATATGGTCAAACTTTCCTTTCTTCTTATTGACTAACTCTGAAATCATCCTCACAAGATCGCCTCTAACTGTGCAACAGAGGCAGCCATTGTTGAGCATCACTATATCCTCTGCTCCCACAGATTTAGCAGCAACAAGTGACCCATCAATGTCAACTTCACCAAACTGAGAATTTCACATTTAACATGAATTAGAAACCACCACAGCCTTAAAATCAGACACTTTCGACGAATTAGCAGATCGACGTACCTCATTCTCGATCACAGCTATGCGCTTCCCATGATCTCTGGTCAGTATATGATTCAGCAATGTCGTCTGTTAAATTCAGCATAATCAGCAAAATCAAACAAAAGTCTGGCTATCAAGTCCTAGAATAATATGAAATGACGACGCTTACCTTGCCAGAGCCCAGAAACCCCGTGATTATAGTAGCTGGAATTCGATTTTCCTGCGGAATCTTAGTGGTAACGTCGGAATCTTCGGTTTGCGGTGGCGCCGGCGCGGAAGCTGAGGCCAAAACAGAGGAGAATCTTCGAAGGCGACTGGAATTCATCACCGCGGAATAGAATAACGACGGCGTCGCCGCTCAGACGGAAACGGTCGTAGCTCTGCGCCTGGAGAAAAGCGAGACGGCAGCAGAAGAGAAGCGATAGTTAAAGGCGGTAGCGGAACGAGGAACGGTGAAAGCGAGGAAAGTCGTAGCAATCTCTAGTTTCGATAGCGTCGCCATTTAAGTAAAAGGTAAGCAAATCTTGTGCAAGCTTCGCAATATGAGAGAGCTAGGTTTGGAGAGATGTCAATGGCGACTGGAGAGAGTTTAAACCTCGTCTCTCACTCTCTATAGTTTCTAGATACGGATATTTTATTTTTCTTAATCGATTTTTTCTTATTTTTGAGGTCATTAAAATCCGAAAAATACTGTTGTATGGGCCGTGGGCCGCGGCCTGCACATCGTTAAGTTTGAGTACGTCAAAACATATTCTCTCGGGTTTCCCATATGTTATGTTGTCCAATCTATTACATTCTCATCTTTTCTTGCACTACACTAAGATCAGGTCAAGTTTGGTCGGAGCAAGATTTAGCAGCAACAGGTGAAGTGTTCCGTCAATGTCAAACTGAGAATTCACATTATACATGAATTAGAAACCATAGCTTAAAATCAGCCAGATACAACTAAACTAGAGGATTAACGTACAAGCTTCGGCTTGGAGAAGACAATGGCTATCTCCTAGCTAAACTAGCTTCTGGATACGGATAATAAATTTAATATTTCCGGTCGCTTTTTTTTAAGGATATTGTTGTTGTTGTAGTCTTGATAATTTTTTTGAAGAAATTCTGAAAACTAAAAACTAAACAAGTGATGAGTAAAAAAAACAAAAAGAGACAGAAAGCAATCATCAACAAATCAATCAATTAGGATTTA
This sequence comes from Erythrophleum ivorense, assembly GCA_026724425.1. Lineage (NCBI taxonomy): Eukaryota > Viridiplantae > Streptophyta > Magnoliopsida > Fabales > Fabaceae > Erythrophleum > Erythrophleum ivorense. The sequence continues at coordinate 1,731,567 of JAIUCV010000068.1, forward strand.
GGAGTTGCTGCTATAGATATATATGTTACATTCACCTAAGGAAAAAAAAAAAAAAAAAAACCAAAAACAGAGGAAAGCAGGGTCGGTTTCTCATATCATCTCTGAGGCTGATCAGAGGCAACGGAAGGTGTAGCCGTGACAGCGCTGGCTGAGCCATTCTCAGGAGGTGGTGCCACTCCCCATTTACCTTCTGACTCAAGCGGCTCGAATATATGGACCCCACCGTCTGAGAGACCCACAGCAAACATATTGGATTCTTGCGGATGAGCCGCAATCACCAGTGGATGCACATTCGAGTTGCTGCATGCAGATTCAAGATTATTTTACTCTGTTTTTCTTTAACAAAAAAAAACCAAGATTGCTCTCTGTTTTCACACTTTATCTAACTCACCTGAGAGAAGCTGGCAAATACGCAGAGGGACTGACTCTGCAACGCAACCTAAGGTTTGCAGAGCTGAAGACACAGATTGTAGCATCCATGAAACTTGCGTATATCAACTGGCTATCACATGAGAATGTCGCATGTGTGATTGGAGCTGATGATTCCCGCACTGGCCACTGAAAAATACAAACAATCGGAAAGGATTTGAGATGCAAGGAGAGAGAGCGAGAGACAGAGCCTTGTAATTTGCTAAAAAACCTGTTTCATGCATTCAAGCTTTGTTGTTTCGTATATAGCCAGCTGCGTTTCATGGACCACGAGGAAGTGTACTTGATCTTGATGAAACTGAACACGCGTGTCCGAAAATGCTCCCGTCGATCTTCCATGTGGAATTTGCAGAACCTTGCTTTTCTGCTTCTCCCACCCATCCGTGTTCCACACGCAAAGCTGCACATGTTTACTTATAATGCTTATTCTTCTTTATCATCATCTGAATTCTTGACTATATTGACATGAATCAGCATCAGTACCCGAGCGTCTGCTCCAGACGAAACAAGAACGTTTAGTACGTTGGAGAAGGCGAGGCCGGTTATTCTCTTGGAATGTCCTTTAAGCTTGCTCTTGACCTCATCAACACGAACATTGTATATCTGTATCGTACTGTCATCCATTCCAATTGCAATTATATTGTTGTCTATCACTTATCTTACCCTCCATCTTTCCGATAATTTATTATTTCCCTCTTAGTTTGTTCGGTAATTGTGATTATTCTCTCAATTTTGTCAATATTTATGGTTGAGCCGTCCGATGAATCTATATTTATGATATTACCCTTTGTCTTTCCGTTATTTAAGATTTTACCCTTTGGTTTACAAGAATTGGATCTAGGCCTGGGACGGCCGATAAAGAACAAGTTCTAGGCCTCGCTAGGCCCAGCTATGGTTAAATAACGGCCCACTAACAGTTAGATCTGTGCCTGGGTTAGCCCGTTAAAATTTGGTCGGGGCCTTGGTCGGTCGGTCGGTCCATTTAGAGTTTAATCCGCCCATTGAGAGTTTGGTCGGGACTTTGGTCGGCCCACTAATAGTTTGGTCGGGGCCTTAGTCGGGTTTGGTCGGGACTTTGGTCCGCCTACTATGAGTTTCGTCGGGACTTTGGTCGGCCCACTAATAGTTTGGTCAGGGCCTTAGTTGGCCCACTATGAGTTTGGTCGGGACTTTGGTCGGCCCACTAATAGTTTGTTCGGGGCCTTAATGCTCTATAACTTGTACTTGACAAATCTTTATGCAATGATGTTTAAGAGCAAAGGCCAAAGATCAAAGCATGTATTGCTAGGATCCTGACATAGAAAAATATAGAAGACATAACATATATAATGAATATGTTATACTTGAAACTTATGTACTTCGTATATTTTCATAACATATGCAATGAGGGTTTAGCTTTTCTGATTTTGTTTACTTCTTTAGTGATGATCTTCGGGGGACAGGACCGGCCATGTTTTGAGTAAAAGACTCATGGTGTGTGATGTCTTGCGTTTTTGACGCTTTCTAACCGTTGTTTTCACCAGTTTTCCGAGTCTTTCTAGCTTTTTTTTCGAGTCTTTACAGGTCTAAAGACGTTCCAAGGAGAGTTTCGGTTACAAGGAGCAGCAAGATGTGAAAGAAGGCGAAAAATAGTAAAATGGCCTCATTCAAAGCCCGATCGAGTCCGGGAAAGAATCACTCGAGCAACCCGCTCGGCCCATTACCGCTCGAACAAAGCGCTCGGACTGACCGCTCGGCCCACGATGCTCGACCAGCTCACTAGACCCAACTGCTCGGCCCGGACCGCTCGGACCGAACGCTCGGTCTCCACGCTCGACCAACACGCTCGGTCCCTAGACCGAGCGCCTACCCGACCCGCTTGCCCGAGCACCTATCCGACCCGCTTGACCGACCCGTCTTTAAACCGAACTCGACTTCGAAGCTATTTAGACCTGTTTTTCATATTGTTAGACTACGCTTTCTTTGAGTTTATTTTTGAGTTTTGATTTCGACACTTGGTGAGATATGCCGTTTTTCGTTGTTTTTGAGGGAGAAGATTTCTGAACCTTTGTGACAGTATTGGAGAAGTTTTCTGAACCCTTGTTTCTTGTTTCTTATTCAATGAATTTCATCTCATCAATTGATGTGATCTATTTTGCCATGTCTGAATAGTCCTTTAGCTGGATCTAGGTTTTTGAAAGGAATTCATGTGTTAGCCAAACTAAATACAAATAGGGTTTCATCATATTGTCTTCGCCATTGTTGAGTTTAATGCTTAGATTGAATTGTTAGGTTAATCTATTCATCAAAAGTGTTATAGGTTGCTAGAACGAACATTGGTGAGCAAATCGTCCTTAGCCTGCGAAGGTTGATGTTAAGGCGATCTGTGAACATATCGAACCCATCCATATTGCTTGTCTTCAATTGCTAGATTCAAACGACAGTTTAAGCATCTAGGTTGATAGACAAAGTTGTTAAAATCACGATAGTGGATTAACTTACTCTTATGTTTGAGTTCGAGACCTACAAAATCTTTGATTTTTTTTTTTCTTTTCTGGTAAAAAAATTTCATACCGAATATACTTTATTATGAATGTGGTCTCTTTTGTGTGATAGGTGCAGATTTTAAATTAGATAGTTTGTATATTCGTTTGATATAATTTGCGCAATATTTGTGAAGAATCTTTTGATTTTCAAAAACGATTAGTATTCCTAGTTATTGTTGTTAATTAAGCGTAAAATTTGGAAAACTTAATTACCTTTTTGTATTAGAATGGTAAATACCGTATATAATGTAGTTATAATTAGTTCCCCAATTTATTGTTTAGGTAAATTGAGCTTGAGGTAAGCTTCTGGTTAGGGTTATTTGGTTGCTATCCTTGAATCTCCTGCGAATTGCCTTGATCTAGTGCTTGTTCTCATTGATTTTACATCGTCGCTTACTTTCGTTATTTGTTACCGATTTCACAAACAAATCTCTCTTGTCTTAGCTCTGTTCCATATCTCTTAGTTTCATAGCGTAACACTGGTCCTCTGGAATTTGAATCTTATATATTACATTCTTCATCACTGTACACTTGCAGTAGAGAATAAGAACCATATTTTCAGACTATCAGTGTGGCGGAGGAGTAGGAGAATCCATGAAAGAAAGAGCAAGTGAGAAAGAATCGAGAATGGGGTTGATGAGTGGCTCTGTTGAAACTGAGCTTATTTCGCGGTTTGCAAAAAGAGCCTTGAGAGTGTTATTTCGGTTACCAGGACCAGCAAGAGGTGAAACAAGGCAAAAAGGATCAAAAAGGAGAAAAAGGCCGTCATTCGAAGTGCGATCGAGCCCGCTAGGAAATCAGCTCGCTCGACCCAAGACCAATTTCATAAACATTTTATGTGCTTATCCAATCCTCAATCTTCAACCAAGCACAGTTAAATTATGGGATATAATCTCAACCGCACATTCGATTTCCTCGTCCGATATAATCAACGGCGGAACAATCCTAACGACATTCCCTTTCCCCGCCGTCAATATCAGAAGACCCGACTCACGGCAAGCGTCGACCAACGGATTCGCCGGAACATCGAGTTCCACACCTATAATAAGCCCTTCTCCTCTCACTTCCTTCACGTGCGTGTTCCCTCCAAGTTTCTTCACCAACATGTCCTTAAAGTATCGACCTTTGCTTGAGACACTGGACAAGAAAGAAGGTTTCGATACTTTATCAAGAACAGCGATCGCTGCACTGCACACAAGTGGATTCCCTGCAAACGTGCTTCCATGATCTCCGTAACTTATGGCCTTTGCAACTTTCTCAGTCACAAGCACTGCTCCGATCGATAAACCACCGGCTAAAGGCTTCGCAACCGTCATTATGTCAGGAGTCACACCGAATGCTTCGTACGCCCAAAGCTTACCACTTCGACCCAAACCACATTGAACCTGGAGATAAGATGATTCAGCTCACAAATGAGATAACTTCAGAAGTAAATGAAAATAAAGATGTTACCTCATCGAAGACGAGAAGCGATACAGAAGCATCGCAAGCAGAGCGAAGAGACTGGAGAAACTCTTTCGTAGCGGAGTAAATCCCGCCTTCTCCTTGAATAGGTTCCACAAACACAGCAGCTATTTTACCCGAGCTGGTAAGCTCTGTGGCGGCTTGGATGTTACCGTACTCCACGAATGTTACACCGGGCATGATGGGTTCGAAAAGAGTTCTATACTGTTCTTTGCTTGTCAAGGCGAGAGCTCCCAAGGTTCTTCCATGGAAGCTGTTCGTAAAGGCGATGAAGCTAGTCGCGGCTTCTTTGTCTCCAGGGTGAGTGAATCTCTGGAACTTGCCACCAGGCGTTTCGCAAGTTCTATCTGCAGAGAAATTAAGAATGCCATATAAGATCAAGACACAATCTTCAACGCTATATGACTAAACGATACCAATGTGAGTACATGTGACACTCTAAACGGCTGGAAACAAGAATCAAAGCACATGAAACCATCTCAACAACGAGATCTCAAATCCATTGAATTTGAAACAGAGAGATAGTCACCGATACGATGTCCATATGTGCTATGTGTATCTTCCAAGTCCAAAGATTGAAGCTAATCAGAAGAGCTAACACACCATAAAGAGCTAACATCCAAGTCCAAAGTTTCAAGCTTTCGATAGAAAATGATAATTCGGTAATTTGGAATACACTAAAAAAAACAGATTCTCCAATCAGCAAATTTATTATACCTGAGGAATCGTGTAATAGACATTGCTGACATGAGCAAGAACAGCAGCTTGCTCGTTGACAGCTTGAAGCCAATCAGGATCTCCATGGCCAAGAGCATTCACAGCGATTCCAGATGCACAATCCAGATACTCTTTCCCTTCTGCGTCGAACAATTTACAACCTTTCCCATACGATATCACCACCGGAGCACCCGCGTAGGTACCCACCAGAACTTTCGGCTCTTCTTCGATCACCTTCTGGCTCACAGTCGGCTTTACCGATACAGCCGCTTGTTCCTCTGCGTTTGTCAATACACTCGCTATCCGGCCATTGAATCCGATACAGGTTTTGATTGGGCGATCAAATCGACGGCGTAGGAGGCCAATCTCCGATGATGGCGCGCCTGAGAGGGTAATTTGCCCAAGAGACGCCATTTCGTGTGCTTTTTTTTTTCTTTTCCTTTTTGTCACTAAAGACTAAAGAGTCCATTAAGATTTAAGACTGATGAATTTAGGGTTCTAATGTAAAGCAATTCGTAATATATTCTATCTATTTCGTAATTACAATTTAGGACTGATGAAGTTGATTTAAGTATTTTACACTGTAAACATTAAAATTAGCAAGTTATTTTATAATTTACTATACCGAATAAGAGATTTTGAGAGAGACATCATATGAAAATGAAATAATAGTCCATTTAATCAAATTACAAAGTAATTCAAAAGTTTTGCAGTGTGTTACATATGATAAAAAGAAAAGGTCGATGTTACGAAAGATAATAAGAAATTAAAAGATAAGTGTACATCTATCACCTATGTAGATAATTACATCTCATCCTATGAAAACAGGAGAATGGCGGAGCAAAATTCATACTAGCACCTAAAGAAGAACATACGTCATAAAACACACATACTCTCTCACCACCACCACTCATTTTACCTTATCCCTCACTCCCTCACTCTGTCACTCACCTTATCACCCTCCTCTTTTCCTCTTTTTCTCTTCCTCTTCTTCTTCTTTTTCAATTCTTTCTCCTTTCATTTCTCTTTTCGCCCTTACCTTATCACTCCCTCATACTCAATACGAATTTAATCTTCTCCAAGCATTTAACCATGAGAAACAGAAGGTATGAAGCAATCAACCACAACTATCTTATATCTTGTTTGAGATGTGCAGGTGCAGGTTTCGCCAAGGTCTCTCGGTTCGATCGCCGACCAACCGAGCGCTCCATTTGCTCAACCGACCGAGCGAGCGATTAGGTCCACCGACCGAGCGAGCGACTAGGTCAAGCGATTAGGTCCACCACTGCCGCCCGCCCGAGCGTTTGCGTTGCGGAATGCATTTATTGAGTGTTCTTTTCTTCATGTTCTTGAGCTGAAATTGCAATTGAACTGCTTATATGTCGAATTCGAAAAAAAAATATAAAAAATGTTGCGATTTAGCTCCCATTTGCCTAATTATCGACCGCGAGTTGTTAGATGCCGGTTATGAGTGATTTGTGTGAAACTTGCGTGAAATTTGAGTATGAATGAACTGTGTTCTTCGTGTTGTTCTTGTCCTCAATCCACTTGAGCAATCACTCGATCGAGCGAGCCACTGTGGTCGAGTCACTCTAGCTGTTCTAATATGTTTATATCATTTATGGATTTCAGGAACACAGGTCAGGGTGACGGTCACAACTACTCTAGACGGAGAGCAGAGATAGCGAGAGGAAAACGGGCTGTCTCGTCCGATAGCGACTTTGAATTGGACGATGAGATGGAGGATGTGGAATCCCCCAGAGATATGAGAGAGGAAGAGGGAGTTGATACTATCACCGAACAAGAGATGAACATCCTACGCATTCTCCTCGACATGAAAGGTGGAGGGACAAAATACCCAGACAGAAGCACGATGGAAAAATTGGGCATCGCCGGCGATGTTGATGACATGTTAAACAATCTGGGTATCGGGTCGTTTCTGTACAAAAGGCACGAATCCTACAGGAAGGCGTCCTGCCTCTTTTTGGCTACGCTCCAACTCTATCTCTGCTCATCAGGCCAATTTACAGAAGACGGCAGTGACGGTTACATCAGCTTCTGGGCGAACGGACGAAGACACAACCTCTCTTTCCGGGAAATCGATAGGGCACACTACCTGCCTCCTAGCACCCGCCACGGGCTTGCTGTTGACAAAAACGAGGTGAGAGCATTATGGAGCACCATCGCCTCAGGCAAATTCAAGTCATCCGACTCTAAAGCTACACAGATTAGAAGCCTGCCGATCCGCTACCTCCACAAGTGCCTGGCTAATGTCCTTTTAGCTAGGCAGTCCACCGGAAACGTCAACCTAAACGAGTTGAACATGATTGATATGGCTCTTACAGGTATTCTGCCAAGGTTGAACAACGGGTTAAAGCTGAAAGGGAGCTCTACGAATGGGGGAATCACGCGCACAATGATAGACCAACTTCGCTCCTACCAGAGTTGGGCAATCTTGAACGAAAATAGTAGAGAGCAATGTGAGTTGAAGATGGGTGGACTTATCACACCTCTTTTATTCGCCGTGGGATTCGCTCCAGACATGACAGAGAACGTCGCACCACCGGAAGAGATAGACATCGCTTACTTGAAGAACTGTCATTTTCTGCAGAGGACACCAGAGGGTGGTGACCTTATCTATTAGTTCAACCACCTACAATTCGGTAATGCCAGAATGCTTCTACTTAACCCCGGCTATACGTCGGTCAGAGAAGAAAAAATGCTGATTTCAACCCGCCTCTATCTGTACTCCTCACAAGCTCGACCGCCCGTGCTCAGACGACCGCTCGAGGACCCTTTGACCCCGTTGACAAACCGGAACCGTGGAGTACAGCCGCCGGAAGAAGCTGCAGAGGCAATGTACGATTTTGACCACCTCCATTTCGAGGAGTTCACTGCCCCGAAGACACAAAGCGCTGCTCTCAGAACCGCTCACGAGCATATCAACGTGCTCCAACGGTGGGACAAAGGCTAAGACAAGCTCTCCAACAAGCTCGCTAACAAATTCAGAAAGAAGATCAAGAAGTTAGCTGATCAAGTGAAGGCCCTGCAGAACATGTTAAGTTGCACCTCTTCAGCCGGAGTACGGGGACGAGCAGCGCCCGTCACAGCACCTCAACCAGAAGTCTCAGATGACGAGCTCGAGCAAGACACCACCGGCGGTCCCCAGCTTCCTCCAGACCAGCCGCGTCACTCTTCGTACGAACCACGACAGAGGAAAAGACGGACCAGGGAGGCTCGTTCTGATCCCGGCCAGCCTTTAAGGCGCTGTACCTCTGTTTCCAGACCGGCCGCACCAGCGGCTCCCTCGACGCCACATCCAAGCGCTCCGACCGACCACAGCACGCCTCACACTAATGCAAGAGCAGGCTCGTCCTCCATTCCTCCATACACTCAGGCAAGCATGGACGCAGAGATCGATGCTCTACTACGTGGCCACCCTTGAAGGTCCTCTCAACTCTCTTTGTTTTCATTTTTTTATTAAGTCTGTTTCACTCTCTCTTTGATATATTTTCACACCGGGTCGGTGTGAAATAAGTCCGGGGGAAAGTCTTTGTGTTTACTAACGACATTTTCTTTCTTTTGTTTAATTTTTCATCTTGAGTCATTTTTATATTTTCTTTGAGTCAACGTTTTATTGAGTCAAAACTTGTAGGGAACAATGAATTGCGATCGAGCCCGCTAGGAAATCAGCTCGCTCGACCCAAGACGCTCGATCATCTCGCTCGGTCTCCTCACTCGTTAAGCTCGATCGATCAGCTCGCTCGGTCTCCTCGCTCGTTCAGCTCGCTCGACCAAGACGCTCGTTCAGCTCGCTCTATAACCCCTTGGTTGGCTCGCTCTATAACCCGCTCGACTAAGACGCTCGATCAGCTCGCTCGGACCGAACGCTCGGTCTTCACCCTCGGTCTGCTCGCTCTATAACCCGCTCGGTCGAACCGCGCGACCGACCACTCGACCCATCAGCCCGAGCGCCTACGCAACCCGTTAGACCGAGCACCCCGGTGGATCGATTCACCTTCAACTCGGATTAAACCGTACTCGACTTCGCAACTACTTAGACCTATTTTCAGCCATTGTTTAGGCTACGCTTTTTTCGAGTTTTCGACACTGTTCATCGCTGTTTTTGAGGGAGGAGATTCTGAACCTTTGTGACAGTTTGGAGAAGAATTCTGAACCCTTTTTGTTTCTCGTTTCTTATTTCTATTCAATGACTTTCGTTTCAATCATTGTTGTGATCTGTTTCGTCATGTCTGGGTAGTTATCTTACTGGATCTAGGTTTTTCAAAGGAATTCATGTGTTAGCTAAACTAAATACAAATAGGGTTTCATCATGTCATCTTCGCCATTGTTGAGTTTAATGCTTAGATTGAATTGATCACTTGATCTCTGATCCTAGGTTAATCTATTCATCAAAAGTGTTATAGGTTGCTAGAACGAACATTGGTGAGCAAATCGTCCTTAGCCTGCGAAAGTTGATGTTAAGGCGATTTGTGACCATATCGAACCCGTCCATATTGCTTGTCTTCAATTGCTAGATTCAAACGACAGTTTAGGCATCTAGGTTGATAGACAAAGTTGTTAAGATCACGACAGTGGATCTACCCTTGAATTATTTGGTTGCTACCCTTGAATCTCCTGCGAATTACCTTGATCTAGTGCTTCTTTTCATTGATTTTACATCGTCGTTTACATTCGCTATTTGTCACCGATTTCACAAACAAATTAATCATTCTTGTCTTAGCTCTGCTTTAAAACTCGTAGAGTCGAAGTGTAACACTGGTCCTCTGGATTTCGAATCCTTTATATTACATTCTTCATCACTGTACACTTGCAGTAGAGAATAGGAATCTATTTTCAGACTATCATGTTGGCGCATACTTGGCCACGGAGGAGCGCCACCAGAGCTTTATGATCACTCTCGGAATACATTTTTGTTCTTTTTGTGTGTGTTTAAGGGATTTGGTTAGACTTAGGTTTGTGCTTTGTATTTTTGACAGATGAAAACATTTGGTTATTCATTAATCAAATTATATAGAGAAGAAGGTTTAGTCGGCGGTTTTTAATTTGTTATAGACAACACATAACAAATAAGATAAAAAAAAATGTAGGGCCCAGATGAAAAGGCTATTTCCTCGAAAGCTCTCAATGCTTGACTTAACAACGTACAGAGAGGTGACGTGGACGTTGTATTTGTTGTAGTATTTCTGGCAATTACTAATTACGTCGACCGGAAAAATAAACTAATTCGATAGTGCACGTGTGTATAAAAATAAACGTGACTTTGTGAAACACAATTCTTCAGTCTTCAGTCTGCACGTGTCTTGCATGTAACTCTGCATAACTGACCTGAAACGCAGACTGGCGCGCCGTGGTTCTTTGCCCAACTTTTTAGTAAATCTTCTTAGATGATGGGTTATAATATTAAATAAAATACAGACTCCCAAGTTTTTGTTATACTCAAACTTCTTTTAAATTGTCTGAGAATTTTACCGGTACACTTTTGTTTTGTTTTTGATGACCATTTACCACTACACTTTAGTCTAATTTAAGTCATAATGAAAATAATATGAATTGCAACATTGTTTTCTTAAACCGTGAGGCATTGAGCTAAAACTTGTCCTGGAAGAGTTGATATGTAAATTACATAAATACTTTTCGCCGCCTTTGATTTAAATGAAACATTTTCAACATAAATTGTACCTTACAATTTGATATTTTGTCAAAGTTTCTTATTACTAAGAGGCAGTTACTGGTAGACGACATAGCTAATTAAGAGGAATAGAAGATTTTAATGAAAAACACACACCAAGTCCATAAACATTTTCTGTGCTTACAAACACAGCAGCTATTTTACCGGAGCTGATAAGGTCCACGGCGTCTTGAATGTTACCGTATTCCAAGAATTTTACACCAGGCACGATGGGTTCAAAAGGAGTTCTATACTGTTCTTTGCTTGTCAAGGCGAGAGCTCCCAAGGTTCCTCCATGGCAGCTGTTGGTAAAGGCGATGAAGCCCTATGTGACGACTAAACGATACCTATACTCTCAACGGCTGGGAACAAGAATGAAAACACATGAAATCATCTCAACAAGGAGATCTCGAGTTCATTGAATTTGAAACAGACAGATAGTCACTGATTCATCGATGTCCATATGTGAACGTGTTATGTGTATCTTCCAAGTCCAAAGATTATAGATAATCAGAAGAACTAAGACCCTTAAAAGAAGTTTCTCATAGCTACATAGCTATTCTCAGAAGAATAAACGGAGAGGAATTATGAATCTAATTCTAAAACAGATAGATTTTGACACCAGCATAGCGAGAAATAAAAGTGAAGAAGAAATAATATCCACAATGAATGTGCAAATAAAAATCTTGATGAAGTTCTTGTTCATATCTGTCAAGCTTTTTACTTTTTATAACCAAAGATTCTGGACAAAAACTTCAACTAAACTCATCAAGAATATATAAACAATTGGATATTCTTGTCATCTAAGACGTCTGCAATGGCTAAACAAATGATTGTAATTACAGCAAGAAGACTCTTCCAAGGTTGATCTTTCAATCTTTATACTACCATGGTTTGATTCACCAGACAAGGCTTGTAATCAAAAGCATCAGTATCGCCCAAGAACATGATACGTCCAGGAGAACAGGGAGAAAACTGATTTTTGGGCTGATCTAAGTTTAAACTAAATGTGGCTCTATGCATTGAAAATGATGGTTGAACGTACTATATAACCAGCTAGTAACTAATTTTTTTATAGTTTTTTTAACTGCAATTAGAGTCAAATAAACAAAAACGTGGTACAACATTTTCTAAACAGCTTAACTCATTTTAACAAAAATTATACGTTTTTCACCAAACATACCATCATAACCAACTACATTTCAATTCCAGTTGAGATTAGACTAAAGAAGTAAACATTATTCCGGGAACTAGAATTTGGCTTAAGCGTAGCCGACCAATGCTATCCAATTAATTCCAACGATAAGCAGTCTTGACAGAAAAGATCTGTCCATCAACCCTACATAAAATCATTCAACAAACAAACAAAAATACATATAAATCGTACAAGGCAACTACAATTCATCTATGGGACGTCATATACTCGAGAATCCAGTGTTTTAAAAGCTTATGACGTCGTTTTTTTGTTTTTGTTTTTAATAAACGCAAAAATCAACAAAAAGTAAAAGAAAAATCACGCATTTGCTGATCCTGAGCCTCACTCGTTTTATGGATCTTATCAATCAAGTGCAGTCAAGTAAGTTGTATGCATATAACATCTTTATTATTGAATAAACGCAAAAATACACCACTGATAAAAGTAGCTCTTACACTGAAAGACACAATTAAATTCGAAGCAGAAAAGCTGACGCATATGAATCCAAGTTACATAACATGAATTTGGAAAGAAGTGGAGAATCAGCCAATCTCCGCCATGAGAGCATAAAACTTAAAAAGCTTGATAATTTTCTTGTTCAAACTTGGAAAGGAGTTCTAATCAAAAGCAGCAAAACTATAAAAGAACATTAGGTCTCCTGATGGCAATGGGGTAAATTCATACGCCCAGAACTTGTCATCATCCACCAAGAACTCGTGATCCTCACATTCTTGGTTTTGGTCCGTGGCTTTGGCCTCCATGGTAATTGCTTGGTGATTAATTGATGCGAGTTGAGCCGTAACCGATCCAGACAAAACATGGTCGCATCTATCGAAGTGGATAATTTTGGAATCGTATGGATCATCATCGTTATTCGTATAGACTGCAAAAGCACACGTATGTTTTCCTAAATAAGTGGTTCGGTACACTGGAGGATTGTCTTTGATCTTCTGGACCCGCTTTGCAATTTTGTTATTTCGCATAGGCACACCGAAAGTAAGACCTGTAAACATCACAAGCTCTCCACCTTTTCCACTACCAAATAGACCAAGAGAGCCTTCTTCCTTCTGGATTTGAGAGCACACTTCATCAAGAGTGAGAAGTTTGGTTGCTCGCAGGATATGCTTAATAAGGTTACTGTAAGCCGGATTGAGAATCGAGAGCAAGGCAAAGACCTTTTCTTGTTCTCTCCTTTCATTGAGCACAGAAGCTTCAAGGGTTGGTGGCCTAAGCATCTCCAGTTCTGCCGACAAAGCCCTGAACTTTCCGAAGAACTTGGTGAACTCCATTTCTTCTTGAGATAGACTATTGAGGGATCTCTTTATTTCAAACACTCTATTGAGGTTTGTTATGTTGCCAAAAACGTTCTTGAGTGTATCCCAGAGCTCCTTAGCATGCTCACAGTAGAAATACGCTTCCAAGACTGAGATATCGAGTAAGCTTTCCAAAATAGCAAGAACCGCTTGATCTTCTTGCATTTTCTTTTCAGTTGACTCGACAAGAGCTTCGGCTTCAGGTGGGAACGTCTCAGGTGGCTCGAATTGGTTCCAAAGACCTCGGCCATAGAGCACGGTCTTCGCCGTTCTTGACCAGAGGAGGTAGTTTTCTCCTCCCTTCAGGGTGATCGGAAGAGACACAATCTTTGTGTTCTCCATGGTTCTTGTGGTGACACTCTTTTATCCGCTGGATAAAGAGGTGCTTCTTGCTATTATCCGTTGGATAAAAAAGCTTTTCTTGAGAAATATTGGTTTGGTTGAACGGAGAAGATGACCGGAAAACCTTTTACCCGCTAGATAATAGTGTAGTGTATGATTTAATGCATTATCTGTGACAAAATACTTGTATCCACGTTTCGACGGAGCTGTTGTATCATGGATAAAGCTTGGGTTTGGTTACCAAGGTACGACATTCTTATTGTATTCATATCTTCTTTGATTCCTTACTACACATTTGCATATAATAAACTATGGATTGCTGTTATCTTTGAATGGTAGGGCTAGTCTTGAGTATGAACAAGGAGCAACTAAGTTTGTCTATGATTCATCTCTGAGATTGGGTAATCCTGCACACATGTTCTGCCCGTGTATGCATTGCCGCAATGTGTGCCATCAGTCGTTGGAAACGATATTGGAACATTTGGTGATTAGAGGGATGGATCAGAAATACAAGACAAGTCAGTGTTGGAGCAAACATGGGGAAACAAGGCTTCACAGGCCGACTAGTGTTCAACCATCTGAAACCGAGGCTTACGACCTGTTTAGGAGTGCCTTTACATCTACAGAAGATAATCAGCCATCTCACAACCATAACGAAGGTCAGTCAATGCTATATTCTCAGAATAACTATTATTAAACAGAATTGCGTCTTGTTTAAAAATTTCACATTTACAGAAGAAAAAGAGTTCTGACCCAACGAAAGTGAGTAGAAGTAAGGTTTGGATAGCTGGACACACGCATTCTGACGGGAGACCTGACAGATCAGAATATGCAGAAACTATTGTAAGAATTAATCAAATTTTTAATGGTGTTTCTCGTTTATATAGTATATAATGTGAACCTCTCAATTTCAGGAAAATATTAAAACAATAGATAGTCAAATGGACTCCAACTCGAACGATAATATTAGAGACGATGCTGTGAGTCAAGTTCTTGGAAAAGACAAACCTGGAAGAGTGAGAGGGATGGGCAGAGGAGCTACTGTTACGAAGTTATCATTTTTACTGGCTAGAGACTCACACGTACAAAAGCTTGAAGCTACACAAGTAGAATTACTCAACAAACTTGAAGAATTGCGCCTTGTAGTCAATGATTTAGCTGGTAAAAAGGTACGATCTCAATCAAACCCTTTGTTTTTTCCTTTTTTGAAACCCAATATATAACATAAGGCATTCTAATATGTTCTGCTTGTGCCAAACTGTCAGGCTCACTCTCAATCAGTTTCGCAGTGTGAGCTTAGTGATGTTAGCAAAGGAGGAATTAGGTGTCAGCTACTAGATTGGTACTCGTCTGAAGATGTTGTCGTTGGAGAATGAGAATTCTGCACTGCAGAACAAACATACAAGATTGGTCGCATCCCACTAGGTCCAAATGCGGCTGCTGTTATTGTCAAATATGCAGTCAAGTCAGAAGCCAATGTCTGGAGACCTACGCCAAGTATTGTCACGATTGGGCAAGCTGTAGGAGTGAAAATAGCATGGCCTAATGACAAGGTCATTTTGGACGAACTCAGTGAATCACCTGATGGAGCCAACAATAATGGATCAGAGGTAATTGCAGACCTAACTTCTTTAACTTGGAAAGTCAATGATTATATAACTAATATAGGTTGAAATATGTTATTCATAGGCTACAACTTCATCAATTGGAAAAGTGCACATTTTCGATTGGAATTTAGATGAAGTCCTAGTTGCTGAGGGTATATTGTGTTCAACTGACCCAAAAGAAATGGTCAATGATATTCCTCTGGGTCCGAATGCTGCAAGTGTGACGATCCTGAATGTGGTTAAAGCCGATGCTTTCTTATGGAGGCCAAATGCTGAGATCTCGGTGATGGGTGATGCACTTAATGGGAATATCGCATGGCCTGTTGATAAAATACGTTTAGCTGCTATACCTTCTAGGGAAGAATCAGCCAAAAACTCACCTCAGGTAAACTATACTAACTCATGTTCTCATGTTTTAATACCGCAAGTGTTAGATAGTTGCTTGTGATGTCATTTTGCTGATTGTGTTGTATATTTGTGTTATTAGAGTGGTAGTCAGAGTACTGGTACCAGTAAATGTGCAAAACAGAAGTGCATATTGTTGGCCTGTGATGATAATTCCGGACAGAGAGTGGCGCTAGGTCGTGTTTCTTCTACAGATCCAGCAGACATGGTACCGTCCCTCTAGGTCCTAATGCTAGTAAGGTTTGGGTAGAGGTTTCAAAGGTTGATAGTGCAAGAGTATGGAGACCAAATTCTGAAGTTGAGTTCATAGCAGATGCAATAGGAACCACGGTGGCTTGGCCAAATGATAAACTCATTTTGTTGTAATGCATACTCACTACAAGAAAACAGGCTCCTTGCGACGGAACTTTGCGACGGAAAATTTCCGTCGCAAATTTGCGATGATTTTACGACGGCTTTGCGATGACATTGCGACGTATTGATAATCCATCGCAATGCCATCGCAAGTTTGCGATGGAAATATTTCCGTCGCAAATTTGCGAGGGACTTGCGACGGATTTGCGATTATACTTAAAACCATCGCAATTCCGTCGCAAGTTTGCGAGGCTTTTGCGATGGAATCATTCCGTCGCAAAATTGCGACGGATTTGCGTTGACTTTTTTCCGTCGCAAATAATCTCGTCGCAAATCCGTCGCAAATTTGCGATGGAATTGCGAGGAAAAGTAGTTGGCCGACATGCGCGGGGTTAGGTACGCACGTGTTCAATGAATTTCACCTAACTTATTGCGATGGACTAGTTCCGTCGCAAGTCCGTCGCAAGTCCGTCGCAAGTCAGTCGCAATTCCGTCGCAAATATGAATCCATCGTAAATCCATCGCAAAATGCCCATCGCAAATCCATCGCAATTCCGTAGCAAAAAACTTTCTATAATCTATAAATAGCCAACGTCGCAACGTAAGTTTCGACAAACAAAGAAAGAGAGAAGAGGAAAAAAAAAAGAGAAGAAGAAAGAAAAAAAAAAAAGAGAGAAAACAAAAAAATGAGTTACGGATTATATGAGTTACGAAGCTGGATGTACAATCAAAAAGATCCAGAGACCGGCGAAGTGACGACAGAGTTTTTTGAAGGATTACAAGGATTCTTTAACCAAGCGCAAAACCAACCAGAGGCTTTGCAAACCGGTAAAATATTTTGTCCCTGTCAGAAATGTAGGAACAAAAAATATGTCGCTATTGATACTTCAAAAGCACATGTATTTAATAGAGGATTTCTACCAAACTATTATGTGTGGTATTTTCATGGGGAAGGTCATTATAATACTATTCATCATGATGCGGGAAATAGTGGTTCGAGTCGTGGGGTTGAGGAACAAAATTATAACGCTAGTTATGATTATGGCCATGATCATGATAATTCGGGAAATGATATAGAATATCAGCAGGGGAATAGGTTTCATGATATGGTTACGGATGCATTTCATGAAACTACAACTGTTTTTGCTGATAATCCTATGGAAGATTTATTGGAAGAACCCAACATTGAAGCAAAAAAGTTTTATGATATGTTAGACTCTGCAAATCAACCACTCTATGATGGGTGTAGAGAGGGACTTTCTAGATTGTCACTAGCAGCTAGGATGATGACAATTAAAAGTGAAGATAACAGCAGCGAAAGTAACCTGGATAAGTGGGCTGGACTATTTCAAGAGTATTTACCAGAAGATAATCTTTCTGCTGGTAATTACTATGAAATACAGAAGTTGGTTGCTGGTCTTGGGTTACCTTATCAAATGATTGATGTATGCATTGACAATTGCATGATTTTCTGGAAAAATGATGATAAGCTGCAGGAATGTCGATTTTGTGGGAAGCCGAGATACAAACCTACTAGTGGAAGGAGGCGGGTCCCTTACCAACGTATGTGGTATTTGCCAATCACTGAAAGATTGAAACGGTTATACCAATCGGAGATGACGTCAGCGTCAATGAGATGGCATGCAGAACATTCCACACATCATGGAGAGATTACACATCCCTCAGATGCAAAGGCGTGGAAACACTTTCAGTCGGTACATCCAAACTTTGCTAACGAGTCCAGAAATGTTTATCTAGGTCTATGCACGGACGGATTTAGTCCATTTGGTATGTCAGGGAGACAATATTCGTTATGGCCTGTCATATTGACGCCGTATAATCTTCCGCCAACAATGTGCATGCAGCGAGAATTTTTGTTCTTAACTATTTTAGTGCCAGGTCCTAAGCATCCGAAGCGATCCCTGGATATATTTCTGCAGCCTTTGATTGATGAGTTGAAACAGCTGTGGTACTCAGGAGTCTGCACCTTTGATTACTCGCAGCAACAGAACTTCAACATGCGCGCAGTATTATTGTGGACGATTAGTGACTTTCCAGCGTATGGAATGTTGTCGGGGTGGACTACGCACGGAAGACTATCGTGTCCACACTGTCTGAATAGTTCGGAAGCATTTCAGCTGAGGCATGGAAGAAAACCATGTTGGTTTGATTGTCACCGTCGTTTTCTTCCTATCAATCATAGGTACCGAAAGAACAAGAATTTATTTACGAAGAATAAGGTTGTCCGTTATCCCCCTCCGGATTATCTTTCAGGAAAATATTTGCTTGACCAAATCGATTATTATGGCGGTGAGGAAACATGCAAACGTGGGGGCAATTGGCATTCTAATGCAAACATGCCTGACGGATATCTTAGGGAGCACAATTGGCACAAAAAGAGTATATTCTGGGAACTGCCGTATTGGAAGGATCATCTTTTGCGACATAATCTTGACGTTATGCATATCGAGAAAAATTTTTTCGATAACATCATGCATACCATTTTGAATGTCCAAGGAAAAAGTAAAGACAATATGAAATCAAGGCTGGACTTAGCACAAATATGCAAAAGAAGCGAGTTGGAGATTTCCAGAGACGGCAAACAGCCAATTCCGAGCTTTCGGTTGTCTGCGGATGCGAAGAGAGCTCTCTTTGACTGGGTAGCCTCAGATGTTAAATTTCCGGATGGATACGTTTCCAAGTTCTCCGGATGGATACTGTATTTACATTTTAAAAATCTTATTCATTGCTTTTTATCTAATATCATATTGTTATTTTTTGTTTTTTTGGTTGAAGCGGAGGTATCATTGGGACGCTGGCCTTACCGCGGTGGTTTACGCGGAGTTCAAAAACAAAGTCAGGCAGCGGTTGCCTGATATGGTATCACGGTGGAAGCAGGCTTGGCTTAAAAAAGGAGATAATGCCATGCCGAAAGGGTTCAACCCAGATGTCTGGAATGGTTTAGTAGCATATTGGCTGGATCCTGCTCACCAGACGAGGAGCGCCAACAGCAAGTCATCTCGAGCGATGAGTAAAAACTCTACACATCGATCCGGCCGACTTTCATACAGGGCCCGAGGCCGAATCCTCGTAAGTTTTTTTTATTTTCTAATTATTATTTTTTATTTCATTTATTTTTTATTATTTTAATTTATTAAATCAAAATTAATTTTCAAGGCCGAGGAAAAGGGGGAATCAGAGACGGACTTGCTGGAGGTTCTCGCGCACACAAAGCGGAACCCGGATGGAACTTTCATGGACGAAGATTCTGAGGAGCTTTACAACGAGGTTAGTTCGAAGCTACAAGAAATGACTCAGAATGCTGATCCCGAGAGCATTGCTTCTGGTTCTGCTGAACCGTCTACCGCCATGAAGAACAAGGTTTTTCTGGACGTAAGTATTTTTCATATTTTAATTTCAATTCATATATATATTAAGTTATATATTTGTTTAACTACTAAGTATTTTTGTCTTTTTTTTCAGACCGCTCCCCGTAGAAAGGGGCAAATTAGGGGGGTTGGTTCTCTGCAATCCCAATTCGATACTAGGAGCGGTTTTGTTGGCGGTTCTGCTTCAAGTCGGTTCTCCGATCCCGACGAGGTTGCTCGGTTGAAGGACGAATTGGCTGCAACAAAGACGCAGATGGCGGCGTTCAAGGAGATGTTCGGCTACTTGGGCGCGACGGATCCGAAGATCAAGGAGATGATGAGCCGTTTGTGTCCAGACCATCAGCAGCACCCGGGCGGAACCAGCGGAGGAGATCCATCATCGGGCGCTGAGACTGAATTTTAGTTTTTCTTTTCCCGCTCTTTGTATTATATTTGACTTTAAATTTCAATATATTTCATATTTTTAATTTTTTATAATATTTTCTTTATTACGAAAAAAAAACCTCACCAAATATTATATTATTTTTTTTATTATATTTTCCGGATTTGCGACGGAATTTTTCCGTCGCAAACTTGCGACTTTTTTGCGAGGGAAACAAATCCATCGCAATTTTGCGACGGAAATTTTCCATCGCAAACTTGCGACGGAATTGCGAGAGACACATATCGTCGCAAGTTTGCGATGGAAAAAGTCCATCGCAATTTTGCGACGGAATTTTTCCATCGCAAACTTGCGACGGAATTGCGAGAGACACATATCGTCGCAAGTTTGCGATGGAAAAAGTCCGTCGCACCATTGCGATGCAAACGTTTCCCTCGCAATTGACTCGCAATTTTGCGACGGAAATTTTTCCATCGCAAGTTTGCGACGGAATTTTTTCCATCGCAATATTGCGACTCTATTGCGACGGAAATGTTTCCATCGCAATTTTGCGACGGAATTGCGACGGAAACGTCATTGCGACGAAAGATTTGCGACCGAATCTGTTCCCTCGCAATTCCATCGCAAATGCCGATTTGCGACGGAATTGCGACTATATTTTCCATCGCAATTAGGGTATATTTCTTGTAGTGACTATCTTTACTTGTTACAATTCAGATTTGATGTAATACTATTGTTGAGTTGGGATCTTTGTAGAATCATATGTTATGACCTTATGTTATTTGCTTCTTTCAATTAAATGCAGTGTTTTCATAATCGTGTGTACAACCCAAATGAATTGTGATTCAGTAATAACGATTGCATTTGAAAAAGTGCTATTAAAATAACAAAAATAACAATTCTTAAACGCTGTGTAAAATATTATTAATAGCAATTCTAAAGTGTTATAGTAGGTTATTTAATTGCACTTACTAAAACGCTATCGTATATAAAGTTACAGTAGCATCGACAAAAAACGCTACCTAAAGTGTCAGACCTATGGTCGCGGGCTCTGATATAGCGTTTATTAAAACGCTATAATATAATTAGATAGCGTTTTTCCAGCGCTAATAATACCCTTTTTTCCTGTAGTGTTATCAGAATAACCAATCAAGTTGCCACTGCCTCTTGATCTGGTTTGCATACACCTGAAAATTCAAAGACAAAAACCCAGATAGCAAAGAACAAATAATCGAAAAGGAAACAAAGGACTTGATCTTGCTAGCTACTGGAATTCTAAATGCAATCAAAATATTTCCCAATTGGCAACGGCGCCAAATTGATAACAGGATTTTGTCGTGGGTCATGCAAAGGCAGATGCAAACAAGAATGAATGCAGATGCAAAGATGTCTATCAATTACTCAAATCCTAGCTAAACATGTCGATGCAGGACTTAAGTTATCAATCCAAATGGGAAGGTTGTTGACTGCTTTCTAGAACTATTCTGAAGCTATGCAATTCAAGACAATGGGGGTTGAAGATGTTTTAAATGGTTAAACAATCTATCAAAATGAAATGAAATGCAAATGAACAAGTAAATGAAATGAACTAAGATAAGCTCGATCGAGTTAGAACAAAAGTAGAACAAAGGTAGCTCGATCGAGTTAGAACAAAAGTATGATAAAGGAAAGGTAGCTCGCTCGAGTCAGAAATAAAACAGAGTAAAAACAGAGCAAAAGCGCAAATGCAGTAAAGATAAGACTCAAATGGAATGACTTAGACTCAGGGACAGGGTTTAACAATCAGGGGAAACCTATACTTAATCAGTGACTCTCTTCTAACAACATGTATTCATGCACATCCCTTGGCCAAGGATTCTCAAGGTCGGTTAAATCACTGTCGTGAAGAAAACTGCCAGTCTGGTTTAGTCTCTTTAGCTAACCATTGTTAGTGAGACATGAACCAGAGAGCAATGAAAGCATATCCATTTAAGGCCCTAGAAGCTTCTTGTACAACCACCATCGTGGAACAAGTAAGCTAATCTTCTGGTGGGGATAATCCTACACTCAACCAAGCGGGATAGGCCGGTGAGTGTCTAGGATCGAATCCACCATGGTTAGTGGCTGGATCGCATAGAGCATGACCCAACAGAGAGGGATAATAGACTAAGACCTTAAGCAATCAAAGATTAAGCATAAGAAACTTCTAATCTATCCCATCCCTAAACCTAAAGGATGATTTAATCACAACACATATTCAAAATCATATCAAAATAACATGAAACTAACATAATATGAAAGATCAGATAGAGATAAACAACTATTATTAAAGGAACAAGTGCAAAATATCAATTAAAAAAATAAATCTACAATATGAAAAGCACAAAAGAGAGTTTTTGTGGCTGAAAAACAAAAAAGAGAAGAAGAGAAATCGTAGTTCAAGTCTCAAGGCCTTATATAGGCTGGCTACTAGGGCTTCAGTCAATGGGGAAGGCTGAAATCGCGGAACAGTAACCGCCTTAGTCCACTCGATCGAGTCGCTTGGTCGAGGCGCCTTTTTGGCCTAGCTCGATCGAGTAGCTTGGTCGAGTAGTCTTTTTGCCTAGCTCGATCGATTAAGACTCCTTACTTATTCCGTTTCTCTAGATGGGTAGGTTTGATATTCCTCCCAAGGAGTGAGAATCATGTCACACATCTTTCTCCTCATAGTCCCATGGAGGACCTAATGCATGTTTGGTTAAGTATGGGTCCGTCTATTGTATCCTATAGACTACAACTGTGTTCCTACAATATGGAGGCACAGAGCCACGATTCAAACTCCTTCCTTCTTCCGTGTCTTTAGGTTGGTAGCTTTGATGTTCCTCAAAAGGAATGAGAATCATGTCATACATGTTTCTCCTCAGAGTCCCATGGAGGACCTAATGCATGTTTGGTTAAGTATGGGTCCGTCTATTGTATCCTATAGACTACAACTGTGTTCCTACTATGTGGAGGCACAGGAGCCACGATTTGGACTCCTTACATATTTCGTTTCTATAGGTTGGTAGCTTCGATGTACCTCAAAAGGAATGAGAATCATGTCATGTCACACATGTTTCTCCTCATAGTCCCATGGAGTACCTAATGCATGTTTGGTTAAGTATGGGTCCGTTTATTGTATCCTATAGACTACAACTGTGTTCCTTCAATGTGGAGGCACAGAGCCACGATTCAGAGCCCTTACTTCTTCCGTTTCTCTATGTTGGTAGCTTTGATGGCCCTTAAAAGGAATGAGAATCATGTCACACATGTTTCTCCACATAGCCCCATGGAGGACCTAATGCATGTTTGGATAAGTATGGGTCCGTCTATTGTATCCTATAGACTACAACTGTGTTCCTACTATGTGGAGGCACAAGAGCCACAATTTGGACTCCTTACTTCTTTCGTTCCTCTAGGTTGGTAGCCTCGAGGTTCCTCAAAAGGAATGAGAATCACGTCATGTCACACATATTTCTCCTCATAGTCCCATGGAGTACCTAATGCATGTTTGGTTAAGTATGGGTCCGTCTATATCATCCTATAGACTACAACTGTGTCCCTACAGTATGGAGGCACAAATCCACGATTAAGACTCCTTACTTATTCTATTTCTCTAGATGGGTAGCTTTGATGTTCCCCCCAAGGAGTGAGAATCATGTCACACATGTTTCTCTTGATAGTCCGATGGAGGACCTAATGCATGTTTGGTAAAGTGTGGGTCCGTCTATGTCATCCTATAGACTACAACTGTGTTCCTACAATGTGGAGGCACAGAGCCACGATTCAGACTCCTTACTTCTTCCCTTTCTCTTGTTTGGTAGCTTTGATGTTCCTCAAAAGGAATGAGAATCATGTCACACATGTTTCTCCTCATAGTCCCATGGAGGATCTAATGCATGTTTGGTGAAGTATGGGTCCGTCTATGTCATCCTATAGACTACAACTGTGTTCCTACTGTGTGATGGCACAGAGCCACGATTAAGACTCCTTACTTATTCCGTTTCTCTAGATGGGTAGGTTTGATATTCCTCCCAAGGAGTGAGAATCATGTCACACATCTTTCTCCTCATAGTCCCATGGAGGACCTAATGCATGTTTGGTTAAGTATGGGTTTGTCTATTGTATCCTATAGACTACAACTGTGTTCCTACTATCTGGAGGCACAAGAGCTACGATTTGGACTCCTTACTTCTTTCGTTTCTCTAGGTTGGTAGCTTTGATGTTCCTCAAAAGGAATGAGAATCATGTCACACATGTTTCTCCTCATATTCCCATGAATGACCTAATGCATGTTTGGTTAAGTATGGGTTCGTCTATGTCATCTTATAAACTACAACTGTGTTTCTACTGTTTGATGGCACAGAGCCACGATTAAGACTCTATACATATTCCGTTTCTCTAGATGGGTAGGTTTGATGGTCTCCCAAGGAGTGAGAATCATGTCACACATGTTTCTCCTCATAGTCCCAAGGAGGACCTAATGCATGTTTGGTTAAGTGTGGGTCCGTCTATTGTATCCTATTGACTACAACTGTGTTCCTACAATGTGGAGGGACAGAGCCACGATTTGGACTCTTTACTTCTTCTGTTCCTCTAGACGGGTAGCTTTGATGTTCCTCCCAAGGAATGAGAATCATGGCACACATGTTTCTCCTCATAGTCCCATGGAGTACCTAATGCATGTGTGGTTAAGTATGGGTTTGTCTATTGTATCCTATAGACTAAAACTGTGTTCCTACTATCTGGAGGCACAAGAGCTACGATTTGGACTCCTTACTTCTTTCGTTTCTCTAGGTTGGTAGCTTTGATGTTCCTCAAAAGGAATGAGAATCATGTCACACATGTTTCTCCTCATAGTCCCATGAAGGACCTAATGCATGTTTGGTTAAGTATGGGTTCGTCTATGTCATCTTATAAACTACAACTGTGTTCGTACTGTGTGATGGCACAGAGCCACGATTAGGACTCCTTACTTCTTCCGTTTCTTTTGGTTGGTAGCTTTATTGTTCCTCCCTAGGAGTGAGAATCATGTCATACATGTTTCTCCTCATAGTCCCATGGAGGACCTATCGCATGTTTGGTTAAGTTTGGGTTCGTCTATGTTATCCTATAGACTACAACTGTGTTCCTACTGTGTGATGGCACAGAGCCACGATTAAGACTCTATACTTATTCCGTTTCTCTAGATGGGTAGGTTTGATGGTCTCCCAAAGAGTGAGAATCATGTCACACATGTTTCTCCTCATAGTCCCAAGGAGGACCTAATGCATGTTTGGTTAAGTGTGGGTCCGTCTATTGTATCTTATTGACTACAACTGTGTTCCTACTATCTGGAGGCACAGAGCCACGATTTGGACTCCTTACTTCTTTTTTTCTCTAGGTTGGTAGCTTTGATGTTCCTCAAAAGGAATGATAATCATGTCACACATGTTTCTCCTCATAGTCCCATGGAATACGTAATGCATTTTTAGTTAAGTATGGGTCCGTCTATGTCATCCTATAGACTACAACTGTGTTCCTACAATGTGGAGGCACAGAGCCACGATTTGGACTCCTTACTTCTTATGTTCCTCTAGATGGGTAGCTTTGATGTTCCTCCCAAGGAATGAGAATCGTGGCACACATGTTTCTCCTCATAGTCCCATGGAGTACCTAATGCATGTTTGGTTAAGTATGGGTCCGTCTATGTCATCCTATATACTACAACTGTGTTCCTACAATGTGGAGGCACAGAGCCACGATTTGGACTCCTTACTTCTTCTGTTCCTCTAGATGGGTAGCTTTGATGTTCCTCCCAAGGAATGAGAATCATGGAACACATGTTTCTCCTCATAGTCCCATGGAGGACCTAATGCATGTTTGGTTAAGTATGGGTCCGTTTATGTCATTCTGTAGACTACAACTGTGTTCCTACTGTGTGGAGGCACAGAGCCACGATTTGGACTCCTTACTTCATTCGTTTCTCTAGGTAGGTAGCTTTGATGTTCCTCAAAAGGAATGAGAATCATGTCACACATGTTTCTCCTCATAGTCCCATGGAGTACCTAATGCATGTTTGGTTAAGTATGGGTCTGTCTATGTCATCCTGTAGACTACAACTGTGTTCCTACTGTGTTGAGGCACAGAGCCACGATTTGGACTCCTTACTTCTTTCGTTTCTTTAGGTTGGTAGTTTTGATGTTCCTCAAAAGGAATGAGAATCATGTCACACATGTTTCTCCTCATAGTCCGATGGAGGACCTAATGCATGTTTGGTTATGTATGGGTCCGTCTATGTCATCCTATAGACTACAACTGTGTTCCTATTGTGTGATGGCACAAAGCCACGATTAAGACTCCTTACTTATTCCGTTTTTCTAGATGGTTAGGTTTGATATTCCTCCCAAGGATTGAGAATCATGTCACACATCTTTCTCCTCATAGTCCCATGGAGGACCTAATGCATGTTTGGTTAAGTATGGGTCCGTCTATTTTATCCTATAGACTACAACTGTGTTCCTACTATCTGGAGGCAAAGGAGCCATGATTTTGACTCCTTACTTCTTTCGTTTCTCTAGGTTGGTATAGGTTTGATGTTCCTCAAAAGGAATGAGAATCATGTCACACATGTTTCTCCTCATAGTCCCATTAAGGACCTAATGCATGTTTGGTTAAGTATGGGTTCGTCTATGTCAACTAATAGACTACAACTGTGTTCCTACTGTGTGATGGCACAGAGCCACGATTAAGACTCCTTACTTATTCCGTTTCTCTAGATGGGTAGGTTTGATGGTCCTCCCAAGGAGTGAGAATCATGTCACACATGTTTCTCCTCATAGTCCCATGGAGGACCTAATGCATGTTTGGTTAAGTATGGGTCCGTCTATGTCATCCTATAGACTACAACTGTGTTCCTACTGTGTGATGGCACAAAGCCACAATTAAGACTCCTTACTTATTCCGTTTCTCTAGATGGGTAGGTTTGATATTCCTCCCAAGGATTGAGAATCATGTCACACATCTTTCTCCTCATAGTCCCATGGAGGACCTAATGCATGTTTGGTTAAGTATGGGTCCGTCTATGTCATCCTATAGACTACAACTGTGTTCCTACAATGTGGAGACATAGAGCCACGATTTGGACTCCTTACTTCTTTTTTTCTCTAGGTTGGTAGCTTTGATGTTCCTCAAAAGGAATGATAATCATGTCACACATGTTTCTCCTCATAGTCCCATGGAATACCTAATGCATTTTTAGTTAAGTATGGGTCCGTCTATGTCATCCTATAGACTACAACTGTGTTCCTACAATGTGGAGGCACAGAGCCACGATTTGGACTCCTTACTTCTTTCGTTTCTTTAGGTTGGTAGGTTTGATGTTCCTCAAAAGGAATGAGAATCATGTCACACATGTTTCTCCTCATAGTCCCATGGAGTACCTAATGCATGTTTGGTTAAGTATGGGTCCGTCTATGTCATCCTATAGACTACAACTGTGTTCCTACAATGTGGAGGAACAGAGCCACGATTCAGACTCCTTACTTCTTCCCTTTCTCTTGGTTGGTAGCTTTGATGTTCCTCAAAAGGATTGAGAATCATGTCACACATGTTTCTCCTCATAGTCCCATGGAGGATCTAATGCATGTTTGGTTAAGTATGGATCCGTCTATGTCATCCTATAGACTACAACTGTGTTCCTACTGTGTGATGGCACAGAGCCACGATTAAGACTCTTTACTTATTCCGTTTGTCTTGATGGGTAGGTTTGATATTCCTCCCAAGGAGTGAGAATCAAGTCACACATCTTTCTCCTCGTAGTCCCATGGAGGACATAATGCATGTTTCGTTAAGTATGGGTCCGTCTATTGTATCCTATAGACTACCACTGTGTTCCTACTATCTGGAGACACAGGAGCCACGATTTGGACTCCTTACTTCTTTCGTTTCTCTAGGTTGGTAGCTTTGATATTCCTCAAAAGGAATGAGAATCATGTCACACATGTTTCTCCTCATAGTCCCATGAAGGACCTAATGCATGTTTGGTTAAGTATGGGTTCGTCTATGTCATCTTATAGACTATAACTGTGTTCCTACTGTGTGATGTCACATAGCCACGATTAAGACTCCTTACTTCTTCCGTTTCTCTTGGTTGGTAGCTTTGATGTTCCTCCCAAGGAGTGAGAATCATGTCACACATGTTTCTCCTCATAGTCCCATGGAGGACCTAATGCATGTTTGGTTAAGTATGGGTCCGTCTGTTGTATCCTATAGAGTACAACTGTGTTCCTACAATGTGGAGGCACAGAGCCACGATTTGGACTCCTTACTTCTTATGTTCCTCTAGATGGGTAGCTTTGATGTTCCTCCCAAGGAATGAGAATCATGGCACACATGTTTCTCCTCATAGTCCCATGGAGGACCTAATGCAGGTTTGGTTAAGTATGGGTCTGTCTATGTCATCCTGTAGACTACAACTGTGTTCCTACTGTCTGGAGGCACATGAGCCACGATTTGGACTCCTTACTTCTTTCGTTTCTTTAGGTTGGTAGCTTTGATGTTCCTCAAAAGGAATGAGAATCATCTCACACATGTTTCTCCTCATAGTCCGATGGAGGACCTAATGCATGTTTGGTTATGTATGGGTCCGTCTATGTCATCCTATAGACTACAACTGTGTTCCTACTGTGTGATGGCACAAAGCCACGATTAAGACTCCTTACTTATTCCGTTTCTCTAGATGGGTAGGTTTGATATTCCTCCCAAGGAGTGAGAATTATGTCACACATCTTTCTCCTCATAGTCCCATGGAGGACCTAATGCATGTTTGGTTAAGTATGGGTCCGTCTATTTTATCCTATAGACTACAACTATGTTCCTACTATCTGGAGGCACAGGAGCCACGATTTTGGACTCCTTACTTCTTTCGTTTCTCTAGGTTGGTATAGGTTTGATGTTCCTCAAAAGGAATGAGAATCATGTCACACATGTTTCTCCTCATAGTCCCATGGAGGACCTAATGCATGTTTGGTTAAGTATGGGTCCGTTTATGTCATTCTGTAGACTACAACTGTGTTCCTACTGTGTGGAGGCACAGAGCCACGATTTGGACTCCTTACTTCATTCGTTTCTCTAGGTAGGTAGCTTTGATGTTCCTCAAAAGGAATGAGAATCATGTCCCACATGTTTATCCTCATAGTCCCATGGAGTACCAAATGCATGTTTGGTTAAGTATGGGTCTGTCTATGTCATCCTGTAGACTACAACTGTGTTCCTACTGTGTGGAGGCACAGAGCCACGATTTGGACTCCTTACTTCTTTCGTTTCTTTAGGTTGGTAGCTTTGATGTTCCTCAAAAGGAATGAGAATCATGTCACACATGTTTCTCCTCATAGTCTGATGGAGGACCTAATGCATGTTTGGTTATGTATGGGTCCGTCTATGTCATCCTATAGACTACAACTGTGTTCCTACTGTGTGATGGCACAAAGCCACGATTAAGACTCCTTACTTATTCCGTTTCTCTAGATGGGTAGGTTTGATATTCCTCCCAAGGATTGAGAATCATGTCACACATCTTTCTCCTCATAGTCCCATGGAGGACCTAATGCATGTTTGGTTAAGTATGGGTCCGTCTATTTTATCCTATAGACTACAACTGTGTTCCTACTATCTGGAGGCAAAGGAGCCACGATTTTGACTCCTTACTTCTTTCGTTTCTCTAGGTTGGTATAGGTTTGATGTTCCTCAAAAGGAATGAGAATCATGTCACACATGTTTCTCCTCATAGTCCCATGAAGGACCTAATGCATGTTTGGTTAAGTATGGGTTCGTCTATGTCAACTTATAGACTACAACTGTGTTCCTACTGTGTGATGGCACAGAGCCACGATTAAGACTCCTTACTTATTCCATTTCTCTAGATGGGTAGGTTTGATGGTCCTCCCAAGGAGTGAGAATCATGTCACACATGTTTCTCCTCATAGTCCCATGGAGGACCTAATGCATGTTTGGTATAGTGTGGGTCCGTCTATTGTATCCTATAGACTACAACTGTGTTCCTACTATCTGGAGGCACAGGAGCCACGCTTTGGACTCCTTACTTCTTTCGTTTCTTTAGGTTGGTAGGTTTGATGTTCCTCAAAAGGAATGAGAATCATGTCACACATGTTTCTCCTCATAGTCCCATGGAGTACCTAATGCATGTTTGGTTAAGTATGGGTCCGTCTATGTCATCCTATAGACTACAACTGTGTTCCTACAATGTGGAGGCACAGAGCCACGATTCAGACTCCTTACTTCTTCCCTTTCTCTTGGTTGGTAGCTTTGATGTTCCTCAAAAGGATTGAGAATCATGTCACACATGTTTCTCCTCATAGTCCCATGGAGGATCTAATGCATGTTTGGTTAAGTATGGATCCGTCTATGTCATCCTATAGACTACAACTGTGTTCCTACTGTGTGATGGCACAGAGCCACGATTAAGACTCTTTACTTATTCCGTTTGTCTTGATGGGTAGGTTTGATATTCCTCCCAAGGAGTGAGAATCAAGTCACACATCTTTCTCCTCGTAGTCCCATGGAGGACATAATGCATGTTTCGTTAAGTATGGGTCCGTCTATTGTATCCTATAGACTACAACTGTGTTCCTACTATCTGGAGACACAGGAGCCACGATTTGGACTCCTTACTTCTTTCGTTTCTCTAGGTTGGTAGCTTTGATATTCCTCAAAAGGAATGAGAATCATGTCACACATGTTTCTCCTCATAGTCCCATGAAGGACCTAATGCATGTTTGGTTAAGTATGGGTTCGTCTATGTCATCTTATAGACTATAACTGTGTTCCTACTGTGTGATGTCACATAGCCACGATTAAGACTCCTTACTTCTTCCGTTTCTCTTGGTTGGTAGCTTTGATGTTCCTCCCAAGGAGTGAGAATCATGTCACACATGTTTCTCCTCATAGTCCCATGGAGGACCTAATGCATGTTTGGTTAAGTATGGGTCCGTCTATTGTATCCTATAGAGTACAACTGTGTTCCTACAATGTGGAGGCACAGAGCCACGATTTGGACTCCTTACTTCTTATGTTCCTCTAGATGGGTAGCTTTGATGTTCCTCCCAAGGAATGAGAATCATGGCACACATGTTTCTCCTCATAGTCCCATGGAGGACCTAATGCAGGTTTGGTTAAGTATGGGTCTGTCTATGTCATCCTGTAGACTACAACTGTGTTCCTACTGTCTGGAGGCACATGAGCCACGATTTGGACTCCTTACTTCTTTCGTTTCTTTAGGTTGGTAGCTTTGAAGTTGCTCAAAAGGAATGAGAATCATGTTACACATGTTTCTCCTCATAGTCCCATGGAGTACCTAATGCATGTTTGGTTAAGTATGGGTCCGTCTATGTCATCCTATAGACTACAACTGTGTTCGTACTGTGTGATGGCACAGAGCCACGATTAAGACTCCTTACTTATTCCGTTTCTCTAGATGGGTAGGTTTGATGGTCCTCCCAAGGAGTGAGAATCATGTCACACATGTTTCTCCTCATAGTCCCATGGAGGACCTAATGCATGTTTGGTATAGTGTGGGTCCGTCTATTGTATCCTATAGACTACAACTGTGTTCCTACTATCAGGAGGCAAAGGAGCCACGATTTTGACTCCTTACTTCTTTCGTTTCTCTAGGTTGGTATAGGTTTGATGTTCCTCAAAAGGAATGAGAATCATGTCACACATGTTTCTCCTCATAGTCCCATGAAGGACCTAATGCATGTTTGGTTAAGTATGGGTTCGTCTATGTCAACTTATAGACTACAACTGTGTTCCTACTGTGTGATGGCACAGAGCCACGATTAAGACTCCTTACTTATTCCGTTTCTCTAGATGGGTAGGTTTGATGGTCCTCCCAAGGAGTGAGAATCATGTCACACATGTTTCTCCTCATAGTCCCATGGAGGACCTAATGCATGTTTGGTATAGTGTGGGTCCGTCTATTGTATCCTATAGACTACAACTGTGTTCCTACTATCTGGAGGCACATGAGCCACGCTTTGGACTCCTTACTTCTTTCGTTTCTTTAGGTTGGTAGGTTTGATGTTCCTCAAAAGGAATGAGAATCATGTCACACATGTTTCTCCTCAAAGTCCAATGGAGTACCTAATGCATGTTTGGTTAAGTATGGGTCCGTCTATGTCATCCTATAGACTGCAACTGTGTTCCTACAATGTGGAGGCACAGAGCCACGATTCAGACTCCTTACTTCTTCCCTTTCTCTTGGTTGGTAGCTTTGATGTTCCTCAAAAGGATTGAGAATCATGTCACACATGTTTCTCCTCATAGTCCCATGGAGGATCTAATGCATGTTTTGTTAAGTATGGATCCGTCTATGTCATCCTATAGACTACAACTGTGTTCCTACTGTGTGATGGCACAGAGCCACGATTAAGACTCCTTACTTATTCCGTTTGTCTAGATGGGTAGGTTTGATATTCCTCCCAAGGAGTGAGAATCAAGTCACACATCTTTCTCCTCGTAGTCCCATGGAGGACATAATGCATGTTTCGTTAAGTATGGGTCCGTCTATTGTATCCTATAGACTACAACTGTGTTCCTACTATCTGGAGGCACAGGAGCCACGATTTGGACTCCTTACTTCTTTCGTTTCTCTAGGTTGGTAGCTTTGATATTCCTCAAAAGGAATGAGAATCATGTCACACATGTTTCTCCTCATAGTCCCATGAAGGACCTAATGCATGTTTGGTTAAGTATGGGTTCGTCTATGTCATCTTATAGACTATAACTGTGTTCCTACTGTGTGATGGCACAGAGCCACGATTAAGACTCCTTACTTCTTCCGTTTCTCTTGGTCGGTAGCTTTGATGTTCCTCCCAAGGAGTGAGAATCATGTCACACATGTTTCTCCTCATAGTCCCATGGAGGACCTAATGCATGTTTGGTTAAGTATGGGTCCGTCTATTGTATCCTATAGACTACAACTGTGTTCCTGCAATGTGGAGGCATAGAGCCACGATTTGGACTCCTTACTTCTTCTATTCCTCTATGGTAGCTTTGATGTTAATCCCAAGGAATGAGAATCATGGCACACATGTTTCTCCTCATAGTCCCATGGAGAACCTAATGCAGGTTTGGTTAAGTATGGGTCCGTCTATGTCATCCTATAGACTACAACTGTGTTCCTACTGTGTGATGGCACAGAGCCACGATTAAGACTCCTTTCTTATTCCGTTTCTCTAGATGGGTAGGTTTGATATTCCTCCCAAGGAGTGAGAATCATGTCACACATCTTTCTCCTCATAGTCCCATGGAGGACCTAATGCATGTTTGGTTAAGTATGGGTCCGTCTATTGTATCCTATAGACTACAACTGTGTTCCAACTATCTGGAGGCACATGAGCCACGATTTGGACTCCTTACTTCTTTCGTTTCTCTAGGTTGGTAGATTTGATGTTCCTCAAAAGGAATGAGAATCATGTCGAAAATGTTTCTCCTCATAGTCCCATGGAGGACCTAATGCATGTTTGGTTAAGTATGGGTCCGTCTATTTTATCCTATAGACTACAACTGTGTTCCTACTATCTGGAGGCACAGGAGTCACGATTTTGACTCCTTACTTCTTTCGTTTCTCTAGGTTGGTATAGGTTTGATGTTCCTCAAAAGGAATGAGAATCATGTCACACATCTTTCTCCTCATAGTCCCATGAAGGACCTAATGCATGTTTGGTTAAGTATGGGTTTGTCTATGTCAACTTATAGACTACAACTGTGTTCCTACTGTGTGATGGCACAGAGCCACGATTAAGACTCCTTACTTATTCCGTTTCTCTAGATGGGTAGGTTTGATGGTCCTCCCAAGGAGTGAGAATCATGTCACACATGTTTCTCCTCATAGTCCCATGGAGGACCTAATGCATGTTTGGTATAGTGTGGGTCCGTCTATTGTATCCTATATACTACAACTGTGTTCCTACTATCTGGAGGCACAGGAGCCACACTTTGGACTCCTTACTTCTTTCGTTTCTTTAGGTTGGTAGGTTTGATGTTCCTCAAAAGGAATGAGAATCATGTCACACATGTTTCTCCTCATAGTCCCATGGAGTACCTAATGCATGTTTGGTTAAGTATGGGTCCGTCTATGTCATCCTATAGACTGCAACTGTGTTCCTACAATGTGGAGGCACAGAGCCACGATTCAGACTCCTTACTTCTTCCCTTTCTCTTGGTTGGTAGCTTTGATGTTCCTCAAAAGGATTGAGAATCATGTCACACATGTTTCTCCTCATAGTCCCATGGAGGATCTAATGCATGTTTTGTTAAGTATGGATCCGTCTATGTCATCCTATAGACTACAACTGTGTTCCTACTGTGTGATGGCACAGAGCCACGATTAAGACTCCTTACTTATTCCGTTTGTCTAGATGGGTAGGTTTGATATTCCTCCCAAGGAGTGAGAATCAAGTCACACATCTTTCTCCTCGTAGTCCCATGGAGGACATAATGCATGTTTCGTTCAGTATGGGTCCGTCTATTGTATCCTATAGACTACAACTGTGTTCCTACTATCTGGAGGCACAGGAGCCACGATTTGGACTCCTTACTTCTTTCGTTTCTCTAGGTTGGTAGCTTTGATATTCCTCAAAAGGAATGAGAATCATGTCACACATGTTTCTCCTCATAGTCCCATGAAGAACCTAATGCATGTTTGGTTAAGTATGGGTTCGTCTATGTCATCTTATAGACTATAACTGTGTTCCTACTGTGTGATGGCACAGAGCCACGATTAAGACTCCTTACTTCTTCCGTTTCTCTTGGTCGGTAGCTTTGATGTTCCTCCCAAGGAGTGAGAATCATGTCACACATGTTTCTCCTCATAGTCCCATGGAGGACCTAATGCATGTTTGGTTAAGTATGGGTCCATCTATTGTATCCTATAGACTACAACTGTGTTCCTGCAATGTGGAGGCATAGAGCCACGATTTGGACTCCTTACTTCTTCTATTCCTCTATGGTAGCTTTGATGTTAATCCCAAGGAATGAGAATCATGGCACACATGTTTCTCCTCATAGTCCCATGGAGAACCTAATGCAGGTTTGGTTAAGTATGGGTCCGTCTATGTCATCTTATAGACTACAACTGTATTTCTACTGTGTGATGGCACAGAGCCACGATTAAGACTCCTTACTTCTTCCGTTTCTCTTGGTTGGTAGCTTTGATGTTCCTCCCAAGGAGTGAGAATCATGTCACACATGTTTCTCCTCATAGTCCCATGGAGGACCTAATGCTTGTTTGGTTAAGTATGGGTCCGTCTATTGTATCCTATAGACTACAACTGTGTTCCTACTATCTGGAGACACAGGAGCCACGATTTGGACTCCTTACTTCTTTCGTTTCTCTAGGTTTGTAGCTTTGATGTTCCTCAAAAGGAAAGAGAATCATGTCGCACATATTTCTCCTCATAGTCCCATGGAGGACCTAATGCATGTTTGGTTAAGTATGGGTCCGTCTATGTCATCCTATAGACTACAACTGTGTTCCTACTGTGTGATTGCACAGAGCCACGATTAAGACTCCTTACTTCTTCTGTTTCTCTTGGTTGGTAGCTTTGATGTTCCTCAAAAGGAATGAGAATCATGTCACACATGTTTCTCCACATAGTCCCATGGAGGACCTAATGCATGTTTGGTTAAGTATGGGTCCGTCTATGTCATCCTATAGACTACAACTGTGTTCCTACTGTGTGATGCCACAGAGCCACAATTAAGACTCCTTACTTCTTCTGTTTCTCTTGGTTGGTAGCTTTGATGTTCCTCAAAAGGAATGAGAATCATGTCACACATGTTTCTCCTCATAGTCCCATGGAGTACCTAATGCATGTTTGGTTAAGTATGGGTCCGTCTATGTCATCCTATAGACTACAACTGTGTTCCTACAATGTGGAGGGACAGAGCCACGATTTGGACTCCTTACTTCTTCTGTTCCTCTAGACGGGTAGCTTTGATGTTCCTCCCAAGGAATGAGAATCATGGCACACATGTTTCTCCGCATAGTCCCATGGAGGACCTAATGCATGTTTGGTTAAGTATGGGTCCGTCTATTGTATCCTATAGACTACAACTGTGTTCCAACTATCTGGAGGCACATGAGCCACGATTTGGACTCCTTACTTCTTTCGTTTCTCTAGGTTGGTAGATTTGATGTTCCTCAAAAGGAATGAGAATCATGTCGAAAATGTTTCTCCTCATAGTCCCATGGAGGACCTAATGCATGTTTGGTTAAGTATGGGTCCGTCTATGTCATCTTATAGACTACAACTGTGTTTCTACTGTGTGATGCCACAGAGCCACGATTAAGACTCCTTACTTCTTCCGTTTCTCTTGGTTGGTAGCTTTGATGTTCCTCCCAAGGAGTGAGAATCATGTCACACATGTTTCTCCTCATAGTCCCATGGAGGACCTAATGCTTGTTTGGTTAAGTATGGGTCCGTCTATTGTATCCTATAGACTACAACTGTGTTCCTACTATCTGGAGACACAGGAGCCACGATTTGGACTCCTTACTTCTTTCGTTTCTCTAGGTTTGTAGCTTTGATGTTCCTCAAAAGGAAAGAGAATCATGTCGCACATATTTCTCCTCATAGTCCCATGGAGGACCTAATGCATGTTTGGTTAAGTATGGGTCCGTCTATGTCATCCTATAGACTACAACTGTGTTCCTACTGTGTGATGGCACAGAGCCACGATTAAGACTCCTTACTTCTTCTGTTTCTCTTGGTTGGTAGCTTTGATGTTCCTCAAAAGGAATGAGAATCATGTCACACATGTTTCTCCACATAGTCCCATGGAGGACCTAATGCATGTTTGGTTAAGTATGGGTCCGTCTATGTCATCCTATAGACTACAGCTGTGTTCCTACTATGTGATGCCACAGAGCCACGATTAAGACTCCTTACTTCTTCTGTTTCTCTTGGTTGGTAGCTTTGATGTTCCTCAAAAGGAATGAGAATCATGTCACACATGTTTCTCCTCATAGTCCCATGGAGTACCTAATGCATGTTTGGTTAAGTATGGGTCCGTCTATGTCATCCTATAGACTACAACTGTGTTCCTACAATGTGGAGGGACAGAGCCAGGATTTGGACTCCTCACTTCTTCTGTTCCTCTAGACGGGTACCTTTGATGTTCCTCCCAAGGAATGAGAATCATGGCACACATGTTTGTCCTCATAGTCCCATGGAGGACCTAATGCATGTTTGGTTAAGTATGGGTCCGTCTATGTCATCCTGTAGACTACAACTGTGTTCATACTGTGTGGAGGAACAGAGCCACGATTTGGACTCCTTACTTCATTCGTTTCTCTAGGTAGGTAGCTTTGATGTTCCTCAAAAGGAATGAGAATCATGTCACACATGTTTCTCGTCATAGTCCCATGGAGTACCTAATGCATGTTTGGTTAAGTATGGGTCTGTCTATGTCATCCTGTAGACTACAACTGTGTTCCTACTGTGTGGAGGCACAGAGCCACGATTTGGACTCCTTACTTCTTTCGTTTCTTTAGGTTGGTAGCTTTGATGTTCCTCAAAAGGAATGAGAATCATGTCACACATGTTTCTCCTCATAGTCCGATGGAGTACCTAATGCATGTTTGGTTATGTATGGGTCCGTCTATGTCATCCTATAGACTACAACTGTGTTCCTACTGTGTGATGGCACAAAGCCACGATTAAGACTCCTTACTTATTCCGTTTCTCTAGATGGGTAGGTTTTATATTCCTCCCAAGGAGTGAGAATCATGTCACACATCTTTCTACTCATAGTCCCATAGAGGACCTAATGCATGTTTGGTTAAGTATGGGTCCGTCTATTTTATCCTATAGACTACAACTGTGTTCCTACTATCTGGAGGCACAGGAGCCACGATTTTGACTCCTTACTTCTTTCGTTTCTCTAGGTTGGTAGGTTTGATGTTCCTCAAAAGGAATGAGAATCATGTCACACATGTTTCTCCTCATAGTCCCATGAAGGACCTAATGCATGTTTGGTTAAGTATGGGTTCGTGTATGTCAACTTATAGACTACAACTGTATTCCTACTGTGTGATGCCACAGAGCCACAATTAAGACTCCTTACTTCTTCTGTTTCTCTTGGTTGGTAGCTTTGATGTTCCTCAAAAGGAATGAGAATCATGTCACACATGTTTCTCCACATAGTCCCATGGAGGACCTAATGCATGTTTGGTTAAGTATGGGTCCGTCTATGTCATCCTATAGACTACAACTGTGTTCCTACTGTGTGATGCCACAGAGCCACAATTAAGACTCCTTACTTCTTCTGTTTCTCTTGGTTGGTAGCTTTGATGTTCCTCAAAAGGAATGAGAATCATGTCACACATGTTTCTCCTCATAGTCCCATGGAGTACCTAATGCATGTTTGGTTAAGTATGGGTCCGTCTATGTCATCCTATAGACTACAACTGTGTTCCTACAATGTGGAGGGACAGAGCCACGATTTGGACTCCTTACTTCTTCTGTTCCTCTAGACGGGTAGCTTTGATGTTCCTCCCAAGGAATGAGAATCATGGCACACATGTTTCTCCTCATAGTCCCATGGAGGACCTAATGCATGTTTGGTTAAGTATGGGTCCGTCTATTGTATCCTATAGACTACAACTGTGTTCCAACTATCTGGAGGCACATGAGCCACGATTTGGACTCCTTACTTCTTTCGTTTCTCTAGGTTGGTAGATTTGATGTTCCTCAAAAGGAATGAGAATCATGTCGAAAATGTTTCTCCTCATAGTCCCATGGAGGACCTAATGCATGTTTGGTTAAGTATGGGTCCGTCTATGTCATCTTATAGACTACAACTGTGTTTCTACTGTGTGATGGCACAGAGCCACGATTAAGACTCCTTACTTCTTCCGTTTCTCTTGGTTGGTAGCTTTGATGTTCCTCCCAAGGAGTGAGAATCATGTCACACATGTTTCTCCTCATAGTCCCATGGAGGACCTAATGCTTGTTTGGTTAAGTATGGGTCCGTCTATTGTATCCTATAGACTACAACTGTGTTCCTACTATCTGGAGACACAGGAGCCACGATTTGGACTCCTTACTTCTTTCGTTTCTCTAGGTTTGTAGCTTTGATGTTCCTCAAAAGGAAAGAGAATCATGTCGCACATATTTCTCCTCATAGTCCCATGGAGGACCTAATGCATGTTTGGTTAAGTATGGGTCCGTCTATGTCATCCTATAGACTACAACTGTGTTCCTACTGTGTGATGGCACAGAGCCACGATTAAGACTCCTTACTTCTTCTGTTTCTCTTGGTTGGTAGCTTTGATGTTCCTCAAAAGGAATGAGAATCATGTCACACATGTTTCTCCACATAGTCCCATGGAGGACCTAATGCATGTTTGGTTAAGTATGGGTCCGTCTATGTCATCCTATAGACTACAGCTGTGTTCCTACTATGTGATGCCACAGAGCCACGATTAAGACTCCTTACTTCTTCTGTTTCTCTTGGTTGGTAGCTTTGATGTTCCTCAAAAGGAATGAGAATCATGTCACACATGTTTCTCCTCATAGTCCCATGGAGTACCTA
Source organism: Erythrophleum ivorense (assembly GCA_026724425.1). NCBI lineage: Eukaryota > Viridiplantae > Streptophyta > Magnoliopsida > Fabales > Fabaceae > Erythrophleum > Erythrophleum ivorense. The sequence continues at coordinate 1,770,977 of JAIUCV010000068.1, forward strand.
ATGCATGTTTGGTTAAGTATGGGTCCGTCTATGTCATCCTATAGACTACAACTGTGTTCCTACAATGTGGAGGGACAGAGCCAGGATTTGGACTCCTCACTTCTTCTGTTCCTCTAGACGGGTACCTTTGATGTTCCTCCCAAGGAATGAGAATCATGGCACACATGTTTGTCCTCATAGTCCCATGGAGGACCTAATGCATGTTTGGTTAAGTATGGGTCCGTCTATGTCATCCTGTAGACTACAACTGTGTTCATACTGTGTGGAGGAACAGAGCCACGATTTGGACTCCTTACTTCATTCGTTTCTCTAGGTAGGTAGCTTTGATGTTCCTCAAAAGGAATGAGAATCATGTCACACATGTTTCTCCTCATAGTCCCATGGAGTACCTAATGCATGTTTGGTTAAGTATGGGTCTGTCTATGTCATCCTGTAGACTACAACTGTGTTCCTACTGTGTGGAGGCACAGAGCCACGATTTGGACTCCTTACTTCTTTCGTTTCTTTAGGTTGGTAGCTTTGATGTTCCTCAAAAGGAATGAGAATCATGTCACACATGTTTCTCCTCATAGTCCGATGGAGTACCTAATGCATGTTTGGTTATGTATGGGTCCGTCTATGTCATCCTATAGACTACAACTGTGTTCCTACTGTGTGATGGCACAAAGCCACGATTAAGACTCCTTACTTATTCCGTTTCTCTAGATGGGTAGGTTTTATATTCCTCCCAAGGAGTGAGAATCATGTCACACATCTTTCTACTCATAGTCCCATAGAGGACCTAATGCATGTTTGGTTAAGTATGGGTCCGTCTATTTTATCCTATAGACTACAACTGTGTTCCTACTATCTGGAGGCACAGGAGCCACGATTTTGACTCCTTACTTCTTTCGTTTCTCTAGGTTGGTAGGTTTGATGTTCCTCAAAAGGAATGAGAATCATGTCACACATGTTTCTCCTCATAGTCCCATGAAGGACCTAATGCATGTTTGGTTAAGTATGGGTTCGTGTATGTCAACTTATAGACTACAACTGTATTCCTACTGTGTGATGGCACAGAGCCACGATTAAGACTCCTTAGTTATTCCGTTTCTCTAGATGGGTAGGTTTGATGGTCCTCCCAAGGAGTGAGAATCATGTCACCCATGTTTCTCCTCATAGTCCCATGGAGGACCTAATGCATGTTTGTTATAGTGTGGGTCCGTCTATTGTATCCTATAGACTACAACTGTGTTCCTACTATCTGGAGGCACAGGAGCCACACTTTGGACTCCTTACTTCTTTCGTTTCTTTAGGTTGGTAGGTTTGATGTTCCTCAAAAGGAATGAGAATCATGTCACACATGTTTCTCCTCATAGTCCCATGGAGTACCTAATGCATGTTTGGTTAAGTATGGGTCCGTCTATGTCATCCTATAGACTACAACTGTGTTCCTACAATGTGGAGGCACAGAGCCACGATTCAGACTCCTTACTAATTCCGTTTCTCTAGATGGGTAGGTTTGATATTCCTCCCAAGGAGTGAGAATCATGTCACACATCTTTCTCCTCATAGTCCCATGGAGGACCTAATGCATGTTTGGTTAAGTATGGGTCCGTCTATTGTATCCTATAGACTACAACTGTGTTCCAACTATCTGGAGGCACATGAGCCACGATTTGGACTCCTTACTTCTTTCGTTTCTCTAGGTTGGTAGCTTTGATGTTCCTCAAAAGGAATGAGAATCATGTCACACATGTTTCTCCTCATAGTCTGATGGAGGACCTAATGCATGTTTGGTTATGTATGGGTCCGTCTATGTCATCCTATAGACTACAACTGTGTTCCTACTGTGTGATGGCACAAAGCCACGATTAAGACTCCTTACTTATTCCGTTTCTCAAGATGGGTAGGTTTTATATTCCTCCCAAGGAGTGAGAATCATGTCACACATCTTTCTCCTCATAGTGCCATAGAGGACCTAATGCATGTTTGGTTAAGTATGGGTCCGTCTATTTTATCCTATGGACTACAACTGTGTTCCTACTATCTGGAGGCACATGAGCCACGATTTGGACTCCTTACTTCTTTCGTTTCTCTAGGTTGGTAGCTTTGATGTTCCTCAAAAGGAATGAGAATCATGTCGCACATGTTTCTCCTCATAATCCCATGGAGGACCTAATGCATGTTTGGTTAAGTATGGGTCCGTCTATGTCATCTTATAGACTACAACTGTGTTCCTACTGTGTGATGGCACAGAGCCACGATTAAGACTCCTTACTTATTCCGTTTCTCTAGATGGGTAGGTTTGATGGTCCTCCCAAGGAGTGAGAATCATGTCACACATGTTTCTCCTCATAGTCCCATGGAGGACCTAATGCATGTTTGGTATAGTGTGGGTCCGTCTATTGTATCCTATAGACTACAACTGTGTTCCTACTATCTGGAGGCACAGGAGCCACACTTTGGACTCCTTACTTCTTTCGTTTCTTTAGGTTGGTAGGTTTGATGTTCCTCAAAAGGAATGAGAATCATGTCACACATATTTCTCCTCATAGTCCCATGGAGTACCTAATGCATGTTTGGTTAAGTATGGGTCCGTCTATGTCATCCTATAGACTACAACTGTGTTCCTACAATGTGGAGGCACAGAGCCACGATTCAGACTCCTTACTAATTCCGTTTCTCTAGATGGGTAGGTTTGATATTCCTCCCAAGTAGTGAGAATCATGTCACACATCTTTCTCCTCATAGTCCCATGGAGGACCTAATGCATGTTTGGTTAAGTATGGGTCCGTCTATTGTATCCTATAGACTACAACTGTGTTCCAACTATCTGGAGGCACATGAGCCACGATTTGGACTCCTTACTTCTTTCGTTTCTCTAGGTTGGTAGCTTTGATGTTCCTCAAAAGGAATGAGAATCATGTCACACATGTTTCTCCTCATAGTCCGATGGAAGACCTAATGCATGTTTGGTTATGTATGGGTCCGTCTATGTCATCCTATACACTACAACTGTGTTCCTACTGTGTGATGGCACAAAGCCACGATTAAGACTCCTTACTTATTCCGTTTCTCTAGATGGGTAGGTTTTATATTCCTCCCAAGGAGTGAGAATCATGTCACACATCTTTCTCCTCATAGTCCCATAGAGGACCTAATGCATGTTTGGTTAAGTATGGGTCCGTCTATTTTATCCTATGGACTACAACTGTGTTCCTACTATCTGGAGGCACATGAGCCACGATTTGGACTCCTTACTTCTTTCGTTTCTCTAGGTTGGTAGCTTTGATGTTCCTCAAAAGGAATGAGAATCATGTCGCACATGTTTCTCCTCATAGTTCCATGGAGGACCTAATGCATGTTTGGTTAAGTATGGGTCCGTCTATGTCATCTTATAGACTACAACTGTGTTCCTACTGTGTGATGGCACAGAGCCACGATTAAGACTCCTTACTTATTCCGTTTCTCTAGATGGGTAGGTTTGATGGTCCTCCCAAGGAGTGAGAATCATGTCACACATGTTTCTCCTCATAGTCCCATGGAGGACCTAATGCATGTTTGGTATAGTGTGGGTCCGTCTATTGTATCCTATAGACTACAACTGTGTTCCTACTATCTGGAGGCACAAGAGCCACACTTTGGACTCCTTACTTCTTTCGTTTCTTTAGGTTGGTAGGTTTGATGTTCCTCAAAAGGAATGAGAATCATGTCACACATGTTTCTCCTCATAGTCTCATGGAGTACCTAATGCATGTTTGGTTAAGTATGGGTCCGTCTATGTCATCCTATAGACTACAACTGTGTTCCTACAATGTGGAGGCACAGAGCCACGATTCAGACTCCTTACTAATTCCGTTTCTCTAGATGGGTAGGTTTGATATTCCTCCCAAGTAGTGAGAATCATGTCACACATCTTTCTCCTCATAGTCCCATGGAGGACCTAATACATGTTTGGTTAAGTATGGGTCCGTCTATTGTATCCTATAGACTACAACTGTGTTCCCACTATCTGGAGGCACATGAGCCACGATTTGGACTCCTTACTTCTTTCGTTTCTCTAGGTTGGTAGCTTTGATGTTCCTCAAAAGGAATGAGAATCATGTCACACATGTTTCTCCTCATAGTCCGATGGAGGACCTAATGCATGTTTGGTTATGTATGGGTCCGTCTATGTCATCCTATAGACTACAACTGTGTTCCTACTGTGTGATGGCACAAAGCCACGATTAAGACTCCTTACTTATTCCGTTTCTCTTGGTTGGTAGCTTTGATGTTCCTCAAAAGGAATGAGAATCATGTCACACATGTTTCTCCTCATAGTCCCATGGAGTACCTAATGCATGTTTGGTTAAGTATGGGTCCGTCTATGTCATCCTATAGACTACAACTGTGTTCCTACAATGTGGAGGGACAGAGCCACGATTTGGACTCCTTACTTCTTCAGTTCCTCTAGACGGGTAGCTTTGATGTTCCTCCCAAGGAATGAGAATCATGGCACACATGTTTCTCCTCATAGTCCCATGGAGGACCTAATGCATGTTTGGTTAAGTATGGGTCCGTCTATTGTATCCTATAGACTACAACTGTGTTCCAACTATCTGGAGGCACATGAGCCACGATTTGGACTCCTTACTTCTTTCGTTTCTCTAGGTTGGTAGATTTGATGTTCCTCAAAAGGAATGAGAATCATGTCGAACATGTTTCTCCTCATAGTCCCATGGAGGACCTAATGCATGTTTGGTTAAGTATGGGTCCGTCTATATCATCTTATAGACTACAACTGTGTTTCTACTGTGTGATGGCACAGAGCCACGATTAAGACTCCTTACTTCTTCCGTTTCTCTTGGTTGGTAGCTTTGATGTTCCTCCCAAGGAGTGAGAATCATGTCACACATGTTTCTCCTCATAGTCCCATGGAGGACCTAATGCATGTTTGGTTAAGTATGGGTCCGTCTATGTCATCCTATAGACTACAACTGTGTTCCTACTATCTGGAGACACAGGAGCCACGATTTGGACTCCTTACTTCTTTCGTTTCTCTAGGTTTGTAGCTTTGATGTTCCTCAAAAGGAAAGAGAATCATGTCGCACATATTTCTCCTCATAGTCCCATGGAAGACCTAATGCATGTTTGGTTAAGTATGGGTCCGTCTATGTCATCCTATAGATTACAACTGTGTTCCTACTGTGTGATGGCACAGAGCCACGATTAAGACTCCTTACTTCTTCTGTTTCTCTTGGTTGGTAGCTTTGATGTTCCTCAAAAGGAATGAGAATCATGTCACACATGTTTCTCCACATAGTCCCATAGAGGACCTAATGCATGTTTGGTTAAGTATGGGTCCGTCTATGTCATCCTATAGACTACAACTGTGTTCCTACTGTGTGATGCCACAGAGCCACGATTAAGACTCCTTACTTCTTCTGTTTCTCTTGGTTGGTAGCTTTGATGTTCCTCAAAAGGAATGAGAATCATGTCACACATGTTTCTCCTCATAGTCCCATGGAGTACCTAATGCATGTTTGGTTAAGTATGGGTCCGTCTATGTCATCCTATAGACTACAACTGTGTTCCTACAATGTGGAGGGACAGAGCCACGATTTGGACTCCTTACTTCTTCTGTTCCTCTAGACGGGTAGCTTTGATGTTCCTCCCAAGGAATGAGAATCATGGCACACATGTTTCTCCTCATAGTCCCATGGAGGACCTAATGCATGTTTGGTTAAGTATGGGTCCGTCTATGTCATCCTGTAGACTACAACTGTGTTCCTACTGTGTGGAGGAACAGAGCCACGATTTGGACTCCTTACTTCATTCGTTTCTCTAGGTAGGTAGCTTTGATGTTCCTCAAAAGGAATGAGAATCATGTCACACATGTTTCTCCTCATAGTCCCATGGAGTACCTAATGCATGTTTGGTTAAGTATGGGTCTGTCTATGTCATCCTGTAGACTACAACTGTGTTCCTACTGTGTGGAGGCACAGAGCCACGATTTGGACTCCTTAATTCTTTCGTTTCTTTAGGTTGGTAGCTTTGATGTTCCTCAAAAGGAATGAGAATCATGTCACACATGTTTCTCCTCATAGTCCGATGGAGGACCTAATGCATGTTTGGTTATGTATGGGTCCGTCTATGTCATCCTATAGACTACAACTGTGTTCCTACTGTGTGATGGCACAAAGCCACGATTAAGACTCCTTACTTATTCCGTTTCTCTAGATGGGTAGGTTTTATATTCCTCCCAAGGAGTGAGAATCATGTCACACATCTTTCTACTCATAGTCCCATAGAGGACCTAATGCATGTTTGGTTAAGTATGGGTCCGTCTATTTTATCCTATAGACTACAACTGTGTTCCTACTATCTGGAGGCACAGGAGCCACGATTTTGACTCCTTACTTCTTTCGTTTCTCTAGGTTGGTAGGTTTGATGTTCCTCAAAAGGAATGAGAATCATGTCACACATGTTTCTCCTCATAGTCCCATGAAGGACCTAATGCATGTTTGGTTAAGTATGGGTTCGTGTATGTCAACTTATAGACTACAACTGTGTTCCTACTGTGTGATGGCACAGAGCCACGATTAAGACTCCTTAGTTATTCCGTTTCTCTAGATGGGTAGGTTTGATGGTCCTCCCAAGGAGTGAGAATCATGTCACCCATGTTTCTCCTCATAGTCCCATGGAGGACCTAATGCATGTTTGTTATAGTGTGGGTCCGTGTATTGTATCCTATAGACTACAACTGTGTTCCTACTATCTGGAGGCACAGGAGCCACACTTTGGACTCCTTACTTCTTTCGTTTCTTTAGGTTGGTAGGTTTGATGTTCCTCAAAAGGAATGAGAATCATGTCACACATGTTTCTCCTCATAGTCCCATGGAGTACCTAATGCATGTTTGGTTAAGTATGGGTCCGTCTATGTCATCCTATAGACTACAACTGTGTTCCTACAATGTGGAGGCACAGAGCCACGATTCAGACTCCTTACTAATTCCGTTTCTCTAGATGGGTAGGTTTGATATTCCTCCCAAGGAGTGTGAATCATGTCACACATGTTTCTCCTCATAGTCCCATGGAGGACCTAATGCATGTTTGGTTAAGTATGGGTCCGTCTATGTCATCTTATAGACTACAACTGTGTTCCTACTGTGTGATGGCACAGAGCCACGATTAAGACTCCTTACTTATTCCGTTTCTCTAGATGGGTAGGTTTGATGGTCCTCCCAAGGAGTGAGAATCATGTCACCCATGTTTCTCCTCATAGTCCCATGGAGGACCTAATGCATGTTTGTTATAGTGTGGGTCCGTGTATTGTATCCTATAGACTACAACTGTGTTCCTACTATCTGGAGGCACATGAGCCACACTTTGGACTCCTTACTTCTTTCGTTTCTTTAGGTTGGTAGGTTTGATGTTCCTCAAAAGGAATGAGAATCATGTCACACATGTTTCTCCTCATAGTCCCATGGAGTACCTAATGCATGTTTGGTTAAGTATGGGTCCGTCTATGTCATCCTATAGACTACAACTGTGTTCCTACAATGTGGAGGCACAGAGCCACGATTCAGACTCCTTACTAATTCCGTTTCTCTAGATGGGTAGGTTTGATATTCCTCCCAAGGAGTGTGAATCATGTCACACATCTTTCTCCTCATAGTCCCATGGAGGACCTAATGCATGTTTGGTTAAGTATGGGTCCGTCTATTGTATCCTATAGACTACAACTGTGTTCCAACTATCTGGAGGCACATGAGCCACGATTTGGACTCCTTACTTCTTTCGTTTCTCTAGGTTGGTAGATTTGATGTTCCTCAAAAGGAATGAGAATCATGTCGAACATGTTTCTCCTCATAGTCCCATGGAGGACCTAATGCATGTTTGGTTAAGTATGGGTCCGTCTATGTCATCTTATAGACTACAACTGTGTTTCTACTGTGTGATGGCACAGAGCCACGATTAAGACTCCTTACTTCTTCCGTTTCTCTTGGTTGGTAGCTTTGATGTTCCTCCCAAGGAGTGAGAATCATGTCACACATGTTTCTCCTCATAGTCCCATGGAGGACCTAATGCATGTTTGGTTAAGTATGGGTCCGTCTATGTCATCCTATAGACTACAACTGTGTTCCTACTATCTGGAGACACAGGAGCCACGATTTGGACTCCTTACTTCTTTCGTTTCTCTAGGTTTGTAGCTTTGATGTTCCTCAAAAGGAAAGAGAATCATGTCGCACATATTTCTCCTCATAGTCCCATGGAAGACCTAATGCATGTTTGGTTAAGTATGGGTCCGTCTATGTCATCCTATAGATTACAACTGTGTTCCTACTGTGTGATGGCACAGAGCCACGATTAAGACTCCTTACTTCTTCTGTTTCTCTTGGTTGGTAGCTTTGATGTTCCTCAAAAGGAATGAGAATCATGTCACACATGTTTCTCCACATAGTCCCATAGAGGACCTAATGCATGTTTGGTTAAGTATGGGTCCGTCTATGTCATCCTATAGACTACAACTGTGTTCCTACTGTGTGATGCCACAGAGCCACGATTAAGACTCCTTACTTCTTCTGTTTCTCTTGGTTGGTAGCTTTGATGTTCCTCAAAAGGAATGAGAATCATGTCACACATGTTTCTCCTCATAGTCCCATGGAGTACCTAATGCATGTTTGGTTAAGTATGGGTCCGTCTATGTCATCCTATAGACTACAACTGTGTTCCTACAATGTGGAGGGACAGAGCCACGATTTGGACTCCTTACTTCTTCTGTTCCTCTAGACGGGTAGCTTTGATGTTCCTCCCAAGGAATGAGAATCATGGCACACATGTTTCTCCTCATAGTCCCATGGAGTACCTAATGCATGTTTGGTTAAGTATGGGTCTGTCTATGTCATCCTGTAGACTACAACTTTGTTCCTACTGTGTGGAGGCACAGAGCCACGATTTGGACTCCTTACTTCTTTCGTTTCTTTAGGTTGGTAGCTTTGATGTTCCTCAAAAGGAATGAGAATCATGTCACACATGTTTCTCCTCATAGTCCGATGGAGGACCTAATGCATGTTTGGTTATGTATGGGTCCGTCTATGTCATCCTATAGACTACAACTGTGTTCCTACTGTGTGATGGCACAAAGCCACGATTAAGACTCCTTACTTATTCCGTTTCTCTAGATGGGTAGGTTTTATATTCCTCCCAAGGAGTGAGAATCATGTCACACATCTTTCTACTCATAGTCCCATAGAGGACCTAATGCATGTTTGGTTAAGTATGGGTCCGTCTATTTTATCCTATAGACTACAACTGTGTTCCTACTATCTGGAGGCACAGGAGCCACGATTTTGACTCCTTACTTCTTTCGTTTCTCTAGGTTGGTAGGTTTGATGTTCCTCAAAAGGAATGAGAATCATGTCACACATGTTTCTCCTCATAGTCCCATGAAGGACCTAATGCATGTTTGGTTAAGTATGGGTTCGTGTATGTCAACTTATAGACTACAACTGTGTTCCTACTGTGTGATGGCACAGAGCCACGATTAAGACTCCTTAGTTATTCCGTTTCTCTAGATGGGTAGGTTTGATGGTCCTCCCAAGGAGTGAGAATCATGTCACCCATGTTTCTCCTCATAGTCCCATGGAGGACCTAATGCATGTTTGTTATAGTGTGGGTCCGTGTATTGTATCCTATAGACTACAACTGTGTTCCTACTATCTGGAGGCACAGGAGCCACACTTTGGACTCCTTACTTCTTTCGTTTCTTTAGGTTGGTAGGTTTGATGTTCCTCAAAAGGAATGAGAATCATGTCACACATGTTTCTCCTCATAGTCCCATGGAGTACCTAATGCATGTTTGGTTAAGTATGGGTCCGTCTATGTCATCCTATAGACTACAACTGTGTTCCTACAATGTGGAGGCACAGAGCCACGATTCAGACTCCTTACTAATTCCGTTTCTCTAGATGGGTAGGTTTGATATTCCTCCCAAGGAGTGTGAATCATGTCACACATGTTTCTCCTCATAGTCCCATGGAGGACCTAATGCATGTTTGGTTAAGTATGGGTCCGTCTATGTCATCTTATAGACTACAACTGTGTTCCTACTGTGTGATGGCACAGAGCCACGATTAAGACTCCTTACTTATTCCGTTTCTCTAGATGGGTAGGTTTGATGGTCCTCCCAAGGAGTGAGAATCATGTCACCCATGTTTCTCCTCATAGTCCCATGGAGGACCTAATGCATGTTTGTTATAGTGTGGGTCCGTGTATTGTATCCTATAGACTACAACTGTGTTCCTACTATCTGGAGGCACAGGAGCCACACTTTGGACTCCTTACTTCTTTCGTTTCTTTAGGTTGGTAGGTTTGATGTTCCTCAAAAGGAATGAGAATCATGTCACACATGTTTCTCCTCATAGTCCCATGGAGTACCTAATGCATGTTTGGTTAAGTATGGGTCCGTCTATGTCATCCTATAGACTACAACTGTGTTCCTACAATGTGGAGGCACAGAGCCACGATTCAGACTCCTTACTAATTCCGTTTCTCTAGATGGGTAGGTTTGATATTCCTCCCAAGGAGTGTGAATCATGTCACACATCTTTCTCCTCATAGTCCCATGGAGGACCTAATGCATGTTTGGTTAAGTATGGGTCCGTCTATTGTATCCTATAGACTACAACTGTGTTCCAACTATCTGGAGGCACATGAGCCACGATTTGGACTCCTTACTTCATTCGTTTCTCTAGGTAGGTAGCTTTGATGTTCCTCAGAAGGAATGAGAATCATGTCACACATGTTTCTCCTCATAGTCCCATGGAGTACCTAATGCATGTTTGGTTAAGTATGGGTCTGTCTATGTCATCCTGTAGACTACAACTGTGTTCCTACTGTGTGGAGGCACAGAGCCACGATTTGGACTCCTTACTTCTTTTGTTTCTTTAGGTTGGTAGCTTTGATGTTCCTCAAAAGGAATGAGAATCATGTCACACATGTTTCTCCTCATAGTCCGATGGAGGACCTAATGCATGTTTGGTTATGTATGGGTCCGTCTATGTCATCCTATAGACTACAACTGTGTTCCTACTGTGTGATGGCACAAAGCCACGATTAAGACTCCTTACTTATTCCGTTTCTCTAGATGGGTAGGTTTTATATTCCTCCCAAGGAGTGAGAATCATGTCACACATCTTTCTACTCATAGTCCCATAGAGGACCTAATGCATGTTTGGTTAAGTATGGGTCCTTCTATTTTATCCTATAGACTACAACTGTGTTCCTACTATCTGGAGGCACAGGAGCCACGATTTTGACTCCTTACTTCTTTCGTTTCTCTAGGTTGGTAGGTTTGATGTTCCTCAAAAGGAATGAGAATCATGTCACACATGTTTCTCCTCATAGTCCCATGAAGGACCTAATGCATGTTTGGTTAAGTATGGGTTCGTGTATGTCAACTTATAGACTACAACTGTGTTCCTACTGTGTGATGGCACAGAGCCATGATTAAGACTCCTTAGTTATTCCGTTTCTCTAGATGGGTAGGTTTGATGGTCCTCCCAAGGAGTGAGAATCATGTCACCCATGTTTCTCCTCATAGTCCCATGGAGGACCTAATGCATGTTTGTTATAGTGTGGGTCCGTGTATTGTATCCTATAGACTACAACTGTGTTCCTACTATCTGGAGGCACAGGAGCCACACTTTGGACTCCTTACTTCTTTCGTTTCTTTAGGTTGGTAGGTTTGATGTTCCTCAAAAGGAATGAGAATCATGTCACACATGTTTCTCCTCATAGTCCCATGGAGTACCTAATGCATGTTTGGTTAAGTATGGGTCCGTCTATGTCATCCTATAGACTACAACTGTGTTCCTACAATGTGGAGGCACAGAGCCACGATTCAGACTCCTTACTAATTCCGTTTCTCTAGATGGGTAGGTTTGATATTCCTCCCAAGGAGTGTGAATCATGTCACACATGTTTCTCCTCATAGTCCCATGGAGGACCTAATGCATGTTTGGTTAAGTATGGGTCCGTCTATGTCATCCTATAGACTACAACTGTGTTCCTACTATCTGGAGACACAGGAGCCACGATTTGGACTCCTTACTTCTTTCGTTTCTCTAGGTTTGTAGCTTTGATGTTCCTCAAAAGGAAAGAGAATCATGTCGCACATATTTCTCCTCATAGTCCCATGGAAGACCTAATGCATGTTTGGTTAAGTATGGGTCCGTCTATGTCATCCTATAGATTACAACTGTGTTCCTACTGTGTGATGGCACAGAGCCACGATTAAGACTCCTTACTTCTTCTGTTTCTCTTGGTTGGTAGCTTTGATGTTCCTCAAAAGGAATGAGAATCATGTCACACATGTTTCTCCACATAGTCCCATAGAGGACCTAATGCATGTTTGGTTAAGTATGGGTCCGTCTATGTCATCCTATAGACTACAACTGTGTTCCTACTGTGTGATGCCACAGAGCCACGATTAAGACTCCTTACTTCTTCTGTTTCTCTTGGTTGGTAGCTTTGATGTTCCTCAAAAGGAATGAGAATCATGTCACACATGTTTCTCCTCATAGTCCCATGGAGTACCTAATGCATGTTTGGTTAAGTATGGGTCCGTCTATGTCATCCTATAGACTACAACTGTGTTCCTACAATGTGGAGGGACAGAGCCACGATTTGGACTCCTTACTTCTTCTGTTCCTCTAGACGGGTAGCTTTGATGTTCCTCCCAAGGAATGAGAATCATGGCACACATGTTTCTCCTCATAGTCCCATGGAGGACCTAATGCATGTTTGGTTAAGTATGGGTCCGTCTATGTCATCCTGTAGACTACAACTGTGTTCCTACTGTGTGGAGGAACAGAGCCACGATTTGGACTCCTTACTTCATTCGTTTCTCTAGGTAGGTAGCTTTGATGTTCCTCAAAAGGAATGAGAATCATGTCACACATGTTTCTCCTCATAGTCCCATGGAGTACCTAATGCATGTTTGGTTAAGTATGGGTCTGTCTATGTCATCCTGTAGACTACAACTGTGTTCCTACTGTGTGGAGGCACAGAGCCACGATTTGGACTCCTTACTTCTTTCGTTTCTTTAGGTTGGTAGCTTTGATGTTCCTCAAAAGGAATGAGAATCATGTCACACATGTTTCTCCTCATAGTCCGATGGAGGACCTAATGCATGTTTGGTTATGTATGGGTCCGTCTATGTCATCCTATAGACTACAACTGTGTTCCTACTGTGTGATGGCACAAAGCCACGATTAAGACTCCTTACTTATTCCGTTTCTCTAGATGGGTAGGTTTTATATTCCTCCCAAGGAGTGAGAATCATGTCACACATCTTTCTACTCATAGTCCCATAGAGGACCTAATGCATGTTTGGTTAAGTATGGGTCCGTCTATTTTATCCTATAGACTACAACTGTGTTCCTACTATCTGGAGGCACAGGAGCCACGATTTTGACTCCTTACTTCTTTCGTTTCTCTAGGTTGGTAGGTTTGATGTTCCTCAAAAGGAATGAGAATCATGTCACACATGTTTCTCCTCATAGTCCCATGAAGGACCTAATGCATGTTTGGTTAAGTATGGGTTCGTGTATGTCAACTTATAGACTACAACTGTGTTCCTACTGTGTAATGGCACAGAGCCACGATTAAGACTCCTTAGTTATTCCGTTTCTCTAGATGGGTAGGTTTGATGGTCCTCCCAAGGAGTGAGAATCATGTCACCCATGTTTCTCCTCATAGTCCCATGGAGGACCTAATGCATGTTTGTTATAGTGTGTGTCCGTGTATTGTATCCTATAGACTACAACTGTGTTCCTACTATCTGGAGGCACAGGAGCCACACTTTGGACTCCTTACTTCTTTCGTTTCTTTAGGTTGGTAGGTTTGATGTTCCTCAAAAGGAATGAGAATCATGTCACACATGTTTCTCCTCATAGTCCCATGGAGTACCTAATGCATGTTTGGTTAAGTATGGGTCCGTCTATGTCATCCTATAGACTACAACTGTGTTCCTACAATGTGGAGGCACAGAGCCACGATTCAGACTCCTTACTTATTCCGTTTCTCTAGATGGGTAGGTTTGATATTCCTCCCAAGGAGTGAGAATCATGTCACACATCTTTCTCCTCATAGTCCCATGGAGGACCTAATGCATGTTTGGTTAAGTATGGGTCCGTCTATTGTATCCTATAGACTACAATTATGTTCCAACTATCTGGAGGCACATGAGCCACGATTTGGACTCCTTACTTCTTTCGTTTCTCTAGGTTGGTAGCTTTGATGTTCCTCAAAAGGAATGAGAATCATGTCGCACATGTTTCTCCTCATAGTCCCATGGAGGACCTAATGCATGTTTGGTTATGGGTCCGTCTATGTCATCTTATAGACTACAACTGTGTTCCTACTGTGTGATGGCACAGAGCCACGATTAAGACTGCTTACTTATTCCGTTTCTCTAGATGGGTAGGTTTGATGGTCCTCCCAAGGAGTGAGAATCATGTCACACATGTTTCTCCTCATAGTCCCATGGAGGACCTAATGCATGTTTGGTATAGTGTGGGTCCGTCTATTGTATCCTATAGACTACAACTGTGTTCCTACTATCTGGAGGCACAGGAGCCACACTTTGGACTCCTTACTTCTTTCGTTTCTTTAGGTTGGTAGGTTTGATGTTCCTCAAAAGGAATGAGAATCATGTCACACATGTTTCTCCTCATAGTCCCATGGAGTACCTAATGCATGTTTGGTTAAGTATGGGTCCGTCTATGTCATCCTATAGACTACAACTGTGTTCCTACAATGTGGAGGCACAGAGCCACGATTCAGACTCCTTACTTATTCCGTTTCTCTAGATGGGTAGGTTTGATATTCCTCCCAAGGAGTGAGAATCATGTCACACATCTTTCTCCTCATAGTCCCATGGAGGACCTAATGCATGTTTGGTTAAGTATGGGTCCGTCTATTGTATCCTATAGACTACAACTGTGTTCCAACTATCTGGAGGCACATGAGCCACGATTTGGACTCCTTACTTCTTTCGTTTCTCTAGGTTGGTAGCTTTGATGTTCCTCAAAAGGAATGAGAATCATGTCGCACATGTTTCTCCTCATAGTCCCATGGAGGACCTAATGCATGTTTGGTTAAGTATGGGTCCGTCTATGTCATCTTATAGACTACAACTGTGTTTCTACTGTGTGATGGCACAGAGCCACGATTAAGACTCCTTACTTCTTCTGTTTCTCTTGGTTGGTAGCTTTGATGTTCCTCAAAAGGAATGAGAATCATGTCACACATGTTTCTCCTCATAGTCCCATGGAGTACCTAATGCATGTTTGGTTAAGTATGGGTCTGTCTATGTCATCCTGTAGACTACAACTGTGTTCCTACTATCTGGAGGCACAGGAGCCACACTTTGGACTCCTTACTTCTTTCGTTTCTTTAGGTTGGTAGGTTTGATGTTCCTCAAAAGGAATGAGAATCATGTCACACATGTTTCTCCTCATAGTCCCATGGAGTACCTAATGCATGTTTGGTTAAGTATGGGTCCGTCTATGTCATCCTATAGACTACAACTGTGTTCCTACAATGTGGAGGCACAGAGCCACGATTCAGACTCCTTACTTATTCCGTTTCTCTAGATGGGTAGGTTTGATATTCCTCCCAAGGAGTGAGAATCATGTCACACATCTTTCTCCTCATAGTCCCATGGAGGACCTAATGCATGTTTGGTTAAGTATGGGTCCGTCTATTGTATCCTATAGACTACAATTATGTTCCAACTATCTGGAGGCACATGAGCCACGATTTGGACTCCTTACTTCTTTCGTTTCTCTAGGTTGGTAGCTTTGATGTTCCTCAAAAGGAATGAGAATCATGTCGCACATGTTTCTCCTCATAGTCCCATGGAGGACCTAATGCATGTTTGGTTATGGGTCCGTCTATGTCATCTTATAGACTACAACTGTGTTCCTACTGTGTGATGGCACAGAGCCACGATTAAGACTGCTTACTTATTCCGTTTCTCTAGATGGGTAGGTTTGATGGTCCTCCCAAGGAGTGAGAATCATGTCACACATGTTTCTCCTCATAGTCCCATGGAGGACCTAATGCATGTTTGGTATAGTGTGGGTCCGTCTATTGTATCCTATAGACTACAACTGTGTTCCTACTATCTGGAGGCACAGGAGCCACACTTTGGACTCCTTACTTCTTTCGTTTCTTTAGGTTGGTAGGTTTGATGTTCCTCAAAAGGAATGAGAATCATGTCACACATGTTTCTCCTCATAGTCCCATGGAGTACCTAATGCATGTTTGGTTAAGTATGGGTCCGTCTATGTCATCCTATAGACTACAACTGTGTTCCTACAATGTGGAGGCACAGAGCCACGATTCAGACTCCTTACTTATTCCGTTTCTCTAGATGGGTAGGTTTGATATTCCTCCCAAGGAGTGAGAATCATGTCACACATCTTTCTCCTCATAGTCCCATGGAGGACCTAATGCATGTTTGGTTAAGTATGGGTCCGTCTATTGTATCCTATAGACTACAACTGTGTTCCAACTATCTGGAGGCACATGAGCCACGATTTGGACTCCTTACTTCTTTCGTTTCTCTAGGTTGGTAGCTTTGATGTTCCTCAAAAGGAATGAGAATCATGTCGCACATGTTTCTCCTCATAGTCCCATGGAGGACCTAATGCATGTTTGGTTAAGTATGGGTCCGTCTATGTCATCTTATAGACTACAACTGTGTTTCTACTGTGTGATGGCACAGAGCCACGATTAAGACTCCTTACTTCTTCTGTTTCTCTTGGTTGGTAGCTTTGATGTTCCTCAAAAGGAATGAGAATCATGTCACACATGTTTCTCCTCATAGTCCCATGGAGTACCTAATGCATGTTTGGTTAAGTATGGGTCCGTCTATGTCATCCTATAGACTACAACTGTGTTCCTACAATGTGGATGCACAGAGCCACGATTCAGACTCCTTACTAATTCCGTTTCTCTAGATGGGTAGGTTTGATATTCCTCCCAAGGAGTGAGAATCATGTCACACATCTTTCTCCTCATAGTCCCATGGAGGACCTAATGCATGTTTGGTTAAGTATGGGTCCGTCTATTGTATCCTATAGACTACAACTGTGTTCCAACTATCTGGAGGCACATGAGCCACGATTTGGACTCCTTACTTCTTTCGTTTCTCTAGGTTGGTAGCTTTGATGTTCCTCAAAAGGAATGAGAATCATGTCACACACGTTTCTCCTCATAGTCCGATGGAGGACATAATGCATGTTTGGTTATGTATGGGTCCGTCTATGTCATCCTATAGACTACAACTGTGTTCCTACTGTGTGATGGCACAAAGCCACGATTAAGACTCCTTATTTATTCCGTTTCTCTAGATGGGTAGGTTTTATATTCCTCCCAAGGAGTGAGAATCATGTCACACATCTTTCTACTCATAGTCCCATAGAGGACCTAATGCATGTTTGGTTAAGTATGGGTCCGTCTATTTTATCCTATAGACTACAACTGTGTTCCTACTATCTGGAGGCACAGGAGCCACGATTTTGACTCCTTACTTCTTTCGTTTCTCTAGGTTGGTAGGTTTGATGTTCCTCAAAAGGAATGAGAATCATGTCACACATGTTTCTCCTCATAGTCCCATGAAGGACCTAATGCATGTTTGGTTAAGTATGGGTTCGTGTATGTCAACTTATAGACTACAACTGTGTTCCTACTGTGTGATGGCACAGAGCCACGATTAAGACTCCTTAGTTATTCCGTTTCTCTAGATGGGTAGGTTTGATGGTCCTCCCAAGGAGTGAGAATCATGTCACCCATGTTTCTCCTCATAGTCCCATGGAGGACCTAATGCATGTTTGTTATAGTGTGGGTCCGTCTATTGTATCCTATAGACTACAACTGTGTTCCTACTATCTGGAGGCACAGGAGCCACACTTTGGACTCCTTACTTCTTTCGTTTCTTTAGGTTGGTAGGTTTGATGTTCCTCAAAAGGAATGAGAATCATGTCACACATGTTTCTCCTCATAGTCCCATGGAGTACCTAATGCATGTTTGGTTAAGTATGGGTCCGTCTATGTCATCCTATAGACTACAACTGTGTTCCTATAATGTGGAGGCACAGAGCCACGATTCAGACTCCTTACTAATTCCGTTTCTCTAGATGGGTAGGTTTGATATTCCTCCCAAGGAGTGAGAATCATGTCACACATCTTTCTCCTCATAGTCCCATGGAGGACCTAATGCATGTTTGGTTAAGTATGGGTCCGTCTATTGTATCCTATAGACTACAACTGTGTTCCAACTATCTGGAGGCACATGAGCCACGATTTGGACTCCTTACTTCTTTCGTTTCTCTAGGTTGGTAGCTTTGATGTTCCTCAAAAGGAATGAGAATCATGTCACACATGTTTCTCCTCATAGTCCGATGGAGGACCTAATGCATGTTTGGTTATGTATGGGTCCGTCTATGTCATCCTATAGACTACAACTGTGTTCCTACTGTGTGATGGCACAAAGCCACGATTAAGACTCCTTACTTATTCCGTTTCTCTAGATGGGTAGGTTTTATATTCCTCCCAAGGAGTGAGAATCATGTCACACATCTTTCTCCTCATAGTCCCATAGAGGACCTAATGCATGTTTGGTTAAGTATGGGTCCGTCTATTTTATCCTATAGACTACAACTGTGTTCCTACTATCTGGAGGCACATGAGCCACGATTTGGACTCCTTACTTCTTTCGTTTCTCTAGGTTGGTAGCTTTGATGTTCCTCAAAAGGAATGAGAATCATGTCGCACATGTTTCTCCTCATAGTCCCATGGAGGACCTAATGCATGTTTGGTTAAGTATGGGTCCGTCTATTGTATCCTATAGACTACAACTGTGTTCCAACTATCTGGAGGCACATGAGCCACGATTTGGACTCCTTACTTCTTTCGTTTCTCTAGGTTGGTAGCTTTGATGTTCCTCAAAAGGAATGAGAATCATGTCACACATGTTTCTCCTCATAGTCCGATGGAGGACCTAATGCATGTTTGGTTATGTATGGGTCCGTCTATGTCATCCTATAGACTACAACTGTGTTCCTACTATGTGATGGCACAAAGCCACGATTAAGACTCCTTACTTATTCCGTTTCTCTAGATGGGTAGGTTTTATATTCCTCCCAAGGAGTGAGAATCATGTCACACATCTTTCTCCTCATAGTCCCATAGAGGACCTAATGCATGTTTGGTTAAGTATGGGTCCGTCTATTTTATCCTATAGACTACAACTGTGTTCCTACTTTCTGGAGGCACATGAGCCACGATTTGGACTCCTTACTTCTTTCGTTTCTCTAGGTTGGTAGCTTTGATGTTCCTCAAAAGGAATGAGAATCATGTCGCACATGTTTCTCCTCATAGTCCCATGGAGGACCTAATGCATGTTTGGTTAAGTATGGGTCCGTCTATGTCATCTTATAGACTACAACTGTGTTCCTACTGTGTGATGGCACAGAGCCACGATTAAGACTCCTTACTTATTCCGTTTCTCTAGATGGGTAGGTTTGATGGTCCTCCCAAGGAGTGAGAATCATGTCACACATGTTTCTCCTCATAGTCCCATGGAGGACCTAATGCATGTTTGGTATAGTGTGGGTCCGTCTATTGTATCCTATAGACTACAACTGTGTTCCTACTATCTGGAGGCACAGGAGCCACACTTTGGACTCCTTACTTCTTTCGTTTCTTTAGGTTGGTAGGTTTGATGTTCCTCAAAAGGAATGAGAATCATGTCACACATGTTTCTCCTCATAGTCCCATGGAGTACCTAATGCATGTTTGGTTAAGTATGGGTCCGTCTATGTCATCCTATAGACTACAACTGTGTTCCTACAATGTGGAGGCACAGAGCCACGATTCAGACTCCTTACTTATTCCGTTTCTCTAGATGGGTAGGTTTGATATTCCTCCCAAGGAGTGAGAATCATGTCACACATCTTTCTCCTCATAGTCCCATGGAGGACCTAATGCATGTTTCGTTAAGTATGGGTCCGTCTATGTCATCCTATAGACTACAACTGTGTTCCTACTGTGTGATGCCACAGAGCCACGATTAAGACTCCTTACTTCTTCTGTTTCTCTTGGTTGGTAGCTTTGATGTTCCTCAAAAGGAATGAGAATCATGTCACACATGTTTCTCCTCATAGTCCCATGGAGTACCTAATGCATGTTTGGTTAAGTATGGGTCCGTCTATGTCATCCTATAGACTACAACTGTGTTCCTACAATGTGGAGGGACAGAGCCACGATTTGGACTCCTTACTTCTTCTGTTCCTCTAGACGGGTAGCTTTGATGTTCCTCCCAAGGAATGAGAATCATGGCACACATGTTTCTCCTCATAGTCCCATGGAGGACCTAATGCATGTTTGGTTAAGTATGGGTCCGTCTATGTCATCCTGTAGACTACAACTGTGTTCCTATTGTGTGGAGGAACAGAGCCACGATTTGGACTCCTTACTTCATTCGTTTCTCTAGGTAGGTAGCTTTGATGTTCCTCAAAAGGAATGAGAATCATGTCACACATGTTTCTCCTCATAGTCCCATGGAGTACCTAATGCATGTTTGGTTAAGTATGGGTCTGTCTATGTCATCCTGTAGACTACAACTGTGTTCCTACTATCTGGAGGCACAGGAGCCACACTTTGGACTCCTTACTTCTTTCGTTTCTTTAGGTTGGTAGGTTTGATGTTCCTCAAAAGGAATGAGAATCATGTCACACATGTTTCTCCTCATAGTCCCATGGAGTACCTAATGCATGTTTGGTTAAGTATGGGTCCGTCTATGTCATCCTATAGACTACAACTGTGTTCCTACAATGTGGAGGCACAGAGCCACGATTCAGACTCCTTAGTTATTCCGTTTCTCTAGATGGGTAGGTTTGATATTCCTCCCAAGGAGTGAGAATCATGTCACACATCTTTCTCCTCATAGTCCCATGGAGGACCTAATGCATGTTTGGTTAAGTATGGGTCCGTCTACGTCATCCTATAGACTACAACTGTGTTCCTACTGTGTGATGCCACAGAGCCACGATTAAGACTCCTTACTTCTTCTGTTTCTCTTGGTTGGTAGCTTTGATGTTCCTCAAAAGGAATGAGAATCATGTCACACATGTTTCTCCTCATAGTCCCATGGAGTACCTAATGCATGTTTGGTTAAGTATGGGTCCGTCTATGTCATCCTATAGACTACAACTGTGTTCCTACAATGTGGAGGGACAGAGCCACGATTTGGACTCCTTACTTCTTCTGTTCCTCTAGACGGGTAGCTTTGATGTTCCTCCCAAGGAATGAGAATCATGGCACACATGTTTCTCCTCATAGTCCCATGGAGGACCTAATGCATGTTTGGTTAAGTATGGGTCCGTCTATGTCATCCTGTAGACTACAACTGTGTTCCTACTGTGTGGAGGAACAGAGCCACGATTTGGACTCCTTACTTCATTCGTTTCTCTAGGTAGGTAGCTTTGATGTTCCTAAAAAGGAATGAGAATCATGTCACACATGTTTCTCCTCATAGTCCCATGGAGTACCTAATGCATGTTTGGTTAAGTATGGGTCTGTCTATGTCATCCTGTAGACTACAACTGTGTTCCTACTGTGTGGAGGCACAGAGCCACGATTTGGACTCCTTACTTCTTTCGTTTCTTTAGGTTGGTAGCTTTGATGTTCCTCAAAAGGAATGAGAATCATGTCACACATGTTTCTCCTCATAGTCCGATGGAGGACCTAATGCATGTTTGGTTATGTATGGGTCCGTCTATGTCATCCTATAGACTACAACTGTGTTCCTACTGTGTGATGGCACAAAGCCACGATTAAGACTCCTTACTTATTCCGTTTCTCTAGATGGGTAGGTTTTATATTCCTCCCAAGGAGTGAGAATCATGTCACACATCTTTCTCCTCATAGTCCCATAGAGGACCTAATGCATGTTTGGTTAAGTATGGGTCCGTCTATTTTATCCTATAGACTACAACTGTGTTCCTACTATCTGGAGGCACAGGAGCCACGATTTTGACTCCTTACTTCTTTCGTTTCTCTAGGTTGGTAGGTTTGATGTTCCTCAAAAGGAATGAGAATCATGTAACACATGTTTCTCCTCATAGTCCCATGAAGGACCTAATGCATGTTTGGTTAAGTATGGGTTCGTGTATGTCAACTTATAGACTACAACTGTGTTCCTACTGTGTGATGGCACAGAGCCACGATTAAGACTCCTTAGTTATTCCGTTTCTCTAGATGGGTAGGTTTGATGGTCCTCCCAAGGAGTGAGAATCATGTCACCCATGTTTCTCCTCATAGTCCCATGGAGTACCTAATGCATGTTTGGTTAAGTATGGGTCCGTCTATGTCATCCTATAGACTACAACTGTGTTCCTACAATGTGGAGGCACAGAGCCACGATTCAGACTCCTTACTTATTCCGTTTCTCTAGATGGGTAGGTTTGATATTCCTCCCAAGGAGTGAGAATCATGTCACACATCTTTCTCCTCATAGTCCCATGGAGGACCTAATGCATGTTTGGTTAAGTATGGGTCCGTATCTGGAGGCACATGAGCCACGATTTGGACTCCTTACTTCTTTCGTTTCTCTAGGTTGGTAGCTTTGATGTTCCTCAAAAGGAATGAGAATCATGTCGCACATGTTTCTCCTCATAGTCCCATGGAGGACCTAATGCATGTTTGGTTAAGTATGGGTCCGTCTATGTCATCTTATAGACTACAACTGTGTTCCTACTGTGTGATGGCACAGAGCCACGATTAAGACTCCTTACTTATTCCGTTTCTCTAGATGGGTAGGTTTGATGGTCCTCCCAAGGAGTGAGAATCATGTCACACATGTTTCTCCTCATAGTCCCATGGAGGACCTAATGCATGTTTGGTATAGTGTGGGTCCGTCTATTGTATCCTATAGACTACAACTGTGTTCCTACTATCTGGAGGCACAGGAGCCACACTTTGGACTCCTTACTTCTTTCGTTTCTTTAGGTTGGTAGGTTTGATGTTCCTCAAAAGGAATGAGAATCATGTCACACATGTTTCTCCTCATAGTCCCATGGAGTACCTAATGCATGTTTGGTTAAGTATGGGTCCGTCTATGTCATCCTATAGACTACAACTGTGTTCCTACAATGTGGAGGCACAGAGCCACGATTCAGACTATTTACTTATTCCGTTTCTCTAGATGGGTAGGCTTTGATATTCCTCCCAAGGAGTGAGAATCATGTCACACATCTTTCTCCTCATAGTCCCATGGAGGACCTAATGCATGTTTGGTTAAGTATGGGTCCGTCTATTGTATCCTATAGACTACAACTGTGTTCCAACTATCTGGAGGCACATGAGCCACGATTTGGACTCCTTACTTCTTTCGTTTCTCTAGGTTGGTAGCTTTGATGTTCCTCAAAAGGAATGAGAATCATGTCACACATGTTTCTCCTCATAGTCCCATGGAGGACCTAATGCATGTTTGGTTAAGTATGGGTCCGTCTATGTCATCTTATAGACTACAACTGTGTTTCTACTGTGTGATGGCACAGAGCCACGATTAAGACTCC
Organism: Erythrophleum ivorense; assembly: GCA_026724425.1. Classification (NCBI taxonomy): domain Eukaryota; kingdom Viridiplantae; phylum Streptophyta; class Magnoliopsida; order Fabales; family Fabaceae; genus Erythrophleum; species Erythrophleum ivorense. The sequence goes on from JAIUCV010000068.1 coordinate 1,794,595, forward strand.
TTACTTCTTCTGTTTCTCTTGGTTGGTAGCTTTGATGTTCCTCAAAAGGAATGAGAATCATGTCACACATGTTTCTCCTCATAGTCCCATGGAGGACCTAATGCATGTTTGGTTAAGTATGGGTCCGTCTATTGTATCCTATAGACTACAACTGTGTTCCTACTATCTGGAGGCACAGGAGCCACGATTTGGACTCCTTACTTCTTTCGTTTCTCTAGGTTTGTAGCTTTGTTGTTCCTCAAAAGGAAAGAGAATCATGTCGCACATATTTCTCCTCATAGTCCCATGGAGGACCTAATGCATGTTTGGTTAAGTATGGGTCTGTCTATGTCATCCTATAGACTACAACTGTGTTCCTACTGTGTGATGGCACAGAGCCACGATTAAGACTCCTTACTTCTTCTGTTTCTCTTGGTTGATAGCTTTGATGTTCCTCAAAAGGAATGAGAATCATGTCACACATGTTTCTCCTCATAGTCCCATGGAGGACCTAATGCATGTTTGGTTATGTATGGGTCCGTCTATGTCATCCTATAGACTACAACTGTGTTCCTACTGTGTGATGGCACAAAGCCACGATTAAGACTCCTTACTTATTCTGTTTCTCTAGATGGGTAGGTTTGATATTCCTCCCAAGGAGTGAGAATCATGTCACACATCTTTCTCCTCATAGTCCCATGGAGGACCTAATGCATGTTTGGTTAAGTATGGGTCCGTCTATTTTATCCTATAGACTACAACTGTGTTCCTACTATCTGGAGGTACAGGAGCCACGATTTTGACTCCTTACTTCTTTCGTTTCTCTAGGTTGGTAGGTTTGATGTTCCTCAAAAGGAATGAGAATCATGTCACACATGTTTCTCCTCATAGTCCCATGAAGGACCTAATGCATGTTTGGTTAAGTATGGGTTCGTCTATCTCAAATTATAGACTACAACTGTGTTCCTACTGTGTGATGGCACAGAGCCACGATTAAGACTCCTTACTTATTCCGTTTCTCTAGATGGGTAGGTTTGATGGTCCTCCCAAGGAGTGAGAATCATGTCACACATGTTTCTCCTCATAGTCCCATGGAGGACTTAATGCATGTTTGGTATAGTGTGGGTCCGTCTATTGTATCCTATAGACTACAACTGTGTTCCTACTATCTGGAGGCACAGGAGCCACGCTTTGGACTCCTTACTTCTTTCATTTCTTTAGGTTGGTAGGTTTGATGTTCCTCAAAAGGAATGAGAATCATGTCACACATGTTTCTCCTCATAGTCCCATGGAGTACCTAATGCATGTTTGGTTAAGTATGGGTCCGTCTATGTCATCCTATAGACTACAACTGTGTTCCTACAATCTGGAGGCACAGAACCACGATTCAGACTCCTTACTTCTTCCCTTTCTCTTGGTTGGTAGCTTTGATGTTCCTCAAAAGGATTGAGAATGATGTCACACATGTTTCTCCTCATAGTCCCATGGAGGATCTAATGCATGTTTGGTTAAGTATGGATCTGTCTATGTCATCCTATAGACTACAACTGTGTTGCTACTGTGTGATGGCACAGAGCCACGATTAAGACTCCTTACTTATTCCGTTTGTCTAGATGGGTAGGTTTGATATTCCTCCCAAGGAGTGAGAATCAAGTGACACATCTTTCTCCTCGTAGTCCCATGGAGGACATAATGCATGTTCCGTTAAGTATGGGTCCGTCTATTGTATCCTATAGACTACAACTGTGTTCCTACTATCTGGAGGCATAGGATCCACGATTTGGACTCCTTACTTCTTTCGTTTCTCTAGGTTGGTAGCTTTGATATTCCTCAAAAGGAATGAGAATCATGTCACACATGTTTCTCCTCATAGTCCCATGAAGGACCTAATGCATGTTTGGTTAAGTATGGTTTCGTCTATGTCATCTTATAGGCTATAACTGTGTTCCTACTGTGTGATGGCACAGAGCCACGATTAAGACTCCTTACTTCTTCCGTTTCTCTTGGTTGGTAGCTTTGATGGTCCTCCCAAGGAGTGAGAATCATGTCACACATGTTTCTCCTCATAGTCCCATGGAGGACCTAATGCATGTTTGGTATAGTGTGGGTCCGTCTATTGTATCCTATAGACTACAACTGTGTTCCTACTATCTGGAGGCACAGGAGCCACACTTTGGACTCCTTACTTCTTTCGTTTCTTTAGGTTGGTAGGTTTGATGTTCCTCAAAAGGAATGAGAATCATGTCACACATGTTTCTCCTCATAGTCCCATGGAGTACCTAATGCATGTTTGGTTAAGTATGGGTCCGTCTATGTCATCCTATAGACTACAACTGTGTTCCTACAATGTGGAGGCACAGAGCCACGATTCAGACTCCTTACTTATTCCGTTTCTCTAGATGGGTAGGTTTGATATTCCTCCCAAGGAGTGAGAATCATGTCACACATCTTTCTCCTCATAGTCCCATGGAGGACCTAATGCATGTTTGGTTAAGTATGGGTCCGTCTATTGTATCCTATAGACTACAACTGTGTTCCAACTATCTGGAGGCACATGAGCCACGATTTGGACTCCTTACTTCTTTCGTTTCTCTAGGTTGGTAGCTTTGATGTTCCTCAAAAGGAATGAGAATCATGTCGCACATGTTTCTCCTCATAGTCCCATGGAGGACCTAATGCATGTTTGGTTAAGTATGGTTTCGTCTATGTCATCTTATAGGCTATAACTGTGTTCCTACTGTGTGATGGCACATAGACACGATTAAGACTCCTTACTTCTTCCGTTTCTCTTGGTTGGTAGCTTTGATGTTCCTCCCAAGGAGTGAGAATCATGTCACACATGTTTCTCCTCGTAGTCCCATGGAGGACCTAATGCATGTTTGGTTAATTATGGGTCCGTCTATTGTATCCAATAGACTACAACTGTGTTCCTACAATGTGGAGGCATAGAGCCACGATTTGGACTCCTTACTTCTTCTATTCCTCTATGGTAGCTGTGATGTTAATCCCAAGGAATGAGAATCATGGCACACATGTTTCTCCTCATAGTCCCATGGAGGACCTAAGCAGGTTTGGTTAAGTATGGGTCCGTCTATTTCATCCTATAGACTACAACTGTGTTCCTACTATCTGGAGGCACAGGAGCCACGATTTGGACTCCTTACTTCTTTCGTTTCTCTAGGTTTGTAGCTTTGTTGTTCCTCAAAAGGAAAGAGAATCATGTCGCACATATTTCTCCTCATAGTCCCATGGAGGACCTAATGCATGTTTGGTTAAGTATGGGTCTGTCTATGTCATCCTATAGACTACAACTGTGTTCCTACTGTGTGATGGCACAGAGCCACGATTAAGACTCCTTACTTCTTCTGTTTCTCTTGGTTGATAGCTTTGATGTTCCTCAAAAGGAATGAGAATCATGTCACACATGTTTCTCCTCATAGTCCGATGGAGGACCTAATGCATGTTTGGTTATGTATGGGTCCGTCTATGTCATCCTATAGACTACAACTGTGTTCCTACTGTGTGATGGCACAAAGCCACGATTAAGACTCCTTACTTATTCTGTTTCTCTAGATGGGTAGGTTTGATATTCCTCCCAAGGAGTGAGAATCATGTCACACATCTTTCTCCTCATAGTCCCATGGAGGACCTAATGCATGTTTGGTTAAGTATGGGTCCGTCTATTGTATCCTATAGACTACAACTGTGTTCCTACTATCTGGAGGTACAGGAGCCACGATTTTGACTCCTTACTTCTTTCGTTTCTCTAGGTTGGTAGGTTTGATGTTCCTCAAAAGGAATGAGAATCATGTCACACATGTTTCTCCTCATAGTCCCATGAAGGACCTAATGCATGTTTGGTTAAGTATGGGTTCGTCTATCTCAAATTATAGACTACAACTGTGTTCCTACTGTGTGATGGCACAGAGCCACGATTAAGACTCCTTACTTATTCCGTTTCTCTAGATGGGTAGGTTTGATGGTCCTCCCAAGGAGTGAGAATCATGTCACACATGTTACTCCTCATAGTCCCATGGAGGACCTAATGCATGTTTGGTATAGTGTGGGTCCGTCTATTGTATCCTATAGACTACAACTGTGTTCCTACTATCTGGAGGCACAGGAGCCACGCTTTGGACTCCTTACTTCTTTCGTTTCTTTAGGTTGGTAGGTTTGATGTTCCTCAAAAGGGATGAGAATCATGTCACACATGTTTCTCCTCATAGTCCCATGGAGTACCTAATGCATGTTTGGTTAAGTATGGGTCCGTCTATGTCATCCTATAGACTACAACTGTGTTCCTACAATGTGGAGGCACAGAACCACGATTCAGACTCCTTACTTCTTCCCTTTCTCTTGGTTGGTAGCTTTGATGTTCCTCAAAAGGATTGAGAATCATGTCACACATGTTTCTCCTCATAGTCCCATGGAGGATCTAATGCATGTTTGGTTAAGTATGGATCCGTCTATGTCATCCTATAGACTACAACTGTGTTGCTACTGTGTGATGGCACAGAGCCACGATTAAGACTCCTTACTTATTCCGTTTGTCTAGATGGGTAGGTTTGATATTCCTCCCAAGGAGTGAGAATCAAGTCACACATCTTTCTCCTCGTAGTCCCATGGAGGACATAATGCATGTTACGTTAAGTATGGGTCCGTCTATTGTATCCTATAGACTACAACTGTGTTCCTACTATCTGGAGGCACAGGAGCCACGATTTGGACTCCTTTCTTCTTTCTTTTCTCTAGGTTGGTAGCTTTGATATTCCTCAAAAGGAATGAGAATCATGTCACACATGTTTCTCCTCATAGTCCCATGAAGGACCTAATGCATGTTTGGTTAAGTATGGTTTCGTCTATGTCATCTTATAGGCTATAACTGTGTTCCTACTGTGTGATGGCACATAGCCACGATTAAGACTCCTTACTTCTTCCGTTTCTCTTGGTTGGTAGCTTTGATGTTCCTCCCAAGGAGTGAGAATCATGTCACACATGTTTCTCCTCGTAGTCCCATGGAGGACCTAATGCATGTTTGGTTAAGTATGGGTCCGTCTATTGTATCCAATAGACTACAACTGTGTTCCTACAATGTGGAGGCATAGAGCCACGATTTGGACTCCTTACTTCTTCTATTCCTCTATGGTAGCTGTGATGTTAATCCCAAGGAATGAGAATCATGGCACACATGTTTCTCCTCATAGTCCCATGGAGGACCTAATGCAGGTTTGGTTAAGTATGGGTCCGTCTATTTCATCCTATAGACTACAACTGTGTTCCTACTATCTGGAGGCACAGGAGCCACGATTTGGACTCCTTACTTCTTTCGTTTCTCTAGGTTTGTAGCTTTGATGTTCCTCAAAAGGAAAGAGAATCATGTCGCACATATTTCTCCTCATAGTCCCATGGAGGACCTAATGCATGTTTGGTTAAGTATGGGTCCGTCTATGTTATCCTATAGACTACAACTGTGTTCCTACTGTGTGATGGCACAGAGCCACGATTAAAACTCCTTACCTCTTCCGTTTCTCTTGGTTGGTAGCTTTGATGTTCCTCAAAAGGAATGAGAATCATGTCACACATGTTTCTCCTCATAGTCCCATGAAGGACCTAATGCATGTTTGGTTAAGTATGGTTTCGTCTATGTCATCTTATAGGCTATAACTGTGTTCCTACTGTGTGATGGCACAGAGCCACGATTAAGACTCCTTACTTCTTCCGTTTCTCTTGGTTGGTAGCTTTGATGGTCCTCCCAAGGAGTGAGAATCATGTCACACATGTTTCTCCTCATAGTCCCATGGAGGACCTAATGCATGTTTGGTATAGTGTGGGTCCGTCTATTGTATCCTATAGACTACAACTGTGTTCCTACTATCTGGAGGCACAGGAGCCACACTTTGGACTCCTTACTTCTTTCGTTTCTTTAGGTTGGTAGGTTTGATGTTCCTCAAAAGGAATGAGAATCATGTCACACATGTTTCTCCTCATAGTCCCATGGAGTACCTAATGCATGTTTGGTTAAGTATGGGTCCGTCTATGTCATCCTATAGACTACAACTGTGTTCCTACAATGTGGAGGCACAGAGCCACGATTCAGACTCCTTACTTATTCCGTTTCTCTAGATGGGTAGGTTTGATATTCCTCCCAAGGAGTGAGAATCATGTCACACATCTTTCTCCTCATAGTCCCATGGAGGACCTAATGCATGTTTGGTTAAGTATGGGTCCGTCTATTGTATCCTATAGACTACAACTGTGTTCCAACTATCTGGAGGCACATGAGCCACGATTTGGACTCCTTACTTCTTTCGTTTCTCTAGGTTGGTAGCTTTGATGTTCCTCAAAAGGAATGAGAATCATGTCGCACATGTTTCTCCTCATAGTCCCACGGAGGACCTAATGCATGTTTGGTTAAGTATGGGTCCGTCTATGTCATCTTATAGACTACAACTGTGTTTCTACTGTGTGATGGCACAGAGCCACGATTAAGACTCCTTACTTCTTCTGTTTCTCTTGGTTGGTAGCTTTGATGTTCCTCAAAAGGAATGAGAATCATGTCACACATGTTTCTCCTCATAGTCCCATGGAGGACCTAATGCATGTTTGGTTAAGTATGGGTCCGTCTATTGTATCCTATAGACTACAACTGTGTTCCTACTATCTGGAGGCACAGGAGCCACGATTTGGACTCCTTACTTCTTTCGTTTCTCTAGGTTTGTAGCTTTGTTGTTCCTCAAAAGGAAAGAGAATCATGTCGCACATATTTCTCCTCATAGTCCCATGGAGGACCTAATGCATGTTTGGTTAAGTATGGGTCTGTCTATGTCATCCTATAGACTACAACTGTGTTCCTACTGTGTGATGGCACAGAGCCACGATTAAGACTCCTTACTTCTTCTGTTTCTCTTGGTTGATAGCTTTGATGTTCCTCAAAAGGAATGAGAATCATGTCACACATGTTTCTCCTCATAGTCCGATGGAGGACCTAATGCATGTTTGGTTAAGTATGGGTCCGTCTATGTCATCCTATAGACTACAACTGTGTTCCTACTGTGTGATGGCACAAAGCCACGATTAAGACTCCTTACTTATTCTGTTTCTCTAGATGGGTAGGTTTGATATTCCTCCCAAGGAGTGAGAATCATGTCACACATCTTTCTCCTCATAGTCCCATGGAGGACCTAATGCATGTTTGGTTAAGTATGGGTCCGTCTATTTTATCCTATAGACTACAACTGTGTTCCTACTATCTGGAGGTACAGGAGCCACGATTTTGACTCCTTACTTCTTTCGTTTCTCTAGGTTGGTAGGTTTGATGTTCCTCAAAAGGAATGAGAATCATGTCACACATGTTTCTCCTCATAGTCCCATGAAGGACCTAATGCATGTTTGGTTAAGTATGGGTTCGTCTATCTCAAATTATAGACTACAACTGTGTTCCTACTGTGTGATGGCACAGAGCCACGATTAAGACTCCTTACTTATTCCGTTTCTCTAGATGGGTAGGTTTGATGGTCCTCCCAAGGAGTGAGAATCATGTCACACATGTTTCTCCTCATAGTCCCATGGAGGACCTAATGCATGTTTGGTATAGTGTGGGTCCGTCTATTGTATCCTATAGACTACAACTGTGTTCCTACTATCTGGAGGCACAGGAGCCACGCTTTGGACTCCTTACTTCTTTCGTTTCTTTAGGTTGGTAGGTTTGATGTTCCTCAAAAGGAATGAGAATCATGTCACACATGTTTCTCCTCATAGTCCCATGGAGTACCTAATGCATGTTTGGTTAAGTATGGGTCCGTCTATGTCATCCTATAGACTACAACTGTGTTCCTACAATCTGGAGGCACAGAACCACGATTCAGACTCCTTACTTCTTCCCTTTCTCTTGGTTGGTAGCTTTGATGTTCCTCAAAAGGATTGAGAATGATGTCACACATGTTTCTCCTCATAGTCCCATGGAGGATCTAATGCATGTTTGGTTAAGTATGGATCTGTCTATGTCATCCTATAGACTACAACTGTGTTGCTACTGTGTGATGGCACAGAGCCACGATTAAGACTCCTTACTTATTCCGTTTGTCTAGATGGGTAGGTTTGATATTCCTCCCAAGGAGTGAGAATCAAGTGACACATCTTTCTCCTCGTAGTCCCATGGAGGACATAATGCATGTTCCGTCAAGTATGGGTCCGTCTATTGTATCCTATAGACTACAACTGTGTTCCTACTATCTGGAGGCACAGGAGCCACGATTTGGACTCCTTACTTCTTTCGTTTCTCTAGGTTGGTAGGTTTGATGTTCCTCAAAAGGAATGAGAATCATGTCACACATGTTTCTCCTCATAGTCCCATGGAGTACCTAATGCATGTTTGGTTAAGTATGGGTCCGTCTATGTCATCCTATAGACTACAACTGTGTTCCTACAATGTGGAGGCACAGAGCCACGATTCAGACTCCTTACTTCTTCCCTTTCTCTTGGTTGGTAGCTTTGATGTTCCTCAAAAGGATTGAGAATCATGTCACACATGTTTCTCCTCATAGTCCCATGGAGGATCTAATGCATGTTTGGTTAAGTATGGATCCGTCTATGTCATCCTATAGACTACAACTGTGTTGCTACTGTGTGATGGCACAGAGCCACGATTAAGACTCCTTACTTATTCCGTTTGTCTAGATGGGTAGGTTTGATATTCCTCCCAAGGAGTGAGAATCAAGTCACACATCTTTCTCCTCGTAGTCCCATGGAGGACATAATGCATGTTACGTTAAGTATGGGTCCGTCTATTGTATCCTATAGACTACAACTGTGTTCCTACTATCTGGAGGCACAGGAGCCACGATTTGGACTCCTTTCTTCTTTCTTTTCTCTAGGTTGGTAGCTTTGATATTCCTCAAAAGGAATGAGAATCATGTCACACATGTTTCTCCTCATAGTCCCATGAAGGACCTAATGCATGTTTGGTTAAGTATGGTTTCGTCTATGTCATCTTATAGGCTATAACTGTGTTCCTACTGTGTGATGGCACATAGCCACGATTAAGACTCCTTACTTCTTCCGTTTCTCTTGGTTGGTAGCTTTGATGTTCCTCCCAAGGAGTGAGAATCATGTCACACATGTTTCTCCTCGTAGTCCCATGGAGGACCTAATGCATGTTTGGTTAAGTATGGGTCCGTCTATTGTATCCAATAGACTACAACTGTGTTCCTACAATGTGGAGGCATAGAGCCACGATTTGGACTCCTTACTTCTTCTATTCCTCTATGGTAGCTGTGATGTTAATCCCAAGGAATGAGAATCATGGCACACATGTTTCTCCTCATAGTCCCATGGAGGACCTAATGCAGGTTTGGTTAAGTATGGGTCCGTCTATTTCATCCTATAGACTACAACTGTGTTCCTACTATCTGGAGGCACAGGAGCCACGATTTGGACTCCTTACTTCTTTCGTTTCTCTAGGTTTGTAGATTTGATGTTCCTCAAAAGGAAAGAGAATCATGTCGCACATATTTCTCCTCATAGTCCCATGGAGGACCTAATGCATGTTTGGTTAAGTATGGGTCCGTCTATGTTATCCTATAGACTACAACTGTGTTCCTACTGTGTGATGGCACAGAGCCAAGATTAAAACTCCTTACTTCTTCCGTTTCTCTTGGTTGGTAGCTTTGATGTTCCTCAAAAGGAATGAGAATCATGTCACACATGTTTCTCCTCATAGTCCCATGGAGGACCTAATGCATGTTTGGTTAAGTATGGGTCCGTCTATGTCATCCTATATACTACAACTGTATTCCTACTGTGTGATGCCACAGAGCCACGATTAAGACTCCTTACTTCTTCTGTTTCTCTTGGTTGGTAGCTTTGATGTTCCTCAAAAGGAATGAGAATCATGTCACACATGTTTCTCCTCATAGTCCCATGGAGTACCTAATGCATGTTTGGTTAAGTATGGGTCCGTCTATGTCATCCTATAGACTACAACTGTGTTCCTACAATGTGGAGGGACAGAGCCACGATTTGGACTCCTTACTTCTTCTGTTCCTCTAGACGGGTAGCTTTGATGTTCCTCCCAAGGAATGAGAATCATGGCACACATGTTTCTCCTCATAGTCCCATGGAGGACCTAATGCATGTTTGGTTAAGTATGGGTCCGTCTATGTCATCCTGTAGACTACAACTGTGTTCCTACAATGTGGAGGCAGTGAGCCACGATTCAGACTCCTTACTTCTTCCCTTTCTCTTGGTTGGTAGCTTTGATGTTCCTCAAAAGGAATGAGAATCATGTCACACATCTTTCTCCTTAGAGTCCCATAGAGGACCTAATGCATGTTTGGTTAAGTATGGGTTCGTCTATTGTATCCTATAGACTACAACTGTGTTCCTACTATCTGGAATCACATGAGCCACGATTTGGACTCCTTACTTCTTTCGTTTCTCTAGGTTGGGAGCTTTGATGTTCCTCAAAAGGAATGAGAATCATGTCACACATGTTTCTCCTCATAGTCCCATGGAGTACCTAATGCATGTTTGGTTAAGTATGGGTCCGTCTATGTCATCCTATAGACTACAATTTTGTTTCTACAATGTGGAGGCACAGAGCCACGATTCAGACTCCTTACTTCTTCCCTTTCTCTTGGTTGGCAGCTTTGATGTTCCTCAAAAGGATTGAGAATCATGTCACACATGTTTCTCCTGATAGTCCCATGGAGGATCTAATGCATGTTTGGTTAAGTATGGATCCGTCTATGTCATCCTATAGACTACAACTGTGTTCCTACTATGTGATGGCACAGAGCCACGATTAAGACTCCTTACTTATTCCGTTTGTCTAGATGGGTAGGTTTGATATTCCTCCCAAGGAGTGAGAATCAAGTCACACATCTTTCTCCTCGTAGTCCCATGGAGGACATAATGCATGTTTCGTTAAGTATGGGTCCGTCTATTGTATCCTATAGACTACAACTGTGTTCCTACTATCTGGAGGCACAGGAGCCACGATTTGGACTCCTTACTTCTTTCGTTTCTCTAGGTTGGTAGCTTTGATATTCCTCAAAAGGAATGAGAATCATGTCACACATGTTTCTCCTCATAGTCCCATGAAGGACCTAATGCATGTTTGGTTAAGTATGGTTTCGTCTATGTCATCTTAGAGACTATAACTGTGTTCCTACTGTGTGATGGCACAGAGCCACGATTAAGACTCCTTACTTCTTCCGTTTCTCTTGGTTGGTAGCTTTGATGTTCCTCCCAAGGAGTGAGAATCATGTCACACATGTTTCTCCTCATAGTCCCATGGAGGACCTAATGCATGTTTGGTTAAGTATGGGTCCGTCTATTGTATCCTATAGACTACAACTGTGTTCCTACAATGTGGAGGCATAGAGCCACGATTTGGACTCCTTACTTCTTCTATTCCTCTATGGTAGCTTTGATGTTAATCCCAAGGAATGAGAATCATGGCACACATGTTTCTCCTCATAGTCCCATGGAGGACCTAATGCAGGTTTGGTTAAGTATGGGTCCGTCTATTTCATCCTATAGACTACAACTGTGTTCCTACTATCTGGAGGCACAGGAGCCATGATTTGGACTCCTTACTTCTTTCGTTTCTCTAGGTTTGTAGCTTTGATGTTCCTCAAAAGGAAAGAGAATCATGTCGCACATATTTCTCCTCATAGTCCCAAGGAGGACCTAATGCATGTTTGGTTAAGTATGGGTCCGTCTATTGTATCTTATAGACTACAACTGTGTTCCTACTGTGTGATGGCACAGAGCCACGATTATGACTCCTTACTTCTTCCGTTTCTCTTGGTTGGTAGCTTTGATGTTCCTCAAAAGGAATGAGAATCATGTCACACATGTTTCTCCTCATAGTCCCATGGAGGACCTAATGCATGTTTGGTTAAGTATGGGTCCGTCTATGTCATCCTATAGACTACAATTGTATTCCTACTGTGTGATGCCACAGAACCACGATTAAGACTCCTTACTTCTTCTGTTTCTCTTGGTTGGTAGCTTTGATGTTCCTCAAAAGGAATGAGAATCATGTCACACATGTTTCTCCTCATAGTCCCATGGAGTACCTAATGCATGTTTGGTTAAGTATGGGTCCGTCTATGTCATCCTATAGACTACAACTGTGTTCCTACAATGTGGAGGGACAGAGCCACGATTTGGACTCCTTACTTCTTCTGTTCCTCTAGACGGGTAGCTTTGATGTTCCTCCCAAGGAATGAGAATCATGGCACACATGTTTCTCCTCATAGTCCCATGGAGGACCTAATTCATGTTTGGTTAAGTATGGGTCCGTCTATGTTATCCTGTAGACTACAACTGTGTTCCTACAATGTGGAGGCAGTGAGCCACGATTCAGACTCCTTACTTCTTCCCTTTCTCTTGGTTGGTAGCTTTGATGTTCCTCAAAAGGAATGAGAATCATGTCACACATCTTTCTCCTTAGAGTCCCATAGAGGACTTAATGCATGTTTGGTTAAGTATGGGTTCGTCTATTGTATCCTATAGACTACAACTGTGTTCCTACTATCTGGAGGCACATGAGCCACGATTTGGACTCCTTACTTCTTTCGTTTCTCTAGGTTGGGAGCTTTGATGTTCCTCAAAAGGAATGAGAATCATGTCACACATGTTTCTCCTCATAGTTCCATGGAGTACCTAATGCATGTTTGGTTAAGTATGGGTCCGTCTATGTCATCCTATAGACTACAATTTTGTTCCTACAATGTGGAGGCACAGAGCCACGATTCAGACTCCTTACTTCTTCCCTTTCTCTTGGTTGGCAGCTTTGATGTTCCTCAAAAGGATTGAGAATCATGTCACACATGTTTCTCCTGATAGTCCCATGGAGGATCTAATGCATGTTTGGTTAAGTATGGATCCGTCTATGTCATCCTATAGACTACAACTGTGTTCCTACTATGTGATGGCACAGAGCCACGATTAAGACTCCTTACTTATTCCGTTTGTCTAGATGGGTAGGTTTGATATTCCTCCCAAGGAGTGAGAATCAAGTCACACATCTTTCTCCTCGTAGTCCCATGGAGGACATAATGCATGTTTCGTTAAGTATGGGTCCGTCTATTGTATCCTATAGACTACAACTGTGTTCCTACTATCTGGAGGCACAGGAGCCACGATTTGGACTCCTTACTTCTTTCGTTTCTCTAGGTTGGTAGCTTTGATATTCCTCAAAAGGAATGAGAATCATGTCACACATGTTTCTCCTCATAGTCCCATGAAGGACCTAATGCATGTTTGGTTAAGTATGGTTTCGTCTATGTCATCTTATAGACTATAACTGTGTTCCTACTGTGTGATGGCACAGAGCCACGATTAAGACTCCTTACTTCTTCTGTTTCTCTTGGTTGGTAGCTTTGATGGTCCTCCCAAGGAGTGAGAATCATGTCACACATGTTTCTCCTCATAGTCCCATGGAGGAGCTAATGCATGTTTGGTTAAGTATGGGTCCGTCTATTGTATCCTATAGACTACAACTGTGTTCCTACAATGTGGAGGCATAGAGCCACGATTTGGACTCCTTACTTCTTCTATTCCTCTAAGGTAGCTTTGATGTTAATCCCAAGGAATGAGAATCATGGCACACATGTTTCTCCTCATAGTCCCATGGAGGACCTAATGCAGGTTTGGTTAAGTATGGGTCCGTCTATTTCATCCTATAGACTACAACTGTGTTCCTACTATCTGGAGGCACAGGAGCCACGATTTGGACTCCTTACTTCTTTCGTTTCTCTAGGTTTGTAGCTTTGATGTTCCTCAAAAGGAAAGAGAATCATGTCGCACATATTTCTCCTCATAGTCCCATGGAGGACCTAATGCATGTTTGGTTAAGTATGGGTCCGTCTATGTTATCCTATAGACTACAACTGTGTTCCTACTGTGTGATGGCACAGAGCCACGATTAAGACTCCTTACTTCTTCCGTTTCTCTTGGTTGGTAGCTTTGATGTTCCTCAAAAGGAATGAGAATCATGTCACACATGTTTCTCCTCATAGTCCCATGGAGGACCTAATGCATGTTTGGTTAAGTATGGGTCCGTCTATGTCATCCTATAGACTACAACTGTATTCCTACTGTGTGATGCCACAGAGCCACGATTAAGACTCCTTACTTCTTCTGTTTCTCTTGGTAGGTAGCTTTGATGTTCCTCAAAAGGAATGAGAATCATGTCACACATGTTTCTCCTCATAGTCCCATGGAGTACCTAATGCATGTTTGGTTAAGTATGGGTCCGTCTATGTCATCCTATAGACTACAACTGTGTTCCTACAATGTGGAGGGACAGAGCCACGATTTGAACTCCTTACTTCTTCTGTTCCTCTAGACGGGTAGCTTTGATGTTCCTCCCAAGGAATGAGAATCATGGCACTTATGTTTCTCCTCAAAGTCCCATGGAGGACCTAATGCATGTTTGGTTAAGTATGGGTCCGTCTATGTCATCCTGTAGACTACAACTGTGTTCCTACAATGTGGAGGCAGTGAGCCACGATTCAGACTCCTTACTTCTTCCCTTTCTCTTGGTTGGTAGCTTTGATGTTCCTCAAAAGGAATGAGAATCATGTCACACATCTTTCTCCTTAGAGTCCCATAGAGGACCTAATGCATGTTTGGTTAAGTATGGGTCCGTCTATGTCATCCTATAGACTACAACTGTGTTCCTACAATGTGGAGGGACAGAGCCACGATTTGGACTCCTTACTTCTTCTGTTCCTCTAGACGGGTAGCTTTGATGTTCCTCCCAAGGAATGAGAATCATGGCACACATGTTTCTCCTCATAGTCCCATGGAGGACCTAATGCATGTTTGGTTAAGTATGGGTCCGTCTATGTCATCCTGTAGACTACAACTGTGTTCCTACAATGTGGAGGCAGTGAGCCACGATTCAGACTCCTTACTTCTTCCCTTTCTCTTGGTTGGTAGCTTTGATGTTCCTCAAAAGGAATGAGAATCATGTCACACATCTTTCTCCTTAGAGTCCCATAGAGGACCTAATGCATGTTTGGTTAAGTATGGGTCCGTCTATTGTATCCTATAGGCTACAACTGTGTTCCTACTATCTGGAGGCACAGGAGCCACGATTTGGACTCCTTACTTCTTTCGTTTCTCTAGGTTGGGAGCTTTGATGTTCCTCAAAAGGAATGAGAATCATGTCACACATGTTTCTCCTCATAGTCCCATGAACACGATTCAGACTCCTTACTTCTTCCCTTTCTCTTGGTTGGTAGCTTTGATGTTCCTCAAAAGGAATGAGAATCATGTCACACATCTTTCTCCTCGTAGTCCCATGGAGGACCTAATGCATGTTTGGTTAAGTATGGGTCCGTCTATTGTATCCTATAGACTACAACTGTCTTCCTACTATCTGGATCAGGCACAGGAGCCACGATTTGGACTCTTTACTTCTTTTGTTTCTCTAGGTTGGTAGCTTTGATGTTCCTCAAAAGGAATGAGAATCATGTCACACATGTTTCTCCTCATAGTCCCATGGAGTACCTAATGCATGTTTGGTTAAGTATGGGTCTGTCTATGTCATCCTATAGACTACAACTGTGTTCCTACAATGTGGAGGCACAGAGCCACGATTCAGACTCCTTTCTTCTTCCCTTTCTCTTAGTTGGTAGCTTTGCTGTTCCTCAAAAGGAATGAGAATCA
This sequence comes from Erythrophleum ivorense, assembly GCA_026724425.1. Classification (NCBI taxonomy): domain Eukaryota; kingdom Viridiplantae; phylum Streptophyta; class Magnoliopsida; order Fabales; family Fabaceae; genus Erythrophleum; species Erythrophleum ivorense. The sequence continues at coordinate 1,810,261 of JAIUCV010000068.1, forward strand.
TGTCACACATATTTCTCCTCATTGTCCCATGGAGGATCTAATGCATGTTTGGTTAAGTATGGGTCCGTCTATGTCATCCTATAGACTACAACTGTGTTCCTACTGTGTGATGGCACAGAGCCACGATTAAGACTCCTTACTTATTCCGTTTCTCTAGATGGGTAGGTTTGATATTCCTCCCAAGGAGTGAAAATCATGTCACACATCTTTCTCCTCAGAGTCCCATGGAGGACCTAATGCATGTTTGGTTAAGTAAGGGTCCGTCTATTGTATCCTATAGACTACAACTGTGTTCCTACTATCCGGAGGCACAGGAGCCACGATTAGGACTCCTTACTTCTTTCGTTTCTCTAGGTTGGGAGCTTTGATGTTCCTCAAAAGGAATGAGAATCATGTCACACATGTTTATCCTCATAGTCCCATGAAGGACCAAATGCATGTTTGGTTAAGTATGGGTTCGTCTATATCATCTTATAGACAACAACTGTGTTCCTACTGTGTGATGGCACAGAGCCACGATTAAGACTCCTTACTTCTTCCGTTTCTCTTGGTTGGTAGCTTTGATGTTCCTCAAAAGGAATGAGAATCATGTTACACATGTTTCTCCTCATAGTCCCATGGAGTACCTAATGCATGTTTGGTTAAGTATGGGTTCGTCTATGTCATCTTATACACTACAACTGTGTTCCTACTGTGTGATGGCACAGAGCCACGATTAAGACTCCTTACTTATTCCGTTTCTCTAGATGGGTAGGTTTGATGGTCCTCCCAAGGAGTGAGAATCATGCCACACATTTTTCTCCTCATAGTCCCAGGGAGGACCTAATGCATGTTTGGTAAAGTAGGGGTCCGTCTATTGTATCCGATAGACTACAACTGTGTTCCTACTATCCGGAGGCACAGGAGCCACGATTTGGACTCATTACTTCTTTCGTTTCTCTAGGTTGGTAGCTTTTATGTTCCTCAAAAGGAATGAGAATCATGTCACACATGTTTCTCCTCATAGTCCCATGGAGGACCTAATGCATGTTTGGTTAAGTATGGGTCAGTCTATGTCATCCTATAGACTACAACTGTGTTCCTACTATCTTGAGGCACAGAGCCACGAGTAAGACTCCTTACTTCTTCCGTTTCTCTAGGTTGGTAGCTTTGATGTTCCTCAAAAGGAATGAGAATCATGTCGCACATGTTTCTCCTCATAGTTCCATGGAGGACCTAATGCATGTTTGGTTAAGTATGGGTCCGTCTATGTCATCATATAGACTACAACTGTGTTCCTACTTTAAAATGGCACAGAGCCACGATTAAGACTCCTTACTTCTTCTGTTTCTCTTGGTTAGTAGCTTTGATGTTCCTCAAAAGGAATGAGAATCATGTTACACATGTTTCTCCTCATAGTCCCATGGAGTACCTAATGCATGTTTGGTTAAGTATGGGTCCGTCTATGTCATCCTATAGACTACAACTGTGTTCCTACAATGTGGAGGGACAGAGCCACGATTTGGACTCCATACTTTTTCTGTTCCTCTAGATTGGTAACTTTGATGTTCCTCCCAAGGAATGAGAATCATGGCACACATGTTTCTCCTCATAGTCCCATGGGGTACCTAATGCATATTTGGTTAAGTATGCGTCCGTCTATGTCATCCTATAGACTACAACTGTGTTCCTACAATGTGGAGGCACAGAGCCACGATTCAGACTCCTTACTTCTTCCCTTTCTCTTGGTTGGTAGCTTTGATGTTCATCAAAAGGAATGAGAATCATGTCACACATCTTTCTCCTCAGTGTCCCATGGAGAACCTAATGCATGTTTGGTTAAGTATGGGTCCGTCTATTGTATCCTATAGACTACAACTGTGTTCCTACTATCTGGAGGCACAAGAGCCACGATTTGGACTCCTTACTTATTCCGTTTCTCTAGATGGGTAGGTTTGATGGTCCTCCCAAGGAGTGAGAATCAAGTCACACATGTTTCTCCTCATAGTCCCATGGAGGACCTAATGCATGTTTGGTAAAGTATGGGTCCGTCTATTGTATCCTATAGACTACAACTGTGTTCCAACTATCTGGAGGCACAAGAGCCACGATTTGGACTCCTTACTTCTTTCGTTTCTCTAGGTTGGTAGCTTTGATGTTCCTCAAAAGGAATAAGAATCATGTCACACATGTTTCTCCTCATAGTCCCATGGAGTACCTAATGCATGTTTGGTTAAGTATGGGTCCGTCCGTCTATGTCATCCTATAGACTACAACTGTGTTCCTACAATGTGGAGGCACAGAGCCACAATTTGGACTCCTTACTTCTTCTATTCCTCTATGGTAGCTTTGATGTTAATCCCAAGGAATGAGAATCATGGCACACATGTTTCTCCTCATAGTCCCATGGAGGACCTAATGCAGTTTTGGTTAAGTATGGGTCCGTCTATGTCATCTTATAGACTACAACTGTGTTCCTACTGTGTGATGGCACAGAGCCACGATTAAGACTCTTTACTTATTCCGTTTCTCTAGATGGGTAGGTTTGATATTCCTCCCAAGGAGTGAGAATCATGTCACACATGTTTCTCCTCATAGTCCCAAGGAGGACCTAATGCATGTTTGGTAAAGTGTGGGTCCGTTTATCGTATCCTATTGACTACAACTGTGTTCCTACTATCTGGAGGCACAGGAGCCACGATTTGGACTCCTTACTTCTTTCGTTTCTCTAGGTTGGTAGCTTTGATGTTCCTCAAAAGGAATGAGAATCATGTCACACATGTTTATCCTCATAGTCCCATGAAGGACCAAATGCATGTTTGGTTAAGTATGGGTTCGTCTATATCATCTTATAGACAACAACTGTGTTCCTACTGTGTGATGGCACAGAGCCACGATTAAGACTCCTTACTTCTTCCGTTTCTCTTGGTTGGTAGCTTTGATGTTCCTCAAAAGGAATGAGAATCATGTTACACATGTTTCTCCTCATAGTCCCATGGAGTACCTAATGCATGTTTGGTTAAGTATGGGTCTGTCTATGTCATCCTATAGACTACAACTGTGTTCCTACAATGTGGAGGCACAGAGCCACGATTCAGACTCCTTTCTTCTTCCCTTTCTCTTAGTTGGTAGCTTTGCTGTTCCTCAAAAGGAATGAGAATCATGTCACACATATTTCTCCTCATTGTCCCATGGAGGATCTAATGTATGTTTGGTTAAGTATGGGTCCGTCTATGTCATCCTATAGACTACAACTGTGTTCCTACTGTGTGATGGCACAGAGCCACGATTAAGACTCCTTACTTATTCCGTTTCTCTAGATGGGTAGGTTTGATATTCCTCCCAAGGAGTGAAAATCATGTCACACATCTTTCTCCTCAGAGTCCCATGGAGGACCTAATGCATGTTTGGTTAAGTAAGGGTCCGTCTATTGTATCCTATAGACTACAACTGTGTTCCTACTATCCGGAGGCACAGGAGCCACGATTAGGACTCCTTACTTCTTTCGTTTCTCTAGGTTGGGAGCTTTGATGTTCCTCAAAAGGAATGCGAATCATGTCACACATGTTTATCCTCATAGTCCCATGAAGGACCAAATGCATGTTTGGTTAAGTATGGGTTCGTCTATATCATCTTATAGACAACAACTGTGTTCCTACTGTGTGATGGCACAGAGCCACGATTAAGACTCCTTACTTCTTCCGTTTCTCTTGGTTGGTAGCTTTGATGTTCCTCAAAAGGAATGAGAATCATGTTACACATGTTTCTCCTCATAGTCCCATGGAGTACCTAATGCATGTTTGGTTAAGTATGGGTTCGTCTATGTCATCTTATACACTACAACTGTGTTCCTACTGTGTGATGGCACAGAGCCACGATTAAGACTCCTTACTTATTCCGTTTCTCTAGATGGGTAGGTTTGATGGTCCTCCCAAGGAGTGAGAATCATGCCACACATTTTTCTCCTCATAGTCCCAGGGAGGACCTAATGCATGTTTGGTAAAGTAGGGGTCCGTCTATTGTATCCGATAGACTACAACTGTGTTCCTACTATCCGGAGGCACAGGAGCCACGATTTGGACTCATTACTTCTTTCGTTTCTCTAGGTTGGTAGCTTTTATGTTCCTCAAAAGGAATGAGAATCATGTCACACATGTTTCTCCTCATAGTCCCATGGAGGACCTAATGCATGTTTGGTTAAGTATGGGTCAGTCTATGTCATCCTATAGACTACAACTGTGTTCCTACTATCTTGAGGCACAGAGCCACGATTAAGACTCCTTACTTCTTCCGTTTCTCTAGGTTGGTAGCTTTGATGTTCCTCAAAAGGAATGAGAATCATGTCGCACATGTTTCTCCTCATAGTTCCATGGAGGACCTAATGCATGTTTGGTTAAGTATGGGTCCGTCTATGTCATCATATAGACTACAACTGTGTTCCTACTGTAAAATGGCACAGAGCCACGACTAAGACTCCTTACTTCTTCTGTTTCTCTTGGTTAGTAGCTTTGATGTTCCTCAAAAGGAATGAGAATCATGTTACACATGTTTCTCCTCATAGTCCCATGGAGTACCTAATGCATGTTTGGTTAAGTATGGGTCCGTCTATGTCATCCTATAGACTACAACTGTGTTCCTACAATGTGGAGGGACAGAGCCACGATTTGGACTCCATACTTTTTCTGTTCCTCTAGATTGGTAACTTTGATGTTCCTCCCAAGGAATGAGAATCATGGCACACATGTTTCTCCTCATAGTCCCATGGGGTACCTAATGCATATTTGGTTAAGTATGCGTCCATCTATGTCATCCTATAGACTACAACTGTGTTCCTACAATGTGGAGGCACAGAGCCACGATTCAGACTCCTTACTTCTTCCCTTTCTCTTGGTTGGTAGCTTTGATGTTCATCAAAAGGAATGAGAATCATGTCACACATCTTTCTCCTCAGTGTCCCATGGAGAACCTAATGCATGTTTGGTTAAGTATGGGTCCGTCTATTGTATCCTATAGACTACAACTGTGTTCCTACTATCTGGAGGCACAAGAGCCACGATTTGGACTCCTTACTTATTCCGTTTCTCTAGATGGGTAGGTTTGATGGTCCTCCCAAGGAGTGAGAATCAAGTCACACATGTTTCTCCTCATAGTCCCATGGAGGACCTAATGCATGTTTGGTAAAGTATGGGTCCGTCTATTGTATCCTATAGACTACAACTGTGTTCCAACTATCTGGAGGCACAAGAGCCACGATTTGGACTCCTTACTTCTTTCGTTTCTCTAGGTTGGTAGCTTTGATGTTCCTCAAAAGGAATAAGAATCATGTCACACATGTTTCTCCTCATAGTCCCATGGAGTACCTAATGCATGTTTGGTTAAGTATGGGTCCGTCCGTCTATGTCATCCTATAGACTACAACTGTGTTCCTACAATGTGGAGGCACAGAGCCACAATTTGGACTCCTTACTTCTTCTATTCCTCTATGGTAGCTTTGATGTTAATCCCAAGGAATGAGAATCATGGCACACATGTTTCTCCTCATAGTCCCATGGAGGACCTAATGCAGTTTTGGTTAAGTATGGGTCCGTCTATGTCATCTTATAGACTACAACTGTGTTCCTACTGTGTGATGGCACAGAGCCACGATTAAGACTCTTTACTTATTCCGTTTCTCTAGATGGGTAGGTTTGATATTCCTCCCAAGGAGTGAGAATCATGTCACACATGTTTCTCCTCATAGTCCCAAGGAGGACCTAATGCATGTTTGGTAAAGTGTGGGTCCGTTTATCGTATCCTATTGACTACAACTGTGTTCCTACTATCTGGAGGCACAGGAGCCACGATTTGGACTCCTTACTTCTTTCGTTTCTCTAGGTTGGTAGCTTTGATGTTCCTCAAAAGGAATGAGAATCATGTCACACATGTTTCTCCTCATAGTCCCATGAAGGACCAAATGCATGTTTGGTTAAGTATGGGTTCGTCTATGTCATCTTATACACTACAACTGTGTTCCTACTGTGTGATGGCACAGAGCCACGATTAAGACTCCTTACTTATTCCGTTTCTCTAGATGGGTAGGTTTGATATTCCTCCCAAGGAGTGAGAATCATGTCACACATGTTTCTCCTCATAGTCCCATGGAGTACCTAATGCATGTTTGGTTAAGTATGGGTCCGTCTTTGTCATCCTATAGACTACAACTGTGTTCCTACTGTCTGATGGCACAGAGCCACGATTCAGACTCCTTACTTCTTCCCTTTCTCTTTGTTGGTAGCTTTGCTGTTCCTCAAAAGGAATGAGAATCATGTCACACATGTTTCTCCTCATAGTCCCATGGAGGATCTAATGCATGTTTCGTTAAGTATGGGTCCGTCTATGTAATCCTATAGACTACAACTGTGTTCCTACTGTGAGATGGCACAGAGCCACGATTAAGACTCCTTACTTATTCCGTTTCTCTAGATGGGTAGGTTTGATATTCCTCCCAAGGAGTGAGAATCATGTCACACATCTTTCTCCTCAGAGTCCCATGGAGGACCTAATGCATGTTTGGTTAAGTATGGGTCCGTCTATTGTATCCTATAGACTACAACTATGTTCCTGCTATCTGGAGGCACAGGAGCCACGATTTGGACTCCTTACTTCTTTCGTTTCTCTAGGTTGGTAGCTTTGATGTTCCTCAAAAGGAATGAGAATCATGTCACACATGTTTCTCCTCATAGTCCCATGAAGGACCAAATGCATGTTTGGTTAAGTATGGGTTCGTCTATGTCATCCTATACACTACAACTGTGTTCCTACTGTGTGATGGCACAGAACCACGATTAAGACTCCTTACTTATTCCGTTTCTCTAGATGGGTAGGTTTGATATTCCTCCCAATGAGTGAGAATCATGTCACACATGTTTCTCCTCATAGTCCCATGGAGTACCTAATGCATGTTTGGTTAAGTATGGGTCCGTCTTTGTCATCCTATAGACTACAACTGTGTTCCTACTGTCTGATGGCACAGAGCCACGATTCAGACTCCTTACTTCTTCCCTTTCTCTTTGTTGGTAGCTTTGCTGTTCCTCAAAAGGAATGAGAATCATGTCACACATGTTTCTCCTCATAGTCCCATGGAGGATCTAATGCATGTTTCGTTAAGTATGGGTCCGTCTATGTAATCCTATAGACTACAACTGTGTTCCTAATGTGAGATGGCACAGAGCCACGATTAAGACTCCTTTCTTATTCCGTTTCTCTAGATGGGTAGGTTTGATATTCCTCCCAAGGAGTGAGAATCATGTCACACATCTTTCTCCTCAGAGTCCCATGGAGGACCTAATGCAAGTTTGGTTAAGTATGGGTCCGTCTATTGTATCCTATAGATTACAACTATGTTCCTACTATCTGGAGGCACAGGAGCCACGATTTGGACTCCTTACTTCTTTCGTTTCTCTAGGTTGGTAGCTTTGATGTTCCTCAAAAGGAATGAGAATCATGTCACACATGTTTCTCCTCATAGTCCCATGAAGGACCTATTGCATGTTTGGTTAAGTATGGGTTCGTATATGTCATCTTATAGACTACAACTGTGTTCCTACTGTGTGATGGCACAGAGCCATGATTAAGACTCCTTACTTATTCCGTTTCTCTAGATGGGTAGGTTTGATGGTCCTCCCAAGGAGTGAGAATCATGTCACACATGTTTCTCCTCATAGTCCCATGGAGGACCTAATGCATATTTGGTTAAGTATGGGTCCGTCTATTGTATCATATAGACTACAACTGTGTTCCTACTATCTGGAGGCACTGGATGCACGATTTGGACTCCTTACTTCTTTCGTTTCTCTAGGTTGGGAGCTTTGATGTTCCTCAAAAGGAATGAGAATTATGTCACACATGTTTCTCCTCATAGTCCCATGGAGGACCTAATGCAGTTTTGGTTAAGTATGGGTCCGTCTATGTCATCCTATAGACTACAACTGTGTTCCTACTGTGTGATGGCACAGAGCCACGATTAAGACTCCTTACTTATTCCGTTTCTCTAGATGGGTAGGTTTGATGGTCCTCCCAAGGAGTGAGAATCATGTCACACATGTTTCTCCTCATAGTCCCATGGAGGACCTAATGCATGTTTGGTAAAGTGGGGGTCCGTCTATTGTATCCTATAGACTACAACTGTGTTCCTACTATCTGGAGGCACAGGAGCCACGATTTTGACTCCTTACTTCTTTCGTTTCTCTAGGTTGGTAGCTTTGATGTTCCTCAAAAGGAATGAGAATCATGTCGCACATGTTTCTCCTCATAGTCCCATGGAGGGCCTAATGCATGTTTGGTAAAGTATGGGTCCGTCTATTGTATCCTATAGACTACAACTGTGTTCCTACTATCTTGAGGCACAGAGCCACGATTAAGACTCCTTACTTCTTCCGTTTCTCTAGGTTAGTAACTTTGATGTTCCTCAAAAGGAATGAGAATCATGTCGCACATGTTTCTCCTCATAGTTCCATGGAGGACCTAATCCATGTTTGGTTAAGTATGGGTCCGTCTATGTCATCATATAGACTACAACTGTGTTCCTACTGTAAAATGGCACAGAGCCACGATTAAGACTCCTTACTTCTTCTGTTTCTCTTGGTTGGTAGCTTTGATGTTCCTCAAAAGGAATGAGAATCATGTTACACATGTTTCTCCTCATAGTCCCATGGAGTACCTAATGCATGTTTGGTTAAGTATGGGTCCGTCTATGTCATCCTATAGACTACAACTGTGTTCCTACAATGTGGAGGGACAGAGCCACGATTTGGACTCCATACTTTTTCTATTCCTCTAGATGGGTAACTTTGATGTTCCTCCCAAGGAATGAGAATCATGGCACACATGTTTCTCCTCATAGTCCCATGGGGTACCTAATGCATATTTGGTTAAGTATGCGTCCGTCTATGTCATCCTATAGACTACAACTGTGTTCCTACAATGTGGAGGCACAGAGCCACGATTCAGACTCCTTACTTCTTCCCTTTCTCTTTGTTGGTAGCTTTGATGTTCCTCAAAAGGAATGAGAATCATGTCACACATCTTTCTCCTCAGAGTCCCATGGAGGACCTAATGCATGTTTGGTTAAGTATGGTCCGTCTATTGTATCCTATAGACTACAACTGTGTTCCTACTATCTGGAGGCACAGGAGCCACGATTTGGACTCCTTACTTCTTTCGTTTCTCTAGGTTGGGAGCTTTGATGTTCCTCAAAAGGAATGAGAATCATGTCACACATGTTTCTCCTCATAGTCCCATGAAGGACCTAATGCATGTTTGGTTAAGTATGGGTTCGTCTATGTCATCTTATAGACTACAACTGTGTTCCTACTGTGTGATGGCACAGAGCCACGATTAAGACTCCTTACTTATTCCGTTTCTCTAGATGGGTAGGTTTGATGGTCCTCCCAAGGAGTGAGAATCAAGTCACACATGTTTCTCCTCATAGTCCGATCGAGGACCTAATGCATGTTTGGTAAAGTATGGGTCCGTCTATTGTATCCTAAAGACTACAACTGTGTTCCAACTATCTGGAGGCACAAGAGCCACGATTTGGACTCCTTACTTCTTTCGTTTCTCTAGGTTGGTAGCTTTGATGTTCCTCAAAAGGAATAAGAATCATGTCACACATGTTTCTCCTCATAGTCCCATGGAGTGCCTAATGCATGTTTGGTTAAGTATGGGTCCGTCCGTCTATGTCATCCTATAGACTACAACTGTGTTCCTACAATGTGGAGGCACAGAGCCACAATTTGGACTCCTTACTTCTTCTATTCCTCTATGGTAGCTTTGATGTTAATCCCATAGAATGAGAATCATGGCACACATGTTTCTCCTCATAGTCCCATGGAGGACCTAATGCAGTTTTGGTTAAGTATGGGTCCGTCTATGTCATCCTATAGACTACAACTGTGTTCCTACTGTGTGATGGCACAGAGCCACGATTAAGACTCCTTACTTATTCCGTTTCTCTAGATGGGTAGGTTTGATATTCCTCCCAAGGAGTGAGAATCATGTCACACATGTTTCTCCTCATAGTCCCAAGGAGGACCTAATGCATGTTTGGTAAAGTGTGGGTCCGTTTATCGTATCCTATTGACTACAACTGTGTTCCTACTATCTGGAGGCACAGGAGCCACGATTTGGACTCCTTACTTCTTTCGTTTCTCTAGGTTGGTAGCTTTGATGTTCCTCAAAAGGAATGAGAATCATGGCACACATGTTTCTCCTCATAGTTCCATAGAGGACCTAATGCATGTTTGGTTAAGTATGGGTCCGTCTATGTCATCCTATAGACTACAACTGTGTTCCTACTGTGTCGAGGCACAGAGCCACGATTTGGACTCCTTACTTCATTCGTTTCTCTAGGTTTTTAGCTTTGATGTTCCTCAAAAGGAATGACAATCATGTCACACATGTTTCTCCTCATAGTCCCATGAAGGACCAAATGCATGTTTGGTTAAGTATGGGTTCGTCTATGTCATCTTATACACTACAACTGTGTTCCTACTGTGTGATGGCACAGAGCCACGATTAAGACTCCTTACTTATTCCGTTTCTCTAGATGGGTAGGTTTGATATTCCTCCCAAGGAGTGAGAATCATGTCACACATCTTTCTCCTCATAGTCCCAAGGAGGACCTAATGCATGTTTGGTAAAGTGTGGGTCCGTTTATCGTATCCTATTGACTACAACTGTGTTCCTACTATCTGGAGGCACAGGAGCCACGATTTGGACTCCTTACTTCTTTCGTTTCTCTAGGTTGGTAGCTTTGATGTTCCTCAAAAGGAATGAGAATCATGGCACACATGTTTCTCCTCATAGTTCCATAGAGGACCTAATGCATGTTTGGTTAAGTATGGGTCCGTCTATGTCATCCTATAGACTACAACTGTGTTCCTACTGTGTGGAGGCACAAAGCCACGATTTGGACTCCTTACTTCATTCGTTTCTCTAGGTTTTTAGCTTTGATGTTCCTCAAAAGGAATGAGAATCATGTCACACATGTTTTTCCTCATAGTCCCATGAAGGACGAAATGCATGTTTGGTTAAGTATGGGTTCGTCTATGTCATCTTATACACTACAACTGTGTTCCTACTGTGTGATGGCACAGAGCCACGATTAAGACTCCTTACTTATTCTGTTTCTCTAGATGGGTAGGTTTGATATTCCTCCCAAGGAGTGAGAATCATGTCACACATCTTTCTCCTCAGAGTCCCATGGAGGACCTAATGCATGTTTGGTTAAGTATGGGTCCGTCTATTGAATCCTATAGACTACAACTATGTTCCTACTATCTGGAGGCACAGGAGCCACGATTTGGACTCCTTACTTCATTCGGTTCTCTAGGTTGGTAGCTTTGATGTTCCTCAAAAGGAATGAGAATCATGTCACACATGTTTCTCCTCATAGTCCCATGAAGGACCAAATGCATGTTTGGTTAAGTATGGGTTCGTCTATGTCATCCTATACACTACAACTGTGTTCCTACTGTGTGATGGCACAGAACCACGATTAAGACTCCTTACTTATTCCGTTTCTCTAGATGGGTAGGTTTGATATTCCTCCCAAGGAGTGAGAATCATGTCACACATGTTTCTCCTTATAGTCCCATGGAGTACCTAATGCATGTTTGGTTAAGTATGGGTCCGTCTTTGTCATCCTATAGACTACAACTGTGTTCCTACTGTCTGATGGCACAGAGCCACGATTCAGACTCCTTACTTCTTCCCTTTCTCTTTGTTGGTAGCTTTGCTGTTCCTCAAAAGGAATGAGAATCATGTCACACATGTTTCTCCTCATAGTCCCATGGAGGATCTAATGCATGTTTCGTTAAGTATGGGTCCGTCTATGTAATCCTATAGACTACAACTGTGTTCCTACTGTGAGATGGCACAGAGCCACGATTAAGACTCCTTACTTATTCCGTTTCTCTAGATGGGTACGTTTGATATTCCTCCCAAGGAGTGAGAATCATGTCACACATCTTTCTCCTCAGAGTCCCATGGAGGACCTAATGCATGTTTGGTTAAGTATGGGTCCGTCTATTGTATCCTATAGACTACAACTATGTTCCTGCTATCTGGAGGAACAGGAGCCACGATTTGGACTCCTTACTTCTTTCGTGTCCGTCTATGTCATCCTATAGACTACAACTGTGTTTCTACAATGTGGAGGCACAGAGCCACGATTTGGACTCCTTACTTCTTCTATTCCTCTATGGTAGCTTTGATGTTAATCCCAAGGAATGAGAATCATGGCACACATGTTTCTCCTCATAGTCCCATGGAGGACCTAATGCAGGTTTGGTTATGTATGGGTCCGTCTATGTCATCCTATAGACTACAACTGTGTTCCTACTGTGTGGAGGCACAGAGCCACGATTTGGACTCCTTACTTTATTCGTTTCTCTAGGTTGGTTGTAACACCCCAATTCCACAATATGGGCCTATTTTAATATTTGAATGTCTGAAGCCCAAATCCATCTCTTTTTAAAAAATATTCAGTAACGTGTTGATATGCATTCACAGAATAATATTATGATCTCTGGAGGACTTGGTAAAACCCTATTTCATCGAATCTTAAGTCGCCACCATCGAGAGAGAGAGAGAAAGAGAGGGAGAAAGAAAAGAGTCCATTGTTGGTGAATTGGTGTTGTCGCTACTCATCGTTGACGTTGTTGACCTTGTGATGATGTGTGTCGTTAATAAGTTGCAAGGAGAAAGGAGAGATCATAGCGGAGATTAGATTGTATGGAGTGAAAGCAAAATCGTTAGTGAGGTGAAGAAGAAGAGACAATGCTCACGGGAAGAAGAGATCGGAAACGTCACGGAGAATTCAAGGAGACACCACCGCAAAGGAAAAGTATTGGAAAGGGGAGATTTGATTTCGGGAAATCATGAGAAGAGAAAACAGAGCAGATCAGAGTATAAGCGAGAAGGAAACAAAGGTGGAGAAGTGAAGAAGAAGAAGAAGAGAACAAAAGAAGTAAAGCAATGTGGATGAGGTAACTTTGGAGGCTCGTGGTTAGAAGGGGAAGAGTTGGTTTGGTGCAGGGATGGTTTGAGAATGACCACCATCAACCCATGAGTCTATTGGAGTCAAGAAGGAACCCTAGTTCCACCGGATGCGCATTTTGGAGGCGTTGCCTCTTGGCCAAGAAATAACTGAGAAACCTGCAATTTATTTTCAGGAAAACAGTGTGTGTGAAACCAACTTTGGAGGACGCTTCTGGCAGAAGGAAAAGAAGTTAGAACACAGTTGACATGTTTCTGGAAAGAGGACATTTCGTATAATTCACAGAAGAAAACGGTTCACCAATCGGAGTTATATCTCATCCGCAAAACGCATTGCAAGTTAGCCCGAAATCATTAAAAAGTCTGAGATTTCCAGAAAGACAGTTTCGCTGCAGCTTTTTGAAGGGATCGTTTGGAAGCTTAAATGAAGTCCGATCGAGCTGATATTTGGTATCTGGAATGGTGACATATTGGAGTTCATAATAAACGGTGGGATTGAAAAGGTAACGGTCATTTTGTTATTTATTCGTGTCTTTCCGAAGCTGTTGGCACAGTGAGAAGCAGTATGACATGTCTGACGATTTGTAATGTTTGGTTGGGCATATGAGCTCGGATTGAGCTCATTTCTGGCAGGATCATTCTAGACTCAAGTATCTAGATCCCAGTTGAAGGATTACTGGTTTTGAGTTAGAGAACATTGGAAAACATGATGTTAAAGCTGAGGCAGAGAATCTGTCCAAAGGAGAAGAAAGGAGAAAATGTGTTTATCTTCGACATGAAGTGGCTAAGGTGAGGGTGTGATCTGTGGAAACATACTTTATATTTCTTTTGTTATGTTACATGATTCATGGCATGTAGGCTTAGATCTGTTTGCTAGACTAAGGTTCTATGATGATATGCTTGATCACTATAATGATATAAATTGTTAAACATTTTGTTATGAAATAATATGATGAATTGGATAAGATATGATGATATGATATGATGATGTGATGACATGGTATGTATGATATAATATGTTATGTATGTATGAATAAGAGAGGAAGAATCGAGCTACGGGCCGTGGTCTTCCCTCGAAACTGGACTGTGATGGGGCCGACGGGCTTACACGCAGGTCATGAACGGCTGACGAGCCCGGTATGGGAGTGTCTGGGTACAAAGGCCAGCCTCCACAGCATGGGGTTCATATAGCTATCACGAGGATAGTGCACCATCAAAAAGAGATGGATGAACCTATGGATGTATGTTTATCTTGCATTATAGCAAGAATATGTTATGTATGTTATAGCTTGACATGAAGGCATGCTATATGATTGCTAGTGTCTAGGTTTATGTGTTTTGATGATTGGGGTATAATATTGGAAATGTTTATTATGTTTTCAGTTGTCGGATATGATCTCCTCACTGAGTAATTCATTACTCACCCTCCCCTTTTTCCCTTTTCAGTGTGTGCAGGTGTGTTTAAGTTAGGACGCGAGACCGTTGTTTTAAAAAGGTTTTTTATGACACACCTTGACGTCTTGGCTTAGCTAGCCAGGTTGGGGCGTCACATTGGTAGCTTTGATATTCCTCAAAAGGAATGAGAATCATGTCACACATGTTTTTCCTCATAGTCCCATGGAGTACCTAATGGACGTTTGGTTAAGTATGGGTCCGTCTATGTCATCCTATAGATTACAACTGTGTTCCAACAATGTGGAGGCACAGAGCCACGATTTGGACTCCTTACTTCTTCTGTTCCGCTAGATGGGTAGCTTTGATGTTCCTCCCAAGGAATGAGAATCATGGCACACATGTTTCTCCTCATAGTCCCATGGAGGACCTAATGCTTGTTTGGTTATGTATGGGTCCGTCTATGTCATCCTATAGACTACAACTGTGTTTCTACAATGTGGAGGCACAGAGCCACGATTTGGACTCCTTACTTCTTTCGTTTCTCTTGGTTGGTAGCTTTGATGTTCCTCAAAAGGAATGAGAATCATGTCACACATGTTTCTCCTCATAGTCCCATGGAGGACCTAATGCATGTTTGGTTATGTATGGGTCCGTCTATGTCATCCTATAGACTACAACTGTGTTTCTACAATGTGGAGGCACAGAGCCACGATTTGGACTCCTTACTTCTTCTATTCCTCTATGGTAGCTTTGATGTTAATCCCAAGGAATGAGAATCATGGCACACATGTTTCTCCTTATAGTCCCATGGAGGACCTAATGCAGGTTTGGTTATGTATGGGTCCGTCTATGTCATCCTATAGACTACAACTGTGTTCCTACTGTGTGGAGGCACAGAGCCACGATTTGGACTCCTTACTTCATTCGTTTCTTTAGGTTGGTAGCTTTGATATTCCTCAAAAGGAATGAGAATCATGTCACACATGTTTTTCCTCATAGTCCCATGGAGTACCTAATGGACGTTTGGTTAAGTATGGGTCCGTCTATGTCATCCTATAGATTACAACTGTGTTCCAACAATGTGGAGGCACGGAGCCACGATTTGGACTCCTTACTTCTTCTGTTCCGCTAGATGGGTAGCTTTGATATTCCTCCCAAGGAATGAGAATCATGGCACACATGTTTCTCCTCATAGTCCCATGGAGGACCTAATGCTTGTTTGGTTAAGTATGGGTCCGTCTATATCATCCTATTGACTACAACTGTGTTCCTACTGTGTGGAGGCACAGGAGCCACGATTTGGACTCCTTACTTCTTTCGTTTCTCTAGGTTGGTAGCTTTGATGTTCCTCAAAAGGAATGAGAATCATGTCACACATGTTTCTCCTCATAGTCCCATGGAGTACCTAATGCATGTTTGGTTAAGTATGGGTCCGTCTATGTCATCCTATACACTACAACTGTGTTCCTACAATGTGGAGGCACAGAGCCACGATTTGGACTCCTTACTTCTTCTATTCCTCTATGGTAGCTTTGATGTTAATCCCAAGGAATGAGAATCATGGCACACATGTTTCTCCTCATAGTTCCATGGAGGACCTAATGCAGGTTTGGTTAAGTATGGGTCCGTCTATGTCATCCTATAGACTACAACTGTGTTCCTACTGTGTGGAGGCACAGGAGCCACGATTTGGACTCCTTACTTCTTTCGTTTCTCTAGGTTGGTAGCTTTGATGTTCCTCAAAAGGAATGAGAATCATGTCACACATGTTTCTCCTCATAGTCCCATGGAGTACCTAATGCATGTTTGGTTAAGTATGGGTCCGTCTATGTCATCCTATAGACTAAAACTGTGTTCCTACAATGTGGAGGCACAGAGCCACGATTTGGACTCCTTACTTCTTCTATTCCTCTATGGTAGCTTTAATGTTAATCCCAAGGAATGAGAATCATGGCACACATGTTTCTCCTCATAGTCCCATGGAGGACCTAATGCAGGTTTGGTTAAGTATGGGTCCGTCTATGTCATCCTATAGACCACAACTGTGTTCCTATTATCTGGAGGCATAAGAGCCACGATTTGGACTCCTTACTTCATTCGTTTCTCTAGGTTGGTAGCTTTGATGTTCCTCAAAAGGAATGAGAATCATGTCACACATGTTTCTACTCATAGTCCCATGGAGGACCTAATGCATGTTTGGTTAAGTATGGGTCAGTCTATGTCATCCTATAGACTACAACTGTGTTCCTACTATCTGGAGGCACAGGAGCCACGATTTGGACTCCTTACTTCTTTTGTTTCTCTAGGTTGGTAGCTTTGATGTTCCTCACAAGGAATGAGAATCATGTCACACATGTTTCTCCTCATAGTCCCAAGGAGGACCTAATGCATGTTTGGTTAAGTATTGGTTCGTCTATGTCATCTGATTGACTACAACTGTGTTCCTACTGTGTGATGGCACAGAGCCACGATTAAAAATCCTTACTTCTTCCGTTTCTCTTGGTTGGTAGCTTTGATGTTCCTCAAAAGGAATGAGAATCATGTCACACATGTTTCTCCTCATAGTCCCATGGAGGACCTAATGCATGTTTGGTTAAGTATGGGTCCGTCTATGTCATCCTATATACTACAACTGTATTCCTACTGTGTGATGCCACAGAGCCACGATTAAGACTCCTTACTTCTTCTGTTTCTCTTGGTTGGTAGCTTTGATGTTCCTCAAAAGGAATGAGAATCATGTCACACATGTTTCTCCTCATAGTCCCATGGAGTACCTAATGCATGTTTGGTTAAGTATGGGTCCGTCTATGTCATCCTATAGACTACAACTGTGTTCCTACAATGTGGAGGGACAGAGCCACGATTTGGACTCCTTACTTCTTCTGTTCCTCTAGACGGGTAGCTTTGATGTTCCTCCCAAGGAATGAGAATCATGGCACACATGTTTCTCCTCATAGTCCCATGGAGGACCTAATGCATGTTTGGTTAAGTATGGGTCCGTCTATGTCATCCTGTAGACTACAACTGTGTTCCTACAATGTGGAGGCAGTGAGCCACGATTCAGACTCCTTACTTCTTCCCTTTCTCTTGGTTGGTAGCTTTGATGTTCCTCAAAAGGAATGAGAATCATGTCACACATCTTTCTCCTTAGAGTCCCATAGAGGACCTAATGCATGTTTGGTTAAGTATGGGTTCGTCTATTGTATCCTATAGACTACAACTGTGTTCCTACTATCTGGAATCACATGAGCCACGATTTGGACTCCTTACTTCTTTCGTTTCTCTAGGTTGGGAGCTTTGATGTTCCTCAAAAGGAATGAGAATCATGTCACACATGTTTCTCCTCATAGTCCCATGGAGTACCTAATGCATGTTTGGTTAAGTATGAGTCCGTCTATGTCATCCTATAGACTACAATTTTGTTTCTACAATGTGGAGGCACAGAGCCACGATTCAGACTCCTTACTTCTTCCCTTTCTCTTGGTTGGCAGCTTTGATGTTCCTCAAAAGGATTGAGAATCATGTCACACATGTTTCTCCTGATAGTCCCATGGAGGATCTAATGCATGTTTGGTTAAGTATGGATCCGTCTATGTCATCCTATAGACTACAACTGTGTTCCTACTATGTGATGGCACAGAGCCACGATTAAGACTCCTTACTTATTCCGTTTGTCTAGATGGGTAGGTTTGATATTCCTCCCAAGGAGTGAGAATCAAGTCACACATCTTTCTCCTCGTAGTCCCATGGAGGACATAATGCATGTTTCGTTAAGTATGGGTCCGTCTATTGTATCCTATAGACTACAACTGTGTTCCTACTATCTGGAGGCACAGGAGCCACGATTTGGACTCCTTACTTCTTTCGTTTCTCTAGGTTGGTAGCTTTGATATTCCTCAAAAGGAATGAGAATCATGTCACACATGTTTCTCCTCATAGTCCCATGAAGGACCTAATGCATGTTTGGTTAAGTATGGTTTCGTCTATGTCATCTTAGAGACTATAACTGTGTTCCTACTGTGTGATGGCACAGAGCCACGATTAAGACTCCTTACTTCTTCCGTTTCTCTTGGTTGGTAGCTTTGATGTTCCTCCCAAGGAGTGAGAATCATGTCACACATGTTTCTCCTCATAGTCCCATGGAGGAAGTATGGGTCCGTCTATTGTATCCTATAGACTACAACTGTGTTCCTACAATGTGGAGGCATAGAGCCACGATTTGGACTCCTTACTTCTTCTATTCCTCTATGGTAGCTTTGATGTTAATCCCAAGGAATGAGAATCATGGCACACATGTTTCTCCTCATAGTCCCATGGAGGACCTAATGCAGGTTTGGTTAAGTATGGGTCCGTCTATTTCATCCTATAGACTACAACTGTGTTCCTACTATCTGGAGGCACAGGAGCCATGATTTGGACTCCTTACTTCTTTCGTTTCTCTAGGTTTGTAGCTTTGATGTTCCTCAAAAGGAAAGAGAATCATGTCGCACATATTTCTCCTCATAGTCCCAAGGAGGACCTAATGCATGTTTGGTTAAGTATGGGTCCGTCTATGTTATCCTATAGACTACAACTGTGTTCCTACTGTGTGATGGCACAGAGCCACGATTATGACTCCTTACTTCTTCCGTTTCTCTTGGTTGGTAGCTTTGATGTTCCTCAAAAGGAATGAGAATCATGTCACACATGTTTCTCCTCATAGTCCCATGGAGGACCTAATGCATGTTTGGTTAAGTATGGGTCCGTCTATGTTATCCTATAGACTACAACTGTGTTCCTACTGTGTGATGGCACAGAGCCACGATTATGACTCCTTACTTCTTCCGTTTCTCTTGGTTGGTAGCTTTGATGTTCCTCAAAAGGAATGAGAATCATGTCACACATGTTTCTCCTCATAGTCCCATGGAGGACCTAATGCATGTTTGGTTAAGTATGGGTCCGTCTATGTCATCCTATAGACTACAATTGTATTCCTACTGTGTGATGCCACAGAACCACGATTAAGACTCCTTACTTCTTCTGTTTCTCTTGGTTGGTAGCTTTGATGTTCCTCAAAAGGAATGAGAATCATGTCACACATGTTTCTCCTCATAGTCCCATGGAGTACCTAATGCATGTTTGGTTAAGTATGGATCCGTCTATGTCATCCTATAGACTACAACTGTGTTCCTACTATGTGATGGCACAGAGCCACGATTAAGACTCCTTACTTATTCCGTTTGTCTAGATGGGTAGGTTTGATATTCCTCCCAAGGAGTGAGAATCAAGTCACACATCTTTCTCCTCGTAGTCCCATGGAGGACATAATGCATGTTTCGTTAAGTATGGGTCCGTCTATTGTATCCTATAGACTACAACTGTGTTCCTACTATCTGGAGGCACAGGAGCCACGATTTGGACTCCTTACTTCTTTCGTTTCTCTAGGTTGGTAGCTTTGATATTCCTCAAAAGGAATGAGAATCATGTCACACATGTTTCTCCTCATAGTCCCATGGAGGATCTAATGCATGTTTGGTTAAGTATGGATCCGTCTATGTCATCCTATAGACTACAACTGTGTTCCTACTATGTGATGGCACAGAGCCACGATTAAGACTCCTTACTTATTCCGTTTGTCTAGATGGGTAGGTTTGATATTCCTCCCAAGGAGTGAGAATCAAGTCACACATCTTTCTCCTTAGAGTCCCATAGAGGACCTAATGCATGTTTGGTTAAGTATGGGTTCGTCTATTGTATCCTATAGACTACAACTGTGTTCCTACTATCTGGAGGCACATGAGCCACGATTTGGACTCCTTACTTCTTTCGTTTCTCTAGGTTGGGAGCTTTGATGTTCCTCAAAAGGAATGAGAATCATGTCACACATGTTTCTCCTCATAGTCCCATGGAGGATCTAATGCATGTTTGGTTAAGTATGGATCCGTCTATGTCATCCTATAGACTACAACTGTGTTCCTACTATGTGATGGCACAGAGCCACGATTAAGACTCCTTACTTATTCCGTTTGTCTAGATGGGTAGGTTTGATATTCCTCCCAAGGAGTGAGAATCAAGTCACACATCTTTCTCCTCGTAGTCCCATGGAGGACATAATGCATGTTTCGTTAAGTATGGGTCCGTCTATTGTATCCTATAGACTACAACTGTGTTCCTACTATCTGGAGGCACAGGAGCCACGATTTGGACTCCTTACTTCTTTCGTTTCTCTAGGTTGGTAGCTTTGATATTCCTCAAAAGGAATGAGAATCATGTCACACATGTTTCTCCTCATAGTCCCATGAAGGACCTAATGCATGTTTGGTTAAGTATGGTTTCGTCTATGTCATCTTATAGACTATAACTGTGTTCCTACTGTGTGATGGCACAGAGCCACGATTAAGACTCCTTACTTCTTCTGTTTCTCTTGGTTGGTAGCTTTGATGGTCCTCCCAAGGAGTGAGAATCATGTCACACATGTTTCTCCTCATAGTCCCATGGAGGAGCTAATGCATGTTTGGTTAAGTATGGGTCCGTCTATTGTATCCTATAGTCTACAACTGTGTTCCTACAATGTGGAGGCATAGAGCCACGATTTGGACTCCTTACTTCTTCTATTCCTCTAAGGTAGCTTTGATGTTAATCCCAAGGAATGAGAATCATGGCACACATGTTTCTCCTCATAGTCCCATGGAGGACCTAATGCAGGTTTGGTTAAGTATGGGTCCGTCTATTTCATCCTATAGACTACAACTGTGTTCCTACTATCTGGAGGCACAGGAGCGACGATTTGGACTCCTTACTTCTTTCGTTTCTCTAGGTTTGTAGCTTTGATGTTCCTCAAAAGGAAAGAGAATCATGTCGCACATATTTCTCCTCATAGTCCCATGGAGGACCTAATGCATGTTTGGTTAAGTATGGGTCCGTCTATGTTATCCTATAGACTACAACTGTGTTCCTACTGTGTGATGGCACAGAGCCACGATTAAGACTCCTTACTTCTTCCGTTTCTCTTGGTTGGTAGCTTTGATGTTCCTCAAAAGGAATGAGAATCATGCCACACATGTTTCTCCTCATAGTCCCATGGAGGACCTAATGCATGTTTGGTTAAGTATGGGTCCGTCTATGTCATCCTATAGACTACAACTGTATTCCTACTGTGTGATGCCACAGAGCCACGATTAAGACTCCTTACTTCTTCTGTTTCTCTTGGTAGGTAGCTTTGATGTTCCTCAAAAGGAATGAGAATCATGTCACACATGTTTCTCCTCATAGTCCCATGGAGTACCTAATGCATGTTTGGTTAAGTATGGGTCCGTCTATGTCATCCTATAGACTACAACTGTGTTCCTACAATGTGGAGGGACAGAGCCACGATTTGGACTCCTTACTTGTTCTGTTCCTCTAGACGGGTAGCTTTGATGTTCCTCCCAAGGAATGAGAATCATGGCACACATGTTTCTCCTCAAAGTCCCATGGAGGACCTAATGCATGTTTGGTTAAGTATGGGTCCGTCTATGTCATCCTGTAGACTACAACTGTGTTCCTACAATGTGGAGGCAGTGAGCCACGATTCAGACTCCTTACTTCTTCCCTTTCTCTTGGTTGGTAGCTTTGATGTTCCTCAAAAGGAATGAGAATCATGTCACACATCTTTCTCCTTAGAGTCCCATAGAGGACCTAATGCATGTTTGGTTAAGTATGGGTCCGTCTATTGTATCCTATAGACTACAACTGTGTTCCTACTATCTGGAGGCACAGGAGCCACGATTTGGACTCCTTACTTCTTTCGTTTCTCTAGGTTGGGAGCTTTGATGTTCCTCAAAAGGAATGAGAATCATGTCACACATGTTTCTCCTCATAGTCCCATGAACACGATTCAGACTCCTTACTTCTTCCCTTTCTCTTGGTTGGTAGCTTTGATGTTCCTCAAAAGGAATCAGAATCATGTCACACATCTTTCTCCTCATAGTCCCATGGAGGACCTAATGCATGTTTGGTTAAGTATGGGTCCGTCTATGTCATCCTATAGACTACAACTGTATTCCTACTGTGTGATGCCACAGAGCCACGATTAAGACTCCTTACTTCTTCTGTTTCTCTTGGTTGGTAGCTTTAATGTTCCTCAAAAGGAATGAGAATCATGTCACACATGTTTCTCCTCATAGTCCCATGGAGTACCTAATGCATGTTTGGTTAGGTATGGGTCCGTCTATGTCATCCTATAGACTACAACTGTGTTCCTACAATGTGGAGGGACAGAGCCACGATTTGGACTCCTTACTTCTTCTGTTCCTCTAGACGGGTAGCTTTGATGTTCCTCCCAAGGAATGAGAATCATGGCACACATGTTTCTCCTCATAGTCCCATGGAGGACCTAATGCATGTTTGGTTAAGTATGGGTCCGTCTATGTCATCCTGTAGACTACAACTGTGTTCCTACAATGTGGAGGCAGTGAGCCACGATTCAGACTCCTTACTTCTTCCCTTTCTCTTGGTTGGTAGCTTTGATGTTCCTCAAAAGGAATGAGAATCATGTCACACATCTTTCTCCTTAGAGTCCCATAGAGGACCTAATGCATGTTTGGTTAAGTATGGGTCCGTCTATTGTATCCTATAGGCTACAACTGTGTTCCTACTATCTGGAGGCACAGGAGCCACGATTTGGACTCCTTACTTCTTTTGTTTCTCTAGGTTGGGAGCTTTGATGTTCCTCAAAAGGAATGAGAATCATGTCACACATGTTTCTCCTCATAGTCCCATGAACACGATTCAGACTCCTTACTTCTTCCCTTTCTCTTGGTTGGTAGCTTTGATGTTCCTCAAAAGGAATGAGAATCATGTCACACATCTTTCTCCTCGTAGTCCCATGGAGGACCTAATGCATGTTTGGTTAAGTATGGGTCCGTCTATTGTATCCTATAGACTACAACTGTCTTCCTACTATCTGGATCAGGCACAGGAGCCACGATTTGGACTCTTTACTTCTTTTGTTTCTCTAGGTTGTTAGCTTTGATGTTCCTCAAAAGGAATGAGAATCATGTCACACATGTTTCTCCTCATAGTCCCATGGAGTACCTAATGCATGTTTGGTTAAGTATGGGTCTGTCTATGTCATCCTATAGACTACAACTGTGTTCCTACAATGTGGAGGCACAGAGCCACGATTCAGACTCCTTTCTTCTTCCCTTTCTCTTAGTTGGTAGCTTTGCTGTTCCTCAAAAGGAATGAGAATCATGTCACACATATTTCTCCTCATTGTCCCATGGAGGATCTAATGCATGTTTGGTTAAGTATGGGTCCGTCTATGTCATCATATAGACTACAACTGTGTTCCTACTGTGTGATGGCAGAGAGCCACGATTAAGACTCCTTACTTATTCCGTTTCTCTAGATGGGTAGGTTTGATATTCCTCCCAAGGAGTGAAAATCATGTCACACATCTTTCTCCTCAGAGTCCCATGGAGGAGCTAATGCATGTTTGGTTAAGTAAGGGTCCGTCTATTGTATCCTATAGACTACAACTGTGTTCCTACTATCCGGAGGCACAGGAGCCACGATTAGGACTCCTTACTTCTTTCGTTTCTCTAGGTTGGGAGCTTTGATGTTCCTCAAAAGGAATGAGAATCATGTCACACATGTTTATCCTCATAGTCCCATGAAGGACCAAATGCATGTTTGGTTAAGTATGGGTTCGTCTATATCATCTTATAGACAACAACTGTGTTCCTACTGTGTGATGGCACAGAGCCACGATTAAGACTCCTTACTTCTTCCGTTTCTCTTGGTTGGTAGCTTTGATGTTCCTCAAAAGGAATGAGAATCATGTTACACATGTTTCTCCTCATAGTCCCATGGAGTACCTAATGCATGTTTGGTTAAGTATGGGTTCGTCTATGTCATCTTATACACTACAACTGTGTTCCTACTGTGTGATGGCACAGAGCCACGATTAAGACTCCTTACTTATTCCGTTTCTCTAGATGGGTAGGTTTGATGGTCCTCCCAAGGAGTGAGAATCATGCCACACATTTTTCTCCTCATAGTCCCAGGGAGGACCTAATGCATGTTTGGTAAAGTAGGGGTCCGTCTATTGTATCCGATAGACTACAACTGTGTTCCTACTATCCGGAGGCACAGGAGCCACGATTTGGACTCATTACTTCTTTCGTTTCTCTAGGTTGGTAGCTTTTATGTTCCTCAAAAGGAATGAGAATCATGTCACACATGTTTCTCCTCATAGTCCCATGGAGGACCTAATGCATGTTTGGTTAAGTATGGGTCAGTCTATGTCATCCTATAGACTACAACTGTGTTCCTACTATCTTGAGGCACAGAGCCACGATTAAGACTCCTTACTTCTTCCGTTTCTCTAGGTTGGTAGCTTTGATGTTCCTCAAAAGGAATGAGAATCATGTCGCACATGTTTCTCCTCATAGTTCCATGGAGGACCTAATGCATGTTTGGTTAAGTATGGGTCCGTCTATGTCATCATATAGACTACAACTGTGTTCCTACTGTAAAATGGCACAGAGCCACGATTAAGACTCCTTACTTCTTCTGTTTCTCTTGGTTAGTAGCTTTGATGTTCCTCAAAAGGAATGAGAATCATGTTACACATGTTTCTCCTCATAGTCCCATGGAGTACCTAATGCATGTTTGGTTAAGTATGGGTCCGTCTATGTCATCCTATAGACTACAACTGTGTTCCTACAATGTGGAGGGACAGAGCCACGATTTGGACTCCATACTTTTTCTGTTCCTCTAGATTGGTAACTTTGATGTTCCTCCCAAGGAATGAGAATCATGGCACACATGTTTCTCCTCATAGTCCCATGGGGTACCTAATGCATATTTGGTTAAGTATGCGTCCGTCTATGTCATCCTATAGACTACAACTGTGTTCCTACAATGTGGAGGCACAGAGCCACGATTCAGACTCCTTACTTCTTCCCTTTCTCTTGGTTGGTAGCTTTGATGTTCATCAAAAGGAATGAGAATCATGTCACACATCTTTCTCCTCAGTGTCCCATGGAGAACCTAATGCATGTTTGGTTAAGTATGGGTCCGTCTATTGTATCCTATAGACTACAACTGTGTTCCTACTATCTGGAGGCACAAGAGCCACGATTTGGACTCCTTACTTATTCCGTTTCTCTAGATGGGTAGGTTTGATGGTCCTCCCAAGGAGTGAGAATCAAGTCACACATGTTTCTCCTCATAGTCCCATGGAGGACCTAATGCATGTTTGGTAAAGTATGGGTCCGTCTATTGTATCCTATAGACTACAACTGTGTTCCAACTATCTGGAGGCACAAGAGCCACGATTTGGACTCCTTACTTCTTTCGTTTCTCTAGGTTGGTAGCTTTGATGTTCCTCAAAAGGAATAAGAATCATGTCACACATGTTTCTCCTCATAGTCCCATGGAGTACCTAATGCATGTTTGGTTAAGTATGGGTCCGTCCGTCTATGTCATCCTATAGACTACAACTGTGTTCCTACAATGTGGAGGCACAGAGCCACAATTTGGACTCCTTACTTCTTCTATTCCTCTATGGTAGCTTTGATGTTAATCCCAAGGAATGAGAATCATGGCACACATGTTTCTCCTCATAGTCCCATGGAGGACCTAATGCAGTTTTGGTTAAGTATGGGTCCGTCTATGTCATCTTATAGACTACAACTGTGTTCCTACTGTGTGATGGCACAGAGCCACGATTAAGACTCTTTACTTATTCCGTTTCTCTAGATGGGTAGGTTTGATATTCCTCCCAAGGAGTGAGAATCATGTCACACATGTTTCTCCTCATAGTCCCAAGGAGGACCTAATGCATGTTTGGTAAAGTGTGGGTCCGTTTATCGTATCCTATTGACTACAACTGTGTTCCTACTATCTGGAGGCACAGGAGCCACGATTTGGACTCCTTACTTCTTTCGTTTCTCTAGGTTGGTAGCTTTGATGTTCCTCAAAAGGAATGAGAATCATGTCACACATGTTTCTCCTCATAGTCCCATGAAGGACCAAATGCATGTTTGGTTAAGTATGGGTTCGTCTATGTCATCCTATACAATACAACTGTGTTCCTACTGTGTGATGGCACAGAACCACGATTAAGACTCCTTACTTATTCTGTTTCTCTAGATGGGTAGGTTTGATATTCCTCCCAATGAGTGAGAATCATGTCACACATGTTTCTCCTCATAGTCCCATGGAGTACCTAATGCATGTTTGGTTAAGTATGGGTCCGTCTTTGTCATCCTATAGACTACAACTGTGTTCCTACTGTCTGATGGCACAGAGCCACGATTCAGACTCCTTACTTCTTCCCTTTCTCTTTGTTGGTAGCTTTGCTGTTCCTCAAAAGGAATGAGAATCATGTCACACATGTTTCTCCTCATAGTCCCATGGAGGATCTAATGCATGTTTCGTTAAGTATGGGTCCGTCTATGTAATCCTATAGACTACAACTGTGTTCCTACTGTGAGATGGCACAGAGCCACGATTAAGACTCCTTACTTATTCCGTTTCTCTAGATGGGTAGGTTTGATATTCCTCCCAAGGAGTGAGAATCATGTCACACATCTTTCTCCTCAGAGTCCCATGGAGTACCTAATGCATGTTTGGTTAAGTATGGGTCCGTCTATTGTATCCTATAGACTACAACTATGTTCCTGCTATCTGGAGGCACAGGAGCCACGATTTGGACTCCTTACTTCTTTCGTTTCTCTAGGTTGGTAGCTTTGATGTTCCTCAAAAGGAATGAGAATCATGTCACACATGTTTCTCCTCATAGTCCCATGAACACGATTCAGACTCCTTACTTCTTCCCTTTCTCTTGGTTGGTAGCTTTGATGTTCCTCAAAAGGAATCAGAATCATGTCACACATCTTTCTCCTCATAGTCCCATGGAGGACCTAATGCATGTTTGGTTAAGTATGGGTCCGTCTATGTCATCCTATAGACTACAACTGTATTCCTACTGTGTGATGCCACAGAGCCACGATTAAGACTCCTTACTTCTTCTGTTTCTCTTGGTTGGTAGCTTTAATGTTCCTCAAAAGGAATGAGAATCATGTCACACATGTTTCTCCTCATAGTCCCATGGAGTACCTAATGCATGTTTGGTTAGGTATGGGTCCGTCTATGTCATTCTATAGACTACAACTGTGTTCCTACAATGTGGAGGGACAGAGCCACGATTTGGACTCCTTACTTCTTCTGTTCCTCTAGACGGGTAGCTTTGATGTTCCTCCCAAGGAATGAGAATCATGGCACACATGTTTCTCCTCATAGTCCCATGGAGGACCTAATGCATGTTTGGTTAAGTATGGGTCCGTCTATGTCATCCTGTAGACTACAACTGTGTTCCTACAATGTGGAGGCAGTGAGCCACGATTCAGACTCCTTACTTCTTCCCTTTCTCTTGGTTGGTAGCTTTGATGTTCCTCAAAAGGAATGAGAATCATGTCACACATCTTTCTCCTTAGAGTCCCATAGAGGACCTAATGCATGTTTGGTTAAGTATGGGTCCGTCTATTGTATCCTATAGGCTACAACTGTGTTCCTACTATCTGGAGGCACAGGAGCCACGATTTGGACTCCTTACTTCTTTTGTTTCTCTAGGTTGGGAGCTTTGATGTTCCTCAAAAGGAATGAGAATCATGTCACACATGTTTCTCCTCATAGTCCCATGAACACGATTCAGACTCCTTACTTCTTCCCTTTCTCTTGGTTGGTAGCTTTGATGTTCCTCAAAAGGAATGAGAATCATGTCACACATCTTTCTCCTCGTAGTCCCATGGAGGACCTAATGCATGTTTGGTTAAGTATGGGTCCGTCTATTGTATCCTATAGACTACAACTGTCTTCCTACTATCTGGATCAGGCACAGGAGCCACGATTTGGACTCTTTACTTCTTTTGTTTCTCTAGGTTGTTAGCTTTGATGTTCCTCAAAAGGAATGAGAATCATGTCACACATGTTTCTCCTCATAGTCCCATGGAGTACCTAATGCATGTTTGGTTAAGTATGGGTCTGTCTATGTCATCCTATAGACTACAACTGTGTTCCTACAATGTGGAGGCACAGAGCCACGATTCAGACTCCTTTCTTCTTCCCTTTCTCTTAGTTGGTAGCTTTGCTGTTCCTCAAAAGGAATGAGAATCATGTCACACATATTTCTCCTCATTGTCCCATGGAGGATCTAATGCATGTTTGGTTAAGTATGGGTCCGTCTATGTCATCATATAGACTACAACTGTGTTCCTACTGTGTGATGGCAGAGAGCCACGATTAAGACTCCTTACTTATTCCGTTTCTCTAGATGGGTAGGTTTGATATTCCTCCCAAGGAGTGAAAATCATGTCACACATCTTTCTCCTCAGAGTCCCATGGAGGAGCTAATGCATGTTTGGTTAAGTAAGGGTCCGTCTATTGTATCCTATAGACTACAACTGTGTTCCTACTATCCGGAGGCACAGGAGCCACGATTAGGACTCCTTACTTCTTTCGTTTCTCTAGGTTGGGAGCTTTGATGTTCCTCAAAAGGAATGAGAATCATGTCACACATGTTTATCCTCATAGTCCCATGAAGGACCAAATGCATGTTTGGTTAAGTATGGGTTCGTCTATATCATCTTATAGACAACAACTGTGTTCCTACTGTGTGATGGCACAGAGCCACGATTAAGACTCCTTACTTCTTCCGTTTCTCTTGGTTGGTAGCTTTGATGTTCCTCAAAAGGAATGAGAATCATGTTACACATGTTTCTCCTCATAGTCCCATGGAGTACCTAATGCATGTTTGGTTAAGTATGGGTTCGTCTATGTCATCTTATACACTACAACTGTGTTCCTACTGTGTGATGGCACAGAGCCACGATTAAGACTCCTTACTTATTCCGTTTCTCTAGATGGGTAGGTTTGATGGTCCTCCCAAGGAGTGAGAATCATGCCACACATTTTTCTCCTCATAGTCCCAGGGAGGACCTAATGCATGTTTGGTAAAGTAGGGGTCCGTCTATTGTATCCGATAGACTACAACTGTGTTCCTACTATCCGGAGGCACAGGAGCCACGATTTGGACTCATTACTTCTTTCGTTTCTCTAGGTTGGTAGCTTTTATGTTCCTCAAAAGGAATGAGAATCATGTCACACATGTTTCTCCTCATAGTCCCATGGAGGACCTAATGCATGTTTGGTTAAGTATGGGTCAGTCTATGTCATCCTATAGACTACAACTGTGTTCCTACTATCTTGAGGCACAGAGCCACGATTAAGACTCCTTACTTCTTCCGTTTCTCTAGGTTGGTAGCTTTGATGTTCCTCAAAAGGAATGAGAATCATGTCGCACATGTTTCTCCTCATAGTTCCATGGAGGACCTAATGCATGTTTGGTTAAGTATGGGTCCGTCTATGTCATCATATAGACTACAACTGTGTTCCTACTGTAAAATGGCACAGAGCCACGATTAAGACTCCTTACTTCTTCTGTTTCTCTTGGTTAGTAGCTTTGATGTTCCTCAAAAGGAATGAGAATCATGTTACACATGTTTCTCCTCATAGTCCCATGGAGTACCTAATGCATGTTTGGTTAAGTATGGGTCCGTCTATGTCATCCTATAGACTACAACTGTGTTCCTACAATGTGGAGGGACAGAGCCACGATTTGGACTCCATACTTTTTCTGTTCCTCTAGATTGGTAACTTTGATGTTCCTCCCAAGGAATGAGAATCATGGCACACATGTTTCTCCTCATAGTCCCATGGGGTACCTAATGCATATTTGGTTAAGTATGCGTCCGTCTATGTCATCCTATAGACTACAACTGTGTTCCTACAATGTGGAGGCACAGAGCCACGATTCAGACTCCTTACTTCTTCCCTTTCTCTTGGTTGGTAGCTTTGATGTTCATCAAAAGGAATGAGAATCATGTCACACATCTTTCTCCTCAGTGTCCCATGGAGAACCTAATGCATGTTTGGTTAAGTATGGGTCCGTCTATTGTATCCTATAGACTACAACTGTGTTCCTACTATCTGGAGGCACAAGAGCCACGATTTGGACTCCTTACTTATTCCGTTTCTCTAGATGGGTAGGTTTGATGGTCCTCCCAAGGAGTGAGAATCAAGTCACACATGTTTCTCCTCATAGTCCCATGGAGGACCTAATGCATGTTTGGTAAAGTATGGGTCCGTCTATTGTATCCTATAGACTACAACTGTGTTCCAACTATCTGGAGGCACAAGAGCCACGATTTGGACTCCTTACTTCTTTCGTTTCTCTAGGTTGGTAGCTTTGATGTTCCTCAAAAGGAATAAGAATCATGTCACACATGTTTCTCCTCATAGTCCCATGGAGTACCTAATGCATGTTTGGTTAAGTATGGGTCCGTCCGTCTATGTCATCCTATAGACTACAACTGTGTTCCTACAATGTGGAGGCACAGAGCCACAATTTGGACTCCTTACTTCTTCTATTCCTCTATGGTAGCTTTGATGTTAATCCCAAGGAATGAGAATCATGGCACACATGTTTCTCCTCATAGTCCCATGGAGGACCTAATGCAGTTTTGGTTAAGTATGGGTCCGTCTATGTCATCTTATAGACTACAACTGTGTTCCTACTGTGTGATGGCACAGAGCCACGATTAAGACTCTTTACTTATTCCGTTTCTCTAGATGGGTAGGTTTGATATTCCTCCCAAGGAGTGAGAATCATGTCACACATGTTTCTCCTCATAGTCCCAAGGAGGACCTAATGCATGTTTGGTAAAGTGTGGGTCCGTTTATCGTATCCTATTGACTACAACTGTGTTCCTACTATCTGGAGGCACAGGAGCCACGATTTGGACTCCTTACTTCTTTCGTTTCTCTAGGTTGGTAGCTTTGATGTTCCTCAAAAGGAATGAGAATCATGTCACACATGTTTCTCCTCATAGTCCCATGAAGGACCAAATGCATGTTTGGTTAAGTATGGGTTCGTCTATGTCATCTTATACACTACAACTGTGTTCCTACTGTGTGATGGCACAGAGCCACGATTAAGACTCCTTACTTATTCCGTTTCTCTAGATGGGTAGGTTTGATATTCCTCCCAAGGAGTGAGAATCATGTCACACATGTTTCTCCTCATAGTCCCATGGAGTACCTAATGCATGTTTGGTTAAATATGGGTCCGTCTTTGTCATCCTATAGACTACAACTGTGTTCCTACTGTCTGATGGCACAGAGCCACGATTCAGACTCCTTACTTCTTCCCTTTCTCTTTGTTGGTAGCTTTGCTGTTCCTCAAAAGGAATGAGAATCATGTCACACATGTTTCTCCTCATAGTCCCATGGAGGATCTAATGCATGTTTCGTTAAGTATGGGTCCGTCTATGTAATCCTATAGACTACAACTGTGTTCCTACTGTGAGATGGCACAGAGCCACGATTAAGACTCCTTACTTATTCCGTTTCTCTAGATGGGTAGGTTTGATATTCCTCCCAAGGAGTGAGAATCATGTCACACATCTTTCTCCTCAGAGTCCCATGGAGTACCTAATGCATGTTTGGTTAAGTATGGGTCCGTCTATTGTATCCTATAGACTACAACTATGTTCCTGCTATCTGGAGGCACAGGAGCCACGATTTGGACTCCTTACTTCTTTCGTTTCTCTAGGTTGGTAGCTTTGATGTTCCTCAAAAGGAATGAGAATCATGTCACACATGTTTCTCCTCATAGTCCCATGAACACGATTCAGACTCCTTACTTCTTCCCTTTCTCTTGGTTGGTAGCTTTGATGTTCCTCAAAAGGAATCAGAATCATGTCACACATCTTTCTCCTCATAGTCCCATGGAGGACCTAATGCATGTTTGGTTAAGTATGGGTCCGTCTATGTCATCCTATAGACTACAACTGTATTCCTACTGTGTGATGCCACAGAGCCACGATTAAGACTCCTTACTTCTTCTGTTTCTCTTGGTTGGTAGCTTTAATGTTCCTCAAAAGGAATGAGAATCATGTCACACATGTTTCTCCTCATAGTCCCATGGAGTACCTAATGCATGTTTGGTTAGGTATGGGTCCGTCTATGTCATTCTATAGACTACAACTGTGTTCCTACAATGTGGAGGGACAGAGCCACGATTTGGACTCCTTACTTCTTCTGTTCCTCTAGACGGGTAGCTTTGATGTTCCTCCCAAGGAATGAGAATCATGGCACACATGTTTCTCCTCATAGTCCCATGGAGGACCTAATGCATGTTTGGTTAAGTATGGGTCCGTCTATGTCATCCTGTAGACTACAACTGTGTTCCTACAATGTGGAGGCAGTGAGCCACGATTCAGACTCCTTACTTCTTCCCTTTCTCTTGGTTGGTAGCTTTGATGTTCCTCAAAAGGAATGAGAATCATGTCACACATCTTTCTCCTTAGAGTCCCATAGAGGACCTAATGCATGTTTGGTTAAGTATGGGTCCGTCTATTGTATCCTATAGGCTACAACTGTGTTCCTACTATCTGGAGGCACAGGAGCCACGATTTGGACTCCTTACTTCTTTTGTTTCTCTAGGTTGGGAGCTTTGATGTTCCTCAAAAGGAATGAGAATCATGTCACACATGTTTCTCCTCATAGTCCCATGAACACGATTCAGACTCCTTACTTCTTCCCTTTCTCTTGGTTGGTAGCTTTGATGTTCCTCAAAAGGAATGAGAATCATGTCACACATCTTTCTCCTCGTAGTCCCATGGAGGACCTAATGCATGTTTGGTTAAGTATGGGTCCGTCTATTGTATCCTATAGACTACAACTGTCTTCCTACTATCTGGATCAGGCACAGGAGCCACGATTTGGACTCTTTACTTCTTTTGTTTCTCTAGGTTGTTAGCTTTGATGTTCCTCAAAAGGAATGAGAATCATGTCACACATGTTTCTCCTCATAGTCCCATGGAGTACCTAATGCATGTTTGGTTAAGTATGGGTCTGTCTATGTCATCCTATAGACTACAACTGTGTTCCTACAATGTGGAGGCACAGAGCCACGATTCAGACTCCTTTCTTCTTCCCTTTCTCTTAGTTGGTAGCTTTGCTGTTCCTCAAAAGGAATGAGAATCATGTCACACATATTTCTCCTCATTGTCCCATGGAGGATCTAATGCATGTTTGGTTAAGTATGGGTCCGTCTATGTCATCATATAGACTACAACTGTGTTCCTACTGTGTGATGGCAGAGAGCCACGATTAAGACTCCTTACTTATTCCGTTTCTCTAGATGGGTAGGTTTGATATTCCTCCCAAGGAGTGAAAATCATGTCACACATCTTTCTCCTCAGAGTCCCATGGAGGAGCTAATGCATGTTTGGTTAAGTAAGGGTCCGTCTATTGTATCCTATAGACTACAACTGTGTTCCTACTATCCGGAGGCACAGGAGCCACGATTAGGACTCCTTACTTCTTTCGTTTCTCTAGGTTGGGAGCTTTGATGTTCCTCAAAAGGAATGAGAATCATGTCACACATGTTTATCCTCATAGTCCCATGAAGGACCAAATGCATGTTTGGTTAAGTATGGGTTCGTCTATATCATCTTATAGACAACAACTGTGTTCCTACTGTGTGATGGCACAGAGCCACGATTAAGACTCCTTACTTCTTCCGTTTCTCTTGGTTGGTAGCTTTGATGTTCCTCAAAAGGAATGAGAATCATGTTACACATGTTTCTCCTCATAGTCCCATGGAGTACCTAATGCATGTTTGGTTAAGTATGGGTTCGTCTATGTCATCTTATACACTACAACTGTGTTCCTACTGTGTGATGGCACAGAGCCACGATTAAGACTCCTTACTTATTCCGTTTCTCTAGATGGGTAGGTTTGATGGTCCTCCCAAGGAGTGAGAATCATGCCACACATTTTTCTCCTCATAGTCCCAGGGAGGACCTAATGCATGTTTGGTAAAGTAGGGGTCCGTCTATTGTATCCGATAGACTACAACTGTGTTCCTACTATCCGGAGGCACAGGAGCCACGATTTGGACTCATTACTTCTTTCGTTTCTCTAGGTTGGTAGATTTTATGTTCCTCAAAAGGAATGAGAATCATGTCACACATGTTTCTCCTCATAGTCCCATGGAGGACCTAATGCATGTTTGGTTAAGTATGGGTCAGTCTATGTCATCCTATAGACTACAACTGTGTTCCTACTATCTTGAGGCACAGAGCCACGATTAAGACTCCTTACTTCTTCCGTTTCTCTAGGTTGGTAGCTTTGATGTTCCTCAAAAGGAATGAGAATCATGTCGCACATGTTTCTCCTCATAGTTCCATGGAGGACCTAATGCATGTTTGGTTAAGTATGGGTCCGTCTATGTCATCATATAGACTACAACTGTGTTCCTACTGTAAAATGGCACAGAGCCACGATTAAGACTCCTTACTTCTTCTGTTTCTCTTGGTTAGTAGCTTTGATGTTCCTCAAAAGGAATGAGAATCATGTTACACATGTTTCTCCTCATAGTCCCATGGAGTACCTAATGCATGTTTGGTTAAGTATGGGTCCGTCTATGTCATCCTATAGACTACAAATGTGTTCCTACAATGTGGAGGGACAGAGCCACGATTTGGACTCCATACTTTTTCTGTTCCTCTAGATTGGTAACTTTGATGTTCCTCCCAAGGAATGAGAATCATGGCACACATGTTTCTCCTCATAGTCCCATGGGGTACCTAATGCATATTTGGTTAAGTATGCGTCCGTCTATGTCATCCTATAGACTACAACTGTGTTCCTACAATGTGGAGGCACAGAGCCACGATTCAGACTCCTTACTTCTTCCCTTTCTCTTGGTTGGTAGCTTTGATGTTCATCAAAAGGAATGAGAATCATGTCACACATCTTTCTCCTCAGTGTCCCATGGAGAACCTAATGCATGTTTGGTTAAGTATGGGTCCGTCTATTGTATCCTATAGACTACAACTGTGTTCCTACTATCTGGAGGCACAAGAGCCACGATTTGGACTCCTTACTTATTCCGTTTCTCTAGATGGGTAGGTTTGATGGTCCTCCCAAGGAGTGAGAATCAAGTCACACATGTTTCTCCTCATAGTCCCATGGAGGACCTAATGCATGTTTGGTAAAGTATGGGTCCGTCTATTGTATCCTATAGACTACAACTGTGTTCCAACTATCTGGAGGCACAAGAGCCACGATTTGGACTCCTTACTTCTTTCGTTTCTCTAGGTTGGTAGCTTTGATGTTCCTCAAAAGGAATAAGAATCATGTCACACATGTTTCTCCTCATAGTCCCATGGAGTACCTAATGCATGTTTGGTTAAGTATGGGTCCGTCCGTCTATGTCATCCTATAGACTACAACTGTGTTCCTATAATGTGGAGGCACAGAGCCACAATTTGGACTCCTTACTTCTTCTATTCCTCTATGGTAGCTTTGATGTTAATCCCAAGGAATGAGAATCATGGCACACATGTTTCTCCTCATAGTCCCATGGAGGACCTAATGCAGTTTTGGTTAAGTATGGGTCCGTCTATGTCATCTTATAGACTACAACTGTGTTCCTACTGTGTGATGGCACAGAGCCACGATTAAGACTCTTTACTTATTCCGTTTCTCTAGATGGGTAGGTTTGATATTCCTCCCAAGGAGTGAGAATCATGTCACACATGTTTCTCCTCATAGTCCCATGGAGTACCTAATGCATGTTTGGTTAAGTATGGGTCCGTTTTTGTCATCCTATAGACTACAACTGTGTTCCTACTGTCTGATGGCACAGAGCCACGATTCAGACTCCTTACTTCTTCCCTTTCTCTTTGTTGGTAGCTTTGCTGTTCCTCAAAAGGAATGAGAATCGTGTCACACATGTTTCTCCTCATAGTCCCATGGAGGATCTAATGCATGTTTCGTTAAGTATGGGTCCGTCTATGTAATCCTATAGACTACAACTGTGTTCCTAATGTGAGATGGCACAGAGCCACGATTAAGACTCCTTTCTTATTCCGTTTCTCTAGATGGGTAGGTTTGATATTCCTCCCAAGGAGTGAGAATCATGTCACACATCTTTCTCCTCAGAGTCCCATGGAGGACCTAATGCAAGTTTGGTTAAGTATGGGTCCGTCTATTGTATCCTATAGATTACAACTATGTTCCTACTATCTGGAGGCACAGGAGCCACGATTTGGACTCCTTACTTCTTTCGTTTCTCTAGGTTGGTATCTTTGATGTTCCTCAAAAGGAATGAGAATCATGTCACACATGTTTCTCCTCATAGTCCCATGAAGGACCTATTGCATGTTTGGTTAAGTATGGGTTCGTATATGTCATCTTATAGACTACAACTGTGTTCCTACTGTGTGATGGCACAGAGCCATGATTAAGACTCCTTACTTATTCCGTTTCTCTAGATGGGTAGGTTTGATGGTCCTCCCAAGGAGTGAGAATCATGTCACACATGTTTCTCCTCATAGTCCCATGGAGGACCTAATGCATATTTGGTTAAGTATGGGTCCGTCTATTGTATCATATAGACTACAACTGTGTTCCTACTATCTGGAGGCACTGGATGCACGATTTGGACTCCTTACTTCTTTCGTTTCTCTAGGTTGGGAGCTTTGATGTTCCTCAAAAGGAATGAGAATTATGTCACACATGTTTCTCCTCATAGTCCCATGGAGGACCTAATGCAGTTTTGGTTAAGTATGGGTCCGTCTATGTCATCCTATAGACTACAACTGTGTTCCTACTGTGTGATGGCACAGAGCCACGATTAAGACTCCTTACTTATTCCGTTTCTCTAGATGGGTAGGTTTGATGGTCCTCCCAAGGAGTGAGAATCATGTCACACATGTTTCTCCTCATAGTCCCATGGAGGACCTAATGCATGTTTGGTAAAGTGGGGGTCCGTCTATTGTATCCTATAGACTACAACTGTGTTCCTACTATCTGGAGGCACAGGAGCCACGATTTTGACTCCTTACTTCTTTCGTTTCTCTAGGTTGGTAGCTTTGATGTTCCTCAAAAGGAATGAGAATCATGTCGCACATGTTTCTCCTCATAGTCCCATGGAGGGCCTAATGCATGTTTGGTAAAGTATGGGTCCGTCTATTGTATCCTATAGACTACAACTGTGTTCCTACTATCTTGAGGCACAGAGCCACGATTAAGACTCCTTACTTCTTCCGTTTCTCTAGGTTAGTAACTTTGATGTTCCTCAAAAGGAATGAGAATCATGTCGCACATGTTTCTCCTCATAGTTCCATGGAGGACCTAATCCATGTTTGGTTAAGTATGGGTCCGTCTATGTCATCATATAGACTACAACTGTGTTCCTACTGTAAAATGGCACAGAGCCACGATTAAGACTCCTTACTTCTTCTGTTTCTCTTGGTTGGTAGCTTTGATGTTCCTCAAAAGGAATGAGAATCATGTTACACATGTTTCTCCTCATAGTCCCATGGAGTACCTAATGCATGTTTGGTTAAGTATGGGTCCGTCTATGTCATCCTATAGACTACAACTGTGTTCCTACAATGTGGAGGGACAGAGCCACGATTTGGACTCCATACTTTTTCTATTCCTCTAGATGGGTAACTTTGATGTTCCTCCCAAGGAATGAGAATCATGGCACACATGTTTCTCCTCATAGTCCCATGGGGTACCTAATGCATATTTGGTTAAGTATGCGTCCGTCTATGTCATCCTATAGACTACAACTGTGTTCCTACAATGTGGAGGCACAGAGCCACGATTCAGACTCCTTACTTCTTCCCTTTCTCTTTGTTGGTAGCTTTGATGTTCCTCAAAAGGAATGAGAATCATGTCACACATCTTTCTCCTCAGAGTCCCATGGAGGACCTAATGCATGTTTGGTTAAGTATGGTCCGTCTATTGTATCCTATAGACTACAACTGTGTTCCTACTATCTGGAGGCACAGGAGCCACGATTTGGACTCCTTACTTCTTTCGTTTCTCTAGGTTGGGAGCTTTGATGTTCCTCAAAAGGAATGAGAATCATGTCACACATGTTTCTCCTCATAGTCCCATGAAGGACCTAATGCATGTTTGGTTAAGTATGGGTTCGTCTATGTCATCTTATAGACTACAACTGTGTTCCTACTGTGTGATGGCACAGAGCCACGATTAAGACTCCTTACTTATTCCGTTTCTCTAGATGGGTAGGTTTGATGGTCCTCCCAAGGAGTGAGAATCAAGTCACACATGTTTCTCCTCATAGTCCGATCGAGGACCTAATGCATGTTTGGTAAAGTATGGGTCCGTCTATTGTATCCTATAGACTACAACTGTGTTCCAACTATCTGGAGGCACAAGAGCCACGATTTGGACTCCTTACTTCTTTCGTTTCTCTAGGTTGGTAGCTTTGATGTTCCTCAAAAGGAATAAGAATCATGTCACACATGTTTCTCCTCATAGTCCCATGGAGTGCCTAATGCATGTTTGGTTAAGTATGGGTCCGTCCGTCTATGTCATCCTATAGACTACAACTGTGTTCCTACAATGTGGAGGCACAGAGCCACAATTTGGACTCCTTACTTCTTCTATTCCTCTATGGTAGCTTTGATGTTAATCCCATAGAATGAGAATCATGGCACACATGTTTCTCCTCATAGTCCCATGGAGGACCTAATGCAGTTTTGGTTAAGTATGGGTCCGTCTATGTCATCCTATAGACTACAACTGTGTTCCTACTGTGTGATGGCACAGAGCCACGATTAAGACTCCTTACTTATTCCGTTTCTCTAGATGGGTAGGTTTGATATTCCTCCCAAGGAGTGAGAATCATGTCACACATGTTTCTCCTCATAGTCCCAAGGAGGACCTAATGCATGTTTGGTAAAGTGTGGGTCCGTTTATCGTATCCTATTGACTACAACTATGTTCCTACTATCTGGAGGCACAGGAGCCACGATTTGGACTCCTTACTTCTTTCGTTTCTCTAGGTTGGTAGCTTTGATGTTCCTCAAAAGGAATGAGAATCATGGCACACATGTTTCTCCTCATAGTTCCATAGAGGACCTAATGCATGTTTGGTTAAGTATGGGTCCGTCTATGTCATCCTATAGACTACAACTGTGTTCCTACTGTGTCGAGGCACAGAGCCACGATTTGGACTCCTTACTTCATTCGTTTCTCTAGGTTTTTAGCTTTGATGTTCCTCAAAAGGAATGACAATCATGTCACACATGTTTCTCCTCATAGTCCCATGAAGGACCAAATGCATGTTTGGTTAAGTATGGGTTCGTCTATGTCATCTTATACACTACAACTGTGTTCCTACTGTGTGATGGCACAGAGCCACGATTAAGACTCCTTACTTATTCCGTTTCTCTAGATGGGTAGGTTTGATATTCCTCCCAAGGAGTGAGAATCATGTCACACATCTTTCTCCTCATAGTCCCAAGGAGGACCTAATGCATGTTTGGTAAAGTGTGGGTCCGTTTATCGTATCCTATTGACTACAACTGTGTTCCTACTATCTGGAGGCACAGGAGCCACGATTTGGACTCCTTACTTCTTTCGTTTTTCTAGGTTGGTAGCTTTGATGTTCCTCAAAAGGAATGAGAATCATGGCACACATGTTTCTCCTCATAGTTCCATAGAGGACCTAATGCATGTTTGGTTAAGTATGGGTCCGTCTATGTCATCCTATAGACTACAACTGTGTTCCTACTGTGTGGAGGCACAAAGCCACGATTTGGACTCCTTACTTCATTCGTTTCTCTAGGTTTTTAGCTTTGATGTTCCTCAAAAGGAATGAGAATCATGTCACACATGTTTTTCCTCATAGTCCCATGAAGGACGAAATGCATGTTTGGTTAAGTATGGGTTCGTCTATGTCATCTTATACACTACAACTGTGTTCCTACTGTGTGATGGCACAGAGCCACGATTAAGACTCCTTACTTATTCTGTTTCTCTAGATGGGTAGGTTTGATATTCCTCCCAAGGAGTGAGAATCATGTCACACATCTTTCTCCTCAGAGTCCCATGGAGGACCTAATGCATGTTTGGTTAAGTATGGGTCCGTCTATTGAATCCTATAGACTACAACTATGTTCCTACTATCTGGAGGAGCCACGATTTGGACTCCTTACTTCATTCGGTTCTCTAGGTTGGTAGCTTTGATGTTCCTCAAAAGGAATGAGAATCATGTCACACATGTTTCTCCTCATAGTCCCATGAAGGACCAAATGCATGTTTGGTTAAGTATGGGTTCGTCTATGTCATCCTATACACTACAACTGTGTTCCTACTGTGTGATGGCACAGAACCACGATTAAGACTCCTTACTTATTCCGTTTCTCTAGATGGGTAGGTTTGATATTCCTCCCTAGGAGTGAGAATCATGTCACACATGTTTCTCCTTATAGTCCCATGGAGTACCTAATGCATGTTTGGTTAAGTATGGGTCCGTCTTTGTCATCCTATAGACTACAACTGTGTTCCTACTGTCTGATGGCACAGAGCCACGATTCAGACTCCTTACTTCTTCCCTTTCTCTTTGTTGGTAGCTTTGCTGTTCCTCAAAAGGAATGAGAATCATGTCACACATGTTTCTCCTCATAGTCCCATGGAGGATCTAATGCATGTTTCGTTAAGTATGGGTCCGTCTATGTAATCCTATAGACTACAACTGTGTTCCTACTGTGAGATGGCACAGAGCCACGATTAAGACTCCTTACTTATTCCGTTTCTCTAGATGGGTACGTTTGATATTCCTCCCAAGGAGTGAGAATCATGTCACACATCTTTCTCCTCAGAGTCCCATGGAGGACCTAATGCATGTTTGGTTAAGTATGGGTCCGTCTATTGTATCCTATAGACTACAACTATGTTCCTGCTATCTGGAGGAACAGGAGCCACGATTTGGACTCCTTACTTCTTTCGTTTCTCTAGGTTGGTAGCTTTGATGTTCCTCAAAAGGAATGAGAATCATGTCACACATGTTTCTCCTCATAGTCCCATGAAGGACCAAATGCATGTTTGGTTAAGTATGGGTTCGTCTATGTCATCCTATACAATACAACTGTGTTCCTACTGTGTGATGGCACAGAACCACGATTAAGACTCCTTACTTATTCTGTTTCTCTAGATGGGTAGGTTTGATATTCCTCCCAATGAGTGAGAATCATGTCACACATGTTTCTCCTCATAGTCCCATGGAGTACCTAATGCATGTTTGGTTAAGTATGGGTCCGTCTTTGTCATCCTATAGACTACAACTGTGTTCCTACTGTCTGATGGCACAGAGCCACGATTCAGACTCCTTACTTCTTCCCTTTCTCTTTGTTGGTAGCTTTGCTGTTCCTCAAAAGGAATGAGAATCATGTCACACATGTTTCTCCTCATAGTCCCATGGAGGATCTAATGCATGTTTCGTTAAGTATGGGTCCGTCTATGTAATCCTATAGACTACAACTGTGTTCCTAATGTGAGATGGCACAAAGCCACGATTAAGACTCCTTACTTATTCCGTTTCTCTAGATGGGTAGGTTTGATATTCCTCCCAAGGAGTGAGAATCATGTCACACATCTTTCTCCTCAGAGTCCCATGGAGGACCTAATGCATGTTTGGTTAAGTATGGGTCCGTCTATTGTATCCTATAGATTACAACTATGTTCCTACTATCTGGAGGCACAGGAGCCACGATTTGGACTCCTTACTTCTTTCGTTTCTCTAGGTTGGTAGCTTTGATGTTCCTCAAAAGGAATGAGAATCATGTCACACATGTTTCTCCTCATAGTCCCATGAAGGACTTATTGCATGTTTGGTTAAGTATGGGTTCGTATATGTCATCTTATAGACTACAACTGTGTTCCTACTGTGTGATGGCACAGAGCCATGATTAAGACTCCTTACTTATTCCGTTTCTCTAGATGGGTAGGTTTGATGGTCCTCCCAAGGAGTGAGAATCATGTCGCACATGTTTCTCCTCATAGTCCCATGGAGGACCTAATGCATATTTGGTTAAGTATGGGTCCGTCTATTGTATCATATAGACTACAACTGTGTTCCTACTATCTGGAGGCACTGGATGC
Organism: Erythrophleum ivorense; assembly: GCA_026724425.1. Classification (NCBI taxonomy): domain Eukaryota; kingdom Viridiplantae; phylum Streptophyta; class Magnoliopsida; order Fabales; family Fabaceae; genus Erythrophleum; species Erythrophleum ivorense. Next base: position 1,852,702 of record JAIUCV010000068.1, read on the forward strand.
ACGATTTGGACTCCTTACTTCTTTCGTTTCTCTAGGTTGGGAGCTTTGATGTTCCTCAAAAGGAATGAGAATCATGTCACACATGTTTCTCCTCATAGTCCCATGAAGGACCAAATGCATGTTTGGTTAAGTATGGGTTCGTCTATGTCATCTTATACACTACAACTGTGTTCCTACTGTGTGATGGCACAGAGCCACGATTAAGACTCCTTACTAATTCCGTTTCTCTAGATGGGTAGGTTTGATGGTCCTCCCAAGGAGTGAGAATCATGTCACACATGTTTCTCCTCATAGTCCCATGGAGGACCTAATGCATGTTTGGTAAAGTAGGGGTCCGTCTATTGTATCCTATAGACTACAACTGTGTTCATACTATCTGGAGGCACAGGAGCCACGATTTTGACTCCTTACTTCTTTCGTTTCTCTAGGTTGGTAGCTTTGATGTTCCTCAAAAGGAATGAGAATCATGTCGCACATGTTTCTCCTCATAGTCCCATGAAGGACCTAATTGCATGTTTGGTTAAGTATGGGTCCGTCTATTGTATCCTATAGACTACAACTGTGTTCCTGCTATCTGGAGGAACAGGAGCCACGATTTGGACTCCTTACTTCTTTCGTTTCTCTAGGTTGGTAGCTTTGATGTTCCTCAAAAGGAATGAGAATCATGTCACACATGTTTCTCCTCATAGTCCCATGAAGGACCAAATGCATGTTTGGTTAAGTATGGGTTCGTCTATGTCATCCTATACAATACAACTGTGTTCCTACTGTGTGATGGCACAGAACCACGATTAAGACTCCTTACTTATTCTGTTTCTCTAGATGGGTAGGTTTGATATTCCTCCCAATGAGTGAGAATCATGTCACACATGTTTCTCCTCATAGTCCCATGGAGTACCTAATGCATGTTTGGTTAAGTATGGGTCCGTCTTTGTCATCCTATAGACTACAACTGTGTTCCTACTGTCTGATGGCACAGAGCCACGATTCAGACTCCTTACTTCTTCCCTTTCTCTTTGTTGGTAGCTTTGCTGTTCCTCAAAAGGAATGAGAATCATGTCACACATGTTTCTCCTCATAGTCCCATGGAGGATCTAATGCATGTTTCGTTAAGTATGGGTCCGTCTATGTAATCCTATAGACTACAACTGTGTTCCTAATGTGAGATGGCACAAAGCCACGATTAAGACTCCTTACTTATTCCGTTTCTCTAGATGGGTAGGTTTGATATTCCTCCCAAGGAGTGAGAATCATGTCACACATCTTTCTCCTCAGAGTCCCATGGAGGACCTAATGCATGTTTGGTTAAGTATGGGTCCGTCTATTGTATCCTATAGATTACAACTATGTTCCTACTATCTGGAGGCACAGGAGCCACGATTTGGACTCCTTACTTCTTTCGTTTCTCTAGGTTGGTAGCTTTGATGTTCCTCAAAAGGAATGAGAATCATGTCACACATGTTTCTCCTCATAGTCCCATGAAGGACTTATTGCATGTTTGGTTAAGTATGGGTTCGTATATGTCATCTTATAGACTACAACTGTGTTCCTACTGTGTGATGGCACAGAGCCATGATTAAGACTCCTTACTTATTCCGTTTCTCTAGATGGGTAGGTTTGATGGTCCTCCCAAGGAGTGAGAATCATGTCGCACATGTTTCTCCTCATAGTCCCATGGAGGACCTAATGCATATTTGGTTAAGTATGGGTCCGTCTATTGTATCATATAGACTACAACTGTGTTCCTACTATCTGGAGGCACTGGATGCACGATTTGGACTCCTTACTTCTTTCGTTTCTCTAGGTTGGGAGCTTTGATGTTCCTCAAAAGGAATGAGAATCATGTCACACATGTTTCTCCTCATAGTCCCATGAAGGACCAAATGCATGTTTGGTTAAGTATGGGTTCGTCTATGTCATCTTATACACTACAACTGTGTTCCTACTGTGTGATGGCACAGAGCCACGATTAAGACTCCTTACTAATTCCGTTTCTCTAGATGGGTAGGTTTGATGGTCCTCCCAAGGAGTGAGAATCATGTCACACATGTTTCTCCTCATAGTCCCATGGAGGACCTAATGCATGTTTGGTAAAGTAGGGGTCCGTCTATTGTATCCTATAGACTACAACTGTGTTCATACTATCTGGAGGCACAGGAGCCACGATTTTGACTCCTTACTTCTTTCGTTTCTCTAGGTTGGTAGCTTTGATGTTCCTCAAAAGGAATGAGAATCATGTCGCACATGTTTCTCCTCATAGTCCCATGAAGGACCTAATTGCATGTTTGGTTAAGTATGGGTCCGTCTATGTCATCCTATAGACTACAACTGTGTTCCTACTGTGTGATGGCTCAGAGCCACGATTAAGACTCCTTACTTATTCCGTTTCTCTAGATGGGTAGGTTTGATATTCCTCCTAAGGAGTGAGAATCATGTCACACATGTTTCGCCTCATAGTCCCATGGAGGGCCTAATGCATGTTTGGTAAAGTATGGGTCCGTCTATTGTATCCTATAGACTACAACTATGTTCCTACTATCTGGAGGCACAGGAGCCACGATTTGGACTCCTTACTTCTTTCGTTTCTCTAGGTTGGTAGCTTTGATGTTCCTCAAAAGGAATGAGAATCATGTCACACATGTTTCTCCTCATAGCCCCATGAAAGACCTAATGCATGTTTGGTTAAGTATGGGTCCGTCTATGTCATCCTATAGACTACAACTGTGTGATGGCACAGAGCCACGATTAAGACTCCTTACTTATTCCGTTTCTCTAGATGGATAGGTTTGATATTCCTCCCAAGAAGTGAGAATCATGTCACACATCTTTCTCCTCAGAGTCCCATGGAGGACCTAATGCATGTTTGGTTAAGTATGGGTCCGTCTATTGTATCCTATAGACTACAACTATGTTCCTACTATCTGGAGGCACAGGAGCCACGATTTGGACTCCTTACTTCTTTCGTTTCTCTAGGTTGGTAGCTTTGATGTTCCTCAAAAGGAATGAGAATCATGTCACACATGTTTCTCCTCATAGTCCCATAAAGGACCTAATGCATGTTTGGTTAAGTATGGGTTCGTATATGTCATCTTATAGACTACAACTGTGTTCCTACTGTGTGATGGCACAGAGCCATGATTAAGACTCCTTACTTATTCCGTTTCTCTAGATGGGTAGGTTTGATGGTCCTCCCAAGGAGTGAGAATCATGTCACACATGTTTCTCCTCATAGTCCCATGGAGGACCTAATGCATATTTGGTTAAGTATGGGTCCGTCTATTGTATCCTATAGACTACAACTGTGTTCCTACTATCTGGAGGCACTGGATGCACGATTTGGACTCCTTACTTCTTTCGTTTCTCTAGGTTGGGAGCTTTGATGTTCCTCAAAAGGAATGAAAATCATGTCACACATGTTTCTCCTCATAGTCCCATGAAGGACCAAATGCATGTTTGGTTAAGTATGGGTTCGTCTATGTCATCTTATACACTACAACTGTGTTCCTACTGTGTGATGGCACAGAGCCACGATTAAGACTCCTTACTTATTCCGTTTCTCTAGATGGGTAGGTTTGATGGTCCTCCCAAGGAGTGAGAATCATGTGTGAGAATAATGTCACACATGTTTCTCCTCATAGTCCCATGGAGGACCTAATGCATGTTTGGTAAAGTAGGGGTCCGTCTATTGTATCATATAGACTACAACTGTGTTCCTACTATCTGGAGGCACAGGAGCCACGATTTTGACTCCTTACTTCTATTGTTTCTCTAGGTTGGTAGCTTTGATGTTCCTCAAAAGGAATGAGAATCATGTCGCACATGTTTCTCCTCATAGTCCCATGAAGGACCTAATTGCATGTTTGGTTAAGTATGGGTCCGTCTATGTCATCCTATAGACTACAACTGTGTTCCTACTGTGTGATGGCTCAGAGCCACGATTAAGACTCCTTACTTATTCCGTTTCTCTAGATGGGTAGGTTTGATATTCCTCCTAAGGAGTGAGAATCATGTCACACATGTTTCGCCTCATAGTCCCATGGAGGGCCTAATGCATGTTTGGTAAAGTATGGGTCTGTCTATTGTATCCTATAGACGACAACTGTGTTCCTACTATCTGGAGGCACAGGAGCCACGATTTGGACTCCTTACTTCTTTTGTTTCTCTAGGTTGGGAGCTTTGATGTTCCTCAAAAGGAATGAGAATCATGTCACACATGTTTCTCCTCATAGTCCCATGAAGGACCTAATGCATGTTTGGTTAAGTATGGGTCCGTCTATGTCATCCTATAGACTACAACTGTGTGATGGCACAGAGCCACGATTAAGACTCCTTACTTATTCTGTTTCTCTAGATGGGTAGGTTTGATATTCCTCCCAAGGAGTGAGAATCATGTCACACATGTTTCTCCTCATAGTCCCATGAAGGACCTAATGCATGTTTGGTTAAGTATGGGTTCGTATATGTCATCTTATAGACTACAACTGTGTTCCTACTGTGTAATGGCACAGAGTCATGATTAAGACTCCTTACTTATTCCGTTTCTCTAGATGGGTAGGTTTGATGGTCCTCCCAAGGAGTGAGAATCATGTCACACATGTTTCTCCTCATAGTCCCATGGAGGACCTAATGCATATTTGGTTAAGTATGGGTCCGTCTATTGTATCCTATAGACTACAACTGTGTTCCTACTATCTCGAGGCACAGGAGCCACGATTTGGACTACTTACTTCTTTCGTTTCTCTAGGTTGGGAGCTTTGATGTTCCTCAAAAGGAATGAGAATCATGTCACACATGTTTCTCCTCATAGTCCCATGAAGGACCAAATGCATGTTTGGTTAAGTATGGGTTCGTCTATGTCATCTTATACACTACAACTGTGTTCCTACTGTGTGATGGCACAGAGCCATGATTAAGACTCCTTACTTATTCCGTTTCTCTAGAAGGGTAGGTTTGATGGTCCTCCCAATTAAGGAGTGAGAATTATGTCACACATGTTTCTCCTCATAGTCCCATGGAGGACCTAATACATGTTTGGTAAAGTAGGGGTCCGTCTATTGTATCCTATAGACGACAACTGTGTTCGTACTATCTGGAGGCACAGGAGCCACGATTTTGACTCCTTACTTCTTTTGTTTCTCTAGGTTGGTAGCTTTGTTGTTCCTCAAAAGGAATGAGAATCATGTCGCACATGTTTCTCCTCATAGTCCCATGAAGGACCTAATTGCATGTTTGGTTAAGTATGGGTCCGTCTATGTCATCCTATAGACTACAACTGTGTTCCTACTGTGTGATGGCTCAGAGCCACGATTAAGACTCCTTACTTATTCCGTTTCTCTAGATGGGTAGGTTTGATATTCCTCCTAAGGAGTGAGAATCATGTCACACATGTTTCTCCTCATAGTCCCAAGGAAGACCTAATGCATGTTTGGTTAAGTATGGGTCCGTCTATGTCATCCTATAGACTACAACTGTGTGATGGCACAGAGCCACGATTATCACTCCTTACTTATTCCGTTCCTCTAGATGGGTAGGTTTGATATTCCTCCCAAGGAGTGAGAATCATGTCACACATGTTTCTCCTCATAGTCCCAAGGAGGACCTAATGCATGTTTGGTTAAGTATGGGTCCGTCTATGTTATCCTATAGACTACAACTGTGTTCCTACTGTGTGGAGGCACAGAGCCACGATTTGGACTCCTTTCTTCTTCCCTTTCTCTTGGTTGGTAGCTTTGATGTTCCTCAAAAGGAATGAGAATCATGTCAGACATGTTTCTCCTCATAGTTCCATGGAGGACCTAATGCATGTTTGGTTAAGTATGGGTCCGTCTATGTCATCCTATAGACTACAACTGTGTTCCTACTGTGTGGAGGCACAGAGCCACGATTTGGACTCCTTTCTTCTTCCCTTTCTCTTGGTTGGTAGCTTTGATGTTCCTCAAAAGGAATGAGAATCATGTCACACATGTTTCTCCTCATAGTCCCATGGAGGACCTAATGCATGTTTGGTTAAGTATGGGTCCGTCTATTGTATCCTATACACTACAACGGTGTTCCTACTATCTGGAGGCACAGGAGCCACGATTAGGACTCCTTACTTCTTTCGTTTCTCTAGGTTGGGAGCTTTGATGTTCCTCAAAAGGAATGAGAATCATGTCACATATGTTTCTCCTCATAGTCCCATGAAGGACCTAATGCATGTTTTCTTAAGTATGGGTTCGTCTATGTCATCTTATAGACTACAACTGTGTTCCTACTGTGTGATGGCACAGAGCCACGATTAAGACTCCTTACTTCTTCCCTTTCTCTTGCTTGGTAGCTTTGATGTTCCTCAAAAGGAATGAGAATCATGTCACACATGTTTCTCCTCATAGTCCCATGGAGGACCTAATGCATGTTTGGTTAAGTATGGGTAAGTCTATGTCATCCTATAGACTACAACTGTGTTCCTACTGTCTGATGGCACAGAGCCAAAATTAAGACTCCTTACTTCTTCCCTTTCTCTTGGTTGGTAGCTTTGATGTTCCTCAAAAGGAATGAGAATCATGTCACACATTTTTCTCCTCATAGTCCCATGGAGGACCTAATGCATGTTTGGTTAAGTATGGGTCAGTCTATGTCATCCTATAGACTACAACTGTGTTCCTACTATCTTGAGGCACATGAGCCACGATTTGGACTCCTTACTTCTTTCGTTTCTCTAGGTTGGTAGCTTTGATGTTCCTCAAAAGGAATGAGAATCATGTCACACATGTTTCTCCTCATAGTCCCATGGAGTACCTAATGCATGTTTGGTTAAGTATGGGTCCGTCTATGTCATCCTATAGACTACAACTGTGTTCCTAAAATGTGGAGGCACAGAGCCACGATTTGGACTCCTTACTTCTTCTATTCCTCTATGGTAGCTTTGATGTTAATCCCAAGGAATGAGAATCATGGCACACATGTTTCTCCTCATAGTCCCATGAAGGACCTAATGCATGTTTTCTTAAGTATGGGTTCGTCTATGTCATCTTATAGACTACAACTGTGTTCATACTGTGTGATGGCACAGAGCCACGATTAAGACTCCTTACTTCTTCCCTTTCTCTTGCTTGGTAGCTTTGATGTTCCTCAAAAGGAATGAGAATCATGTCACACATGTTTCTCCTCATAGTCCCATGGAGGACCTAATGCATCTTTGGTTAAGTATGGGTAAGTCTATGTCATCCTATAGACTACAACTGTGTTCCTACTGTCTGATGGCACAGAGCCAAAATTAAGACTCCTTACTTCTTCCCTTTCTCTTGGTTGGTAGCTTTGATGTTCCTCAAAAGAAATGAGAATCATGTCACACATGTTTCTCCTCATAGTCCCATGGAGGACCTAATGCATGTTTGGTTAAGTATGGGTCCGTCTATTGTATCCTATACACTACAACGGTGTTCCTACTATCTGGAGGCACAGGAGCCACGATTAGGACTCCTTACTTCTTTCGTTTCTCTAGGTTGGGAGCTTTGATGTTTCTCAAAAGGAATGAGAATCATGTCACACATGTTTCTCATCATAGTCCCATGAAGGACCTAATGCATGTTTTCTTAAGTATGGGTTCGTCTATGTCATCTTATAGACTACAACTGTGTTCCTACTGTGTGATGGCACAGAGCCACGATTAAGACTCCTTACTTCTTCCCTTTCTCTTGCTTGGTAGCTTTGATGTTCCTCAAAAGGAATGAGAATCATGTCACACATGTTTCTCCTCATAGTCCCATGGAGGACCTAATGCATGTTTGGTTAAGTATGGGTAAGTCTATGTCATCCTATAGACTACAACTGTGTTCCTACTGTCTGATGGCACAGAGCCAAAATTAAGACTCCTTACTTCTTCCCTTTCTCTTGGTTGGTAGCTTTGATGTTCCTCAAAAGGAATGAGAATCATGTCACACATGTTTCTCCTCATAGTCCCATGGAGGACCTAATGCATGTTTGGTTAAGTATGGGTCAGTCTATGTCATCCTATAGACTACAACTGTGTTCCTACTATCTTGAGGCACATGAGCCACGATTTGGACTCCTTACTTCTTTCGTTTCCCTAGGTTGGTAGCTTTGATGTTCCTCAAAAGGAATGAGAATCATGTCACACATGTGTCTCCTCATAGTCCCATGGAGTACCTAATGCATGTTTGGTTAAGTATGGGTCCGTCTATGTCATCCTATAGACTACAACTATGTTCCTAAAATGTGGAGGCACAGAGCCACGATTTGGACTCCTTACTTCTTCTATTCCTCTATGGTAGCTTTGATGTTAATCCCAAGGAATGAGAATCATGGCACACATGTTTCTCCTCATAGTCCCATGGAGGACCTAATGCAGGTTTGGTTAAGTATGGGTCCGTCTATTTCATCCTATAGACTACAACTGTGTTCCTACTATCTGGAGGCACATGAGCCACGATTTGGACTCCTTACTTCTTTTGTTTCTCTAGGTTGGTAGCTTTGATGTTCCTCAAAAGGAATGAGAATCATGTCACACATGTTTCTACTCATAGTCCCATTGAGGACCTAATGCATGTTTGGTTAAGTAAGGGTCAGTCTATGTCATCCTATAGAATACAACTATGTTCCTACTGTCTGATGGCACAGAGCCAAAATTAAGACTCCTTACTTCTTCCCTTTCTCTTGGTTGGTAGCTTTGATGTTCCTCAAAAGAAATGAGAATCATGTCACACATGTTTCTCCTCATAGTCCCATGGAGGACCTAATGCATGTTTGGTTAAGTATGGGTCCGTCTATTGTATCCTATACACTACAACGGTGTTCCTACTATCTGGAGGCACAGGAGCCACGATTAGGACTCCTTACTTCTTTCGTTTCTCTAGGTTGGGAGCTTTGATGTTGCTCAAAAGGAATGAGAATCATGTCACACATGTTTCTCCTCATAGTCCCATGAAGGACCTAATGCATGTTTTCTTAAGTATGGGTTCGTCTATGTCATCTTATAGACTACAACTGTGTTCCTACTGTGTGATGGCACAGAGCCACGATTAAGACTCCTTACTTCTTCCCTTTCTCTTGGTTGGTAGCTTTGATGTTCTTCAAAAGGAATGAGAATCATGTCACACATGTTTCTCCTCATAGTCCCATGGAGGACCTAATGCATGTTTGGTTAAGTATGGGTCAGTCTATGTCATCCTATAGACTACAACTGTGTTCCTACTATCTTGAGGCACATGAGCCACGATTTGGACTCCTTACTTCTTTCGTTTCTCTAGGTTGGTAGCTTTGATGTTCCTCAAAAGGAATGAGAATCATGTCACACATGTGTCTCCTCATAGTCCCATGGAGTACCTAATGCATGTTTGGTTAAGTATGGGTCCGTCTATGTCATCCTATAGACTACAACTATGTTCCTAAAATGTGGAGGCACAGAGCCACGATTTGGACTCCTTACTTCTTCTATTCCTCTATGGTAGCTTTGATGTTAATCCCAAGGAATGAGAATCATGGCACACATGTTTCTCCTCATAGTCCCATGGAGGACCTAATGCAGGTTTGGTTAAGTATGGGTCCGTCTATTTCATCCTATAGACTACAACTGTGTTCCTACTATCTGGAGGCACATGAGCCACGATTTGGACTCCTTACTTCTTTTGTTTCTCTAGGTTGGTAGCTTTGATGTTCCTCAAAAGGAATGAGAATCATGTCACACATGTTTCTACTCATAGTCCCATTGAGGACCTAATGCATGTTTGGTTAAGTAAGGGTCAGTCTATGTCATCCTATAGAATACAACTGTGTTCCTACTGTCTGATGGCACAGAGCTGATGTGTGGTCAGGTTTTACCGACTTTTTAAAATCCTGCAAGTGCACAGATCGTAGAAGTACGGGTTATCGAACACAAGGACTGGCTAAAATGAATACACTTTAAATCTATGGAGTTCGGATCAAGCTAGAATGAAATAAAGGATGATTGGTTGGTTGTCTAATAACTAAATACTAAAGCTAAGAAATCGAAGTTGTAAAGCAATGAGGGAAAAGCGTTAGCTCTCTAGGGGCTAATTCGCGGAGAAGCAAGTAGTGATCAGTTCGATGATAGATATGAATCAATTTAGGGATGATGGGATGATAGATCCGTCTAGAACACAAAACACGAAAATAAGTCTTTCCACTTCCGTGGCTCCGACTCCTATGATAACTTATCTAATCGCTAAACTTTTGGTATGTCCTTATATACTTAATCAAGCATTAAATCGATCAAGTTCGGATACAGTTCACTAGGCTTAGTAAATCAACTTCCGCAGTCTAAGAAACCTAGCTTGTCAAAGAATAGGTCCGGCGAATGATACAGCACTTCCGTGGCTCAAATCAACCTAGGATCGGATTGCTAGATGCGCGGTAAAGCAATCAGCATTAATTAGTGAACAAAACGAGACAAAGACTCTAATGATATCCCTAACAGTTCATCGAAATCATAGATCATGCAAACAACTCATTGAATTAGTAACCCTAGCAACCTAACAAGTGAATTACTCAGACATGATCAAAGTAACAACACAGAGAGATGGAGAAAGCATGATAATAGATAAAGGTTCAGAAATCTTCTCCAAATTGTAGTGAGGAGGAGAGATCCTCTCCTTGAAATCTCTAGAACAAAAGTAGATCTATAAAAACTGTGATACAATGCGGCTCTGTTGTTCTCTTTTTCTAAAGAGACTAAAAAGGTGTATTTATAGTGCTAGGTCTTCCAGGGGTTGAGATTAGGTAAATGGGCCGAGTAAATCGTGAAAACGTGCAAAACGGGCTTCGGAAACGAGCCGGGTCGAGCGGGGCGTGTCGTGGTCTAGCGGGGCGGTCGAACGGTCGGTCGGGCTGGTGCTCGGGTCGAGCTGGCGGTCGAACGGTCGCACGGGATGACGGTCGGGCGCGCACGGGATGGTGAAAGGAGGTCGGGTCGGACGGGAGCCTTGGAGGCCCTGTCCGACCGACTCGGTCGACCGGATGGGTCGTAGACTTGAAGGAAGGTCGGGTCGGACGGGAGCCTTGGAGGCCCTGTCCGACCGGCTCGGTCGACCGGTGTCCTCGTGCAGTTAAGGACGGTCGGGTCGGACGGGAGCCTTGGAGGCCCTGTCCGACCGGTTCGGTCGAGCGGTTGGTGTAGACGTCCGGTTTTCGGTTGATTTGACACTCTTCACTAAAACGATCATATCTCCCATTCTACGTGTCCAAATTGCATGATTCCAGTTGCGGTGGAAAGCTAACTCATGTAGGCATCGCGGAAAACTTGTTTTGGTGAGATCCATTGAGTATAATGTTTTTGGGGCTCTTTCAAAGTTGATGCTGTGTTGTGGAGCGGCGTAAAGTCCAAATCCTGCGGTTTTGCTCCAAAATGCATCTTTCGACTTGTTTAGACTCTTAGTACTATAAATCCACAAAAACTACCTTTTTAGATCGAAAAGCCTTTAAAAACCTTATAAAAAGCGTAGTAAAACCATATAAAAAGGGTACAAAATAGAGGTATATCAACTCCCCCAGACTTAGATCTTTGCTTATCCTCAAGCAAATAGAATCCAAATCAGAGGAAGAGGTTTGAAAACGTAGAAACTCCTTATCCTTTTTGAGGAACCTGTATTCCACTAAAAACCTAACCAATGTTAGACTAGCTTCACATAATGCTCGGCTAGCTTAGCGAACCATACCAAACTCAACTAGTCTCATCCAGTATTCCAGACTTTCCACTGTTAACTCCTTGCATAAATTTAAAACGTGCGGTCTTTATCAAGGGAATATCGATCATTAAGCACTTGTTCTTACCCATTTGAGTCTCTCCAGGACAGTCCTTTTTGAAGCTTTTGAGTTCTTTTCCTCTCTCTTTTTCTTTTGAAGGATCGATCTTTCCCTACTTTTCTAGGGTATCATTTTATTTTTTCTATCGATCCTTCTTCCCTTTCTCTTTTTTTTTTCTTTTTTTTTTTAGGGAATAACATAGGATAGGCTTTTGCTTTTTCCTTGTTTTTGGTAGGTCTCCATAAGACAAGAAGGTGCAGACGTATGCATTCCTCTTGCTTACACGTTTTCCTTGTGCTTAAAAGCTTTAGATTTTTATTTTTCTGAGAGAGAGGAGAACTGCACTTTGTATTGGACACACCCTTTTGAGATCAAGTGAGGAACGACTCATATGTATGCCAAGTCCCTTGACAAGAAAAACTAGATTGGTTAGGGTGGAGTTAACGTTAGATTGTCCGGGTACCTTAGAAATGTTGCCAAGTCAGTAGGTCGATCCACCATTAGAGGTTCTGTTAGGCTTATGTCTGCAACTGATGTCCGCTCTAGGGTCATAGATTGTTAGCACAACACCGGAGAATCATAGAGATAAATCATAATTTCCAACTAAAGTTTTGACTCAATAAAACATGAAAACATAAGAAGATAACATAAAAATATAAGAAAAGAAAAAGAATACATTAGTAAAGGGTAAAACTCCCCCCATACTTAACTTGCACCGTCCCGGTGAAAGCAAATCAAATTAAGGGTGAGAGGAAACAGACTCAATAAAGAAAAATAAAAAGAAATTCATTAAAATAAGATAAGGATAGAAAATGGAGTTAGGTGTCCATTGCACCGGATACCGAGTGAAGCGTGGGTGCCTAGGTGGAGGCGTAAGGGCTGGCCGCGCTCTCCTCCTCGTCTGTAGATTCTTCATCAGAGCCAAGTGTAGAGGTGAGTGAGAATTCTCCTAGGTCTGGCTCATGGGTTGATGTGGAAGGGCGGAAAAGGCGATCGGGAGCGATGTGGCGAACAACACGGATGAGGCGCGAGATGAAGCGGGATTGGCACTGGACGGTTCTCTCCAGATGGCCAAGGCGGTCTAAAGCCTGGTTGGCAGCTTGGCTGGCTGTCATGACGTTGATGTTCCGAACGGGGCGCCTTGCCCTCATGGTCCTCTGCTTGAGATAGTAGGTGTTGATCTGGTAGCGCGGTGAGTCAGGGGTTTCAATGAAGTACTTCTCTAATGGTGGTGAGAATGTAACAGCACCGGAGCTGAGGAGTGGGAGGTCGTCACAAGGCAGTTGCACAAGCGCGGTGTCAGACGTTCCAATGGGGCATACATAGCAAAACTGGGTTGGGTTCTTGGTCCAGCCATTTAGGAAACGAATATGTTGAAGGGCTGTGAGGTCTAAAGGAGCGGTGTTGTTACTGGGCCGGTAATGTGAGATGTCAATCTTGCAATGGTTGACAATTGCTGTGATAAGTCGCCCAAAACGCACAACAACTTTCTTGTTGTCGGTGTGCCGTGCCAATAGCTTCACATGGACAAGTGTTTTTGCAAATAAAAGGCCAAGGTTTGCATTGTATTTGTAGCGGGAGAAGGGCGTTGTCAGGATGTAGAACTCGTATGCTGTGACTTTGCTGGTTTCCGGTTTGCACTGTAGAGTAGTGGTGATGAGGCGGTGTACATAGCGGATTACCGGATGAGAGATTCGTGAAACCTTTGATCGGGAAGCGAGGAACGGTTCATCAGCAAAGTGGGTCCAGTTGGAGAAGTCATTATCACGAGTGAGGTGGTTCTCCTTGAAGTCATGAGAAGTCTCATTGTTGAAACCAAAAAGCTTGCAAATGGTGGCGATGGATATCCGACCACTTTGATCGCCAATCTTGAAGAAAAGTATCCCATTGCCGGCGGGCTGGTCATCATTGTTGTTGGGGAAGGCTAGAGTGACGGTGGAGAGGAAGTCTCTTGTAAGTTCAATGTACTCCTTGCAATCTATCTTGAAAAACTTGCGCATTCCTAGCTTCTTTAGGTACCATATGACATCACTCCTGGTGTTTAAGAGATCAAGAGTGTGATTATCCATTGTCACACATGGTTCAATGATGACTCTTTCCATTGCTGTTCCATACTCTCCATTGCATTGAATAGGATGGTTGATAAACTTGACAAGGGGTTGATTATCGGAATCACTTGAATGTTCCTCGATTTTCTTGCCTTTTTCGTTGGTTTTGATTGCTGATTTCGATGTGTTTGCTCGTTCAGTGAGGCGTGGATTTGCATTGAGCTTGATTTGCTTCCTTGGTGGCTCTAAAGCGACATCCTTCTTCCTTATTGCCTCAGTTAGCTTTGTTCTTGCCATGGTACCTACAAAAACAAATTCTCACCAAGAGACATGAGTTCGTATTCTTAAAGTTTGTCGGAAGAAAAGAGTAGGGGATAAGTATAATATTAACTCAAATCAAGCCTAATAAAATCAATCAAGTAAACAATCATCTTTCAAGGTTCAAAATCCTAGCTATTTTCGGATTTACTGTTCATGCTATGATATAACTTAAAATTTCGAAATTCATAAGCTAATCATGCTATAATAAAGTTATAAATCACAAATCCTAATGATATTCTAGGTGTTCAAGCAACGAATACCCAAATCTCATCCTTGAATCAAAGGTTTTGAATACCCAAAATAAGTTTTGTGAAAAACTATTCAAGAATTGAACTTAGAATGTTATATTCTCTAAACCACATTGATTTCACACAAATAAGCTTAAGACAAGTCTATTAGGAGCAAAAATTGCAAGTCTAAACAAAAGCTTAGTCAAGAAACTCTCTCATATATTTGGATTGTGTAAAATCATAGAGATTGGGTTTTAGAGATCATACCTTGTGTTGGAAAGAGAGATTGGGGATTGGGAGAGCTAAAATTCGAAATCCAATTTAAGAAATACCAAAGTTTTAAGAAAAATTTTTGTGAAGGTCTTTCAATGGAGGCTAGGGTTTTCTAAAACCTTTCTTTGGAGAAGAGAATGAAAAGTGGTGTTTTCAATCTCAAAATCTCTTTAAATCCTTCATGAAATCGACTTTGGTTTAGAAAAATCGGTTTGGTTTGGTTAAAACCGGTTCAATTTAAGTGGGAAGGAGAAAGAGAAGCTTATCTTGATTTTTTATTTTTTTTTTATTTTGGGTCGATCGGTTCGGTCGACCCGGGGTGTTTTGGTCGACCGGTCGACCGAACCTCTTGGAGTCCCTGCCCGAACGTGTTTGGTCGACCCAAACGGCTTGGCGGCTCCACTTCTATGTTCCTCTTGCACCATTGTGATATCCATTCTATCTTATCTTGCTAAAAGAAAAACAAAGAAAACAAAGTAAAACTAAAACTAAAAACTGAAATTTAAAGGTGTTACCTTATGGGTTGCCTCCCATACAACGCTTGTTTAAGGTCTTTAGCTTGACCGTAATGCTCTTTAGTATTTTAAGAGAGGGTAGTGATCAATGGAGCTTTTTTGTCCATCAAGATCTTTCTTCTTGGGATTTATATCGGGAGGATGATTCACGGCGGGATAGACAATCTCTCCATGCTTGTCCCGGGGCACTTCAGTCATAGGAAAGAGTTTCATAGTGTTAGCGAACTTTTCCTTGAATCCTTCCAAATTTTCATCAGTCAGCTTTTCCTGGAGGAGAATCCTAACTTTTGCAAATCCTTTAGTTTGCTTAACCTTCTTAATGGTCTCTGTCCCGGTCTTTTCCTTGATCGGCCCTTCTGGTGGATGTTTAGGTGATGCCGTAGTCTTACTTCTTGATGCCGGGGCAAGTTGCTTGGGCTGGTAGGATGCCGTAGTCTTACTTCTTGCTGTCGGGGCAAGTTGCTTGGGCTGGTAAGCGAGATCTTTGCTGGGCAAGCTGGACAGGATTTTCTCTTCTTCTGGAGGCTTGGGGATAATCTTATTCTCTTGCACCATATCAACTGATGGGTTCTTTGTTGAACACATGGGGAAAAACATCTCTTTATTCACCTTGTTGAATGAGATCCTCCGGTTGGGAAAATCGAAAATGGCTCCAACGGTTGATAGAAAAGGGGTGCCAAGGATGATGGGTCTATGGCTACTTTCTCTCATTTCCACTATTTGAAAGTCGGTAGGAATAGAACAGTTCCCAAGTCGTACCATCACGTCCGGGATGAAACCGTAAGGCGTTTGCGAGAATGAATCGGCATAGTTGATGGAGATGGATGAAGGTTGGATGTTGGTAAGGCCTATCTCGTCTGCAATCTTCTTTGACATGATGTTGACATTAGCTCCTGTGTCACAAAGAGAATCGGTGAGATTAACTTCATTAATAGAACATGGAACTACAAACTTTCCAGAGTTATCCGCCTTTGGGATGATCTTGGGGAAAAGGCGTCTTTTCCTTGCGCGGTTGGATTCTTTCTCGGGATAGATTTCTTCAGGCCAGGTCATACAATCATACTTAGGTGGGGAGAGCTTCCATTTGGGGATAGAATCCTCAAACTTCTTTTCTATTGCAACGGAGTTGCAAAAAGATTTCTTGGACTCCATTTCTTGTTTTTTTACTGCTTCTGCGGTTTGAGCGGCTTGCACTTCCAATTTCTTGACATGTGCGGCAATGGCATCATATTTAGCATGGAGATCATTGAACAAAGTGTCCATCTTCTCATTCATCTCCTTGTTGTTCCTCTTTTGACCTTCCATGATTTGTTGAAACATTCCCTCGAACTTGTTGTTTGGCTGGGCTAAAGGAGGTTGGCTGGTGGGTAAACCATATGGTTCCTTTGGTGGGTATGGTGCTCTTTGGTCATAGTTCGGCCTAGGTTGAAACTGGTTTCCTTGCTGCTGGAAACGATCTCCATAGGGTTGGAAGGGTGGTCTCTGCTGCTGGAATCTTGGGGGATAGATTTGGTCTTGTGGGTTTTCCACATTAGTGCTGCGGTAAGAAAGGTTTGGGTTAGACCGGTAGTTGGGATTGTATCCCCTGTTTCCATAGTTACCAACATAGTTAACTTCTTCCTCAAGTTGATCATTGGACAAATCTCCCATGCATTCCCTTGTAGGATCATCATTGACATCATTTATGCCCTCAACTGCATGTATGTGTCTTTGCTGTCCTTTTAGAACTTGAGCCATCATATTCTTCAGTTCAGCCATCTGAGTAGCATCAGGGGGTGCGTTGGTAGAGCGGTGTGATCTATCGTAGTCGGGGCAGTTGTTGCAATCACTTGCTGCAAGGTTCTCAATCAAGACTTTAGCTTCCTCAACAGTCTTTGTCATAAAATTTCCATTGCTCGCAGTATCCAAGGATAGCTTATACTTGTGGTCTATGCCACGATAGAAGATGTTCCAAAGGTTCCCATCCTTGAAACCGTGGTCAGGGCAATCCCTAATGTATTCCTTGAATCGATCCAATGCCTCATAGAATGATTCGGTTGCACCTTGGCGAAATCCAGAGATCTTGTTTCTAACAGAAATCAATCTTTGCTTAGTGTAGAAATGGTTGATGAATGCTGCCTTGTACTCGTCCCAAGTAGTGATCGAATGGGCAGGAAGAGACTTTAACCATCTAAGGGCTTTGTCGCCAAGAGAAAATGAGAAAAGTTTGCACTTTAGGTAGTCGGCTGAGACTCCATTGGCTCGGGTGGTGCTGCAAATCTCTTCAAAGTTATCTATGTGATCAAGCGGGTGCTCAGCTGGTAGGCCATGAAACTGGTTCTGCTTAACCAATGCTATGATTTGAGGCTTGATTTCATAGTCATTCCTCTGAGGTGGAGGTGGGTGGATCGGATTTCTATCCGTAAAGAAGGCATCAGCGGAGTCATAGTCTCCAATGGTTGGATTGTTAGCTTGAGGTTGTGCATCAACTTCCCCAGCAGGAGGTTGTGGTACTAAAGGTGGAGGTGGATCTCTCCCTTCAGCTACAGCTCTAGCTACTGCTGCATCATGAGCGGCTTGGGCCATCTCTTGAGCCCTTTGTTGTCTAAGTGTCTTTTCAAGTCGGTCGATTTCAGCAACTGGTTCAACTAGATTGTCCCTATTAGACTGTCTAGTCATGCACCTGAAAAACAAAAGAAGAAAACAAATGAAAAGTAAGATAAACTAGAAAAACTAAAAGCAAAAAGAATGAAAATGCAAGAAAACGATAAAGTCCTAGACTAGATCCTAATCGAGATTCAAAGGTACTGCTGCAGTCCCCGGCAACGGCGCCAAAAACTTGATGTGTGGTCAGGTTTTACCGACTTTTTAAAATCCTGCAAGTGCACAGATCGTAGAAGTACGGGTTATCGAACACAAGGACTGGGTAAAATGAATACACTTTAAATTTATGGAGTTCGGATCAAGCTAGAATGAAATAAAGGATGATTGGTTGGTTGTCTAATAACTAAATACTAAAGCTAAGAAATCGAAGTTGTAAAGCAATGAGGGAAAAGCGTTAGGTCTCTAGGGGCTAATTCGCAGAGAAGCAAGCAGTGATCAGTTCGATGATAGATATGAATCAATTTAGGGATGATGGGATGATAGATCCGTCTAGAACACAAAACACGAAAATAAGTCTTTCCACTTCCGTGGCTCCGACACCTATGATAACTTATCTAATCGCTAAACTTTTGGTATGTCCTTAGATAGTTAATCAAGCATTAAATCGATCAAGTTCGGATACAGTTCACTAGGCTTAGTAAATCAACTTCCGCAGTCTAAGAAACCTAGCTTGTCAAAGAATAGGTCCGGCGAATGATACAGCACTTCCGTGGCTCAAATCAACCTAGGATCGGATTGCTAGATGCGCGGTAAAGCAATCAGCATTAATTAGTGAACAAAACGAGACAAAGACTCTAATGATATCCCTAACAGTTCATCGAAATCATAGATCAAGCAAACAACTTATTGAATTAGTAACCCTAGCAACCTAACAAGTGAATTACTCAGACATGATCAAAGTAACAACACAGAGAGATGGAGAAAGCATGATAATAGATAAAGGTTCATAAATCTTCTCCAAATTGTAGTGAGGAGGAGAGATCCTCTCCTTGAAATCTCTAGAACAAAAGTAGATCTATAAAAACTGTGATACAATGCGGCTCTGTTGTTCTCTTTTTCTAAAGAGGTTAAAAAGGTGTATTTATAGTGCTAGGTCTTCCAGGGGTCGAGATGAGGTAAATGGGCCGAGTAAATCGTGAAAACGTGCAAAACGGGCTTCCGAAACGAGCCGGGTCGAGCGGGGCGGTCGACCGGTCGGTCGGGCTGGTGCTCGGGTCGAGCTGGCGGTCGAACGGTCGCACGGGATGACGGTCGGGCGCGCACGGGATGGTGAAAGGAGGTCAGGTCGGACAGGAGCCTTGGAGGCCCTGTCCGACCGGCTCGGTCGACCGGATGGGTCGTAGACTTGAAGGAAGGTCGGGTCGGACGGGAGCCTTGGAGGCCCTGTCCGACCGGCTCGGTCGACCGGTGTCCTCGTGCAGTTAAGGACGGTCGGGTCGGACGGGAGCCTTGGAGCCTTGGAGGCCCATAGTCCCATAGTCCCATAGTCCCATAGTCCCATAGGCCCATAGTCCCATAGTCCCATAGTGCTTCATTGTCCCATGGAGGACCTAATGCAGCTTATGTTAAGTATGGGTCCGTCTATGTCATCCTATAGACTACAACTGTGTTCCTACTGTGTGGAGGCACAGAGCCACGATTTGGACTCCTTACATCATTCGTTTCTCTAGGTTGGTAGCTTTGATGTTCCTCAAAAGGAATGAGAATCATGTCACACATGTTTCTCCTCATAGTCCCAAGGAGGACCTAATGCATGTTTGGTTAAGTATTGGTTCCTCTATGTCATCTGATTGACTACAACTGTGGTCCTACTGTGTGATGGCACAGAGCCACGATTAAGACTCCTTACTTATTCCGTTTCTCTAGATGGGTAGGTTTGATATTCCTCCCAAGGAGTGAGAATCATGTCACACATGTTTCTCCTCATAGTCCCATGGAGGACCTAATGCATGTTTGGTAAAGTATGGGTCCGTCTATTGTATCCTATAGACTACAACTGTGTTCCTACTATCTGGAGGCACAGGAGCCACGATTTGGACTCCTTACTTCTTTCGTTTCTCTAGGTTGGTAGCTTTGATGTTCCTCAAAAGGAATGAGAATCATGTCACACATGTTTCTCCTCATAGTCCCATGGAGGACCTAATGCATGTTTGGTTATGTATGTGTCCGTCTATGTCATCCTATAGACTACAACTGTGTTTCTACAATGTGGAGGCACAGAGCCACGATTTGGACTCCTTACTTCTTCTATTCCTCTATGGTAGCTTTGATGTTAATCCCAAGGAATGAGAATCATGGCACACATGTTTCTCCTCATAGTCCCATGGAGGACCTAATGCAGGTTTGGTTATGTATGGGTCCGCCTATGTCATCCTATAGACTACAACTGTGTTCCTACTGTGTGGAGGCACAGAGCCACGATTTGGACTCCTTACTTCATTCGTTTCTCTAGGTTGGTAGCTTTGATATTCCTCAAAACGAATGAGAATCATGTCACACATGTTTTTCCTCATAGTCCCATGGAGTACCTAATGGACGTTTGGTTAAGTATGGGTCCGTCTATGTCATCCTATAGATTACAACTGTGTTCCAACAATGTGGAGGCACAGAGCCACGATTTGGACTCCTTACTGCTTCTGTTCCGCTAGATGGGTAGCTTTGATGTTCCTCCCAAGGAATGAGAATCATGGCACACATGTTTCTCCTCATAGTCCCACGGAGGACCTAATGCTTGTTTGGTTAAGTATGGGTCCGTCTATGTCAACCTATAGACTACAACTGTGTTCCTACTGTGTGGAGGCACAGGAGCCACGATTTGGACTCCTTACTTCTTTCATTTCTCTAGGTTGGTAGCTTTGATGTTCCTCAAAAGGAATGAGAATCATGTCACACATGTTTCTCCTCATAGTCCCATGGAGTACCTAATGCATGTTTGGTTAAGTATGGGTCCGTCTATGTCATCCTATAGACTACGACAGTGTTCCTACAATGTGGAGGCACAGAGCCACGATTTGGACTCCTTACTTCTTCTATTCCTCTATGGTAGCTTTGGTGTTAATCCCAAGGAATGAGAATCCTGGCACATATGTTTCTCCTCATAGTCCCATGGAGGACCTAATGCAGGTTAGGTTAAGTATGGGTCCGTCTATGTCATCCTATAGACTACAACTGTGTTCCTACTGTGTGGAGGCACAGAGCCACGATTTGGACTCCTTACTTCATTCGTTTCTCTAGGTTGGTAGCTTTGATGTTCCTCAAAAGGAATGAGAATCATGTCACACATGTTTCTCCTCATAGTCCCAAGGAGGACCTAATGCATGTTTGGTTAAGTATTGGTTCGTCTATGTCATCTGATTGACTACAACTGTGTTCCTACTGTGTGATGGCACAGAGCCATGATTAAGACTCCTTACTTATTCCGTTTCTCTAGATGGGTAGGTTTGATGGTCCTCCCAAGGAGTGAGAATCATGTCACACATGTTTCTCCTCATAGTCCCATGGAGGACCTAATGCATGTTTGGTAAAGTATGGGTCCGTCTATTGTATCCTATAGACTACAACTGTATTCCTACTATCTGGAGGCACAGGAGCCACGATTTGTACTCCTTACCTCTTTCGTTTCTCTAGGTTGGTAGCTTTGATGTTCCTCAAAAGGAATGAGAATCATGTCACACATGTTTCTCCTCATAGTCCCATGGAGGACCTAATGCATGTTTGGTTATGTATGGGTCCGTCTATGTCATCCTATAGACTACAACTGTGTTTCTACAATGTGGAGGCACAGAGCCACGATTTGGACTCCTTACTTCTTCTATTCCTCTATGGTAGCTTTGATGTTAATCCCAAGGAATGAGAATCATGGCACACATGTTTCTCCTCATAGTCCCATGGAGGACCTAATGCAGGTTTGGTTATGTATGGGTCCGTCTATGTCATCCTATAGACTATAACTGTGTTCCTACTGTGTGGAGGCACAGAGCCACGATTTGGACTCCTTACTTCATTCGTTTCTCTAGGTTGGTAGCTTTGATATTCCTTAAAAGGAATGAGAATCATGTCACACATGTTTTTCCTCATAGTCCCATGGAGTACCTAATGGACGTTTGGTTAAGTATGGGTCCGTCTATGTCATCCTATAGATTACAACTGTGTTCCAACAATGTGGAGGCACAGAGCCACGATTTGGACTCCTTACTTCTTCTGTTCCGCTAGATGGGTAGCTTTGATGTTCCTCCCAAGGAATGAGAATCATGGCACACATGTTTCTCCTCATAGTCCCATGGAGGACCTAATGCTTGTTTGGTTAAGTATGGGTCCGTCTATGTCATCCTATAGACTACAACTGTGTTCCTACTGTGTGGAGGCACAGGAGCCACGATTTGGACTCCTTACTTCTTTCGTTTCTCTAGGTTGGTAGCTTTGATGTTCCTCAAAAGGAATGAGAATCATGTCACACATGTTTCTCCTCATAGCCCCATGGAGTACCTAATGCATGTTTGGTTAAGTATGGGTCCGTCTATGTCATCCTATAGTCTAAAACTGTGTTCCTACAATGTGGAGGCACAGAGCCACGATTTGGACTCCTTACTTCTTCTATTCCTCTATGGTAGCTTTGATGTTAATCCCAAGGAATGAGAATCATGGCACACATGTTTCTCCTCATAGTCCCATGGAGGACCTAATGCAGGTTTGGTTAAGTATGGGTCCGTCTATGTCATCCTATAGACCACAACTGTGTTCCTATTATCTGGAGGCATAAGAGCCACGATTTGGACTCCTTACTTCATTCGTTTCTCTAGGTTGGTAGCTTTGATGTTCCTCAAAAGGAATGAGAATCATGTCACACATGTTTCTACTCATAGTCCCATGGAGGACCTAATGCATGTTTGGTTAAGTATGGGTCAGTCTATGTCATCCTATAGACTACAACTGTGTTCCTACTATCTGGAGGCACAGGAGCCACGATTTGGACTCCTTACTTCTTTTGTTTCTCTAGGTTGGTAGCTTTGATGTTCCTCACAAGGAATGAGAATCATGTCACACATGTTTCTCCTCATAGTCCCAAGGAGGACCTAATGCATGTTTGGTTAAGTATTGGTTCGTCTATGTCATCTGATTGACTACAACTGTGTTCCTACTGTGTGATGGCACAGGGCCACGATTAAGACTCCTTACTTATTCCGTTTCTCTAGATGGGTAGGTTTGATGGTCCTCCGAAGGAGTGAGAATCATGTCACACATGTTTCTCCTCATAGTCCCATGGAGGACCTAATGCATGTTTGGTAAAGTATGGGTCCGTCTATTGTATCCTATAGACTACAACTGTGTTCCTACTATCTGGAGGCACAGGAGCCACGATTTGGACTCCTTACTTCTTTCGTTTCTCTAGGTTGGTAGCTTTGATGTTCCTCAAAAGGAATGAGAATCATGTCACACATGTTTCTCCTCATAGTCCCATGGAGGACCTAATGCATGTTTGGTTATGTATGGGTCCGTCTATGTCATCCTATAGACTACAACTGTGTTTCTACAATGTGGAGGCACAGAGCCACGATTTGGACTCCTTACTTCTTCTATTCCTCTATGGTAGCTTTGATGTTAATCCCAAGGAATGAGAATCATGGCACACATGTTTCTCCTCATAGTCCCATGGAGGACCTAATGCAGGTTTGGTTATGTATGGGTCCGTCTATGTCATCCTATAGACTACAACTGTGTTCCTACTGTGTGGAGGCACAGAGCCACGATTTGGACTCCTTACTTTATTCGTTTCTCTAGGTTGGTTGTAACACCCCAATTCCACAATATGGGCCTATTTTAATATTTGAATGTCTGAAGCCCAAATCCATCTCTTTTTAAAAAATATTCAGTAACGTGTTGATATGCATTCACAGAATAATATTATGATCTCTGGAGGACTTGGTAAAACCCTATTTCATCGAATCTTAAGTCGCCACCATCGAGAGAGAGAGAGAAAGAGAGGGAGAAAGAAAAGAGTCCATTGTTGGTGAATTGGTGTTGTCGCTACTCATCGTTGACGTTGTTGACCTTGTGATGATGTGTGTCGTTAATAAGTTGCAAGGAGAAAGGAGAGATCATAGCGGAGATTAGATTGTATGGAGTGAAAGCAAAATCGTTAGTGAGGTGAAGAAGAAGAGACAATGCTCACGGGAAGAAGAGATCGGAAACGTCACGGAGAATTCAAGGAGACACCACCGCAAAGGAAAAGTATTGGAAAGGGGAGATTTGATTTCGGGAAATCATGAGAAGAGAAAACAGAGCAGATCAGAGTATAAGCGAGAAGGAAACAAAGGTGGAGAAGTGAAGAAGAAGAAGAAGAGAACAAAAGAAGTAAAGCAATGTGGATGAGGTAACTTTGGAGGCTCGTGGTTAGAAGGGGAAGAGTTGGTTTGGTGCAGGGATGGTTTGAGAATGACCACCATCAACCCATGAGTCTATTGGAGTCAAGAAGGAACCCTAGTTCCACCGGATGCGCATTTTGGAGGCGTTGCCTCTTGGCCAAGAAATAACTGAGAAACCTGCAATTTATTTTCAGGAAAACAGTGTGTGTGAAACCAACTTTGGAGGACGCTTCTGGCAGAAGGAAAAGAAGTTAGAACACAGTTGACATGTTTCTGGAAAGAGGACATTTCGTATAATTCACAGAAGAAAACGGTTCACCAATCGGAGTTATATCTCATCCGCAAAACGCATTGCAAGTTAGCCCGAAATCATTAAAAAGTCTGAGATTTCCAGAAAGACAGTTTCGCTGCAGCTTTTTGAAGGGATCGTTTGGAAGCTTAAATGAAGTCCGATCGAGCTGATATTTGGTATCTGGAATGGTGACATATTGGAGTTCATAATAAACGGTGGGATTGAAAAGGTAACGGTCATTTTGTTATTTATTCGTGTCTTTCCGAAGCTGTTGGCACAGTGAGAAGCAGTATGACATGTCTGACGATTTGTAATGTTTGGTTGGGCATATGAGCTCGGATTGAGCTCATTTCTGGCAGGATCATTCTAGACTCAAGTATCTAGATCCCAGTTGAAGGATTACTGGTTTTGAGTTAGAGAACATTGGAAAACATGATGTTAAAGCTGAGGCAGAGAATCTGTCCAAAGGAGAAGAAAGGAGAAAATGTGTTTATCTTCGACATGAAGTGGCTAAGGTGAGGGTGTGATCTGTGGAAACATACTTTATATTTCTTTTGTTATGTTACATGATTCATGGCATGTAGGCTTAGATCTGTTTGCTAGACTAAGGTTCTATGATGATATGCTTGATCACTATAATGATATAAATTGTTAAACATTTTGTTATGAAATAATATGATGAATTGGATAAGATATGATGATATGATATGATGATGTGATGACATGGTATGTATGATATAATATGTTATGTATGTATGAATAAGAGAGGAAGAATCGAGCTACGGGCCGTGGTCTTCCCTCGAAACTGGACTGTGATGGGGCCGACGGGCTTACACGCAGGTCATGAACGGCTGACGAGCCCGGTATGGGAGTGTCTGGGTACAAAGGCCAGCCTCCACAGCATGGGGTTCATATAGCTATCACGAGGATAGTGCACCATCAAAAAGAGATGGATGAACCTATGGATGTATGTTTATCTTGCATTATAGCAAGAATATGTTATGTATGTTATAGCTTGACATGAAGGCATGCTATATGATTGCTAGTGTCTAGGTTTATGTGTTTTGATGATTGGGGTATAATATTGGAAATGTTTATTATGTTTTCAGTTGTCGGATATGATCTCCTCACTGAGTAATTCATTACTCACCCTCCCCTTTTTCCCTTTTCAGTGTGTGCAGGTGTGTTTAAGTTAGGACGCGAGACCGTTGTTTTAAAAAGGTTTTTTATGACACACCTTGACGTCTTGGCTTAGCTAGCCAGGTTGGGGCGTCACATTGGTAGCTTTGATATTCCTCAAAAGGAATGAGAATCATGTCACACATGTTTTTCCTCATAGTCCCATGGAGTACCTAATGGACGTTTGGTTAAGTATGGGTCCGTCTATGTCATCCTATAGATTACAACTGTGTTCCAACAATGTGGAGGCACAGAGCCACGATTTGGACTCCTTACTTCTTCTGTTCCGCTAGATGGGTAGCTTTGATGTTCCTCCCAAGGAATGAGAATCATGGCACACATGTTTCTCCTCATAGTCCCATGGAGGACCTAATGCTTGTTTGGTTATGTATGGGTCCGTCTATGTCATCCTATAGACTACAACTGTGTTTCTACAATGTGGAGGCACAGAGCCACGATTTGGACTCCTTACTTCTTTCGTTTCTCTTGGTTGGTAGCTTTGATGTTCCTCAAAAGGAATGAGAATCATGTCACACATGTTTCTCCTCATAGTCCCATGGAGGACCTAATGCATGTTTGGTTATGTATGGGTCCGTCTATGTCATCCTATAGACTACAACTGTGTTTCTACAATGTGGAGGCACAGAGCCACGATTTGGACTCCTTACTTCTTCTATTCCTCTATGGTAGCTTTGATGTTAATCCCAAGGAATGAGAATCATGGCACACATGTTTCTCCTTATAGTCCCATGGAGGACCTAATGCAGGTTTGGTTATGTATGGGTCCGTCTATGTCATCCTATAGACTACAACTGTGTTCCTACTGTGTGGAGGCACAGAGCCACGATTTGGACTCCTTACTTCATTCGTTTCTTTAGGTTGGTAGCTTTGATATTCCTCAAAAGGAATGAGAATCATGTCACACATGTTTTTCCTCATAGTCCCATGGAGTACCTAATGGACGTTTGGTTAAGTATGGGTCCGTCTATGTCATCCTATAGATTACAACTGTGTTCCAACAATGTGGAGGCACAGAGCCACGATTTGGACTCCTTACTTCTTCTGTTCCGCTAGATGGGTAGCTTTGATATTCCTCCCAAGGAATGAGAATCATGGCACACATGTTTCTCCTCATAGTCCCATGGAGGACCTAATGCTTGTTTGGTTAAGTATGGGTCCGTCTATATCATCCTATTGACTACAACTGTGTTCCTACTGTGTGGAGGCACAGGAGCCACGATTTGGACTCCTTACTTCTTTCGTTTCTCTAGGTTGGTAGCTTTGATGTTCCTCAAAAGGAATGAGAATCATGTCACACATGTTTCTCCTCATAGTCCCATGGAGTACCTAATGCATGTTTGGTTAAGTATGGGTCCGTCTATGTCATCCTATACACTACAACTGTGTTCCTACAATGTGGAGGCACAGAGCCACGATTTGGACTCCTTACTTCTTCTATTCCTCTATGGTAGCTTTGATGTTAATCCCAAGGAATGAGAATCATGGCACACATGTTTCTCCTCATAGTTCCATGGAGGACCTAATGCAGGTTTGGTTAAGTATGGGTCCGTCTATGTCATCCTATAGACTACAACTGTGTTCCTACTGTGTGGAGGCACAGGAGCCACGATTTGGACTCCTTACTTCTTTCGTTTCTCTAGGTTGGTAGCTTTGATGTTCCTCAAAAGGAATGAGAATCATGTCACACATGTTTCTCCTCATAGTCCCATGGAGTACCTAATGCATGTTTGGTTAAGTATGGGTCCGTCTATGTCATCCTATAGACTAAAACTGTGTTCCTACAATGTGGAGGCACAGAGCCACGATTTGGACTCCTTACTTCTTCTATTCCTCTATGGTAGCTTTAATGTTAATCCCAAGGAATGAGAATCATGGCACACATGTTTCTCCTCATAGTCCCATGGAGGACCTAATGCAGGTTTGGTTAAGTATGGGTCCGTCTATGTCATCCTATAGACCACAACTGTGTTCCTATTATCTGGAGGCATAAGAGCCACGATTTGGACTCCTTACTTCATTCGTTTCTCTAGGTTGGTAGCTTTGATGTTCCTCAAAAGGAATGAGAATCATGTCACACATGTTTCTACTCATAGTCCCATGGAGGACCTAATGCATGTTTGGTTAAGTATGGGTCAGTCTATGTCATCCTATAGACTACAACTGTGTTCCTACTATCTGGAGGCACAGGAGCCACGATTTGGACTCCTTACTTCTTTTGTTTCTCTAGGTTGGTAGCTTTGATGTTCCTCACAAGGAATGAGAATCATGTCACACATGTTTCTCCTCATAGTCCCAAGGAGGACCTAATGCATGTTTGGTTAAGTATTGGTTCGTCTATGTCATCTGATTGACTACAACTGTGTTCCTACTGTGTGATGGCACAGAGCCACGATTAAGACTCCTTACTTATTCCGTTTCTCTAGATGGGTAGGTTTGATGGTCCTCCCAAGGAGTGAGAATCATGTCACACATGTTTCTCCTCATAGTCCCATGGAGGACCTAATGCATGTTTGGTAAAGTATGGGTCCGTCTATTGTATCCTATAGACTACAACTGTGTTCCTACTATATGGAGGAACAGGAGCCACGATTTGGACTCCTTACTTCTTTCGTTTCTCTAGGTTGGTAGCTTTGATGTTCCTCAAAAGGAATGAGAATCATGTCACACATGTTTCTCCTCATAGTCCCATGGAGGACCTAATGCATGTTTGGTTATGTATGGGTCCGTCTATGTCATCCTATAGACTACAACTGTGTTTCTACAATGTGGAGGCACAGAGCCACGATTTGGACTCCTTACTTCTTCTATTCCTCTATGGTAGCTTTGATGTTAATCCCAAGGAATGAGAATCATGGCACACATGTTTCTCCTCATAGTCCCATGGAGGACCTAATGCAGGTTTGGTTATGTATGGGTCCGTCTATGTCATCCTATAGACTACAACTGTGTTCCTACTGTGTGGAGGCACAGAGCCACGATTTGGACTCCTTACTTCATTCGTTTCTCTAGGTTGGTAGCTTTGATATTCCTCAAAAGGAATGAGAATCATGTCACACATGTTTTTCCTCATAGTCCCATGGAGTACCTAATGGACGTTTGGTTAAGTATGGGTCCGTCTATGTCATCCTATAGATTACAACTGTGTTCCAACAATGTGGAGGCACAGAGCCACGATTTGGACTCCTTACTTCTTCTGTTCCGCTAGATGGGTAGCTTTGATGTTCCTCCCAAGGAATGAGAATCATGGCACACATGTTTCTCCTCATAGTCCCATGGAGGACCTAATGCTTGTTTGGTTAAGTATGGGTCCGTCTATGTCATCCTATAGACTACAACTGTGTTCCTACTGTGTGGAGGCACAGGAGCCACGATTTGGACTCCTTACTTCTTTCGTTTCTCTAGGTTGGTAGCTTTGATGTTCCTCAAAAGGAATGAGAATCATGTCACACATGTTTCTCCTCATAGTCCCATGGAGTACCTAATGCATGTTTAGTTAAGTATGGGTCCGTCTATGTCATCCTATAGACTACAACTGTGTTCCTACAATGTGGAGGCACAGAGCCACGATTTGGACTCCTTACTTCTTCTATTCCTCTATGGTAGCTTTGATGTTAATCCCAAGGAATGAGAATCATGGCACACATGTTTCTCCTCATAGTTCCATGGAGGACCTAATGCAGGTTTGGTTAAGTATGGGTCCGTCTATGTCATCCTATAGACCACAACTGTGTTCCTATTATCTGGAGGCATAAGAGCCACGATTTGGACTCCTTACTTCATTCGTATCTCTAGGTTGGTAGCTTTGATGTTCCTCAAAAGGAATGAGAATCATGTCACACATGTTTCTACTCATAGTCCCATGGAGGACCTAATGCATGTTTGGTTAAGTATGGGTCAGTCTATGTCATCCTATAGACTACAATTGTGTTCCTACTATCTGGAGGCACATGAGCCACGATTTGGACTCCTTACTTCTTCCCTTTCTCTTGGTTGGTAGCTTTGATGTTCCTCAAAAGGAATGAGAATCATATCACACATGTTTCTCCTCATAGTCCCATGGAGGACCTAATGCATGTTTGGTTAAGTATTGGTTCGTCTATGTCATCTGATTGACTACAACTGTGTTCCTACTGTGTGATGGCACAGAGCCACGATTAAGACTCCTTACTTATTCCGTTTCTCTAGATGGGTAGGTTTGATGGTCCTCCCAAGGAGTGAGAATCATGTCACACATGTTTCTCCTCATAGTCCCATGGAGTACCTAATGCATGTTTGGTTAAGTATGGGTCCGTCTATGTCATCCTATAGACTACAGCTGTGTTCCTACAATGTGGTGGCACAGAGCCACGATTTGGACTCCTTACTTCTTCTATTCCTCTATGGTAGCTTTGATGTTAATCCCAAGGAATGAGAATCATGGCACACATGTTTCTCCTCATAGTCCCATGGAGTACCTAATGCATGTTTGGTTAAGTATGGGTCCGTCTATGTCATCCTATAGACTACAACTGTGTTCCTACAATGTGGAGGCACAGAGCCACGATTTGGACTCCTTACTTCTTCTATTCCTTTATGGTAGCTTTGATGTTAATCCCAAGGAATGAGAATCATGGCACACATGTTTCTCCTCATAGTTCCATGGAGGACCTAATGCAGGTTTGGTTAAGTATGGGTCCGTCTATGTCATCCTATAGACCACAACTGTGTTCCTATTATCTGGAGGCATAAGAGCCACGATTTGGACTCCTTACTTCATTCGTTTCTCTAGGTTGGTAGCTTTGATGTTCCTCAAAAGGAATGAGAATCATGTCACACATGTTTCTACTCATTGTCCCATGGAGGACCTAATGCATGTTTGGTTAAGTATGGGTCAGTCTATGTCATCCTATAGACTACAATTGTGTTCCTACTATCTGGAGGCACATGAGCCACGATTTGGACTCCTTACTTCTTCCCTTTCTCTTGGTTGGTAGCTTTGATGTTCCTCAAAAGGAATGAGAATCATATCACACATGGTTCTCCTCATAGTCCCATGGAGGACCTAATGCATGTTTGGTTAAGTATTGGTTCGTCTATGTCATCTGATTGACTACAACTGTGTTCCTACTGTGTGATGGCACAGAGCTACGATTAAGACTCCTTACTTATTCCGTTTCTCTAGATGGGTAGGTTTGATGGTCCTCCCAAGGAGTGAGAATCATGTCACACATGTTTCTCCTCATAGTCCCATGGAGTACCTAATGCATGTTTGGTTAAGTATGGGTCCGTCTATGTCATCCTATAGACTACAACTGTGTTCCTACAATGTGGAGGCACAGAGCCACGATTTGGACTCCTTACTTCTTCTATTCCTCTATGGTAGCTTTGATGTTAATCCCAAGGAATGAGAATCATGGCACACATGTTTCTCCTCATAGTCACATGGAGTACCTAATGCATGTTTGGTTAAGTATGGGTCCGTCTATGTCATCCTATAGACTACAACTGTGTTCCTACAATGTGGAGGCACAGAGCCACGATTTGGACTCCTTACTTCTTCTATTCCTCTATGGTAGCTTTGATGTTAATCCCAAGGAATGAGAATCATGGCACACATGTTTCTCCTCATAGTTCCATGGAGGACCTAATGCAGGTTTGGTTAAGTATGGGTCCGTCTATGTCATCCTATAGACCACAACTGTGTTCCTATTATCTGGAGGCATAAGAGCCACGATTTGGACTCCTTACTTCATTCGTTTCTCTAGGTTGGTAGCTTTGATGTTCCTCAAAAGGAATGAGAATCATGTCACACATGTTTCTACTCATAGTCCCATGGAGGACCTAATGCATGTTTGGTTAAGTATAGGTCAGTCTATGTCATCCTATAGACTACAACTGTGTTCCTACTATCTGGAGGCACAGGAGCCACGATTTGGACTCCTTACTTCTTTTGTTTCTCTAGGTTGGTAGCTTTGATGTTCCTCACAAGGAATGAGAATCATGTCACACATGTTTCTCCTCATAGTCCCATGGAGGACCTAATGCATGTTTGGTTATGTATGGGTCCGTCTATGTCATCCTATAGACCACAACTGTGTTCCTATTATCTGGAGGCATAAGAGCCACGATTTGGACTCCTTACTTCATTCGTTTCTCTAGGTTGGTAGCTTTGATGTTCCTCAAAAGGAATGAGAATCATGTCACACATGTTTCTACTCATAGTCCCATGGAGGACCTAATGCATGTTTGGTTAAGTATGGGTCAGTCTATGTCATCCTATAGACTACAACTGTGTTCCTACTATCTGGAGGCACAGGAGCCACGATTTGGACTCCTTACTTCTTTTGTTTCTCTAGGTTGGTAGCTTTGATGTTCCTCACAAGGAATGAGAATCATGTCACACATGTTTCTCCTCATAGTCCCATGGAGGACCTAATGCATGTTTGGTTATGTATGGGTCCGTCTATGTCATCCTATAGACTACAATTGTGTTCCTACTATCTGGAGGCACATGAGCCACGATTTGGACTCCTTACTTCTTCCCTTTCTCTTGGTTGGTAGCTTTGATGTTCCTCAAAAGGAATGAGAATCATATCACACATGTTTCTCCTCATAGTCCCATGGAGGACCTAATGCATGTTTGGTTAAGTATTGGTTCGTCTATGTCATCTGATTGACTACAACTGTGTTCCTACTGTGTGATGGCACAGAGCCACGATTAAGACTCCTTACTTATTCCGTTTCTCTAGATGGGTAGGTTTGATGGTCCTCCCAAGGAGTGAGAATCATGTCACACATGTTTCTCCTCATAGTCCCATGGAGGACCTAATGCATGTTTGGTAAAGTATGGGTCCGTCTATTGTATCCTATAGACTACAACTGTGTTCCTACTATCTGGAGGCACAGGAGCCACGATTTGGACTCCTTACTTCTTTCGTTTCTCTAGGTTGGTAGCTTTGATGTTCCTCAAAAGGAATGAGAATCATGTCACACATGTTTCTCCTCATAGTCCCATGGAGGACCTAATGCATGTTTGGTTATGTATGGGTCCGTCTATGTCATCCTATAGACTACAACTGTGTTTCTACGATGTGGAGGCACAGAGCCACGATTTGGACTCCTTACTTCTTCTATTCCTCTATGGTAGCTTTGATGTTAATCCCAAGGAATGAGAATTATGGCACACATGTTTCTCCTCATAGTCCCATAGAGGACCTAATGCAGGTTTGGTTATGTATGGGTCCGTCTATGTCATCCTATAGACTACAACTGTGTTCCTACTGTGTGGAGGCACAGAGCCACGATTTGGACTCCTTACTTCATTCGTTTCTCTAGGTTGGTAGCTTTGATATTCCTCAAAAGGAATGAGAATCATGTCACACATGTTTTTCCTCATAGTCCCATGGAGTACCTAATGGACGTTTGGTTAAGTATGGGTCCGTCTATGTCATCCTATAGATTACAACTGTGTTCCAACAATGTGGAGGCACAGAGCCACGATTTGGACTCCTTACTTCTTCTGTTCCGCTAGATGGGTAGCTTTGATGTTCCTCCCAAGGAATGAGAATCATGGCACACATGTTTCTCCTCATAGTCCCATGGAGGACCTACTGCTTGTTTGGTTATGTATGGGTCCGTCTATGTCATCCTATAGACTACAACTGTGTTTCTACAATGTGGAGGCACAGAGCCACGATTTGGACTCCTTACTTCTTTCGTTTCTCTTGGTTGGTAGCTTTGATGTTCCTCAAAAGGAATGAGAATCATGTCACACATGTTTCTCCTCATAGTCCCATGGAGGACCTAATGCATGTTTGGTTATGTATGGGTCCGTCTATGTCATCCTATAGACTACAACTGTGTTCCTACTGTGTGGAGGCACAGAGCCACGATTTGGACTCCTTACTTCATTCGTTTCTCTAGGTTGGTAGCTTTGATATTCCTCAAAAGGAATGAGAATCATGTCACACATGTTTTTCCTCATAGTCCCATGGAGTACCTAATAGACGTTTGGTTAAGTATGGGTCCGTCTATGTCATCCTATAGATTACAACTGTGTTCCAACAATGTGGAGGCACAGAGCCACGATTTGGACTCCTTACTTCTTCTGTTCCGCTAGATGGGTAGCTTTGATGTTCCTCCCAAGGAATGAGAATCATGGCACACATGTTTCTCCTCATAGTCCCATGGAGGACCTAATGCTTGTTTGGTTATGTATGGGTCCGTCTATGTCATCCTATAGACTACAACTGTGTTTCTACAATGTGGAGGCACAGAGCCACGATTTGGACTCCTTACTTCTTTCGTTTCTCTTGGTTGGTAGCTTTGATGTTCCTCAAAAGGAATGAGAATCATGTCACACATGTTTCTCCTCATAGTCCCATGGAGGACCTAATGCATGTTTGGTTATGTATGGGTCCGTCTATGTCATCCTATAGACTACAACTGTGTTTCTACAATGTGGAGGCACAGAGCCACGATTTGGACTCCTTACTTCTTCTATTCCTCTATGGTAGCTTTGATGTTAATCCCAAGGAATGAGAATCATGGCACACATGTTTCTCCTCATAGTCCCATGGAGGACCTAATGCAGGTTTGGTTATGTATGGGTCCGTCTATGTCATCCTATAGACTACAACTGTGTTTCTACTGTGTGGAGGCACAGAGCCACGATTTGAACTCCTTACTTCATTCGTTTCTCTAGGTTGGTAGCTTTGATATTCCTCAAAAGGAATGAGAATCATGTCACACATGTTTTTCCTCATAGTCCCATGGAGTACCTAATGGACGTTTGGTTAAGTATGGGTCCGTCTATGTCATCCTATAGATTACAACTGTGTTCCAACAATGTGGAGGCACAGAGCCACGATTTGGACTCCTTACTTCTTCTCTTCCGCTAGATGGGTAGCTTTGATGTTCCTCCCAAGGAATGAGAATCATGGCACACATGTTTCTCCTCATAGTCCCATGGAGGACCTAATGCTTGTTTGGTTAAGTATGGGTCCGTCTATGTCATCCTATGGACTACAACTGTGTTCCTACTGTGTGGAGGCACAGGAGCCACGATTTGGGCTCCTTACTTCTTTCGTTTCTCTAGGTTGGTAGCTTTGATGTTCCTCAAAAGGAATGAGAATCATGTCACACATGTTTCTCCTCATAGTCCCATGGAGTACCTAATGCATGTTTGGTTAAGTATGGGTCCATCTATGTCATCCTATAGACTACAACTGTGTTCCTACAATGTGGAGGCACAGAGCCATGATTTGGACTCCTTACTTCTTCTATTCCTCTATGGTAGCTTTGATGTTAATCCCAAGGAATGAGAATCATGGCACACATGTTTCTCCTCATAGTTCCATGGAGGACCTAATGCAGGTTTGGTTAAGTATGGGTCCGTCTATGTCATCCTATAGACCACAACTGTGTTCCTATTATCTGGAGGCATAAGAGCCACGATTTGGACTCCTTACTTCATTCGTTTCTCTAGGTTGGTAGCTTTGATGTTCCTCAAAAGGAATGAGAATCATGTCACACATGTTTCTACTCATAGTCCCATGGAGGACCTAATGCATGTTTGGTTAAGTATGGGTCAGTCTATGTCATCCTATAGACTACAACTGTGTTCCTACTATCTGGAGGCACAGGAGCCACGATTTGGACTCCTTACTTCTTTTGTTTCTCTAGGTTGGTAGCTTTGATGTTCCTCACAAGGAATGAGAATCATGTCACACATGTTTCTCCTCATAGTCCCATGGAGGACCTAATGCATGTTTGGTTATGTATGGATCCGTCTATATCATCCTATAGACTACAATTGTGTTCCTACTATCTGGAGGCACATGAGCCACGATTTGGACTCCTTACTTCTTCCCTTTCTCTTGGTTGGTAGCTTTGATGTTCCTCAAAAGGAATGAGAATCATATCACACATGTTTCTCCTCATAGTCCCATGGAGGACCTAATGCATGTTTGGTTAAGTATGGGTCAGTCTATGTCATCCTATAGACTACAACTGTGTTCCTACTATCTTGAGGCACATGAGCCACGATTTGGACTCCTTACTTCTTTCGTTTCTCTAGGTTTGTAGCTTTGATGTTCCTCAAAAAGAATGAGAATCATTTCACACATGTTTCTCCTCATAGTCCCATTGAGTACCTAATGCATGTTTGGTTAAGTATGGGTCCGTCTATGTCATCCTATAGACTACAACTGTGTTTCTACAATGTGGAGGCACAGAGCCACGATTTGGACTCCTTACTTCTTATATTCCTCTATGGTAGCTTTGATGTTAATCCCAAGGAATGAGAATCATGGCACACATGTTTCTCCTCATAGTCCCATGGAGGACCTAATGCAGATTTGGTTAAGTATGGGTCCGTCTATGTCATCATATAGACTACAACTGTGTTCCTACTGTGTGGAGGCACAGAGCCACGATTTGAACTCCTTACTTCATTCGTTTCTCTAGGTTGGTAGCTTTGATATTCCTCAAAAGGAATGAGAATCATGTCACACATGTTTTTCCTCATAGTCCCATGGAGTACCTAATGGACGTTTGGTTAAGTATGGGTCCGTCTATGTCATCCTATAGATTACAACTGTGTTCCAACAATGTGGAGGCACAGAGCCACGATTTGGACTCCTTACTTCTTCTCTTCCGCTAGATGGGTAGCTTTGATGTTCCTCCCAAGGAATGAGAATCATGGCACACATGTTTCTCCTCATAGTCCCATGGAGGACCTAATGCTTGTTTGGTTATGTATGGGTCCGTCTATGTCATCCTATAGACTACAACTGTGTTTCTACAATGTGGAGGCACAGAGCCACGATTTGGACTCCTTACTTCTTTCGTTTCTCTTGGTTGGTAGCTTTGATGTTCCTCAAAAGGAATGAGAATCATGTCACACATGTTTCTCCTCATAGTCCCATGGAGGACCTAATGCATGTTTGGTTATGTATGGGTCCGTCTATGTCATCCTATAGACTACAACTGTGTTTCTACAATGTGGAGGCACAGAGCCACGATTTGGACTCCTTACTTCTTCTATTCCTCTATGGTAGCTTTGATGTTAATCCCAAGGAATGAGAATCATGGCACACATGTTTCTCCTCATAGTCCCATGGAGGACCTAATGCAGGTTTGGTTATGTATGGGTCCGTCTATGTCATCCTATAGACTACAACTGTGTTCCTACTGTGTGGAGGCACAGAGCCACGATTTGAACTCCTTACTTCATTCGTTTCTCTAGGTTGGTAGCTTTGATATTCCTCAAAAGGAATGAGAATCATGTCACACATGTTTTTCTTCATAGTCCCATGGAGTACCTAATGGACGTTTGGTTAAGTATGGGTCCGTCTATGTCATCCTATAGACTACAACTGTGTTTCTACAATGTGGAGACACAGAGCCACGATTTGGACTCCTTACTTCTTCTCTTCCGCTAGATGGGTAGCTTTGATGTTCCTCCCAAGGAATGAGAATCATGGCACACATGTTTCTCCTCATAGTCCCATGGAGGACCTAATGCTTGTTTGGTTAAGTATGGGTCCGTCTATGTCATCCTATAGACTACAACTGTGTTCCTACTGTGTGGAGGCACAGGAGCCACGATTTGGACTCCTTACTTCTTTCGTTTCTCTAGGTTGGTAGCTTTGATGTTCCTCAAAAGGAATGAGAATCATGTCACACATGTTTCTCCTCATAGTCCCATGGAGTACCTAATGCATGTTTGGTTAAGTATGGGTCCATCTATGTCATCCTATAGACTACAACTGTGTTCCTACAATGTGGAGGCACAGAGCCATGATTTGGACTCCTTACTTCTTCTATTCCTCTATGGTAGCTTTGATGTTAATCCCAAGGAATGAGAATCATGGCACACATGTTTCTCCTCATAGTTCCATGGAGGACCTAATGCAGGTTTGGTTAAGTATGGGTCCGTCTATGTCATCCTATAGACCACAACTGTGTTCCTACTATCTGGAGGCACAGGAGCCACGATTTGGACTCCTTACTTCTTTTGTTTCTCTAGGTTGGTAGCTTTGATGTTCCTCACAAGGAATGAGAATCATGTCACACATGTTTCTCCTCATAGTCCCATGGAGGACCTAATGCATGTTTGGTTATGTATGGATCCGTCTATATCATCCTATAGACTACAATTGTGTTCCTACTATCTGGAGGCACATGAGCCACGATTTGGACTCCTTACTTCTTCCCTTTCTCTTGGTTGGTAGCTTTGATGTTCCTCAAAAGGAATGAGAATCATATCACACATGTTTCTCCTCATAGTCCCATGGAGGACCTAATGCATGTTTGGTTAAGTATGGGTCAGTCTATGTCATCCTATAGACTACAACTGTGTTCCTACTATCTTGAGGCACATGAGCCACGATTTGGACCCCTTACTTCTTTCGTTTCTCTAGGTTGGTAGCTTTGATGTTCCTCAAAAAGAATGAGAATCATTTCACACATGTTTCTCCTCATAGTCCCATTGAGTACCTAATGCATGTTTGGTTAAGTATGGGTCCGTCTATGTCATCCTATAGACTACAACTGTGTTTCTACAATGTGGAGGCACAGAGCCACGATTTGGACTCCTTGCTTCTTATATTCCTCTATGGTAGCTTTGATGTTAATCCCAAGGAATGAGAATCATGGCACACATGTTTCTCCTCATAGTCCCATGGAGGACCTAATGCAGATTTGGTTAAGTATGGGTCCGTCTATGTCATCATATAGACTACAACTGTGTTCCTACTGTGTGGAGGCACAGAGCCACGATTTGAACTCCTTACTTCATTCGTTTCTCTAGGTTGGTAGCTTTGATATTGTTCAAAAGGAATGAGAATCATGTCACACATGTTTTTCCTCATAGTCCCATGGAGTACCTAATGGACGTTTGGTTAAGTATGGGTCCGTCTATGTCATCCTATAGATTACAACTGTGTTCCAACAATGTGGAGGCACAGAGCCACGATTTGGACTCCTTACTTCTTCTCTTCCGCTAGATGGGTAGCTTTGATGTTCCTCCCAAGGAATGAGAATCATGGCACACATGTTTCTCCTCATAGTCCCATGGAGGACCTAATGCTTGTTTGGTTATGTATGGGTCCGTCTATGTCATCCTATAGACTACAACTGTGTTTCTACAATGTGGAGGCACAGAGCCACTATTTGGACTCCTTACTTCTTTCGTTTCTCTTGGTTGGTAGCTTTGATGTTCCTCAAAAGGAATGAGAATCATGTCACACATGTTTCTCCTCATAGTCCCATGGAGGACCTAATGCATGTTTGGTAATGTATGGGTCCGTCTATGTCATCCTATAGACTACAACTGTGTTTCTACAATGTGGAGGCACAGAGCCACGATTTGGACTCCTTACTTCTTCTATTCCTCTATGGTAGCTTTGATGTTAATCCCAAGGAATGAGAATCATGGCACACATGTTTCTCCTCATAGTCCCATGGAGGACCTAATGCTTGTTTGGTTATGTATGGGTCCGTCTATGTCATCCTATAGACTACAACTGTGTTTCTACAATGTGGAGGCACAGAGCCACGATTTGGACTCCTTACTTCTTTCGTTTCTCTTGGTTGGTAGCTTTGATGTTCCTCAAAAGGAATGAGAATCATGTCACACATGTTTCTCCTCATAGTCCCATGGAGGACCTAATGCATGTTTGGTTATGTATGGGTCCGTCTATGTCATCCTATAGACTACAACTGTGTTTCTACAATGTGGAGGCACAGAGCCACGATTTGGACTCCTTACTTCTTCTATTCCTCTATGGTAGCTTTGATGTTAATCCCAAGGAATGAGAATCATGGCACACATGTTTCTCCTCATAGTCCCATGGAGGACCTAATGCAGGTTTGGTTATGTATGGGTCCGTCTATGTCATCCTATAGACTACAACTGTGTTCCTACTGTGTGGAGGCACAGAGCCACGATTTGAACTCCTTACTTCATTCGTTTCTCTAGGTTGGTAGCTTTGATATTCCTCAAAAGGAATGAGAATCATGTCACACATGTTTTTCCTCATAGTCCCATGGAGTACCTAATGGACGTTTGGTTAAGTATGGGTCCGTCTATGTCATCCTATAGATTACAACTGTGTTCCAACAATGTGGAGGCACAGAGCCACGATTTGGACTCCTTACTTCTTCTCTTCCGCTAGATGGGTAGCTTTGATGTTCCTCCCAAGGAATGAGAATCAT
This sequence comes from Erythrophleum ivorense, assembly GCA_026724425.1. NCBI lineage: Eukaryota > Viridiplantae > Streptophyta > Magnoliopsida > Fabales > Fabaceae > Erythrophleum > Erythrophleum ivorense. The sequence continues at coordinate 1,892,545 of JAIUCV010000068.1, forward strand.
GGCACACATGTTTCTCCTCATAGTCCCATGGAGGACCTAATGCTTGTTTGGTTATGTATGGGTCCGTCTATGTCATCCTATAGACTACAACTGTGTTTCTACAATGTGGAGGCACAGAGCCACGATTTGGACTCCTTACTTCTTTCGTTTCTCTTGGTTGGTAGCTTTGATGTTCCTCAAAAGGAATGAGAATCATGTCACACATGTTTCTCCTCATAGTCCCATGGAGGACCTAATGCATGTTTGGTTATGTATGGGTCCGTCTATGTCATCCTATAGACTACAACTGTGTTTCTACAATGTGGAGGCACAGAGCCACGATTTGGACTCCTTACTTCTTCTATTCCTCTATGGTAGCTTTGATGTTAATCCCAAGGAATGAGAATCATGGCACACATGTTTCTCCTCATAGTCCCATGGAGGACCTAATGCAGGTTTGGTTATGTATGGGTCCGTCTATGTCATCCTATAGACTACAACTGTGTTCCTACTGTGTGGAGGCACAGAGCCACGATTTGAACTCCTTACTTCATTCGTTTCTCTAGGTTGGTAGCTTTGATATTCCTCAAAAGGAATGAGAATCATGTCACACATGTTTTTCCTCATAGTCCCATGGAGTACCTAATGGACGTTTGGTTAAGTATGGGTCCGTCTATGTCATCCTATAGATTACAACTGTGTTCCAACAATGTGGAGGCACAGAGCCACGATTTGGACTCCTTACTTCTTCTCTTCCGCTAGATGGGTAGCTTTGATGTTCCTCCCAAGGAATGAGAATCATGGCACACATGTTTCTCCTCATAGTCCCATGGAGGACCTAATGCTTGTTTGGTTAAGTATGGGTCCGTCTATGTCATCCTATAGACTACAACTGTGTTCCTACTGTGTGGAGGCACAGGAGCCACGATTTGGACTCCTTACTTCTTTCGTTTCTCTAGGTTGGTAGCTTTGATGTTCCTCAAAAGGAATGAGAATCATGTCACACATGTTTCTCCTCATAGTCCCATGGAGTACCTAATGCATGTTTGGTTAAGTATGGGTCCATCTATGTCATCCTATAGACTACAACTGTGTTCCTACAATGTGGAGGCACAGAGCCATGATTTGGACTCCTTACTTCTTCTATTCCTCTATGGTAGCTTTGATGTTAATCCCAAGGAATGAGAATCATGGCACACATGTTTCTCCTCATAGTTCCATGGAGGACCTAATGCAGGTTTGGTTAAGTATGGGTCCGTCTATGTCATCCTATAGACCACAACTGTGTTCCTATTATCTGGAGGCATAAGAGCCACGATTTGGACTCCTTACTTCATTCGTTTCTCTAGGTTGGTAGCTTTGATGTTCCTCAAAAGGAATGAGAATCATGTCACACATGTTTCTACTCATAGTCCCATGGAGGACCTAATGCATGTTTGGTTAAGTATGGGTCAGTCTATGTCATCCTATAGACTACAACTGTGTTCCTACTATCTGGAGGCACAGGAGCCACGATTTGGACTCCTTACTTCTTTTGTTTCTCTAGGTTGGTAGCTTTAATGTTCCTCACAAGGAATGAGAATCATGTCACACATGTTTCTCCTCATAGTCCCATGGAGGGCCTAATGCATGTTTGGTTATGTATGGATCCGTCTATATCGTCCTATAGACTACAATTGTGTTCCTACTATCTGGAGGCACATGAGCCACGATTTGGACTCCTTACTTCTTCCCTTTCTCTTGGTTGGTAGCTTTGATGTTCCTCAAAAGGAATGAGAATCATATCACACATGTTTCTCCTCATAGTCCCATGGAGGACCTAATGCATGTTTGGTTAAGTATGGGTCAGTCTATGTCATCCTATAGACTACAACTGTGTTCCTACTCTCTTGAGGCACATGAGCCACGATTTGGACTCCTTACTTCTTTCGTTTCTCTAGGTTGGTAGCTTTGATGTTCCTCAAAAAGAATGAGAATCATTTCACACATGTTTCTCCTCATAGTCCCATTGAGTACCTAATGCATGTTTGGTTAAGTATGGGTCCGTCTATGTCATCCTATAGACTACAACTGTGTTTCTACAATGTGGAGGCACAGAGCCACGATTTGGACTCCTTACTTCTTATATTCCTCTATGGTAGCTTTGATGTTAATCCCAAGGAATGAGAATCATGGCACACATGTTTCTCCTCATAGTCCCATGGAGGACCTAATGCAGATTTGGTTAAGTATGGGTCCCTCTATGTCATCATATAGACTACAACTGTGTTCCTACTGTGTGGAGGCACAGAGCCACGATTTGGACTCCTTACTTCATTCGTTTCTCTAGGTTGGTAACTTTGATATTCCTCAAAAGGAAAGAGAATCATGTCACACATGTTTTTCCTCATAGTCCTATGGAGTACCTAATGGACGTTTGGTTAAGTATGGGTCCGTCTATGTCATCCTATAGATTACAACTGTGTTCCTACAATGTGGAGGCACAGAGCCACGATTTGGACTCCTTACTTATTTCGTTTCTCTAGGTTGGTAGCTTTGATGTTCCTCAAAAGGAATGAGAATCATGTCACACATGTTTCTCCTCATAGTCCCATGGAGTACCTAATGCATGTTTGGTTAAGTATGGGTCCGTCTATGTCATCCTATAGACTACAACTGTGTTCGTACAATGTGGAGGCACAGAGCCACGATTTGGACTCCTTACTTCTTCTATTCCTCTATGGTAGCTTTGATGTTAATCCCAAGGAATGAGAATCATGGCACACTTGACGCAGTCGGAAATCACTAAGGTCAGCAAACACTAAACCTTAGAAGTAATTCAAGTCCTCAAACAAGAACTTGAAAAGAAAGCTCTGGATTCCACCAGAAAATATTAAAAGCTTTGAAACTTTTATTGAAAGGTAATAATAAGATTGTCTCTAAAACAGAATACCTAAGCCTCTTATATAGAGAGAGCTTAGAACAAAGAATAGAAAATTCTAGTGAAAACCCTATAGAAAAAGGAAAACACCTAATAAAAGGAAAACTTCTAGAAACAATAGATCAGGTTCCGTAAGTTTATGATTCTCCTACATCAACATGTTTCTCCCCATAGTCCCATGGAGGACCTAATGCAGGTTTGGTTAAGTATGGGTCTGTCTATGTCATCCTATAGACTACAACTGTGTTCCTACTATCTGGAGGCACAAGAGCCACGATTTGGACTCCTTACTTCATTCGTTTCTCTAGGTTGGTAGCTTTGATGTTCCTCAAAAGGAATTAGAATCATGTCACACATGTTTCTACTCATAGTCCCATGGAGGACCTAATGCATGTTTGGTTAAGTATGGGTCAGTCTATGTCATCCTATAGACTACAACTGTGTTCCTGCTATCTGGAGGCACAGGAGCCACGATTTGGACTCCTTACTTCTTTTGTTTCTCTAGGTTGGTAGCTTTGATGTTCCTCACAAGGAATGAGAATCATGTCACACATGTTTCTCCTCATAGTCCCATGGAGGACCTAATGCATGTTTGGTTATGTATGGGTCCGTCTATGTCATCCTATAGACTACAATTGTGTTCCTACTATCTGGAGGCACATGAGCCACGATTTGGACTCCTTACTTCTTCCCTTGCTCTTGGTTGGTAGCTTTGATGTTCCTCAAAAGGAATGAGAATCATATCACACATGTTTCTCCTCATAGTCCCATGGAGGACCTAATGCATGTTTGGTTAAGTATGGGTCAGTCTATGTCATCATATAGACTACAACTGTGTTCCTACTATCTTGAGGCACATGAGCCACGATTTGGACTCCTTACTTCTTTCGTTTCTCTAGGTTGGTAGCTTTGATGTTCCTCAAAAGGAATGAGAATCATTTCACACATGTTTCTCCTCATAGTCCCATGAAGGACCTAATGCATGTTTTCTTAAGTATGGGTTCGTCTATGTCATCTTATAGACTACAACTGTGTTCCTACTGTGTGATGGCACAGAGCCACGATTAAGACTCCTTACTTATTCTGTTTCTCTAGATGGGTAGGTTAGATGGTCCTCCCAAGGAGTGAGAATCATGTCACACATGTTTCTCCTCATAGTCCCATGGAGGACCTAATGCAGGTTTGGTTAAGTATGGGTCCGTCTATGTCATCCTATAGATTACAACTGTGTTCCTACAATGTGGAGGCACAGAGCCACGATTCAGACTCCTTACTTCTTCCTTTTCTCTTGGCTGGTAGCTTTGATGTTCCTCAAAATGATTGAGAATCATGTCACACATGTTTCTCCTCATTGTCCCATGGAGGATCTAATGCATGTTTTGTTAAGTATGGGTCCGTCTATGTCATCCTATAGACTACAACTGTGTTCCTACTGTGTAATGGCACCGAGCCACGATTAAGACTCCTTACTTATTCCGTTTCTCTAGATGGGTAGGTTTGATGTTCCTCCCAAGGAGTGAGAATCATGTCACACATCTTTCTCCTCATAGTCCCATGGAGGACCTAATGCATGTTTGGTTAAGTATGGATCCGTCTATTGTATCCTATGTACTACAACTGTGTTCCTACTATCTGGAGGCACAGGAGCCACGATTTGGACTCCTTACTTCTTTCGTTTCTCTAGGTTGGTAGCTTTGATGTTCCTCAAAAGGAATGAGAATCATGTCACACATGTTTCTCCTCATAGTCCCATGGAGGACCTAATGCATGTTTGGTTAAGTATGGGTCCGTCTATGTCATCCTATAGACTACAACTGTGTTCCTACTGTGTGGAGGCACAGCAGCCACGATTTGGACTCCTTACTTCTTTCGTTTCTCTAGGTTGGTAGCTTTGATGTTCCTCAAAAGGAATGAGAATCATGTCACACATGTTTCTCCTCATAGTCCCATGGAGTACCTAATGCATGTTTGGTTAAGTATGGGTCCGTCTATGTCATCCTATAGACTACAACGGTGTTCCTACAATGTGGAGGCACAGAGCCACGATTTGGACTCCTTACTTCTTCTATTCCTCTATGGTAGCTTTGATGTTAATCCCAAGGAATGAGAATCATGGCACACATGTTTCTCCTCATAGTCCCATGGAGGACCTAATGCAGGTTTGGTTAAGTATGGGTCCGTCTATGTCATCCTATAGACCACAACTGTGTTCCTATTATCTGGAGGCATAAGAGCCACGATTTGGACTCCTTACTTCATTCGTTTCTCTAGGTTGGTAGCTTTGATGTTCCTCAAAAGGAATGAGAATCATGTCACACATGTTTCTACTCATAGTCCCATGGAGGACCTAATGCATGTTTGGTTAAGTATGGGTCAGTCTATGTCATCCTATAGACTACAATTGTGTTCCTACTATCTGGAGGCACAGGAGCCACGATTTGGACTCCTTACTTCTTTTGTTTCTCTAGGTTGGTAGCTTTGATGTTCCTCACAAGGAATGAGAATCATGTCACTCATGTTTCTCCTCATAGTCCCATGGAGGACCTAATGCATGTTTGGTTATGTATGGGTCCGTCTATGTCATCCTATAGACTACAATTGTATTCCTACTATCTGGAGGCACATGAGCCACGATTTGGACTCCTTACTTCTTCCCTTTCTCTTGGTTGGTAGCTTTGATGTTCCTCAAAAGGAATGAGAATCATATCACATATGTTTCTCCTCATAGTCCCATGGAGGACCTAATGCATGTTTGGTTAAGTATGGGTCAGTCTATGTCATCCTATAGACTACAACTGTGTTCTTACTATCTTGAGGCACATGAGCCACGATTTGGACTCCTTACTTCTTTCGTTTCTCTAGGTTGGTAGCTTTGATGTTCCTCAAAAAGAATGAGAATCATTTCACACATGTTTCTCCTCATTGTCCCATTGAGTACCTAATGCATGTTTGGTTAAGTATGGGTCCGTCTATGTCATCCTATAGACTACAACTGTGTTTCTACAATGTGGAGGCACAGAGCCACGATTTGGACTCCTTACTTAATTATATTCCTCTATGGTAGCTTTGATGTTAATCCCAAGGAATGAGAATCATGGCACACATGTTTCTCCTCATAGTCACATGGAGGACCTAATGCAGGTTTGGTTAAGTATGGGTCCGTCTATGTCATCATATAGACTACAACTGTGTTCCTACTGTGTGGAGGCACAGAGCCACGATTTGGACTCCTTACTTCATTCGTTTCTTTAGGTTGGTAGCTTTGATATTCCTCAAAAGGAATGAGAATCATGTCACACATGTTTTTCCTCATAGTCCTATGGAGTACCTAATGGACGTTTGGTTAAGTATGGTTCCGTCTATGTCATCCTATAGATTACAACTGTGTTCCTACAATGTGGAGGCACAGAGCCACGATTTGGACTCCTTACTTCTTCTGTTCCGCTAGATGGGTAGCTTTGATGTTCCTCCCAAGGAATGAGAATCATGGCACACATGTTTCTCCGCATAGTCCCATGGAGGACCTAATACTTGTTTGGTTAAGTATGGGTCCGTCTATGTCATCCTATAGACTACAACTGTGTTCCTACTGTGTGGAAGCACAGGAGCCACGATTTGGACTCCTTACTTATTTCGTTTCTCTAGGTTGGTAGCTTTGATGTTCCTCAAAAGGAATGAGAATCATGTCACACATGTTTCTCCTCATAGTCCCATGGAGTACCTAATGCATGTTTGGTTAAGTATGGGTCCGTCTATGTCATCCTATATACTACAACTGTGTTCCTACAATGTGGAGGCACAGAGCCACGATTTGGACTCCTTACTTCTTCTATTCCTCTATGGTAGCTTTGATGTTAATCCCAAGGAATGAGAATCATGGCACACTTGACGCAGTCGGAAATCACTAAGGTCAGCAAACACTAAACCTTAGAAGTAATTCAAGTCCTCAAACAAGAACTTGAAAAGAAAGCTCTGGATTCCACCAGAAAATATTAAAAGCTTTGAAACTTTTATTGAAAGGTAATAATAAGATTGTCTCTAAAACAGAATACCTAAGCCTCTTATATAGAGAGAGCTTAGAACAAAGAATAGAAAATTCTAGTGAAAACCCTATAGAAAAAGGAAAACACCTAATAAAAGGAAAACTTCTAGAAACAATAGATCAGGTTCCGTAAGTTTATGATTCTCCTACATCAACATGTTTCTCCCCATAGTCCCATGGAGGACCTAATGCAGGTTTGGTTAAGTATGGGTCTGTCTATGTCATCCTATAGACTACAACTGTGTTCCTACTATCTGGAGGCACAAGAGCCACGATTTGGACTCCTTACTTCATTCGTTTCTCTAGGTTGGTAGCTTTGATGTTCCTCAAAAGGTATTAGAATCATGTCACACATGTTTCTACTCATAGTCCCATAGAGGACCTAATGCATGTTTGGTTAAGTATGGGTCAGTCTATGTCATCCTATAGACTACAACTGTGTTCTTGCTATCTGGAGGCACAGGAGCCACGATTTGGACTCCTTACTTCTTTTGTTTCTCTAGGTTGGTAGCTTTGATGTTCCTCACAAGGAATGAGAATCATGTCACACATGTTTCTCCTCATAGTCCTATGGAGGACCTAATGCATGTTTGGTTATGTATGGGTCCGTCTATGTTATCCTATAGACTACAATTGTGTTCCTACTATCTGGAGGCACATGAGCCACGATTTGGACTCCTTACTTCTTCCCTTGCTCTTGGTTGGTAGCTTTGATGTTCCTCAAAAGGAATGAGAATCATATCACACATGTTTCTCCTCATAGTCCCATGGAGGACCTAATGCATGTTTGGTTAAGTATGGGTCCCGTCTATGTCATCCTATAGACTACAACTGTGTTCCTACAATGTGGAGACATAGAGCCACGATTTGGACTCCTTACTTCTTCTATTCCTCTAGATGGGTAGCTTTGATGTTAATCACAAGGAATGAGAATCATGGCACACATGTTTCTCCTCATAATCCCATGGAGGACCTAATGCAGGTTTGGTTAAGTATGGGTCAGTCTATGTCATCCTATAGACTACAACTGTGTTCCTACTATCTTGAGGCACATGAGCCACGATTTGGACTCCTTACTTCTTTCGTTTCTCTAGGTTGGTAGCTTTGATGTTCCTCAAAAGGAATGAGAATCATTTCACACATGTTTCTCCTCATAGTCCCATGAAGGACCTAATGCATGTTTTCTTAAGTATGGGTTCGTCTATGTCATCTTGTAGACTACAACTGTGTTCCTACTGTGTGATGGCACAGAGCCACGATTAAGACTCCTTACTTATTCTGTTTCTCTAGATGGGTAGGTTAGATGGTCCTCCCAAGGAGTGAGAATCATGTCACACATGTTTCTCCTCATAGTCCCATGGAGGACCTAATGCAGGTTTGGTTAAGTATGGGTCCGTCTATGTCATCCTATAGATTACAACTGTGTTCCTACAATGTGGAGGCACAGAGCCACGATTCAGACTCCTTACTTCTTCCTTTTCTCTTGGCTGGTAGCTTTGATGTTCCTCAAAATGATTGAGAATCATGTCACACATGTTTCTCCTCATTGTCCCATGGAGGATCTAATGCATGTTTTGTTAAGTATGGGTCCGTCTATGTCATCCTATAGACTACAACTGTGTTCCTACTGTGTAATGGCACCGAGCCACGATTAAGACTCCTTACTTATTCCGTTTCTCTAGATGGGTAGGTTTGATGTTCCTCCCAAGGAGTGAGAATCATGTCACACATCTTTCTCCTCATAGTCCCATGGAGGACCTAATGCATGTTTGGTTAAGTATGGATCCGTCTATTGTATCCTATATACTACAACTGTGTTCCTACTATCTGGAGGCACAGGAGCCACGATTTGGACTCCTTACTTCTTTCGTTTCTCTAGGTTGGTAGCTTTGATGTTCCTCAAAAGGAATGAGAATCATGTCACACATGTTTCTCCTCATAGTCCCATGGAGGACCTAATGCATGTTTGGTTATGTATGGGTCCGTCTATGTCATCCTATAGACTACAACTGTGTTTCTACAATGTGGAGGCACAGAGCCACGATTTGGAGTCCTTACTTCTTCTATTCCTCTATGGTAGCTTTGATGTTAATCCCAAGGAATGAGAATCATGGCACACATGTTTCTCCTCATAGTCCCATGGAGGACCTAATGCAGGTTTGGTTAAGTATGGGTCCGTCTATGTCATCCTATAGACTACAACTGTGTTCCTACTGTGTGGAGGGACAGAGCCACGATTTGGACTCCTTACTTCATTCGTTTCTCTAGGTTGGTAGCTTTGATATTCCTCAAAAGGAATGAGAATCATGTCACACATTTTTTTCCTCATAGTCCCATGGAGTACCTAATGGACGTTTGGTTAAGTATGGGTCCGTCTATGTCATCCTATAGACTACAACTGTGTTCCTACTGTGTGGAGGCAAAGAGCCACGATTTGGATTCCTTACTTCATTCGTTTCTCTAGGTTGGTAGCTTTGATGTTCCTCAAAAGGAATGAGAATCATGTCACACATGTTTCTCCTCATAGTCCCATGGAGGATCTAATGCATGTTTGGTTAAGTATGGGTCCGTCTATGTCATCTTATAGACTACAACTGTGTTCCTACTATGTGATGGCACAGAGCCACGATTAAGACTCCTTACTTATTTCGTTTCTCTAGATGGGTAGGTTTGATATTCCTCCCAAGGAGTGAAAATCATGTCACACATCTTTCTCCTCAGAGTCCCATGGAGGACCTAATGCATGTTTGGTTAATTATGGGTCCGTCTATTGTATCATATAGACTACAACTGTGTTCCTACTATCTGGAGGCACATGAGCCACAATTTGGACTCCTTACTTCTTTTGTTTCTCTAGATTGGTAGCTTTGATGTTCCTCAAAAGGAATGAGAATCATGTCACACATGTTTCTCCTCATAGTCCCATGGAGGACCTAATGCATGTTTGGTTATGTATGGGTCCGTCTATGTCATCCTATAGACTACAACTGTGTTCCTACTTTCTGATGGCACAGAGCCAAGATTAAGACTCCTTACTTATTACGTTTCTCTAGATGGGTAGGTTTGATGGTCCTCCCAAGGAGTGAGAATCATGTCACACATGTTTCTCCTCATAGTCCCATAGAGGACCTAATGCATGTTTGGTAAAGTATGGGTCCGTCTATTGTATCCTATAGACTACAACTGTGTTCCTACTGTGTGCAGGCACAGAGCCATGATTTGGACTCCTTACTTCATTCGTTTCTCTAGGTTGGAAGCTTTGATGGTCCTTAAAAGGAATGAGAATCATGTCATGTCACACATGTTTATCCTCATAGTCCCATGGAGTACCTAATGCATGTTTGGTTAAGTATGGGTTCGTCTTTGTCATCTTATAGACTACAACTGTGTTCCTATAATGTGGAGGCACCGAGCCACGAGTCAGACTCCTTACTTCTTCTCATTCTCTTGGTTGGTAGCTTTGATGTTCCTCAAAAGGAATGAGAATCATGTCACACATGTTTTTCCTCATAGTCTCATGTAGTACCTAATGGATGTTTGGTTACGTATGGGTCCGTCTATGTCATCCTATGGACTACAACTGTGTTCCTACAATGTGGAGGCACAGAGCCACGATTTGGACTCCTTACTTCTTCTGTTCCTCTAGATGGGTAGCTTTGATGTTCCTCCCATGGAATGAGAATCATGGTACACATGTTTCTCCTCATTGTCCCATGGAGGACCTAATGCAGGTTTGGTTAAGTATGGGTCCGTCTATGTCATCCTATAGACTACAACTGTGTTCCTACTGTGTGGAGGCACAGAGCCACGATTTGGACTCCTTACTTCATTAGTTTCTCTAGGTTGGTAGCTTTGATGTTCCTCAAAAGGAATGAGAATCATGTCACACTTGTTTCTCCTCATAGTCCCATGGAGGACCTAATGCATGTTTGGTTATGTATGGGTCCGTCTATGTCATCCTATAGACTACAACTGTGTTCCTACTGTGTGATGGCACAGAGCCACGATTAAGACTCCTTACATCTTCCCTTTCTCTTGGTTGGTAGCTTTGATGGTCCTCCCAAGGAGTGAGAATCATGTCACACATGTTTCTCCTCATAGTCCCATGGAGGACCTAATGCATGTTTGGTAAAGTATGGGTCCGTCTATTGTATCCTATAGACTACAACTGTGTTCCTACTATCTGGAGGCACAGGAGCCACGATTTGGACTCCTTACTTCTTTCGTTTCTCTAGGTTGGTAGCTTTGATGTTCCTCAAAAGGAATGAGAATCATGTCACACATGTTTCTCCTCATAGTCCCATGGAGGACCTAATGCATGTTTGGTTAAGTATGGCTTCGTCTAAGTCATGTTATAGACTACAACTGTGTTCCTACTGTGTAATGGCACAGAGCCACGATTAAGACTCCTTACTTCTTTCGTTTCTCTAGGTTGGGAGCTTTAATGTTCCTCAAAAGGAATGAGAATCATGTCACACATGTTTCTCCTCATAGTCCCATGAAGGAGCTAATGCATGTTTGGTTAAGTATGTGTCCGTCTATGTCATCCTATATACTACAGCTGTGTACCTACTGTGCGATGGCACAGAGCCACGATTAAGACTCCTTATTTATTCCGTTTCTCTAGATGGGTAGGTTTGATATTCCTCGTAAGGAGTGAGAATCATGTCACTCATCTTTCTCCTCAAAGTCCCATGGAGGACCTAATGCATGTTTGGTTAAGTATGGGTCCGTCTATTGTATCCTATAGACTACAACTGTGTTCCAACTATCTGGAGCCACAGAAGCCACGATTTGGACTCCTTACTTCTTTCGTTTCTCTAGGTTGGGAGCTTTGATGTTCCTCAAAAGGAATGAGAATCATGTCACACAAGTTTCTCCTCATAGTCTCATGAAGGACCTAATGCATGTTTTCTTAAGTATGGGTTCGTCTATGTCATCTTATAGACTACAACTGTGTTCCTACTGTGTGATGGCACAGAGCCACGATTAAGACTCCTTACTTATTCTATTTCTCTAGATGGGTAGGTTTGATGGTCCTCCCAAGGAGTGAGAATCATGTCACACATGTTTCTCCTCATAGTCCCATGGAGGACCTAATGCAGGTTTGGTTAAGTATGGGTCCGTCTATGTCATCCTATAGACTACAACTGTGTTCCTACTGTGTGGAGGCACAGAGCCAAGATTTGGACTCCTTACTTCATTCGTTTCTCTAGGTTGGTAGCTTTGATGGTCCTCAAAAGGAATGAGAATCATGTCATGTCACACATGTTTATCCACATAGTCCCATGGAGTACCTAATGCATGTTTGGTTAAGTATGGGTTCGTCTATGTCATCCTATAGACTACAACTGTGTTCCTACTGTGTGATGGCACAGAGCCACGATTAAGACTCCTTACTTCTTCCTTTCCTCTTGGTTGGTAGCTTTGATGTTCCTCAAAAGGAATGAGAATCATGTCACAAATGTTTCTCCTCATAGTCCCATGGAGGACCTAATGCATGTTTGGTAAAGTATGGGTCCGTCTATTGTATCCTATACACTACAACTGTGTTCCTACTATCTGGAGGCACAGGAGCCACGATTTGGACTCCTTACTTCATTCGTTTCTCTAGGTTGGTAGCTTTGATGGTCCTCAAAAGGAATGACAATCATGTCATGTCACACATGTTTATCCTCATAGTCCCATGGAGTACCTAATGCATGTTTGGTTAAGTATGGGTTCGTCTATGTCATCTTATAGACTACAACTGTGTTCCTATAATGTGGAGGCACAGAGGCACGAGTCAGACTCCTTACTTCTTCGCATTCTCTTGGTTGGTAGCTTTGATGTTCCTCGAAAGGAATGAGAATCATGTCACACATGTTTTTCCTCATAGTCCCATGTAGTACCTAATGGATGTTTGGTTTCCTATTGATCCGTCTATGTCATCCTATAGACTACAACTGTGTTCCTACAATGTGGAGGCATAGAGCCACGATTTGGACTCCTTACTTCTTCTGTTCCTCTAGATGGGTAGCTTTGATGTTCCTCCCATGGAATGAAAATCATGGCACACATGTTTCTCCTCATTGTCCCATGGAGGACCTAATGCAGGTTTGGTTAAGTATGGGTCCGTCTATGTCATCCTATAGACTACAACTGTGTTCCTACTGTGTTGAGGCACAGAGCCACGATTTGGACTCCTTACTTCATTCGTTTCTCTAGGTTGGTAGCTTTGATGTTCCTCAAAAGGAAAGAGAATCAGGTCACACATGTTTCTCCTCGTAGTCTCATGGAGTACCTAATGCATGTTTGGTTAAGTATGGGTCCGTCTATGTCATCCTATAGATTACAACTGTGTTCCTACAATGTGGAGGCACAGAGCCACGATTCAGACTCCTTACTTCTTCCCTTTCTCTTGGTTGGTAGCTTTGATGTTCCTCAAAAGGATTGAGAATCATGTCACACATGTTTCTCCTCATAGTCCCATGGAGGATCTAATGCATGTTTTGTTAAGTATGGGTCCGTCTATGTCATCCTATAGACTACAATTGTGTTCCTACTGTGTGATGGCACAGAGCCACGATTAAGACTCCTTACTTATTCCGTTTCTCTAGATGGGTAGGTTTGATATTCCTCCCAAGGAGTGAGAATCATGTCACACGTCTTTCTCCTCATAGTCCCATGGAGGACCTAATGCATGTTTGGTTAAGTATGGGTCCGTCTATTGTATCCTATAGACTACAACTGTGTTATCTGGAGGCACAGGAGCCACGATTTGGACTCCTTACTTCTTTTGTTTCTCTAGGTTGGTAGCTTTGATGTTCCTCAAAAGGAATGAGAATCATGTCACACATGTTTCTCCTCATAGTCCCATGGAGGACCTAATGCATGTTTGGTTATGTATGGGTCCGTCTATGTCATCCTATAGACTACAACTGTGTTCCTACTGTGTGATGGCACAGAGCCACGATTAAGACTCCTTACTTATTCCGTTTCTCTAGATGAGTAGGTTTGATGGTCCTCCCAAGGAGTGAGAATCATGTCACACATGTTTCTCCTCATAGTCCCATGGAGGACCTAATGCATGTTTGGTAAAGTATGGGTCCGTCTATTGTATCCTATAGACTACAACTGTGTTCCTACTATCTGGAGGCACAGGAGCCACGATTTGGACTCCTTACTTCTTTCGTTTCTCGAGGTTGGTAGCTTTGATGTTCCTCAAAAGGAATGAGAATCATGTCACACATGTTTCTCCTCATAGTCCAATGGAGGACCTAATGCATGTTTGGTTAAGTATGGGTTCGTCTAAGTCATCTTATAGACTACAACTGTGTTCCTACTGTGTGATGGCACATAGCCACGATTAAGACTCCTTACTTCTTTCGTTTCTCTAGGTTGGGAGCTTTGATGTTCCTCAAAAGGAACGAGAATCATGTCACACATGTTTCTCCTCATAGGCCCATGAAGGACCTAATGCATGTTTGGTTAAGTATGTGTCCGTCTATGTCATCCAATATACTACAACTGTGTTCCTACTGTGCGATGGCACAGACCCACGATTAAGACTCCTTATTTATTTCGTTTCTCTAGATGGGTAGGTTTGATATTCCTCGTAAGGAGTGAGAATCATGTCACTCATCTTTCTCCTCATAGTCCAATGGAGGACGTAATGCATGTTTGGTTAAGTATGGGTCCGTCTATTGTATCCTATAGACTACAACTGTGTTCCTACTATCTGGAGCCACAGAAGCCACGATTTGGACTCCTTACTTCTTTCGTTTCTCTAGGTTGGGAGCTTTGATGTTCCTCAAAAGGAATGAGAATCATGTTACACAAGTTTCTCCTCATAGTCCCATGAAGGACCTAATGCATGTTTTCTTAAGTATGGGTTCGTCTATGTCATCTTATAGACTACAACTGTGTTCCTACTGTGTGATGGCACAGAGCCACGATTAAGACTCGTTACTTATTATGTTTCTCTAGATGGGTAGGTTTGATGGTCCTCCCAAGGAGTGAGAATCATGTCACACATGTTTCTCCTCATAGTCCCATGGAGGACCTAATGCAGGTTTGGTTAAGTATGGGTCCGTCTATGTCATCCTATAGACTACAACTGTGTTCCTACTGTGTGGAGGCACAGAGCCACGATTTGGACTCCTTACTTCATTCGTTTCTCTAGGTTGGTAGCTTTGATGGTCCTCAAAAGGAATGAGAATCATGTCTTGTCACACATGTTTCTCCTCATAGTCCCATGGGGTACCTAATGCATGTTTGGTTAAGTATGGGTCCGTCTATGTCATCTTATAGACTACAACTGTGTTCCTATAATGTGGAGGCACAGAGCGACGAGTCAGACTCCTTACTTCTTCCCTTTCTCTTGGTTGGTAGCTTTGATGTTGCTCAAAAGGAATGAGAATCATGTCACACATGTTTCTCCTCATAGTCCCATGGAGTACCTAATTCATGTTTGGTTAAGTATGGGTCCCGTCTATGTCATCCTATAGACTACAACTGTGTTCCTACAATGTGGAGACATAGAGCCACGATTTGGACTCCTTACTTCTTCTATTCCTCTAGATGGGTAGCTTTGATGTTAATCACAAGGAATGAGAATCATGGCACACATGTTTCTCCTCATAATCCCATGGAGGACCTAATGCAGTTTGGTTAAGTATGGGTCCGTCTATGTCATCCTATAGACTACAACTGTGTTCCTACTGTGTGGAGGCACAGAGCCACGATTTGGACTCCTTACTTCATTCGTTTCTCTAGGTTGGTAGCTTTGATGGTCCTCAAAAGGAATGAGAATCATGTCATGTCACACATGTTTATCCTCATAGTCCCATGGAGTACCTAATGCATGTTTGGTTAAGTATGGGTTCGTCTATGTCATCTTATAGACTACAACTGTGTTCCTATAATGTGGAGGCACAGAGCCACGAGTCAGACTCCTTACTTCTTCGCATTCTCTTGGTTGGTAGCTTTGATGTTCCTCAAAAGGAATGAGAATCATGTCACACATGTTTCTCCTCATAGTCCCATGGAGGACCTAATGCATGTTTGGTTATGTATGGGTCCGTCTATGTCATCCTATAGACTACAACTGTGTTCCTACTGTGTGATGGCACAGAGCCACGATTAATACTCCTTACTTCTTCCTTTCCTCTTGGTTGGTAGCTTTGATGTTCCTCAAAAAGAATGAGAATCATGTCACAAATGTTTCTCCTCATAGTCCCATGGAGGACCTAATGCATGCTTGGTAAAGTATGGGTCCGTCTATTGTATCCTATAGACTACAACTGTGTTCCTACTATATGGAGGCACAGGAGCCACGATTTGGACTCCTTACTTCTTTCGTTTCTCTTGGTTGGTAGCTTTGATGTTCCTCAAAAGGAATGAGAATCATGTCACACATGTTTCTCCTCATAGTCCCATGGAGGACCTAATGCATGTTTGGTTAAGTATGGGTTCGTCTATGTCATCTTATAGACTACAATTGTGTTCCTACTGTGTGATGGCATAGAGCCACGATTAAGACTCCTTACTTCTTTCGGTTCTCTAGGTTGGGAGCTTTGATGTTCCTCAAAAGGAATGAGAATCATGTCACACATGTTTCTCCTCATAGTCCCATGAAGGACCTAATGCATGTTTGGTTAAGTATGTGTCCGTCTATGTCATCCTATTTACTACAACTATGTTCCTACTGTGCGATGGCACAGAGCCACGATTAAGGCTCCTTACTTCTTCCGTTTCTCTAGATGGGTAGGTTAGATGGTCCTCCCAAGGAGTGAGAATCATGTCACACATGTTTCTCCTCATAGTCCCATGGAGGACCTAATGCAGGTTTGGTTAAGTATGGGTCCGTCTATGTCATCCTATAGACTACAACTGTGTTCCTACTGTGTGGAGGCACAGAGCCACGATTTGGACTCCTTACTTCATTCGTTTCTCTAGGTTGGTAGCTTTGATGGTCCTCAAATGGAATGAGAATCATGTCATGTCACACATGTTTCTCCTCATAGTCCCATGGAGTACCTAATGCATGTTTGGTTAAGTATGGGTCCGTCTATGTCATCTTATAGACTACAACTGTGTTCCTATAATGTGGAGGCACAGAGCGACGAGTCAGACTCCTTACTTCTTCCCTTTCTCTTGGTTGGTAGCTTTGATGTTGCTCAAAAGGAATGAGAATCATGTCACACATGTTTCTCCTCATAGTCCCATGGAGGACCTAATGCATGTTTGGTTAAGTATGGATCCGTCTATGTCATCCTATAGACTACAACTGTGTTCCTACTGTGTGATGGCACAGAGCCCCGATTAAGACTCCTTACTTCTTCCTTTCCTCTTGGTTAGTAGCTTTGATGTTCCTCAAAAGGAATGAGAATCATGTCACACAAGTTTCTCCTCATAGTCCCATGAAGGACCTAATGCATGTTTTCTTAAGTATGGGTTCGTCTATGTCATCTTGTAGACTACAACTGTGTTCCGACTATGTGATGGCACAGAGCCACGATTAAGACTCCTTACTTCTTCCGTTTCTCTAGATGGGTAGGTTAGATGGTCCTCCCAAGGAGTGAGAATCATGTCACACATGTTTCTCCTCATAGTCCCATGGAGGACCTAATGCAGGTTTGGTTAAGTATGGGTCCGTCTATGTCATCCTATAGACTACAACTGTGTTCCTACTGTGTGGAGGCACAGAGCCACGATTTGGACTTCTTACTTCATTCGTTTCTCTAGGTTGGTAGCTTTGATGGTCCTCAAAAGGAATGAGAATCATGTCTTGTCACACATGTTTCTCCCCATAGTCCCATGGGGTACCTAATGCATGTTTGGTTAAGTATGGGTCCGTCTATGTCATCTTATAGACTACAACTGTGTTCCTATAATGTGGAGGCACAGAGCGACGAGTCAGACTCCTTACTTCTTCCCTTTCTCTTGGTTGGTAGCTTTGATGTTGCTCAAAAGGAATGAGAATCATGTCACACATGTTTCTCCTCATAGTCCCATGGAGTACCTAATTCATGTTTGGTTAAGTATGGGTCCCGTCTATGTCATCCTATAGACTACAATTGTGTTCCTACAATGTGGAGACATAGAGCCACGATTTGGACTCCTTACTTCTTCTATTCCTCTAGATGGGTAGCTTTGATGTTAATCACAAGGAATGAGAATCATGGCACACATGTTTCTCCTCATAATCCCATGGAGGACCTAATGCAGGTTTGGTTAAGTATGGGTCCGTCTATGTCATCCTATAGACTACAACTGTGTTCCTACTGTGTGGAGGCACAGAGCCACGATTTGGACTCCTTACTTCATTCGTTTCTCTAGGTTGGTAGCTTTGATGGTCCTCAAAAGGAATGAGAATCATGTCATGTCAAACATGTTTATCCTCATAGTCCCATGGAGTACCTAATGCATGTTTTGTTAAGTATGGGTTCGTCTATGTCATCTTATAGACTACAACTGTGTTCCTATAATGTGGAGGCACAGAGCGACGAGTCAGACTCCTTACTTCTTCCCTTTCTCTTGGTTGGTAGCTTTGATGTTGCTCAAAAGGAATGAGCATCATGTCACACATGTTTCTCCTCATAGTCCCATGGAGTACCTAATTCATGTTTGGTTAAGTATGGGTCCCGTCTATGTCATCCTATAGACTACAACTGTGTTCCTACAATGTGGAGACATAGAGCCACGATTTGGACTCCTTACTTCTTCTATTCCTCTAGATGGGTAGCTTTGATGTTAATCACAAGGAATGAGAATCATGGCACACATGTTTCTCCTCATAATCCCATGGAGGACCTAATGCAGGTTTGGTTAAGTATGGGTCCGTCTATGTCATCCTATAGACTACAACTGTGTTCCTACTGTGTGGAGGCACAGAGCCACGATTTGGACTCCTTACTTCATTCGTTTCTCTAGGTTGGTAGCTTTGATGGTCCTCAAAAGGAATGAGAATCATGTCATGTCACACATGTTTATCCTCATAGTCCCATGGAGTACCTAATGCATGTTTGGTTAAGTATGGGTTCGTCTATGTCATCTTATAGACTACAACTATGTTCCTATAATGTGGAGGCACAGAGCCACGAGTCAGACTCCTTACTTCTTCGCATTCTCTTGGTTGGTAGCTTTGATGTTCCTCAAAAGGAATGAGAATCATGTCACACATGTCTCTCCTCATAGTCCCATGGAGGACCTAATGCATGTTTGGTTATGTATGGGTCCGTCTATGTCATCCCATAGACTACAACTGTGTTCCTACTGTGTGATGGCACAGAGCCACGATTAATACTCCTTACTTCTTCCTTTCCTCTTGGTTGGTAGCTTTGATGTTCCTCAAAAAGAATGAGAATCATGTCACAAATGTTTCTCCTCATAGTCCCATGGAGGACCTAATGCATGTTTGGTAAAGTATGGGTCCGTCTATTGTATCCTATAGACTACAACTGTGTTCCTACTATCTGGAGGCACAGGAGCCACGATTTGGACTCCTTACTTCTTTCGTTTCTCTATGTTGGTAGCTTTGATGTTCCTCAAAAGGAATGAGAATCATGTCACACATGTTTCTCCTCATAGTCCCATGGAGGACCTAATGCATGTTTGGTTAAGTATGGGTTCGTCTATGTCATCTTATAGACTACAATTGTGTTCCTACTGTGTGATGGCATAGAACCACGATTAAGACTCCTTACTTCTTTCGGTTCTCTAGGTTGGGAGCTTTGATGTTCCTCAAAAGGAATGAGAATCATGTCACACATGTTTCTCCTCATAGTCCCATGAAGGACCTAATGCATGTTTGGTTAAGTATGTGTCCGTCTATGTCATCCTATTTACTACAACTATGTTCCTACTGTGCGATGGCACAGAGCCACGATTAAGGCTCCTTACTTATTCCGTTTCTCTAGATGGGTAGGTTAGATGGTCCTCCCAAGGAGTGAGAATCATGTCACACATGTTTCTCCTCATAGTCCCATGGAGGACCTAATGCAGGTTTGGTAAAGTATGGGTCTGTCTATTGTATCCTATAGACTACAACTGTGTTCCTACTATCTGGAGGCACAGGAGCCACGATTTGGACTCCTTACTTCTTTCGTTTCTCTAGGTTGGTAGCTTTGATGTTCCTCAAAAGGAATGAGAATCATGTCACACATGTTTCTCCTCATAGTCCCATGGAGGACCTAATGCATGTTTGGTTAAGTATGGGTTCGTCTATGTCATCTTATAGACTACAATTGTGTTCCTACTGTGTGATGGCATAGAGCCACGATTAAGACTCCTTACTTCTTTCGGTTCTCTAGGTTGGGAGCTTTGATGTTCCTCAAAAGGAATGAGAATCATGTCACACATGTTTCTCCTCATAGTCCCATGAAGGACCTAATGCATGTTTGGTTAAGTATGTGTCCGTCTATGTCATCCTATTTACTACAACTATGTTCCTACTGTGCGATGGCACAGAGCCACGATTAAGGCTCCTTACTTATTCCGTTTCTCTAGATGGGTAGGTTAGATGGTCCTCCCAAGGAGTGAGAATCATGTCACACATGTTTCTCCTCACAGTCCCATGGAGGACCTAATGCAGGTTTGGTTAAGTATGGGTCCGTCTATGTCATCCTATAGACTACAACTGTGTTCCTACTGTGTGGAGGCACAGAGCCACGATTTGGACTCCTTACTTCATTCGTTTCTCTAGGTTGGTAGTTTTGATGGTCCTCAAATGGAATGAGAATCATGTCATGTCACACATGTTTCTCCTCATAGTCCCATGGAGTACCTAATGCATGTTTGGTTAAGTATGGGTCCGTCTATGTCATCTTATAGACTACAACTGTGTTCCTATAATGTGGAGGCATAGAGCCACGAGTCAGACTCCTTACTTCTTCGCATTCCCTTGGTTGGTAGCTTTGATGTTCCTCAAAAGGAATGAGAATCATGTCACACATGTCTCTCCTCATAGTCCCATGGAGGACCTAATGCATGTTTGGTTATGTATGGGTCCGTCTATGTCATCCTATAGACTACAACTGTGTTCCTACTGTGTGATGGCACAGAGCCACGATTAATACTCCTTACTTCTTCCTTTCCTCTTGGTTGGTAGCTTTGATGTTCCTCAAAAAGAATGAGAATCATGTCACAAATGTTTCTCCTCATAGTCCCATGGAGGACCTAATGCATGTTTGGTAAAGTACGGGTCCGTCTATTGTATCCTATAGACTACAACTGTGTTCCTACTATCTGGAGGCACAGGAGCCACGATTTGGACTCCTTACTTCTTTCGTTTCTCTAGGTTGGTAGCTTTGATGTTCCTCAAAAGGAATGAGAATCATGTCACACATGTTTCTCCTCATAGTCCCATGGAGGACCTAATGCATGTTTGGTTAAGTATGGGTTCGTCTATGTCATCTTATAGACTACAATTGTGTTCCTACTGTGTGATGGCATAGAGCCACGATTAAGACTCCTTACTTCTTTCGGTTCTCTAGGTTGGGAGCTTTGATGTTCCTCAAAAGGAATGAGAATCATGTCACACATGTTTCTCCTCATAGTCCCATGAAGGACCTAATGCATGTTTGGTTAAGTATGTGTCCGTCTATGTCATCCTATTTACTACAACTATGTTCCTACTGTGCGATGGCACAGAGCCACGATTAAGGCTCCTTACTTATTCCGTTTCTCTAGATGGGTAGGTTAGATGGTCCTCCCAAGGAGTGAGAATCATGTCACACATGTTTCTCCTCATAGTCCCATGGAGGACCTAATGCAGGTTTGGTTAAGTATGGGTCCGTCTATGTCATCCTATAGACTACAACTGTGTTCCTACTGTGTGGAGGCACAGAGCCACGATTTGGACTCCTTACTTCATTCGTTTCTCTAGGTTGGTAGCTTTGATGGTCCTCAAATGGAATGAGAATCATGTCATGTCACACATGTTTCTCCTCATAGTCCCATGGAGTACCTAATGCATGTTTGGTTAAGTATGGGTCCGTCTATGTCATCTTATAGACTACAACTGTGTTCCTATAATGTGGAGGCACAGAGCGACGAGTCAGACTCCTTACTTCTTCCCTTTCTCTTGGTTGGTAGCTTTGATGTTGCTCAAAAGGAATGAGAATCATGTCACACATGTTTCTCCTCATAGTCCCATGGAGGACCTAATGCATGTTTGGTTAAGTATGGATCCGTCTATGTCATCCTATAGACTACAACTGTGTTCCTACTGTGTGATGGCACAGAGCCCCGATTAAGACTCCTTACTTCTTCCTTTCCTCTTGGTTGGTAGCTTTGATGTTCCTCAAAAGGAATGAAAATCATGTCACACAAGTTTCTCCTCATAGTCCCATGAAGGACCTAATGCATGTTTTCTTAAGTATGGGTTCGTCTATGTCATCTTGTGGACTACAACTGTGTTCCGACTGTGTGATGGCACAGAGCCACGATTAAGACTCCTTACTTCTTCCGTTTCTCTAGATGGTAGGTTAGATGGTCCTCCCAAGGAGTGAGAATCATGTCACACATGTTTCTCCTCATAGTCCCATGGAGGACCTAATGCAGGTTTGGTTAAGTATGGGTCCGTCTATGTCATCCTATAGACTACAACTGTGTTCCTACTGTGTGGAGGCACAGAGCCACGATTTGGACTCCTTACTTCATTCGTTTCTCTAGGTTGATAGCTTTGATTGTCCTCAAAAGGAATGAGAATCATGTCTTGTCACACATGTTTCTCCTCATAGTCCCATGGGGTACCTAATGCATGTTTGGTTAAGTATGGGTCCGTCTATGTCATCTTATAGACTACAACTGTGTTCCTATAATGTGGAGGCACAGAGCGACGAGTCAGACTCCTTACTTCTTCCCTTTCTCTTGGTTGGTAGCTTTGATGTTGCTCAAAAGGAATGAGAATCATGTCACACATGTTTCTCCTCATAGTCCCATGGAGTACCTAATTCATGTTTGGTTAAGTATGGGTCCCGTCTATGTCATCCTATAGACTACAACTGTGTTCCTACAATGTGGAGACATAGAGCCACGATTTGGACTCCTTACTTCTTATATTCCTCTAGATGGGTAGCTTTGATGTTAATCACAAGGAATGAGAATCATGGCACACATGTTTCTCCTCATAATCCCATGGAGGACCTAATGCAGGTTTGGTTAAGTATGGGTCCGTCTATGTCATCCTATAGACTACAACTGTGTTCCTGCTGTGTGGAGGCACAGAGCCACGATTTGGACTCCTTACTTCATTCGTTTCTCTAGGTTGGTAGCTTTGATGGTCCTCAAATGGAATGAGAATCATGTCATGTCACATATGTTTCTCCTCATAGTCCCATGGAGTACCTAATGCATGTTTGGTTAAGTATGGGTCCGTCTATGTCATCTTATAGACTACAGCTGTGTTCCTATAATGTGGAGGCACAGAGCGACGAGTGAGACTCCTTACTTCTTCCCTTTCTCTTGGTTGGTAGCTTTGATGTTGCTCAAAAGGAATGAGAATCATGTCACACATGTTTCTTCTCATAGTCCCATGGAGGACCTAATGCATGTTTGGTTAAGTATGGATCCGTCTATGTCATCCTATAGACTACAACTGTGTACCTACTGTGTGATGGCACAGAGCCCCGATTAAGACTCCTTACTTCTTCCTTTCCTCTTGGTTGGTAGCTTTGATGTTCCTCAAAAGGAATGAGAATCATGTCACACAAGTTTCTCCTCATAGTCCCATGAAGGACCTAATGCATGTTTTCTTAAGTATGGGTTCGTCTATGTCATCTTGTAGACTACAACTGTGTTCCGACTGTGTGATGGCACAAAGCCACGATTAAGACTCCTTACTTCTTCCGTTTCTCTAAATGGGTAGGTTAGATGGTCCTCCCAAGGAGTGAGAATCATGTCACACATGTTTCTCCTCATAGTCCCATGGAGGACCTAATGCAGGTTTGGTTAAGTATGGGTCCGTCTATGTCATCCTATAGACTACAACTGTGTTCCTACTGTGTGGAAGCACAGAGCCACGATTTGGACTCCTTACTTCATTCGTTTCTCTAGGTTGGTAGCTTTGATGGTCCTCAAAAGGAATGAGAATCATGTCTTGTCACACATGTTTCTCCTCATAGTCCCATGGGGTACCTAATGCATGTTTGGTTAAGTATGGGTCCGTCTATGTCATCTTATAGACTACAACTGTGTTCCTATAATGTGGAGGCACAGAGCGACGAGTCAGGCTCCTTACTTCTTCCCTTTCTCTTGGTTGGTAGCTTTGATGTTGCTCAAAAGGAATGAGAATCATGTCACACATGTTTCTCCTCATAGTCCCATGGAGTACCTAATTCATGTTTGGTTAAGTATGGGTCCCGTCTATGTCATCCTATAGACTACAATTGTGTTCCTACAATGTGGAGACATAGAGCCACGATTTGGACTCCTTACTTCTTTCGTTTCTCTAGGTTGGTAGCTTTGATGTTCCTCAAAAGGAATGAGAATCATGTCACACATGTTTCTCCTCATAGTCCCATGGAGGACCTAATGCATGTTTGGTTAAGTATGGGTTCGTCTATGTCATCTTATAGACTACAATTGTGTTCCTACTGTGTGATGGCATAGAGCCACGATTAAGACTCCTTACTTCTTTCGGTTCTCTAGGTTGGGAGCTTTGATGTTCCTCAAAAGGAATGAGAATCATGTCACACATGTTTCTCCTCATAGTCCCATGAAGGACCTAATGCATGTTTGGTTAAGTATGTGTCCGTCTATGTCATCCTATTTACTACAACTATGTTCCTACTGTGCGATGGCACAGAGCCACGATTAAGGCTCCTTACTTATTCCGTTTCTCTAGATGGGTAGGTTAGATGGTCCTCCCAAGGAGTGAGAATCATGTCACACATGTTTCTCCTCATAGTCCCATGGAGGACCTAATGCAGGTTTGGTTAAGTATGGGTCCGTCTATGTCATCCTATAGACTACAACTGTGTTCCTACTGTGTGGAGGCACAGAGCCACGATTTGGACTCCTTACTTCATTCGTTTCTCTAGGTTGGTAGCTTTGATGGTCCTCAAATGGAATGAGAATCATGTCATGTCACACATGTTTCTCCTCATAGTCCCATGGAGTACCTAATGCATGTTTGGTTAAGTATGGGTCCGTCTATGTCATCTTATAGACTACAACTGTGTTCCTATAATGTGGAGGCACAGAGCGACGAGTCAGACTCCTTACTTCTTCCCTTTCTCTTGGTTGGTAGCTTTGATGTTGCTCAAAAGGAATGAGAATCATGTCACACATGTTTCTCCTCATAGTCCCATGGAGGACCTAATGCATGTTTGGTTAAGTATGGATCCGTCTATGTCATCCTATAGACTACAACTGTGTTCCTACTGTGTGATGGCACAGAGCCCCGATTAAGACTCCTTACTTCTTCCTTTCCTCTTGGTTGGTAGCTTTGATGTTCCTCAAAAGGAATGAAAATCATGTCACACAAGTTTCTCCTCATAGTCCCATGAAGGACCTAATGCATGTTTTCTTAAGTATGGGTTCGTCTATGTCATCTTGTGGACTACAACTGTGTTCCGACTGTGTGATGGCACAGAGCCACGATTAAGACTCCTTACTTCTTCCGTTTCTCTAGATGGTAGGTTAGATGGTCCTCCCAAGGAGTGAGAATCATGTCACACATGTTTCTCCTCATAGTCCCATGGAGGACCTAATGCAGGTTTGGTTAAGTATGGGTCCGTCTATGTCATCCTATAGACTACAACTGTGTTCCTACTGTGTGGAGGCACAGAGCCACGATTTGGACTCCTTACTTCATTCGTTTCTCTAGGTTGATAGCTTTGATTGTCCTCAAAAGGAATGAGAATCATGTCTTGTCACACATGTTTCTCCTCATAGTCCCATGGGGTACCTAATGCATGTTTGGTTAAGTATGGGTCCGTCTATGTCATCTTATAGACTACAACTGTGTTCCTATAATGTGGAGGCACAGAGCGACGAGTCAGACTCCTTACTTCTTCCCTTTCTCTTGGTTGGTAGCTTTGATGTTGCTCAAAAGGAATGAGAATCATGTCACACATGTTTCTCCTCATAGTCCCATGGAGTACCTAATTCATGTTTGGTTAAGTATGGGTCCCGTCTATGTCATCCTATAGACTACAACTGTGTTCCTACAATGTGGAGACATAGAGCCACGATTTGGACTCCTTACTTCTTATATTCCTCTAGATGGGTAGCTTTGATGTTAATCACAAGGAATGAGAATCATGGCACACATGTTTCTCCTCATAATCCCATGGAGGACCTAATGCAGGTTTGGTTAAGTATGGGTCCGTCTATGTCATCCTATAGACTACAACTGTGTTCCTGCTGTGTGGAGGCACAGAGCCACGATTTGGACTCCTTACTTCATTCGTTTCTCTAGGTTGGTAGCTTTGATGGTCCTCAAATGGAATGAGAATCATGTCATGTCACATATGTTTCTCCTCATAGTCCCATGGAGTACCTAATGCATGTTTGGTTAAGTATGGGTCCGTCTATGTCATCTTATAGACTACAGCTGTGTTCCTATAATGTGGAGGCACAGAGCGACGAGTGAGACTCCTTACTTCTTCCCTTTCTCTTGGTTGGTAGCTTTGATGTTGCTCAAAAGGAATGAGAATCATGTCACACATGTTTCTTCTCATAGTCCCATGGAGGACCTAATGCATGTTTGGTTAAGTATGGATCCGTCTATGTCATCCTATAGACTACAACTGTGTACCTACTGTGTGATGGCACAGAGCCCCGATTAAGACTCCTTACTTCTTCCTTTCCTCTTGGTTGGTAGCTTTGATGTTCCTCAAAAGGAATGAGAATCATGTCACACAAGTTTCTCCTCATAGTCCCATGAAGGACCTAATGCATGTTTTCTTAAGTATGGGTTCGTCTATGTCATCTTGTAGACTACAACTGTGTTCCGACTGTGTGATGGCACAAAGCCACGATTAAGACTCCTTACTTCTTCCGTTTCTCTAAATGGGTAGGTTAGATGGTCCTCCCAAGGAGTGAGAATCATGTCACACATGTTTCTCCTCATAGTCCCATGGAGGACCTAATGCAGGTTTGGTTAAGTATGGGTCCGTCTATGTCATCCTATAGACTACAACTGTGTTCCTACTGTGTGGAAGCACAGAGCCACGATTTGGACTCCTTACTTCATTCGTTTCTCTAGGTTGGTAGCTTTGATGGTCCTCAAAAGGAATGAGAATCATGTCTTGTCACACATGTTTCTCCTCATAGTCCCATGGGGTACCTAATGCATGTTTGGTTAAGTATGGGTCCGTCTATGTCATCTTATAGACTACAACTGTGTTCCTATAATGTGGAGGCACAGAGCGACGAGTCAGGCTCCTTACTTCTTCCCTTTCTCTTGGTTGGTAGCTTTGATGTTGCTCAAAAGGAATGAGAATCATGTCACACATGTTTCTCCTCATAGTCCCATGGAGTACCTAATTCATGTTTGGTTAAGTATGGGTCCCGTCTATGTCATCCTATAGACTACAATTGTGTTCCTACAATGTGGAGACATAGAGCCACGATTTGAACTCCTTACTTCTTCTATTCCTCTAGATGGGTAGCTTTGATGTTAATCACAAGGAATGATTATCATGGCACACATGTTTCTCCTCATAGTCCCATGGAGGACCTAATGCAGGTTTGGTTAAGTATGGGTCCATCTATTTCATCCTATAGACTACAACTGTGTTCAGATATTTTACATCAAAAAATCAGAATTTTGAACACTAAGAATATTACCAAATGGAACCAGAATCATTTTCTCATGGAGATGTACCGGAGTGGTCGGAGTCTTCGTCAATACTCAGAACGTGTACCGGAGTGGCCGGAGTCGTCTAAGCCGGAGTCTTTGTTGCGGGAGTCAATTTCCACGGAGGTAGCAACTCTTTCGCCAGGATCGAGCTTTTCAGGATTCGATAAGCAATATAGAGAAATATAACAACGAACAACGAAATAACAAAGAGAAGGGATTCTGAGAACCCTCACTTGTTGGATTCATTTTTCCAGGAGATGCCGATCTCAATAGAATTTTAGGAAAACCAAGAGTTATTGTTAGCTCTTCTAATCTCTAGGGTTTTTACAGTTTTATATTTACTAATATTTTATGTTTATATAAAATTTAATTAAAAGCAAAATCAAAGAAATGAGGAATATTAAATAATTTTGGCTAAACAAGTATAATAGGCCAATAGAAAAAGGCAGAGACACTTAAATTTCGGTGTAGGCATTCCGGTATCCTTCTGAGTCCGGATCGATTTTTTTAGGCTTTCAGATTTCGGGATGTAGGCTCATAAACTTCTTCTTGGGTATTTTTTAGAATTCAGATCGGATATGGTTGAGATAGTATCGGGTTTTGATTTTTAGCTGAAAACCCAAAACTATTCAGGTTGCGGATTTGTTCAGATATTTTACGTAAAAAAATCAAAACTTTGAACACTAAGAATATTACCAAATGGAACCAGAATCATATTTTCCTGGAGATGTACTGGAGTGCCCGGAGTCGTCGTCAATACTCAGAATGTGTACCAGAGTGGCCAGAGTCGTCTTCGTCAGAGTCTTTGTCACCGTAGTCAATTTCAACGGAGGCAGCAACTCTTTTGTCGGGATCTCAGGGTTCGATAAGCAATAAAGAGAAATATAACAACGAGCAATGAAATAACAAACATAAGGGAATTCTGATAACTCTCACTTGTTCAATTCATTTTTCCAAGAGATGGCGATCTCAAGAGAATTTTAGGAAAACCAAGAGTTATTGTTAGAGCTTCTAATCTCTACAGTTTTTTCAGTTTTATATTTACTAATTTTTTCTGTTTTCATAAAATTTAATTAAAAACAATATCAATGAAAGGAGAAATATTAAGCAATTTGGGCTAAACAATTAAACTAAACAAGTATAATGGGCCAATGGAAAAAGACTGAGACTGTCAAATTTAGGTACAGGCGTTCCGGTATCCGCCCGCGTTGGATCGATTTTTTGGGGCATTCTGATTTTGGAATGTAGGCTCATAGAATTCGTCTTGGGGTATTTTTAGAATCCAGATCGGATATTGTTCAGATTGTTCAGATAGTGTCGGGTTTGGATCGGGTTTGAATTTTTAGTTGAAAATCCAAAACTATTCATGTTGCAGATTTGTTCAGATATTTTACATCAAAAAATCAGAACTTTGAACAGAATCATATTCTCATGGAGATGTACCGGAGTGGTCGGAGTCTTCGTCAATACTCAGAACGTGTACCGATATGGCCGGAGTCGTCTAAGCCGGAGTCTTTGTCGCGGGAGTCAATTTCCACGGAGGTAGCAACTCTTTCGCCAGGATCGAGATTTTCAGGATTCGATAAGCAATATAGAGAAATATAACAACGAACAACGAAATAACAAAGAGAATGGATTCTGAGAACCCTCACTTGTTGGATTCATTTTTCCAGGAGATGCAGATCTCAATAGAATTTTAGGAAAACCAAGAGTTATTGTTAGCTCTTCTAATCTCTAGGGTTTTTACAGTTTATATTTACTAATATTTTATGTTTATATAAAATTTAATTAAAAGCAAAATCAAGGACATGAGAAATATTAAACAATTTTGGCTAAACAAGTAAAATAGGCAAATAGAAAAAGGCAGAGACACTTAAATTTCGGTGTAGGCGTTCCGGTATCCTTCTGCGTCCGGATCGATTTTTTTGGGCTTTCAGATTTCGGGATGTAGGCTCATAAAATTCTTCTTGGGTATTTTTAAGAATTCAGATCGGATATGGTTGAGATAGTATTGGGTTTTGATTTTTAGCTGAAAACCCAAAACTATTCAGGTTGCAGATTTGTTCAGATATTTTACGTAAAAAATCAAAACTTTGAACACTAAGAATATTACCAAATGGAACCTGAATCAGATTCTCCTGGAGATGTATCGGAGTGGCCGGAGTCGTCGTCAATAATCAGAACGTGTACCAGAGTGGCCAGAGTGGCCAGAGTCGTCTTCGCCAGAGTCTTTGTCACCGGAGTCAATTTCCACGGAGGCAGCAACTCTTTTGTAGGGATCTCAGGGTTCGATAAGCAATAAAGAGAAATATAACAACGAGCAATGAAATAACAAACATAAGGGAATTCTGATAACTCTCAATAAAAGGAGAAATATTAAGCAATTTGGGCTCAACAATTGGACTAAACAAGTATAATGGGCCAATGGAAAAAGACAGAGACTATCAAATTTAGGTACAGGCTTTCCGGTATCCGTCCGCGTTGGATCGATTTTTTGGGGCATTCTGATTTTGGAATGTAGGCTCATAGAATTCGTCTTGGGGTATTTTTAGAATCCAGATCGGATATTGTTCAGATAGTGTCGGGTTTGGATCGGGTTTGAATTTTTAGTTGAAAATCCAAAACTATTCATGTTGTGGATTTGTTCAGATATTTTACATAAAAAAATCAGAACTTTGAACACTAAGAATATTACCAAATGGAACCAGAATCATATTCTCATGGAGATGTACCGGAGTGGTCGGAGTCTTCGTCAATACTCAGAACGTGTACCGGAGTGACCAGAGTCGTCTAAGCCGGAGTCTTTGTCGCGGGAGTCAATTTCCACGGAGGTAGCAACTCTTTCGCCAGGATAGAGATTTTCAGGATTCGATAAGCAATATAGAGAAATATAACAATGAACAACGAAATAACAAAGAGAAGGGATTCTGAGAACCCTCACTTGTTGGATTCATTTTTCCAGGAGATGCCGATCTCAATAGAATTTTAGGAAAACCAAGAGTTATTGTTAGCTTTTCTAATCTCTAGGGTTTTTACAGTTTATATTTACTAATATTTTATGTTTATATAAAATTTAATTAAAAGCAAAATCAAGGAAATGAGAATTATTAAACAATTTTGGCTAAACAAGTATAATAGGCCAATAGAAAAAGGCAGAGACACTTAAATTTCGGTGTAGGCGTTCCGGTATCCTTCTGCGTCCGGATCGATTTTTTTGGGCTTTCAGATTTCGGGATGTAAGCTCATAAAATTCTTCTTGGGTATTTTTTAGAATTCAGATCGGATATGGTTGAGATAGTATCGGGTTTTGATTTTTAGCTGAAAACCCAAAACTATTCAGGTTGCAGATTTGTTCAGATATTTTACGTAAAAAAAAATCAAAACATTGAACACTAAGAATATTACCAAATGGAACCAGAATCAGATTCTCCTGGAGATGTACCGGAGTGGCCGGAGTCGTCGTCAATACTCAGAACGTGTACCAGAGTGGCCAGAGTCGTCTTCGCCAAAGTCTTTGTCACCGTAGTCAATTTCCACGGAGGCAGCAGCTCTTTTGTCGGGATCTCAGGGTTCGATAAGCAATAAAGAGAAATATAACAACGAGCAATGAAATAACAAACATAAGGGAATTCTGATAACTCTCACTTGTTCAATTCATTTTTCCAAGAGATGGCGATCTCAAGTGAATTTTAGGAAAACCAAGAGTTATTGTTAGTGCTTCTAATCTCTACAGTTTTTTCAGTTTTATATTCACTAATTTTTTCTGTTTTTATAAAATTTAATTAAAAACAATATCAATAAAAGGAGAAATATTAAGCAATTTGGGCTAAACAATTGGACTAAACAAGTATAATGGGCCAATGGAAAAAGACAGAGACTATCAAATTTAGGTATAGGCGTTCCGGTATCCGTCTGCGTTGGATCGATTTTTTGGGGCATTCTGATTTTGGAATGTAGCTCATAGAATTCGTCTTGGGGTATTTTTAGAATCCAGATTGGATATTGTTCAGATAGTGTCGGGTGTGGATCGGGTTTGAATTTTTAGTTGAAAATCCAAAATTATTCATGTTGCGGATTTGTTCAGATATTTTACATCAAAAAATCAGAACTTTGAACACTAAGAATATTACCAAATGGAACCAGCAGGATTCGATAAGCAATATAGAGAAATATAACAACGAACAACGAAATAACAAAGAGAAGGGATTCTGAGAACCCTCACATGTTGGATTCATTTTTCCAGGAGATGCCGATCTCAATAGAATTTTAGGAAAACCAAGAGTTATTGTTAGCTCTTCTAATCTCTAGGGTTTTTAAAGTTTATATTTACTAATATTTTACGTTTATATAAAATTTAATTAAAAGCAAAATCAAGGAAATGAGAAATATTAAACAATTTTGGCTAAACAAGTATAATAGGCCAATAGAAAAAGGCAGAGACACTTAAATTTCAGTGTAGGCGTTCCGGTATCCTTCTGCGTCCGGATCGATTTTTTTGGGCTTTCAGATTTCGGGATGTAGGCTCATAAAATTCTTCTTGGGTATTTTTTAGAATTCAGATCAGATATGGTTGAGATAGTATTGGGTTTTGATTTTTAGCTGAAAACCCAAAACTATTCAGGTTGCAGATTTGTTCAGATATTTTACGTAAAAAAATCAAACCTTTGAACACTAAGAATATTACCAAATGGAACCTGAATCAGATTCTCCTGTACCGGAGTGGCCGGAGTCGTCGTCAATACTCAGAACGTGTACCAGAGTGGCCAGAGTCGTCTTCGCCAGAGTCTTTGTCACCGTAGTCAATTTCCACGGAGGCAGCAGCTCTTTTGTCGGGATCTCAGGGTTCGATAAGCAATAAAGAGAAATAAAACAACGAGCAATGAAATAACAAACATAAGGGAATTCTGATAACTCTCAATTGTTCAATTCATTTTTCCAAGAGATGGCGATCTTAAGAGAATTTTAGGAAAACCAAGAGTAAGAGCTTCTAATCTCTACGTTTTTTTCAGTTTTATATTTACTAATTTTTTCTGTTTTTATAAAATTTAATTAAAAACAATATCAATGAAAGGAGAAATATTAAGCAATTTGAGCTAAACAATTGGACTAAACAAGTATAATGGGCCAATGGAAAAATACAGAGACTATCAAATTTAGGTATAGGCGTTCCGGTATCCGTCTGCGTTGGATCAATTTTTTGGGGCATTCTGATTTTGGAATGTAGCTCATAGAATTCGTCTTGGGGTATTTTTAGAATCCATATCGGATATTGTTCAGATAGTGTCGGGTGTGGATCGGGTATGAATTTTTAGTTGAAAATCCAAAATTATTCATGTTGCGGATTTGTTCAGATATTTTACATCAAAAAATCAGAACTTTGAACACTAAGAATATTACCAAATGGAACCAGCAGGATTCGATAAGAAATATAGAGAAATATAACAATGAACAACGAAATAACAAAGAGAAGGGATTCTGAGAACCCTCACATGTTGGATTCATTTTTCCAGGAGATGCCGATCTCAATAGAATTTTAGGAAAACCAAGAGTTATTGTTAGCTCTTCTAATCTCTAGGGTTTTTACAGTTTATATTTACTAATATTTTATATTTATATAAAATTTAATTAAAAGCAAAATCAAGGAAATGAGAAATATTAAACAATTTTGGCTAAACAAGTATAATAGGCCAATAGAAAAAGGCAGAGACACTTAAATTTCGGTGTAGGCATTCCGGTATCCTTCTGCGTCCGGATCGATTTTTTTGGGCTTTCAGATTTCGGGATGTAAGCTCATAAAATTCTTCTTGGGTATTTTTTAGAATTCAGATCGGATATGGTTGAGATAGTATTGGGTTTTGATTTTTAGTTGAAAACCCAAAACTATTCAGGTTGCAGATTTGTTCAGATATTTTACGTAAAAAAATCAAAACTTTGAACACTAAGAATATTACCAAATGGAACCTGAATCAGATTCTCCTGGAGATGTACCGGAGTCAATTTCCACGGAGGCAGCAACTCTTTTGTCGGGATCTCAGGGTTCGATAAGCAATAAAGAGAAATATAACAACGAGCAATGAAATAACAAACATAAGGGAATTCTGATAACTCTCACTTGTTCAATTCATTTTTCCAAGAGATGGCGATCTCAAGAGAATTTTAGGAAAACCAAGAGTTATTGTTAGAGCTTATAATCTCTACAGTTTTTTCAGTTTTATATTTACTAATTTTTTCTGTTTTTATAAAATTTAATTAAAAAACAATATCAATAAAAGGAGAAATATTAAGCAATTTGGGCTAAACAATTGGACTAAACAAGTATAATGGGCCAATGGAAAAAGACAGAGACTATCAAATTTAGGTACAGGCGTTCCGGTATCCGTCCGCGTTGGATCGATTGTTTGGGGCATTCTGATTTTGGAATGTAGGCTCATAGAATTCGTCTTGGGGTATTTTTAGAATCCAGATCGGATATTGTTCAGATAGTGTCGGGTTTGGATCGGGTTTGAATTTTTAGTTGAAAATCCAAAACTATTCATGTTGCGGATTTGTTCAGATATTTTACATAAAAAAATCAGAACTTTGAACACTAAGAATACTACCAAATGGAACCAGAATCATATTCTCATGGAGATGTACCGGAGTGGTCGGAGTCTTCGTCAATACTCAGAACGTGTACCGGAGTGACCGGAGTCGTCTAAGCCGGAGTCTTTGTCGCGGGAGTCAATTTCCACGGAGGTAGCAACTCTTTCGCCAGGATCGAGATTTTCAGGATTCGATAAGCAATATAGAGAAATATAACAACGAACAACGAAATAACAAAGAGAAGGGATTCTGAGAACCCTCACTTGTTGGATTCATTTTTCCAGGAGATGCCGATCTCAATAGAATTTTAGGAAAACCAAGAGTTATTGTTAGCTCTTCTAATCTCTAGGGTTTTTACAGTTTATATTTACTAATATTTTACGTTTATATAAAATTTAATTAAAAGCAAAATCAAGGAAATGAGAAATATTAAACAATTTTGGCTAAACAAGTATAATAGGCCAATAGAAAAAGGCAGAGACACTTAAATTTCGGTGGAGGCGTTCTGGTATCCTTCTGCGTCCGGATCGATTTTTTTGGGCTTTCAGATTTCGGGATGTAGGCTCATAAAATTCTTCTTGGGTATTTTTTAGAATTCAGATCGGATATGGTTGAGATAGTATTGGGTTTTGATTTTTAGTTGAAAACCCAAAACTATTCAGATTGCAGATTTGTTCAGATATTTTACGTAAAAAAATCAAAACTTTGAACACTAAGAATATTACCAAATGGAACCTGAATCATATTCTCCTGGAGATGTACCGGAGTGGCCGGAGTCGTCGTCAATACTCAGAACGTGTACCAGAGTGGCCAGAGTCGTCTTCGCCAGAGTCTTTGTCACCGGAGTCAATTTCCACGGAGGCAGCAACTCTTTTGTCGGGATCTCAGGGTTCGATAAGCAATAAAGAGAAATATAACAACGAGCAATGAAATAACAAACATAAGGGAATTCTGATAACTCTCACTTGTTCAATTCATTTTTCCAAGAGATGGCGATCTCAAGAGAATTTTAGGAAAACCAAGAGTTATTGTTAGAGCTTATAATCTCTACAGTTTTTTCAGTTTTATATTTACTAATTTTTTCTGTTTTTATAAAATTTAATTAAAAAACAATATCAATAAAAGGAGAAATATTAAGCAATTTGGGCTAAACAATTGGACTAAACAAGTATAATGGGCCAATGGAAAAAGACAGAGACTATCAAATTTAGGTACAGGCGTTCCGGTATCCGTCCGCGTTGGATCGATTGTTTGGGGCATTCTGATTTTGGAATGTAGGCTCATAGAATTCGTCTTGGGGTATTTTTAGAATCCAGATCGGATATTGTTCAGATAGTGTCGGGTTTGGATCGGGTTTGAATTTTTAGTTGAAAATCCAAAACTATTCATGTTGCGGATTTGTTCAGATATTTTACATAAAAAAATCAGAACTTTGAACACTAAGAATACTACCAAATGGAACCAGAATCATATTCTCATGGAGATGTACCGGAGTGGTCGGAGTCTTCGTCAATACTCAGAACGTGTACCGGAGTGACCGGAGTCGTCTAAGCCGGAGTCTTTGTCGCGGGAGTCAATTTCCACGGAGGTAGCAACTCTTTCGCCAGGATCGAGATTTTCAGGATTCGATAAGCAATATAGAGAAATATAACAACGAACAACGAAATAACAAAGAGAAGGGATTCTGAGAACCCTCACTTGTTGGATTCATTTTTCCAGGAGATGCCGATCTCAATAGAATTTTAGGAAAACCAAGAGTTATTGTTAGCTCTTCTAATCTCTAGGGTTTTTACAGTTTATATTTACTAATATTTTACGTTTATATAAAATTTAATTAAAAGCAAAATCAAGGAAATGAGAAATATTAAACAATTTTGGCTAAACAAGTATAATAGGCCAATAGAAAAAGGCAGAGACACTTAAATTTCGGTGGAGGCGTTCTGGTATCCTTCTGCGTCCGGATCGATTTTTTTGGGCTTTCAGATTTCTGGATGTAGGCTCATAAAATTCTTCTTGGGTATTTTTTAGAATTCAGATCGGATATGGTTGAGATAGTATTGGGTTTTGATTTTTAGTTGAAAACCCAAAACTATTCAGATTGCAGATTTGTTCAGATATTTTACGTAAAAAAATCAAAACTTTGAACACTAAGAATATTACCAAATGGAACCTGAATCATATTCTCCTGGAGATGTACCGGAGTGGCCGGAGTCGTTGTCAATACTCAGAACGTGTACCAGAGTGGCCAGAGTCGTCTTCGCCAGAGTCTTTGTCACCGTAGTCAATTTCCACGGAGGCAGCAACTCTTTTGTCGGGATCTCAGGGTTCGATAAGCAATAAAGAGAAATATAACAACGAGCAATGAAATAACAAACATAAGGGAATTCTGATAACTCTCACTTGTTCAATTCATTTTTCCAAGAGATGGCGATCTCAAGAGAATTTTAGGAAAACCAAGAGTTATTGTTAGAGCTTATAATCTCTACAGTTTTTTCAGTTTTATATTTACTAATTTTTTCTGTTTTTATAAAATTTAATTAAAAAACAATATCAATAAAAGGAGAAATATTAAGCAATTTGGGCTAAACAATTGGACTAAACAAGTATAATGGGCCAATGGAAAAAGACAGAGACTATCAAATTTAGGTACAGGCGTTCCGGTATCCGTCCGCGTTGGATCGATTGTTTGGGGCATTCTGATTTTGGAATGTAGGCTCATAGAATTCGTCTTGGGGTATTTTTAGAATCCAGATCGGATATTGTTCAGATAGTGTCGGGTTTGGATCGGGTTTGAATTTTTACTTGAAAATCCAAAACTATTCATGTTGCGGATTTGTTCAGATATTTTACATAAAAAAATCAGAACTTTGAACACTAAGAATACTACCAAATGGAACCAGAATCATATTCTCATGGAGATGTACCGGAGTGGTCGGAGTTTTCGTCAATACTCAGAACGTGTACCGGAGTGACCGGAGTCGTCTAAGCCGGAGTCTTTGTCGCGGGAGTCAATTTCCACGGAGGTAGCAACTCTTTCGCCAGGATCGAGATTTTCAGGATTCGATAAGCAATATAGAGAAATATAACAACGAACAACGAAATAACAAAGAGAAGGGATTCTGAGAACCCTCACTTGTTGGATTTATTTTTCCAGGAGATGCCGATCTCAATAGAATTTTAGGAAAACCAAGAGTTATTGTTAGCTCTTCTAATCTCTAGGGTTTTTACAGTTTTATATTTACTAATATTTTATGTTTATATAAAATTTAATTAAAAGCAAAATCATGGAAATGAGAAATATTAAACAATTTTGGCTAAACAAGTAAAATAGGCCAATAGAAAAAGGCAGAGACACTTAAATTTCGGTGTAGGCGTTCCGGTATCCTTCTGCGTCCGGATCGATTTTTTTGGGCTTTCAGATTTCGGGATGTAGGCTCATAAAATTCTTCTTGGGTATTTTTTAGAATTCAGATCGGATATGGTTGAGATAGTATTGGGTTTTGATTTTTAGCTGAAAACCCAAAACTATTCAGGTTGCAGATTTGTTCAGATATTTTACATAAAAAAATCAAAACTTTGAACACTAAGAATATTACCAAATAGAACCTGAATCAGATTCTCCTGGAGATGTACCGGAGTGGCCGAAGTCGTCGTCAATACTCAGAACGTGTACCAGAGTGGCCAGAATCGTCTTCGCCAGAGTCTTTGTCACCGGAGTCAAGTTCCACGGAGGCAGCAACTCTTTTGTCGGGATCTCAGGGTTCGATAAGCAATAAAGAGAAATATAACAACGAGCAATGAAATAACAAACATAAGGGAATTCTGATAACTCTCACTTGTTCAATTCATTTTTCCAAGAAATGGCGATCTCAAGAGAATTTTAGGAACACCAAGAGTTATTGTTAGAGCTTCTAATCTCTACAGTTTTTTCAGTTTTATTTTTACTAATTTTTTCTGTTTTTATAAAATTTAATTAAAAAACAATATCAATAAAAGGAGAAATATTAAGCAATTTGGGCTAAACAATTGGACTAAACAAGTATAATGGGCCAATGGAAAAAGACAGAGACTATCAAATTTAGGTACAGGCGTTCCGGTATCCGTCCGCGTTGGATCGATTGTTTGGGGCATTCTGATTTTGGAATGTAGGCTCATAGAATTCGTCTTGGGGTATTTTTAGAATCCAGATCGGATATTGTTCAGATAGTGTCGGGTTTGGATCGGGTTTGAATTTTTAGTTGAAAATCCAAAACTATTCATGTTGCGGATTTGTTCAGATATTTTACATAAAAAAATTAGAACTTTGAACACTAAGAATACTACCAAATGGAACCAGAATCATATTCTCATGGAGATGTACCGGAGTGGTCGGAGTCTTCGTCAATACTCAGAACGTGTACCGGAGTGACCGGAGTCGTCTAAGCCGGAGTCGGATATGGGTATTTTTTAGAATTCAGATCGGATATGGTTGAGATAGTATCGGGTTTTGATTTTTATCTGAAAACCCAAAACTATTCAGGTTGCAGATTTGTTCAGATATTTTACGTAAAAAAATCAAAACTTTGAACACTAAGAATATTACCAAATGGAACCAGAATCATATTCTCCTGGAGATGTACCGGAGTGGCCGGAGTCGTCATCAATACTCAGAATGTGTACGAGAGTGGCCAGAGTCGTCTTCGCCAGAGTCTTTGTCACCGGAGTCAATTTCCACGGAGGCAGCAACTCTTTTGTCGGGATCTCAGGGTTCGATAAGCAATAAAGAGAAATATAACAACGAGCAATGAAATAACAAACATAAGGGAATTCTGATAACTCTCACTTGTTCAATTCATTTTTCCAAGAGATGGCGATCTCAAGAGAATTTTAGGAAAACCAAGAGTTACTCTTAGAGCTTCTAATCTCTACAGTTGTTACAGTTTTATATTTACTAATTTTTTCTGTTTTATTAAAATTTAATTAAAAACAATATCAATGAAAGGAGAAATATTAAGCAATTTGGGCTAAACAATTGGACTAAACAAGTATAATGGGCCAATGGAAAAAGACAGAGACTATCAAATGTAGCTATAGGCGTTCCGGTATCCGTCCGCGTTGGATCGATTTTTTGGGGCATTCTGATTTTGGAATGTAGGCTCATAGAATTCGTCTTGGGGTCTTTTTAGAATCCAGATCGGATATTGTTCAGATAGTGTCGGGTTTGGATCGGGTTTGAATTTTTAGTTGAAAATCCAAAACTATTCATGTTGCGGATTTGTTCAGATATTTTACATCAAAAAATCAAAACTTTGAACACTAAGAATATTACCAAATGGAACCAGAATCATATTCTCCTGGAGATGTACCGGAGTGGCCGGAGTCGTCGTCAATACTCAGAATGTGTACTAGAGTGGCCAGAGTCGTCTTCGCCAGAGTCTTTGTCACCGGAGTCAATTTCCACGGAGGCAGCAACTCTTTTGTCGGGATCTCAGGGTTCGATAAGCAATAAAGAGAAATATAACAACGAGCAATGAAATAACAAACATAAGGGAATTCTGATAACTCTCACTTGTTCAATTCATTTTTCCAAGAGATGGCGATCTCAAGAGAATTTTAGGAAAACCAAGAGTTACTCTTAGAGCTTCTAATCTCTACAGTTGTTACCGTTTTATATTTACTAATTTTTTATGTTTTTATAAAATTTAATGAAAAACAATATCAATGAAAGGAGAAATATTAAGCAATTTGGGCTAAACAATTGAACTAAACAAGTATAATGGGCCAATGGAAAAAGACAGAGACTATCAAATTTAGGTATAGGCGTTCCGGTATCCGTCCGCGTTGGATCGATTTTTTGGGGCATTCTGATTTTGGAATGTTGGCACATAGAATTCGTCTTGGGTTATTTTTAGAATCCAGATCGGATATTGTTCAGATAGTGTCGGGTTTGGATCGGGTTTGAATTTTTAGTTGAAAATCCAAAACTATTCATGTTGCAGATTTGTTCAGATATTTTACATCAAAAAATCAGAACTTTGAACACTAAGAATATTACCAAATGGAACCAGAATCATATTCTCATGGAGATGTACCGGAGTGGTCGGAGTCTTCGTCAATACTCAGAACGTGTACCGGAGTGGCAGGAGTCGTCCAAGCCGGAGTCTTTGTCGCGGGAGTCAATTTCCACGGAGGTAGCAACTCTTTCGCCAGGATCGAGATTTTCAGGATTCGATAAGCAATATAGAGAAATATAACAACGAACAACGAAATAACAAAGAGAAGGGATTCTGAGAACCCTCATTTGTTCGATTCATTTTTCCAGGAGATGCCGATCTCAATAGAATTTTAGGAAAACCAAGAGTTATTGTTCGCTTTTCTAATCTCTAGGGTTTTTACAATTTTATATTTACTAATATTTTATGTTTATATAAAATTTAATTAAAAGTAAAATCAAGGAAATGAGAAATATTAAACAATTTTGGCTAAACAAGTATAATAGGCCAATAGAAAAAGGCAGAGACACTTAAATTTCGGTGTAGGCGTTCCGTTATCCTTCTGCGTCCGGATCGATTTTTTTGGGCTTTCAGATTTCGGGATGTAGGCTCATAAAATTCTTCTTGGGTATTTTTTAGAATTCAGATCGGATATGGTTGAGATAGTATCGGGTTTTGATTTTTATCTGAAAACCCAAAACTATTCAGGTTGCAGATTTGTTCAGATATTTTACGTAAAAAAATCAAAACTTTGAACACTAAGAATATTACCAAATGGAACCAGAATCATATTCTCCTGGAGATGTACCGGAGTGGCCGGAGTCGTCATCAATACTCAGAATGTGTACGAGAGTGGCCAGAGTCGTCTTCGCCAGAGTCTTTGTCACCGGAGTCAATTTCCACGGAGGCAACAACTCTTTTGTCGGGATCTCAGGGTTCGATAAGCAATAAAGAGAAATATAACAACGAGCAATGAAATAACAAACATAAGGGAATTCTGATAACTCTCACTTGTTCAATTCATTTTTCCAAGAGATGGCGATCTCAAGAGAATTTTAGGAAAACCAAGAGTTACTCTTAGAGCTTCTAATCTCTACAGTTGTTACAGTTTTATATTTACTAATTTTTATAGTTTTTATAAAATTTAATTAAAAACAATATCAATGAAAGGAGAAATATTAAGCAATTTGGGCTAAACAATTGGACTAAACAAGTATAATGGGCCAATGGAAAAAGACAGAGACTATCAAATTTAGGCATAGGCGTTCCGGTATCCGTCCGCGTTGGATCGATTTTTTGGGGCATTCTGATTTTGGAATGCAGGCTCATAGAATTCGTCTTGGGGTATTTTTAGAATCCAGATCGGGATATTGTTCAGATAGTGTCGGGTTTGGATCGGGTTTGAATTTTTTGTTGAAAATCCAAAACTATTCATGTTGCGGATTTGTTCAGATATTTTACATCAAAAAAATCAGAACTTTGAACACTAAGAATATTACCAAATGGAATCAGAATCATATTCTCATGGAGATGTACCGGAGTGGTCGGGGTCTTCGTCAATACTCAGAACGTGTACCGGAGTGGCCGGAGTCGTCTAAGCCGGAGTCTTTGTCTGGGGAGTCAATTTCCACGGAGGTAGCAACTTTTTCGCCAGGATCGAGATTTTCAGGATTCGATAAGCAATATAGAGAAATATAACAACGAACAACGAAATAACAAAGAGAAGGGATTCTGAGAACCCTCACTTGTTCGATTTATTTTTCCAGGAGATGCCGATGTCAATAGAATTTTAGGAAAACCAAGAGTTATTGTTCGCTCTTCTAATCTCTAGGGTTTTTACAGTTTTATATTTACTAATATTTTATGTTTATATAAAATTTAATTAAAAGTAAAATCAAGGAAATGAGAAATATTAAACAATTTTGGCTAAACAAGTATAATAGGCCAATAGAAAAAGGCAGA
Organism: Erythrophleum ivorense; assembly: GCA_026724425.1. Lineage (NCBI taxonomy): Eukaryota > Viridiplantae > Streptophyta > Magnoliopsida > Fabales > Fabaceae > Erythrophleum > Erythrophleum ivorense. Next base: position 1,934,796 of record JAIUCV010000068.1, read on the forward strand.
GACACTTAAATTTCGGTGTAGGCGTTCCGGTATCCTTCTGCGTCCGGATCGATTTTTTTGGGCTTTCAGATTTCGGGATGTAGGCTCATAAAATTCTTCTTGGGTATTTTTTAGAATTCAGATCGGATATGGTTGAGATAGTATCGGGTTTTGATTTTTAGCTGAAAACCTAAAACTATTCAGGTTGCAGATTTGTTCAGATATTTTACGTAAAAAATCAAAACTTTGAACACTAAGAATATTACCAAATGGAACCAGAATCATATTCTCCTGGAGATGTACCGGAGTGGCCGGAGTCGTCGTCAATACTCAGAATGTGTACCAGAGTGGCCAGAGTCGTCTTCGCTAGAGTCTTTGTCACCGGAGTTAATTTCCACAGAGGCACCAACTCTTTTGTCCAGATCTCAGGGTTTGATAAGCAATAAAGAGAAATATAACAACGTGCAATGAAATAACAAACATAAGGGAATTCTGATAACTCTCACTTGTTCAATTCATTTTTCCAAGAGATGGCGATCTCAAGAGAATTTTAGGAAAACCAAGAGTTACTCTTAGAGCTTCTAATCTCTACAGTTGTTACAGTTTTATATTTACTAATTTTTTCTGTTTTTATAAAATTTAATTAAAAACAATATCAATGAAAGGAGAAATATTAAGCAATTTGGGCTAAACAATTGGACTAAACAAGTATAATGGGCCAATGGAAAAAGACAGAAACTATCAAATTTAGGCATAGGCGTTCCGGTATCCGTCCGCGTTGGATCGATTTTTTGGGGCATTCTGATTTTGGAATGTTGGCTCATAGAATTCGTCTTGGGGTATTTTTAGAATCCAGATCGGATATTGTTCAGATAGTGTCGGGTTTGGTTCGGATTTGAATTTTTAGTTGAAAATCCAAAACTATTCATGTTGCGGATTTGTTCAGATATTTTACATCAAAAAATCAGAACTTTGAACACTAAGAATATTACCAAATGGAACCAGAATCATATTCTCATGGAGATGTACCAGAGTGGTCGGAGTCTTCGTCAATACTCAGAACGTGTACCGGAGTGGCCGGAGTCGTCTAAGCCGGAGTCTTTGTCGCGGGAGTCAATTTCCACGGAGGTAGCAACTCTTTCGCCAGGATCGAGATTTTCAGGATTCGATAAGCAATATAGAGAAATATAACAACGAACAACGAAATAACAAAGAGAAGGGATTCTGAGAACCCTCACTTGTTCGATTCATTTTTCCAGGAGATGCCGATCTCAATAGAATTTTAGGAAAACCAAGAGTTATTGTTCGCTCTTCTAATCTCTAGGGTTTTTACAGTTTTATATTTACTAATATTTTATGTTTATATAAAATTTAATTAAAAGTAAAATCAAGGAAATGAAAAAATATTAAACAATTTTGGCTAAACAAATATAATAGACCAATAGAAAAAGGCAAAGACACTTAAATTTCGGTGTAGGCGTTCCGGTATCCTTCTGCGTCCGAATCGATTTTTTTTGGCTTTCAGATTTCGAGATGTAGGCTCATAAAATTCTTCTTGGGTATTTTTTAGAATTCAGATCGGATATGGTTGAGATAGTATCGGGTTTTGATTTTTAGCTGAAAACCCAAAACTATTCAGGTTGCAGATTTGTTCAGATATTTTACGTAAAAAATCAAAACTTTCAACACTAAGAATATTACCAAATGGAACCAGAATCATATTCTCATGGAGATGTACCGGAGTGGTCGGAGTCTTCGTCAATACTCAGAACGTGTACCGGAGTGGCCGGAGTCGTCTAAGCTGGAGTCCTTGTCACCGGAGTCAATTTCCACGGAGGCAGCAACTCTTTTGTCCGGATCTCAGGGTTCGATAACCAATAAAGAGAAATATAACAACGAGCAATGAAATAACAAACATAAGGGAATTCTGATAACTCTCACTTGTTCAATTCATTTTTCCAAGAGATGGCGATCTCAAGAAAATTTTAGGAAAACCAAGAGTTACTCTTAGAGCTTCTAATCTCTACAGTTGTTACAGTTTTATATTTACTAATTTTTTCTATTTTTATAAAATTTAATTAAAAACAATATCAATGAAAGGAGAAATATTAAGCAATTTGGGCTAAACAATTGGACTAAAGAAGTATAATGGGCCAATGGAAAAAGACAGAGACTATCAAATTTAGTTATAGGCGTTCCGGTATCCGTCCGCGTTGGATCGATTTTTTGGGGCATTCTGATTTTGGAATGTAGGCTCATAGAATTCGTCTTGGGGTATTTTTAGAATCCAGATCGGATATTGTTCAGATAGTGTCGGGTTTGGTTCGGGTTTGAATTTTTAGTTGAAAATCCAAAACTATTCATGTTGCGGATTTGTTCAGATATTTTACATCAAAAAATTAGAACTTTGAACACTAAGAATATTACCAAATGGAACCAGAATCATATTCTCATGGAGATGTACCCGAGTGGTCGGAGTCTTCGTCAATACTCAGAACGTGTACCGGAGTGGCCGGAGTCGTCTAAGCCGGAGTCTTTGTCGCGGGAGTCAATTTCCACGGAGGTAGCAACTCTTTCGCCAGGATCGAGATTTTCAGGATTCGATAAGCAATATAGAGAAATATAACAACGAACAACGAAATAACAAAGAGAAGGGATTCTGAGAACCCTCACTTGTTCGATTCATTTTTCCAGGAGATGCCGATCTCAATAGAATTTTAGGAAAACCAAGAGTTATTGTTCGCTCTTCTAATCTCTAGGGTTTTAACGGTTTTATATTTACTAATATTTTATGTTTATATAAAATTTAATTAAAAGTAAAATCAAGGAAATGAGAAATATTAAACAATTTTGGCTAAACAAATATAATAGACCAATAGAAAAAGGCAGAGACACTTAAATTTCGGTGTAGGCGTTCCGGTATCCTTCTGCGTCCGGATCGATTTTTTTTGGCTTTCAGATTTCGGGATGTAGGCTCATAAAATTCTTCTTGGGTATTTTTTAGAATTAAGATCGGATATGGTTGAGATAGTATCGGGTTTTGATTTTTAGCTGAAAACCCAAAACTATTCAGGTTGCAGATTTGTTCAGATATTTTACGTAAAAAATCAAAACTTTCAACACTAAGAATATTACCAAATGGAACCAGAATCATATTATCCTGGAGATGTACCGGAGTGGCCGGAGTCGTCGTCAATACTCAGAATGTGTACCAGAGTGGCCAGAGTCGTCTTCGCTAGAGTCTTTGTCACCGGAGTCAATTTCCACGGAGGCAGCAACTCTTTTGTCTGGATCTCAGGGTTCGATAAGCAAATAAAGAGAAATATAACAACGAGCAATGAAATAACAAACATAAGGGAATTATGATAACTCTCACTTGTTCAATTCATTTTTCCAAGAGATGGCGATCTCAAGAGAATTTTAGGAAAACCAAGAGTTACTCTTAGAGCTTCTAATCTCTACAGTTGTTACAGTTTTATATTTACTAATTATTTCTTTTTTATAAAATTTAATTAAAAACAATATCAATGAAAGGAGAAATATTAAGCAATTTGGGCTAAACAATTGGACTAAACAAGTATAATGAATGGGCCAATGGAAAAAGACAGAGACTATCAAATTTAGTTATAGGCGTTCCGGTATCCGTCCGCGTTGGATCGATTTTTTGGGGCATTCTGATTTTGGAATGTAGGCTCATAGAATTCGTCTTGGGGTATTTTTAGAATCCAGATCGGATATTGTTCAGATAGTGTCGGGTTTGGTTCGGGTTTGAATTTTTAGTTGAAAATCCAAAACTATTCATGTTGCGAATTTGTTCAGATATTTTACATAAAAAATTCAGAACTTTGAACACTAAGAATATTACCAAATGGAACCAGAATCATATTCTCATGGAGATGTACCGGAGTGGTCGGAGTCTTCGTCAATACTCAGAACGTGTACCGGATTGGCCGGAGTCGTCTAAGCCGGAGTCTTTGTCGCGGGAGTCAATTTCCACGGAGGTAGCAACTCTTTTGTCGGGATCTCAGGGTTCGATAAGCAATAAAGAGAAATATAACAACGAGCAATGAATTAACAAACATAAGGGAATTCTGATAACTCTCACTTGTTCAATTCATTTTTCCAAAAGATGGCGATCTCAAGAGAATTTTAGGAAAACCAAGAGTTACTCTTAGAGCTTCTAATCTCTACAGTTGTTACAGTTTTATATTTACTAATTTTTTCTGTTTTAATAAAATTTAATTAAAAACAATATCAATGAAAGGAGAAATATTAAGCAATTTGGGCTAAACAATTGGACTAAACAAGTATAATGGGTCAATGGAAAAAGACAGAGACTATCAAATTTAGGTATAGGCGTTCCGGTATCCGTCCGCGTTGGATCGATTTTTTGGGGCATTCTGATTTTGGAATGTAGGCTCATAGAATTCGTCTTAGGGTATTTTTAGAATCCAGATCGGATATTGTTCAGATAGTGTCGGGTTTGGTTCGGGTTTGAATTTTTAGTTGAAAATCCAAAACTATTCATGTTGTGGATTTGTTCAGATATTTTACATCAAAAAATTAGAACTTTGAACACTAAGAATATTACCAAATGGAACCAGAATCATATTCTCATGGAGATGTACCCGAGTGGTCGGAGTCTTCGTCAATACTCAGAACGTGTACCGGAGTGGCCGGAGTCGTCTAAGCCGGAGTCTTTGTCGCGGGAGTTAATTTCCACGGAGGTAGCAACTCTTTCGCCAGGATCGAGATTTTCAGGATTCGATAAGCAATATAGAGAAATATAACAACGAACAACGAAATAACAAAGAGAAGGGATTCTGAGAACCCTCACTTGTTCGATTCATTTTTCCAGGAGATGCCGATCTCAATAGAATTTTAGGAAAACCAAGAGTTATTGTTCGCTCTTCTAATCTCTAGGGTTTTAACGGTTTTATATTTACTAATATTTTATGTTTATATAAAATTTAATTAAAAGTAAAATCAAGGAAATGAGAAATATTAAACAATTTTGGCTAAACAAGTATAATAGGCCAATAGAAAAAGGCAAAGACACTTAAATTTCGGTGTAGGCGTTCCGGTATCCTTCTGCGTCCGGATCGATTTTTTTTGTCTTTCAGATTTCGGGATGTAGGCTCATAAAATTCTTCTTGGGTATTTTTTAGAATTAAGATCGGACATGGTTGAGATAGTATCGGGTTTTGATTTTTAGCTGAAAACCCAAAACTATTCAGGTTGCAGATTTGTTCAGATATTTTACGTAAAAAATCAAAACTTTCAACACTAAGAATATTACCAAATGGAACCAGAATCATATTCTCCTGGAGATGTACCGGAGTGGCCGGAGTCGTCGTCAATACTCAGAATGTGTACCAGAGTGGCCAGAGTCGTCTTCGCTAGAGTCTTTGTCACCGGAGTCAATTTCCACGGAGGCAGCAACTCTTTTGTCTGGATCTCAGGGTTCGATAAGCAAATAAAGAGAAATATAACAACGAGCAATGAAATAACAAACATAAGGGAATTATGATAACTCTCACTTGTTCAATTCATTTTTCCAAGAGATGGCGATCTCAAGAGAATTTTAGGAAAACCAAGAGTTACTCTTAGAGCTTCTAATCTCTACAGTTGTTACAGTTTTATATTTACTAATTATTTCTTTTTTATAAAATTTAATTAAAAACAATATCAATGAAAGGAGAAATATTAAGCAATTTGGGCTAAACAATTGGACTAAACAAGTATAATGAATGGGCCAATGGAAAAAGACAGAGACTATCAAATTTAGTTATAGGCGTTCCGGTATCCGTCCGCGTTGGATCGATTTTTTGGGGCATTCTGATTTTGGAATGTAGGCTCATAGAATTCGTCTTGGGGTATTTTTAGAATCCAGATCGGATATTGTTCAGATAGTGTCGGGTTTGGTTCGGGTTTGAATTTTTAGTTGAAAATCCAAAACTATTCATGTTGCGAATTTGTTCAGATATTTTACATAAAAAATTCAGAACTTTGAACACTAAGAATATTACCAAATGGAACCAGAATCATATTCTCATGGAGATGTACCGGAGTGGTCGGAGTCTTCGTCAATACTCAGAACGTGTACCGGATTGGCCGGAGTCGTCTAAGCCGGAGTCTTTGTCGCGGGAGTCAATTTCCACGGAGGTAGCAACTCTTTTGTCGGGATCTCAGGGTTCGATAAGCAATAAAGAGAAATATAACAACGAGCAATGAAATAACAAACATAAGGGAATTCTGATAACTCTCACTTGTTCAATTCATTTTTCCAAAAGATGGCGATCTCAAGAGAATTTTAGGAAAACCAAGAGTTACTCTTAGAGCTTCTAATCTCTACAGTTGTTACAGTTTTATATTTACTAATTTTTTCTGTTTTAATAAAATTTAATTAAAAACAATATCAATGAAAGGAGAAATATTAAGCAATTTGGGCTAAACAATTGGACTAAACAAGTATAATGGGTCAATGGAAAAAGACAGAGACTATCAAATTTAGGTATAGGCGTTCCGGTATCCGTCCGCGTTGGATCGATTTTTTGGGGCATTCTGATTTTGGAATGTAGACTCATAGAATTTGGCTTGGGGTATTTTTAGAATCCAGATCGGATATTGTTCAGATAGTGTCGGGTTTGGATCGGGTTTGAATTTTTAGTTTTGGATTTTCAACTAAAAATTCAAACCCGATCCAAACCCGACACTATCTGAACAATATCCGATCTGGATTCTAAAAATACCCCAAGACGAATTCTATGAGCCTACATTCCAAAATCAGAATGCCCCAAAAAATCGATCCAACGCGGACGGATACCGGAACGCCTATACCTAAATTTGATAGTCTCTGTCTTTTTCCATTGGCCCATTCATTATACTTGTTTAGTCCAATTGTTTAGCCCAAATTGCTTAATATTTCTCCTTTCATTGATATTGTTTTAAATTAAATTTTATAAAAACAGAAAAAATTAGTAAATATAAAACTGTAACAACTGTAGAGATTAGAAGCTCTAAGAGTAACTCTTGGTTTTCCTAAAATTCTCTTGAGATTGCCATCTCTTGGAAAAATGAATTGAACAAGTGAGAGTTATCAGAATTCCCTTATGTTTGTTATTTCATTGCTCGTTGTTATATTTCTCTTTATTGCTTATCGAACCCTGAGATCCGGACAAAAGAGTTGCTGCCTCCGTGGAAATTGACTCCGGTGACAAAGACTCTAGCGAAGACGACTTTGGCCACTCTGGTACACATTCTGAGTATTGACGACGACTCCGGCCACTCCGGTACATCTCCAGGAGAATATGATTCTGGTTCCATCTGGTAATATTCTTAGTGTTCAAAGTTTTGATTTTTTACGTAAAATATCTGAACATATCTGCAACCTGAATAGTTTTGGGTTTTCAGCTAAAAATCAAAACCCGATACTATCTCAACCATATCCGATCTGAATTCTAAAAAATACCCAAGAAGAATTTTATGAGCCTACATCCCGAAATCTGAAAGCCCAAAAAAATCGATTCGGACGCAGAAGGATACCGGAACGCCTACACCGAAATTTAAGTGTCTCTGCCTTTTTCTATTGGCCTATTATACTTGTTTAGCCAAAATTGTTTAATATTTCTCATTTCCTTGATTTTGCTTTTAATTAAATTTTATATAGACATAAAATATTAGTAAATATAAAACTGTAAAAACCCTAGAGATTAGAAGAGCTAAGAATAACTCTTGGTTTTCGTAAAATTCTATTGAGATCGGCATCTCCTGGAAAAATGAATCCAACAAGTGAGGGTTCTCAGAATCCCTTCTCTTTGTTATTTCGTTGTTCGTTGTTATATTTCTCTATATTGCTTATCGAATCCTGAAAATCTCAATCCTGGCGAAAGAGTTGCTACCTCCATGGAAATTGACTCCCGCGACAAAGACTCCGGCTTAGACGACTCCGGCCACTCCGGTACACGTTCTGAGTATTGAGGAAAACTCCGACCACTCCGGTACATCTCCATGAGAATATGATTTTGGTTCCATTTGGTAATATTCTTAGTGTTCAAAGTTCTGATTTTTTGATGTAAAATATCTGAACAAATCCGCAACATGAATAGTTTTGGATTTTCAACTAAAAATTCAAACCCGATCCAAACCCGACACTATCTGAACAATATCCGATCTGGATTCTAAAAATACCCCAAGACGAATTCTATGAGCCTACATTCCAAAATCAGAATGCCCCAAAAAATCGATCCAACGCGGACGGATACCGGAACGCCTATACCTAAATTTGATAGTCTCTGTCTTTTTCCAATTGCCCATTATACTTGTTTAGTCCAATTGTTTAGCCCAAATTGCTTAATATTTCTCCTTTCATTGATATTGTTTTTAATTAAATTTTATAAAAACAGAAAAAAGTAGTAATTATAAAACTGTAAGAACTGTAGAGATTAGAAGCTCTAAGAGTAGCTCTTGGTTTTCCTAAAATTCTCTTGAGATCACCATCTCTTGGAAAAATGAATTGAACAAGTGAGAGTTATCAGAATTCCCTTATGTTTGTTATTTCATTGCTCGTTGTTATATTTCACTTTATTGCTTATCGAACCCTGAGATCCCGACAAAAGAGTTGCTGCCTCCGTGGAAATTGACTCCGGTGACAAAGACTCTGGCGAAGACGACTCTGGTCACTCTGGTACACATTCTGAGTATTGACGACGACTCCGGCCACTCCGGTACATCTCCAGGAGAATATGATTCTGGTTCCATCTGGTATTATTCTTAGTGTTCAAAGTTTTGATTTTTTACGTAAAATATCTGAACAAATCTGCAACCTGAATAGTTTTGGTTTTTCAGCTAAAAATCAAAACCCGATACTATCTCAACCATATCCGATCTGAATTCTAAAAAATACCCAAGAAGAATTTTATGAGCCTACATCCCGAAATTTGAAAGCCTAAAAAAATCGATCCGGACGCAGAAGGATACCGGAACACCTATACCGAAATTTAAGTGTCTCTGCCTTTTTCTATTGGCCTATTATACTTGTTTAGCCAAAATTGTTTAATATTTCTCATTTCCTTGATTTTGCTTTTAATTAAATTTTATATAAACATAAAATATTAGAAAATATAAAACTGTAAAAACCCTAGAGATTAGAAGAGCTAACAATAACTCTTGGTTTTCCTAAAATTCGATTGAGATCGGCATCTCCTGGAAAAATGAATCCAACAAGTGAGGGTTCTCAGAATCCCTTCTCTTTGTTATTTCGTTGTTCGTTGTTATATTTCTCTATTTTGCTTATCGAATCCTGAAAATCTCGATCCTCGCGAAAGAGTTGCTACCTCCGTGGAAATTGACTCCCGCGACAAAGACTCCGGCTTAGACGATTCCGGCCACTCCGGTACACGTTCTGAGTATTGAGGAAAACTCCGACCACTCCGGTACATCTCCATGAGAATATGATTCTGGTTCCATTTGGTAATATTCTTAGTATTCAAAGTTCTGATTTTTTTATGTAAAATATCTGAACAAATCCGCAACATGAATAGTTTTGGATTTTCAACTAAAAATTCAAACCCGATCCAAACCCGACACTATCTGAACAATATCCGATCTGGATTCTAAAAATACCCCAAGACGAATTCTATGAGCCTACATTCCAAAATCAGAATGCCCCAAAAAATCGATCCAACGCGGACGGATACCGGAACGCCTATACCTAAATTTGATAGTCTCTGTCTTTTTCCATTGGCCCATTATACTTGTTTAGTCCAATTGTTTAGCCCAAATTGCTTAATATTTCTCCTTTCATTGATATTGTTTTTAATTAAATTTTATAAAAACAGAAAAAATTAGTAAATATAAAACTGTAACAACTGTAGAGATTAGAAGCTCTAAGAGTAACTCTTGGTTTTCCTAAAATTCTCTTGAGATCGCCATCTCTTGGAAAAATGAATTGAACAACTGAGAGTTATCAGAATTCCCTTATGTTTGTTATTTCATTGCTCGTTGTTATATTTCTCTTTATTGCTTATCGAACCCTGAGATCCCGACAAAAGAGTTGCTGCCTCCGTGGTAATTGACTCCGGTGACAAAGACTCTGGCGAAGACGACTCTGGTCACTCTGGTACACATTCTGAGTATTGACGACGACTCCGGCCACTCCGGTACATCTCCAGGAGAATATGATTCTGGTTCCATCTGGTAATATTCTTAGTGTTCAAAGTTTTGATTTTTTACGTAAAATATCTGAACAAATCTGCAACCTGAATAGTTTTGGTTTTTCAGCTAAAAATCAAAACCCGATACTATCTCAATCATATCCGATCTGAATTCTAAAAAATACCCAAGAAGAATTTTATGAGCCTACATCCCGAAATCTGAAAGCCCAAAAAAATCGATCCGGACGCAGAAGGATACCTGAACGCCTACACCGAAATTTAAGTGTCTCTGCCTTTTTCTATTGGCCTATTATACTTGTTTAGCCAAAATTGTTTAATATTTCTCATTTCCTTGATTTTGCTTTTAATTAAATTTTATATAAACATAAAATATTAGTAAATATAAAACTGTAAAAACCCTAGAGATTAGAAGAGCTAACAATAACTCTTGGTTTTCCTAAAATTCTATTGAGATCGGCATCTCCTGGAAAAATGAATCCAACAAGTGAGGGTTCTCAGAATCCCTTCTCTTTGTTATTTCGTTGTTCGTTGTTATATTTCTCTATATTGCTTATCGAATCCTGAAAATCTCGATCCTGGCGAAAGAGTTGCTACCTCCGTGGAAATTGACTCCCGCGACAAAGACTCCGGCTTAGACGATTCCGGCCACTCCGGTACACGTTCTGAGTATTGAGGAAAACTCCGACCACTCCGGTACATCTCCATGAGAATATGATTCTGGTTCCATTTGGTAATATTCTTAGTATTCAAAGTTCTGATTTTTTTATGTAAAATATCTGAACAAATCCGCAACATGAATAGTTTTGGATTTTCAACTAAAAATTCAAACCCGATCCAAACCCGACACTATCTGAACAATATCCGATCTGGATTCTAAAAATACCCCAAGACGAATTCTATGAGCCTACATTCCAAAATCAGAATGCCCCAAAAAATCGATCCAACGCGGACGGATACCGGAACGCCTATACCTAAATTTGATTGTCTCTGTCTTTTTCCATTGGCCCATTATACTTGTTTAGTCCAATTGTTTAGCCCAAATTGCTTAATATTTCTCCTTTCATTGATATTGTTTTTAATTAAATTTTATAAAAACAGAAAAAATTAGTAAATATAAAATTGTAACAACTGTAGAGATTAGAAGCTCTAAGAGTAACTCTTGGTTTTCCTAAAATTCTCTTGAGATCGCCATCTCTTGGAAAAATGAATTGAACAGCTGAGAGTTATCAGAATTCCCTTATGTTTGTTATTTCATTGCTCGTTGTTATATTTCTCTTTATTGCTTATCGAACCCTGAGATCCCGACAAAAGAGTTGCTGCCTCCGTGGAAATTGACTCCGGTGACAAAGACTCTGGCGAAGACGACTCTGGTCACTCTGGTACACATTCTGAGTATTGACGACGACTCCGGCCACTCCGGTACATCTCCAGGAGAATATGATTCTGGTTCCATCTGGTAATATTCTTAGTGTTCAAAGTTTTGATTTTTTACGTAAAATATCTGAACAAATCTGCAACCTGAATAGTTTTGGTTTTTCAGCTAAAAATCAAAACCCGATACTATCTCAACCATATCCGATCTGAATTCTAAAAAATACCCAAGAAGAATTTTATGAGCCTACATCCCGAAATCTGAAAGCCCAAAAAAATCGATCCGGACGCAGAAGGATACCTGAACGCCTACACCGAAATTTAAGTGTCTCTGCCTTTTTCTATTGGCCTATTATACTTGTTTAGCCAAAATTGTTTAATATTTCTCATTTCCTTGATTTTGCTTTTAATTAAATTTTATATAAACATAAAATATTAGTAAATATAAAACTGTAAAAACCCTAGAGATTAGAAGAGCTAACAATAACTCTTGGTTTTCCTAAAATTCTATTGAGATCGGCATCTCCTGGAAAAATGAATCCAACAAGTGAGGGTTCTCAGAATCCCTTCTCTTTGTTATTTTGTTGTTCGTTGTTATATTTCTCTATATTGCTTATCGAATCCTGAAAATCTCGATCCTGGCGAAAGAGTTGCTACCTCCGTGGAAATTGACTCCCGCGACAAAGACTCCGGCTTAGACGACTCCGGCCACTCCGGTACACGTTCTGAGTATTGAGGAAAACTCCGACCACTCCGGTACATCTCCATGAGAATATGATTTTGGTTCCATTTGGTAATATTCTTAGTGTTCAAAGTTCTGATTTTTTGATGTAAAATATCTGAACAAATCCGCAACATGAATAGTTTTGGATTTTCAACTAAAAATTCAAACCCGATCCAAACCCGACACTATCTGAACAATGTCCGATCTGGATTCTAAAAATACCCCAAGACGAATTCTATGAGCCTACATTCCAAAATCAGAATGCCCCAAAAAATCGATCCAACGCGGACGGATACCGGAACGCCTATACCTAAATTTGATAGTCTCTGTCTTTTTCCATTGGCCCATTATACTTGTTTAGTCCAATTATTTAGCCCAAATTGCTTAATATTTCTCCTTTCATTGATATTGTTTTTAATTAAATTTTATAAAAACAGAAAAAATTAGTAAATATAAAACTGTAACAACTGTAGAGATTAGAAGCTCTAAGAGTAACTCTTGGTTTTCCTAAAATTCTCTTGAGATCGCCATCTCTTGGAAAAATGAATTGAACAACTGAGAGTTATCAGAATTCCCTTATGTTTGTTATTTCATTGCTCGTTGTTATATTTCTCTTTATTGCTTATCGAACCCTGAGATCCCGACAAAAGAGTTGCTGCCTCCGTGGAAATTGACTCCGGTGACAAAGACTCTGGCGAAGACGACTCTGGTCACTCTGGTACACATTCTGAGTATTGACGACGACTCCGGCCACTCCGGTACATCTCCAGGAGAATATGATTCTGGTTCCATCTGGTAATATTCTTAGTGATCAAAGTTTTGATTTTTTACGTAAAATATCTGAACAAATCTGCAACCTGAATAGTTTTGGTTTTTCACCTAAAAATCAAAACCCGATACTATCTCAACCATATCCGATCTGAATTCTAAAAAATACCCAAGAAGAATTTTATGAGCCTACATCCCGAAATCTGAAAGCCCAAAAAAATCGATCCGGACGCAGAAGGATACCGGAACGCCTACACCGAAATTTAAGTGTCTCTGCCTTTTTCTATTGGCCTATTATACTTGTTTAGCCAAAATTGTTTAATATTTCTCATTTCCTTTATTTTGCTTTTAATTAAATTTTATATAAACATAAAATATTAGTAAATATAAAACTGTAAAAACCCTAGAGATTAGAAGAGCTAACAATAACTCTTGGTTTTCCTAAAATTCTATTGAGATCGGCATCTCCTGGAAAAATGAATCCAACAAGTGAGGGTTCTCAGAATCCCTTCTCTTTGTTATTTTGTTGTTCGTTGTTATATTTCTCTATATTGCTTATCGAATCCTGAAAATCTCGATCCTGGCGAAAGAGTTGCTACCTCCGTGGAAATTGACTCCCGCGACAAAGACTCCGGCTTAGACGACTCCGGCCACTCCGGTACACGTTCTGAGTATTGAGGAAAACTCCGACCACTCCGGTACATCTCCATGAGAATATGATTTTGGTTCCATTTGGTAATATTCTTAGTGTTCAAAGTTCTGATTTTTTGATGTAAAATATCTGAACAAATCCGCAACATGAATAGTTTTGGATTTTCAACTAAAAATTCAAACCCGATCCAAACCCGACACTATCTGAACAATGTCCGATCTGGATTCTAAAAATACCCCAAGACGAATTCTATGAGCCTACATTCCAAAATCAGAATGCCCCAAAAAATCGATCCAACGCGGACGGATACCGGAACGCCTATACCTAAATTTGATAGTCTCTGTCTTTTTCCATTGGCCCATTATACTTGTTTAGTCCAATTATTTAGCCCAAATTGCTTAATATTTCTCCTTTCATTGATATTGTTTTTAATTAAATTTTATAAAAACAGAAAAAATTAGTAAATATAAAACTGTAACAACTGTAGAGATTAGAAGCTCTAAGAGTAACTCTTGGTTTTCCTAAAATTCTCTTGAGATCGCCATCTCTTGGAAAAATGAATTGAACAACTGAGAGTTATCAGAATTCCCTTATGTTTGTTATTTCATTGCTCGTTGTTATATTTCTCTTTATTGCTTATCGAACCCTGAGATCCCGACAAAAGAGTTGCTGCCTCCGTGGAAATTGACTCCGGTGACAAAGACTCTGGCGAAGACGACTCTGGTCACTCTGGTACACATTCTGAGTATTGACGACGACTCCGGCCACTCCGGTACATCTCCAGGAGAATATGATTCTGGTTCCATCTGGTAATATTCTTAGTGATCAAAGTTTTGATTTTTTACGTAAAATATCTGAACAAATCTGCAACCTGAATAGTTTTGGTTTTTCACCTAAAAATCAAAACCCGATACTATCTCAACCATATCCGATCTGAATTCTAAAAAATACCCAAGAAGAATTTTATGAGCCTACATCCCGAAATCTGAAAGCCCAAAAAAATCGATCCGGACGCAGAAGGATACCGGAACGCCTACACCGAAATTTAAGTGTCTCTGCCTTTTTCTATTGGCCTATTATACTTGTTTAGCCAAAATTGTTTAATATTTCTCATTTCCTTTATTTTGCTTTTAATTAAATTTTATATAAACATAAAATATTAGTAAATATAAAACTGTAAAAACCCTAGAGATTAGAAGAGCTAACAATAACTCTTGGTTTTCCTAAAATTCTATTGAGATCGGCATCTCCTGGAAAAATGAATCCAACAAGTGAGGGTTCTCAGAATCTCTTCTCTTTGTTATTTTGTTGTTCGTTGTTGTATTTCTCTATATTGCTTATCGAATCCTGAAAATCTCGATCCTGGCGAAAGAGTTGCTACCTCCGTGGAAATTGACTCCCGCGACAAAGACTCCGGCTTAGACGACTCCGGCCACTCCGGTACACGTTCTGAGTATTGAGGAAAACTCCGACCACTCCGGTACATCTCCATGAGAATATGATTTTGGTTCCATTTGGTAATATTCTTAGTGTTCAAAGTTCTGATTTTTTGATGTAAAATATCTGAACAAATCCGCAACATGAATAGTTTTGGATTTTCAACTAAAAATTCAAACCCGATCCAAACCCGACACTATCTGAACAATATCCGATATGGATTCTAAAAATACCCCAAGACGAATTCTATGAGCCTACATTCCAAAATCAGAATGCTCCAAAAAATCGATCCAACTCAGACGGATACCGGAACGCCTATACCTAAATTTGATAGTCTCTGTCTTTTTCCATTGGCCCATTATACTTGTTTAGTCTAATTGTTTAGCCCAAATTGCTTAATATTTCTCCTTTCATTGATATTGTTTTTAATTAAATTTTATAAAAACAGAAAAAAAATTAGTAAATATAAAACTGTAAAAACTATGGCGATTAGAAGCTCTAACAATAACTCTTGGTTTTCCTAAAATTCTCTTGAGATCGCCATCTCTTGGAAAAATGAATTGAACAAGTGAGAGTTATCAGAATTCCTTTATGTTTGTTATTTCATTGCTCGTTGTTATATTTCTCTTTATTGCTTATCGAACCCTGAGATCCCGACAAAAGAGTTGCTGCCTCCGTGGAAATTGACTCCGGTGACAAAGACTCTGGCGAAGACGACCCTGGCCACTCTGGTACACGTTCTGAGTATTGACGACGACTCCGGCCACTCCGGTACATCTCCAGGAGAATCTGATTCTGGTTACATTTGGTAATATTCTTAGTGTTCAAAGTTTTGATTTTTTTACGTAAAATATCTGAACAAATCTGCAACCTGAATAGTTTTGGGTTTTCAGCTAAAAATCAAAACCCAATACTATCTCAACCATATCCGATCTGAATTCTAAAAAATACCCAAGAAGAATTTTATGAGCCTACATCCCGAAATCTGAAAGCTTAAAAAAATCGATCCGGACGCAGAAGGATACCGGAATGCCTATACCGAAATTTAAGTGTCTCTGCCTTTTTCTATTGGCCTATTATACTTGTTTAGCCAAAATTGTTTAATATTTCTCATTTCCTTGATTTTACTTTTAATTAAATTTTATATAAATATAAAATATTAGTAAATATAAAACTGTAAAACCCCTAGAGATTAGAAGAGCTAACAATAACTCTTGGTTTTCCTAAAATTCTATTGAGATCGGCATCTCCTGGAAAAATGAATCCAACAAGTGAGGGTTCTCAGAATCCCTTCTCTTTGTTATTTCGTTGTTCGTTGTTATATTTCTCTATATTGCTTATCGAATCCTGAAAATCTCGATCCTGGCGAAAGAGTTGCTACCTCCGTGGAAATTGACTCCCGCGACAAAGACTCCGGCTTAGACGACTCCGGCCACTCCGGTACACGTTCTGAGTATTGAGGAAAACTCCGACCACTCCGGTACATCTCCATGAGAATATGATTTTGGTTCCATTTGGTAATATTCTTAGTGTTCAAAGTTCTGATTTTTTGATGTAAAATATCTGAACAAATCCGCAACATGAATAGTTTTCGATTTTCAACTAAAAATTCAAACCCGATCCAAACCCGACACTATCTGAACAATATCCGATCTGGATTCTAAAAATACCCCAAGACGAATTCTATGAGCCTACATTCCAAAATCAGAATGCCCCAAAAAATCGATCCAACGCGGACGGATACCGGAAATCCTATACCTAAATTTGATAGTCTCTGTCTTTTTTCATTGGCCCATTATACTTGTTTAGACCAATTGTTTAGCCCAAATTGCTTAATATTTCTCTTTTCATTGATATTGTTTTTAATTAAATTTTATAAAAACAGAAAAAATTAGTAAATATAAAATTGTAACAACTGTAGAGATTAGAAGCTCTAAGAGTAACTCTTGGTTTTCCTAAAATTCTCTTGAGATCGCCATCTCTTGGAAAAATGAATTGAACAAGTGAGAGTTATCAGAATTCCCTTATGTTTCTTATTTCATTGCTCGTTGTTATATTTCTCTTTATTGCTTATCGAACCCTGAGATCCCGACAAAAGAGTTGCTGCCTCCGTGGAAATTGACTCCGGTGACAAAGACTCTGGCGAAGACGACCCTGGCCACTCTGGTACACGTTCTGAGTATTGACGACGACTCCGGCCACTCCGGTACATCTCCAGGAGAATCTGATTCTGGTTACATTTGGTAATATTCTTAGTGTTCAAAGTTTTGATTTTTTTACGTAAAATATCTGAACAAATCTGCAACCTGAATAGTTTTGGATTTTCAGCTAAAAATCAAAACCCAATACTATCTCAACCATATCCGATCTGAATTCTAAAAAATACCCAAGAAGAATTTTATGAGCCTACATCCCGAAATCTGAAAGCCTAAAAAAATCGATCCGGACGCAGAAGGAAACCGGAATGCCTATACCGAAATTTAAGTGTCTCTGCCTTTTTCTATTGGCCTATTATACTTGTTTAGCCAAAATTGTTTAATATTTCTCATTTCCTTGATTTTGCTTTTAATTAAATTTTATATAAACATAAAATATTAGTAAATATAAAACTGTAAAAACCCTAGAGATTAGAAGAGCTAACAATAACTCTTGGTTTTCCTAAAATTCTATTGAGATCGGCATCTCCTGGAAAAATGAATCCAACAAGTGAGGGTTCTCAGAATCCCTTCTCTTTGTTATTTCGTTGTTCGTTGTTATATTTCTCTATATTGCTTATCGAATCCTGAAAATCTCGATCCTGGCGAAAGAGTTGCTACCTCCGTGGAAATTGACTCCCGCGACAAAGACTCCGGCTTAGACGACTCCGGCCACTCCGGTACACGTTCTGAGTATTGAGGAAAACTCCGACCACTCCGGTACATCTCCATGAGAATATGATTTTGGTTCCATTTGGTAATATTCTTAGTGTTCAAAATTCTGATTTTTTGATGTAAAATATCTGAACAAATCCGCAACATGAATAGTTTTTGATTTTCAACTAAAAATTCAAACCTGATCCAAACCCGACACTATCTGAACAATATCCGATCTGGATTCTAAAAATACCCCAAGACGAATTCTATGAGCCTATATTCCAAAATCAGAATGCCCCAAAAAATCGATCCAACGCGGACGGATACCGGAACGCCTATACCTAAATTTGATAGTCTCTGTCTTTTTTCATTGGTCCATTATACTTGTTTAGTCCAATTGTTTAGCCCAAATTGCTTAATATTTCTCCTTTCATTGATATTGTTTTTAATTAAATTTTATAAAAACAGAAAAAATTAGTAAATATAAAACTTTAAAAACTGTAGAGATTAGAAGCTCTAAGAGTAACTCTTGGTTTTCCTAAAATTCTCTTGAGATCGCCATCTCTTGGAAAAATGAATTGAACAAGTGAGAGTTATCAGAATTCCCTTATGTTTGTTATTTCATTGCTCGTTGTTATATTTCTCTTTATTGCTTATCGAACCCTGAGATCCCGACAAAAGAGTTGCTGCCTCCGTGGAAATTGACTCCGGTGACAAAGACTCTGGCGAAGACGACTCTGGCCACTTTGGTACACATTCTGAGTATTGACGACGACTCCGGCCACTCCGGTACATCTCCCGGAGAATATGATTCTGGTTCTATTTGGTAATATTCTTAGTGTTTAAAGTTTTAATTTTTTTACGTAAAATATCTGAACAAATCTGCAACCTGAATAGTTTTGGGTTTTCAGCTAAAAATCTAAACCCAATACTATCTCAACCATATCCGATCTGAATTCTAAAAAATACCCAAGAAGTGAAACAACCACAAGCCTCAGAAACTCCACAAAACTCCTCCAAACTCTCAAAATCACCTTAGAATCACCTTTTCCTCTCTGAAACTCGAAAAAGTCACTTTCTGCGCGGCCACAGGGCTTTTTATCGCGACTTAGGGCTTCCAAGCCCTTAACCAGACAAAACCAGCCGACTTGAATCAAACCGGTCGATTTCCCAATAACCGGTGTCGATCGACACCCTTCCTTGGTGTCGGTCGACACCCATCGACCAAACCAACCCAAACTCGAATCAAACGCGCAATCGACTTAAACCGGAAATGATTTCTCAAACCGGTGTCGATCGACACACCCTTTGGTGTCGATCGACACTAAGCATTCAGAAGCTTTTCACACACTTTCTTCGAGATAAATGAACCTTAGACCAACTATACAACAATCAAACAAGAACATGTACAATTAATCCTCGATTCGAACCACAAAGAGCATATGTAATCGACTTCCGAACCCCTAATGTCGTCCGATACCCCTTTTAACACAACTTCCAGGTTCGCGGATGTTACAATTCTCCCCCACTAAACTGGATTCGTCCTCGAATCCCAACACAAACGTCTCTCAAAGACCTCAAAACTCACATTTTTAGTCCTATGTTATACGCATGTCTCCAAGATATTATTACTCTCAATACCGTAACCCACCGTCACGATATCCATATTGCGGCCCACCGCCACAATATCCATACTGCGGCCCACCGCCCAGTATCCAAACCGCGACCCACCGTCACGAAAACAACCCATATCGAGGTAGCGACCCCCAATATAAGTCCGCCGGGCACCTACCGTCCCAACACAAATGGAACCACCGTCTACAAGGCCCACCGCCTCTAGACAAAACGAGTAATAAAATCTGAAACGCGTACCAACATATGACTAAAAAACCTCCAATGACCCCACCGGCCAAAGAAACTTGTAACATCCCAACCATAACCAAAAATATGAGGCAAAACTCCATCTCATATAACTCCAAAATTGTATATCGTACAACAAAACGAAAATACATAAATCCAAAACCAACAACAACAAAACCAAAAACAAGACTAGAACCACAAAGATGAATCACTCCACAGCCTGCTTGTCGAACCACCTTCCGAACTTCAGCTTCATCTTTGCCTCTGGCTCCAAGTCTGCTCCTCTGTGCCACTACAGTCCCACAAGACTCTCAACAATGGCACCCTCTTGTTCCGCAGAACCTTGACTCTCCTCTCAAGAATCCTCACCGGAACTGCCGGAACTGTCATATCTGGCTGAAGATCCTCTGGAATCTCAACCACTATCTCCTCTGAAGGACGCAAACACCTCCTCAACATAGAAACATGAAACACCTTGTGAAAGGCGCTCATAATCGGTGGCAACTCCAACCGATAAGCCACTGGCCCAACTCGCTCCACCACTGGAAACAGACCCATAAAACGCGGACTGAGCTTGTTCTCTGCTATGGACCTGTTAGGGCCCCTCAACATAGCCATCTTGAGATAAACTCTATCTCCCACCTGAAACTCAAGCTCACGTCGCCGCCTATCTGCATAACTCCTCTGCCTATCCTGAGCCTCCTTCATGTTCAACCTCAAAACACGGATCTTCTCCGTCGTCTCCCGAACAAAACTAGCTCCAAACATGCTGCGCTCCCCCACTTGGGTCCAGCATAAGGGTGTCCTACATGGCCTCCCATACAAAGCCTCATAAGGAGCCATACCAAAACTAGACTGAAAACTGTTGTTATAGGCAAACTCTGCCAAACACAGATGATCAGCCCAATGACCACCCCAATCCAGTACACACATCCTAAGCAGATCCTCCAAAGTCTGAATAGTCCTCTCTGACTGCCCATCTGTCTGCGGATGATACGCTGTACTCATATGCACCTTAGTGCCCATCTCAGTCTGAAATGCCCTCCAAAACTCTGAAGCAAACCTCGGATCTCTATCCGACACAATACTGGCTGGCACTCCATGCAGCCTCACAATCTCTCGCACAAACTTCCTAGCCAAGACAGCCGCTCCATCTGTCTTCTTGATGGCCAAGAAATGTGCGGACTTGGTCAAGCGATCCACAATGACCCAAATAGCATCGAAAGTCCGTGAGATAGGCAATCCCACAACAAAATCCATAGTGATCATGTCCCACTTCCACTCTGGAATGGGTAAACTCTGCAGAAGACCACTAGGCACCTGATGCTCTGCCTTGACCAAAGAACAAGTGTTGCACCTCGCAACCCAATCTGCCACATCTCTCTTCATCCCAACCCAATGATAATACCGTTTGAGGTCACGGTACATCTTGGTCGCACCCGGATGAATCGAAAACTTGCTCGAATGAGCCTCTCTCAAAACTTCATGCCTCAACTCCTCATCCTTGGGCACACAAACTCGCCCACGAACCAAGATAGTCCCATTCGAAGAGACCTGATACTCAGAACCGACCGCATGCGAAGCATCAATCAAACCCTGATCACTCTGCTGCGCCACTCTGATCCTACTGAGTAAGTCTGCCTGATCAGCTGCCTCTAAACCCAAAGGCTCCTCCGAAATAGCACAAAGACGCAATGTACTAATCTCGCTGACCAAAGCCTCAACACCACG
This sequence comes from Erythrophleum ivorense, assembly GCA_026724425.1. Classification (NCBI taxonomy): domain Eukaryota; kingdom Viridiplantae; phylum Streptophyta; class Magnoliopsida; order Fabales; family Fabaceae; genus Erythrophleum; species Erythrophleum ivorense. The sequence goes on from JAIUCV010000068.1 coordinate 1,956,345, forward strand.
CTCCCTATCTGAATCAACCCTCCGTCGACTCAAAGCATCTGCCACCAAATTGGCCTTGCCCGGATGATACACAATATCCAGGTCATAGTCTGCCAGAAACTCCACCCAACGCGTCTGCCTCGCATTCAGTAAAGGCTGAGTGAAAATATGTTGTAGACTCTTGTGATCTGTAAAGATCTGCACTCTGCCACCATAAAGATACGACCTCCAAATCTTGAGCGCAAAAACCACTTCTCCCAACTCAAGATCATGTGTAGGACGGTTGCGCTCACTGCCCTGCAACTGCCTCGAAGCATAGGCAATCACTCTGCCCTCCTGCATCAAAACACAACTAAGTCCAACACCTGAAGCATCTGTGTACACTACATATGGCTTCCCCGGGTCGGGTAATGCCAAAACTGGTGTACTAGTCAACATCTCATTGAGCTTCCCAAAGCTCTCCTCGCACTCATGCGACCACACAAACGGCACATCCTTGCCAGTCAACCTCGTCATCGGCTGAGACATACTCGCAAACCCCTTGACGAACCTCCTGTAGTAGCCTGCTAAACCCATAAAACTCCTGATCTCGGTAGCACTACTCGGTCTAGGCCAATCTCTGATAGCCTCAATCTTAGCCGGATCCACAGAAACTCCCTCTGCAGAAACAATATGGCCAAGGAATCCCATCTCACGCTGCCAAAAGCTGCACTTGCTCAACTTAGCAAAAAGCTTCTGCTCTCGAAGCTTCTCCAACAGAAGCCTCAAATGAGTCGCATGCTCCTCTGGACTCCTCGAATACACCAAAATATCATCGATAAAAATGATGACAAACACATCCAGAAACTCCCTGAACACGTCGTTCATCAATCTCATAAACGCTGCCGGCGCATTAGTCAAACCAAAAGACATGACCACAAACTCATAATGCCCATACCTCGTCCGAAAAGCTGTCTTCCGAACATCTGCCTCATCTATCGGAATCTGATGATAACCCGATGCCAAGTCAATCTTGGAGAACCAAGTAGCCCCTCTCAACTGATCCAACAACTCATCGATCCTCGGAAGTGGGTACCTGTTCTTCACTGTGACTCGGTTAAGTCCCCGGTAATCAATGCACAACCGAAAACTGCCATCCTTCTTCTTCACAAACAGCACTGGCGCTCCCCACGGCGAAACACTCGGCCTGATGAACCCTTTACTTAAAAGGTCCTCTAGCTGCTTCTTCAGCTCTGCCATCTCTGCTGGAGCCATCCTGTAAGGTGTCTTCGATATCGGAGCTGTCCCGGGCTCTAAATCAATCGTGAAAGGATATGACCGAGATGGTGGCAATCCCTTCAGCGACCGAAATACGTCCTCAAACTCCCGGACAACCTGAATATCCTGCAGACTCACCTCACCACTGGACTCTGTCATAGTAATCGTCGCCAAATAGGCTTCTCAGCCCCGCTCTAACAACTGCTCTGCCTGAATAGCTGAGATCACTATACTCCCTGAAGTCGTTCTCACTCCCTGATAAACCAACTTCCCTGCATCCTGCTCAAACACAACTCTACCTCTGTAGCAATCCAGATGAACTCGGTATATAGATAACCAGTTCATCCCCAAAATCACGTCATACAGCTCCACTGGACTGATGACCAAATCTGCTGGCATAGACTGCCCCGCAATACGCACATCCACTGCTCTAGCTCTGCCCGAAGTAGCCAAATAACCACCACCGGCCACCTTGACAAAGCCTGAAACCTCGCCATCGCTACTCCGAATACCACTACCCTCAGCTCTCTCCGGAGTAATGAAGCAATTAGATGCTCCCGAGTCAAACAACACGTGAGACTCAAAACCGCCAACTAACAAGGTCCCTACACAATTCCACAAGTGTTGAGAACCGCTAACTCTATCACAATAAAATAACAGAAACAGACAACACCAACAATTCTACCTTAAGAATTTAAAAGTCTGAGTCAAGATTTTACCTATGATCTGGCCTGACTGACTGGTCTGGCCCACCTCTGCCGAAGTATAAACTCTCGGCGCTCCACCTGACTGCAACGCCGCAACATGCGCTGCTGACTGAATAGCCAACGGCTGAATCGCCGTTGCCACTGCTCTCTGCTGCAACTTGGGACACATTGTCTTGATATGCCCCGGCTCCCTGCAGTAGAAGCACACTGTAGTCTCTCTGGATCCCGCCCTCTTGGGGCAAATCGCAACTCTGTAATCCAGACTCCCACACCCAAAACAACAACCCGTACTCGGGCTACTAGCAGATATCTCCTCTGCTCTCCTCTTCTGGCCCTGTGCAGGCCTACTGCCCCTGCCGTAACCAGAACTGTAACCTCTGCGCTGCTGATGCTGCTGCTGGCCCCGAGGATGGGTAGCAGGAGCAACTGACACTGGAACAACTGCCGTACTCACCGGCTCACGCAAGTCCTCCTCAATGGAAGCTGCCAACTCCACTAAACCCGCTCTAGTGTGGTACATACCACCTCTGCACTGAGTCCTGATGTTCCTCCGAAGTCCCTGAAGAAACCGCGACGTCAATGCCCGCTCACTGATCAACTCACCACCAGAAAAGACCACCAATCTGCAGAACTCTGCATCGTACTCTCAAACAGACCTCTCACCCTGAGTCAAGTCCAAAAATCTCAACTGCAGCCTGTCACGAGCCTTCTGAGGGAAAAACTTGTGGTTGAACTCCTCGACGAAGTCAACCCAAGTCCAAACCTCTCTCCTGGTCCTAACAGACCTCCACCACAAATGTGCATCACCTCTAAGGTAGTGCACTGCCAACTCGACCTGAAACTGCTCTGGACAACGAACAGAATCGAAGTTCCTCTCCAACCTCTGACGCCACTCGTCAGCCTGCTCTGGAGTAACACCGCCCTCAAACGTAGGCGTACCAATCCTCTGCATCTCCCTCATCATCTCACGATAAGGCGAAAACCCAACTGCAACACCCTGCTGCACCGCAGCCTCCTGCTTCTCAACAAAATCGGCACCAACATGTGCCCCGGCACCACCCTGTGCCCCGGCCGCTGGAGGTGCACCCGGAGCCTGATGTGGAACTGCCTGAGGAAGACGTGCCAACAACTGCGTCAATAGCCCCACAATCAAATCACCCTGACCTAAAGCAGCGCCCCCACCGGGAACCGCTCCAGCTCCTGTGTCACCGACGCTGCCGCCACACTAGGCGCTGCACTCTCTACGGAAACCTCAGCCTCTGGCACTCCACGACCAGCACCCCGACCTCCACGACCCGCTGCTCGCCCACCGCGACCAGCTCCTCTGCCCCCACGGGCTGCACCGCGACCACGACCACGGCCACGACCACGACCTACGTCCATCTCTCTGCACTACCACCAAGTACAGAAAAAGAGCAAAGTCAACACACAAACACAAAACACAACACACCAAATATCCAACTCACTTACCCGCGGAAAACTGGAAGACCGAGAGGATGAGACTAGACCACTAACTGACTAACTCACATAATCAATTAAACACATAATCCAATTCATCCAACTCTAACAGTCCTAAAACCGTATTTGCTCTGATACCAAAATGAAACAACCACAAGCCTCAGACACTCCACAAAACTCCTCCAAACTCTCAAAATCACCTTAGAATCACCTTTTCCTCTCTGAAACTCGAAAAAGTCACTTTCTGCGCGGCCACCGGGCTTTTTATCGCGACTTAGGGCTTCCAAGCCTTTAACCAGACAAAACCAGCCGACTTAAATCAAACCGGTCGATTTCCCAATAACCAGGGTCGATCGACACCCATCGACCAAACCAACCCAAACTCGAATCAAACGCGCAATCGACTTAAACCGGAATTGATTTCTCAAACCGGTGTCGATCGACACACCCTTTGGTGTCGATCGACACTAAGCATTCAGAAGCTTTTCACACACTTTCTTCGAGATAAATGAACCTTAGACCAACTGTACAACAATCAAACAAGAACATGTATAATTAATCCTCGATTCGAACCTCAAAGAGCATATGTAATCGACTTCCGAACCCCTAATGTCGTCCGATACCACTTTTAACACAACTTCCAGGTTCCGAACCCCTAATGTCGTCCGAACCCCTAATGTCGTCCGATACCACTTGAATTTTAACACAAATTTGATAGTCTCTGTCTTTTTTCATTGGCCCATTATACTTGTTTAGACCAATTGTTTAGCCCAAATTGCTTAATATTTCTCTTTTCATTGATATTGTTTTTAATTAAATTTTATAAAAACAGAAAAAATTAGTAAATATAAAATTGTAACAACTGTAGAGATTAGAAGCTCTAAGAGTAACTCTTGGTTTTCCTAAAATTCTCTTGAGATCGCCATCTCTTGGAAAAATGAATTGAACAAGTGAGAGTTATCAGAATTCCCTTATGTTTCTTATTTCATTGCTCGTTGTTATATTTCTCTTTATTGCTTATCGAACCCTGAGATCCCGACAAAAGAGTTGCTGCCTCCGTGGAAATTGACTCCGGTGACAAAGACTCTGGCGAAGACGACCCTGGCCACTCTGGTACACGTTCTGAGTATTGACGACGACTCCGGCCACTCCGGTACATCTCCAGGAGAATCTGATTCTGGTTACATTTGGTAATATTCTTAGTGTTCAAAGTTTTGATTTTTTTACGTAAAATATCTGAACAAATCTGCAACCTGAATAGTTTTGGATTTTCAGCTAAAAATCAAAACCCAATACTATCTCAACCATATCCGATCTGAATTCTAAAAAATACCCAAGAAGAATTTTATGAGCCTACATCCCGAAATCTGAAAGCCTAAAAAAATCGATCCGGACGCAGAAGGAAACCGGAATGCCTATACCGAAATTTAAGTGTCTCTGCCTTTTTCTATTGGCCTATTATACTTGTTTAGCCAAAATTGTTTAATATTTCTCATTTCCTTGATTTTGCTTTTAATTAAATTTTATATAAACATAAAATATTAGTAAATATAAAACTGTAAAAACCCTAGAGATTAGAAGAGCTAACAATAACTCTTGGTTTTCCTAAAATTCTATTGAGATCGGCATCTCCTGGAAAAATGAATCCAACAAGTGAGGGTTCTCAGAATCCCTTCTCTTTGTTATTTCGTTGTTCGTTGTTATATTTCTCTATATTGCTTATCGAATCCTGAAAATCTCGATCCTGGCGAAAGAGTTGCTACCTCCGTGGAAATTGACTCCCGCGACAAAGACTCCGGCTTAGACGACTCCGGCCACTCCGGTACACGTTCTGAGTATTGAGGAAAACTCCGACCACTCCGGTACATCTCCATGAGAATATGATTCTGGTTCCATTTGGTAATATTCTTAGTGTTCAAAGTTCTGATTTTTTGATGTAAAATATCTGAACAAATCCGCAACATGAATAGTTTTGGATTTTCAACTAAAAATTCAAACCCGATCCAAACCCGACAATATCTGAACAATATCCCGATCTGGATTCTAAAAATACCCCAAGACGAATTCTATGAGCCTACATTCCAAAATCAGAATGCCCCAAAAAATCGATCCAACTCAGACGGATACCGGAACGCCTATACCTAAATTTGATAGTCTCTGTCTTTTTCCATTGGCCCATTATACTTGTGCGAGCCGAAACTGCACTACGATACTCTTAGTGTTTTTAGGGAGAGCCGAGAATTTCGTAAGTAAACACAAGGGTCGATCCAAACGATGGTTATTTTATTAGCTGTTAAGCGAGCTACAATATGTGTGGCGTATGCCTTTTTCTATGTCAAAAGTCCTCCTCAAATAATGACTATCGGTTCCTATTTATAAGAGAATAGGAACCGACTTTTACAACCGACTTTACGCAAAAATGTAAACTTTCCTTTTCTGCTCGCGCCGACTCCGCAATAAATGTAAACTTTCCTTTGTGGCTCGCGCCGACTTCATTTTAAGAAAAGTCTTTGATGGGCCTCGGCTCGAATCGCTCCGTCGGATGTTGGTTCGGCCCATCGAGAAGTTTCCGGCTGGCCTTCGGTTTGACGCCTGGTTCGGCCCGGTTTGGTGCGGTTCGGCTAGTGCGGTTCAGCTCGATCTTCCCCCATTTGCCCAATCCAAATGACGATGTCTCGGGGTGGAATCCGACCCCAACAGTTAGCCCCCAGCTCGTTAGTCTTAGGTGTAAGAGTGACGAGCTAAAAGTTGAAAGTGAGAAGGCATCGTCATTTGATTCTTCTATGGATGTGGCTCGCTAAATGTTGCTTCGCTCTATATTTGATGCGAGATATTTGGCTCCCTGTTTGCTTCTGATGAAACGATGTCGAGTTGCTTTATCGGTATGTGGGCTTAGAATCCGAAACGTCTCCGGGCCCACTAATCTTCGATAGAAGCCCTAGAGATTAGGCGGGAATGTCGTTTCGTCTTCCCGAGCCAGCGCGTGGATTAGGTCGCGCCGTTTCATCTCCCCGAACCGACGCGCCCACGCGCCAAAACTTCTATAAATATGAGACCTTGGGGTTCGTTTTTCTCATTCTGCCTCTCTCTCCTCGACCGAGCAAAAGGTAGTTCTCTCTTTCTCTCCTCTCTTTTTTAAAAGTTCTTCGTGTTCTTCGTTTGCGCCACCGTGATAAGACATTTCTCCGGCATATCTTCAAACTTTCCGATCCATCTCCTTCCGAGCCGAATGTCTTCAGGCAGTCGTACCTCTTCCATTGGGCCAGATCACTCTGAGGATCGTTCATACAATTCCAACGATTCCGGGACTTCGGGTCGGCGTTGGTTTTCGGATACATCCGACAATTCTAGCGGCTCGCAATCAAAAGTCAAAAGTCAGTCGGTTCGGTCTACGGGGGATGCTGAGATCGATCGACTGGCGAGCGAGCCCCCGATTGCTCAGCGTGATGGTTCTAACGAGGCACGCGAGCCAACTGACGTTGATGAAGGGGCTATGGGAGAGCCAACTCTTCCTCGTACGGGAGCGGATCCTTCCCATGATCGATCGGATCGCGCCATATTATCGCTAGATCCGATATACGATTGGGAGGCGATCAAAATTGAGCAGGCGTTTGATGACGGGGCGATCGGAGACATTCTCAGACCGTTTGCACCTCCTTTCGCTCAGGTATCGAGTCGGCCACAATTTGGAGCCGGTTCGTCACGGGGAGCAAGGAGGCGAGCCAAATCGACGCGAGCCCCGAGGGGGTCCTCGCAGAAGTCAGTTCGGAGTCCTCCTGGAGCAACGCTTTGTACCAAGACATCTTTGGAATCGCTCCGCCGTTACTTCAACATATCTGAAGAAGTTGAGTTTCACCTTCAGAATCTCTTGGAGTTTCGTCGCAGCGGGAAGTCGCTTCGCTATTACATCTCCAATAAGAAGAATCGGAAGATCATCGACGGCTTCCCCAACAAAGATGATGGCTGGGAGAAATACTTTTTCTTCGTCCCCATAAATGAAGCTTCGGTTGGGAACACGCGGAGGAAGTTTATCAAGGACAATTGGCAGGAAATCGGTGCGAGCCGAAGAGAAATCGCTATTTCAAATTCTCGCGAGCCGTCATCTAACGTTGTTCGGTCTTCTTGTTTTGCAGATCGTCGATTGGTGCTTCGATTCCCGCCGGATCTCCCCGAATTCCTCGACCGTTCTTGCGAGCTGCAAGTTAATTGGGAACGAGATTTTACTCTCGAACGAGTGGAGAAGGCGCGCGAACAAGCCTACGATTCATTCGACTCCTCAGACAGTTCGGACGAGGAAGCTCCCGATTGGCCCGAGCCCTTGAATACAATGCCCCCAAAGTCTGCACGCGCGCTACTTAAAGAACAACGGCGAGAGAAGGAAGCTCGTCTCGCCGTCGATCCGGTGGCTCGTCGTGAAGTTGTACCCTCGAAAACCGAGGGTAAGAGGGTAATACAACCCCGCTTAGAGAAGAAAGGTCCTGGTGATAGGCCGCCTACGGAAGTTGGGAAGGCGGTCAAGCTGGCCCAGGAAGCCTTGGCGAAAAACAAGGCTTCGAAGAAGAAAAATTCTTCTAGACCTTCTTCTCCGGCTCGCTCGAACGCGTCGAGGGACCAGGATGCCTTAGTCCTTAACCGGGGGCGGAAGAGAGCTTCTAACCCTGCCGGCGAACCGTCGGCAAGCGAGCCGTCTGAGGTGATGAGCAAGAAGAGAGGCGCGGTTGAGGGGCTTAAGGAGAGCGCGCCCAAGAAAGCCAAAGGGGATGCTCCTTCCGGTTCCTTTGTCGATCCCGCTCTGGTCCGCTCTCTTCAGAGGACCGAGGCCGGGAACTATCTCGTGAGGAGTACCCCCGTGGTTCGTCTTCCTCCTCCCGATACGCTTTTGGAGAGGGAAGCGTATGAAGAGGCGGCTTCTCGTCTTCATTTGGTAAGTTCTCTTTCCGTTCGCTTATTTTGCGAGGAAGGTTTCCGTATATATACTCAATTGCTTTTCGTTTCTATTTTAGTTTTCGGAGTCTTTCAACAGGGTCGTCGAAGGTTATGAAACCAGGGCTCGCTCGGGTCAAGCCGCTCTCGAGGAGCTTCAGAAGCATGCCAACAATCTGAAGAGGTTGCATGAAGTCGAATCGAAGGCGCGTGCCATAGAGACCAAACAAGCCGAGGAGAGGGCGGCCAAGCTCGAGGCCGAGTTGGCCAAGGAGCGGGCCGAATCAGTCAAGCACCGGGAGGCTGCAGCTAAAATGGCCGGCAAGAGCGTTGATGACGCCATCAAAATGAAAGCTCTTCACAGCAAAATCTGCGAGCTCAACGAGAAAGTGCGAGCCATGGACGCCAACTATCTGGCCGAGGTTAGAAAAGTAAAGTGCCGAGTGAACAGCCGGTACGCCAAGTTCCTCGAGTCGATCAAGTCTGAGTTGACGAGACTCCAGAAAGTGCATGAACGAGCCGTGCGCATCGCTCAGGCCGAAGGCAACGTCGAACTGATCAACGACATGCGAGGCGATGATCCGCCGGATCTCGACATTGAGCTTGCTGATCTCCAGGCGCTTATCGATTCGGATCCTGGGGTCGCTGAAGAGGTTAATGCCCTGCTAGCCAACGTAATCGGTCAGCTCGTTCCTTTTCCGGATCCCGTCGAGCCGCCCGAGGTACACCTTAGAGATGAAACTATTACTCGGCTTGATCGACTTGGTCTCGGTATTGTCGATCAATGGGGTACTAATAGAGAGTCCCTTGTATTTCAGAGTGGAGTCGAACCGGTGGTGATTCCCGAGACAAGGCCGGTTGATGCGACCCTGGAGTCGACGAGCCAAGTTCCAGTAAATCCTGTTCAAGCTAGCGGACTGCCTCCCAGAACCGAAGGTCTGGTTGAGAAAGCCCCATATGATATCCTGGAGGCATCGAGCCGAGCTCTGGAGGCTTCTGAGAAAGCCGCAGCCGGAATCCTGGGCGTTCCTGATAAAGTTGGCGAGGCGGTTTCGAAGCCGGAGGATGTTGCCGGGAAATCTGTGCCCGACGTTCAAGAATCGTCGAACCAAACCCCCCATTAAACTCTCAAATAATTTGTTTCTGTATGCTGCCTTGATGCCTTTTATTTTGTTTTTGTACTTAGTGCCTGGATGGCATTATCCACAGACTTTTTAGGATACTTTTAATCGAACCGTTATCTGATCGAACGATTTAGCTTGATGAAACGCTTGCCAGTCGAAACAAATATGTCTGCGAGGTGTCTTAGTATTATACCAATGTTTTCCGTGAAATGTTTAATATATTGGGCTTGGTCAACTTACCCCCGTTTACCGCGAACCCTCGTTTTGCGAGCTGCGATTTGGAATAATGATGATAACAAATTAGACCAACGTTGCTACGGAGCGTTTATGTTGGGTTTTTGTCAACTTATTTCGGTTTTTGCCGCGGACGACTCAATCAGAAAGCCGCGGGTCGAAATAGCGACGAATTAAATTAGACCAACGTTGCTGCGAAGCGTTTATGTTGGGTTTCTGATCGATTTATTCCAGTTTTTGCCGTGTCCTCATCTATTAGTGATTAACGGGTCGGAATAAACGATGGTGATCATATTTGTATAGCGCGCGCGTGAGAGTAAGATGTTTGAGATAATCGAATGTTGCGGCCAACAACATTCGGCTCGGGTCAGTTTATGAGTTCTTATCGAGATGTTAACGGCGAACTGTTTAAGAGAATTGAGGTGCGAATTTTATTCATCGTTGTGTTTAGCGGCGAGCCGCGTTACAGACGGAAAGTTCACCGTTCGACTTATGTTAACGGCGAACCGTGTTACAAGGATTTTGAGGGTGCGTTAACGGTAAACCGTGTTAGCGAAGATAGAATGCGTTTAACGGCGAACCGTGTTGCATTTGTATGGGAGTATATAACCACGTACCCCACTCCCCCCCCTGTTTTTTTGAGGGGGGCAACTGAATCCACTCGAAAGTGAACTGCCTACGTACCCCTTGCGGGGATCAAGTCACGGGTAGTTCTAGGTGATGGAGCCTCGCGCCTTATTGGTAGTACTTCTTGAGATGCATAACGTTCCATGGCTTCGGTATTGCTTCGCCAGCCAAGTTTTCGAGCCGATAAGCTCTCGGGCGAACTGTTTCGGTGATCTTGTGATATGACTATGGCCGAGGTCAGCAGCAAGGATCAGGACGGACGGCTTGAACCAGAGGAAGGACAGCTTGTAGCCGAGGAGCAGCTTGTAGCTGAGGACGTTTTGGCTGTTCCACCTGGTCCGGTGACGCGTTCCCAAACTAAGTTATTCGATCCAGGAGTTGGAAGAATGCTTAGCCGTTTGAGTCGGCATGTTCATATGGTTAAGCATCCCACCTTGGTTTGCTTAACGGCTCAACACTTGGGATAAAGAGGCAAGTGGCTCGTAGTGTGCTCTTTTTCCCTACCAAGGTTTTGTCCCACGTGGTTTTCCTTGGCAGGTTTTTAACGAGGCCTACGACCCACTTTCAAATCCCCTCTTTGCCTTTGTTGTTGAGTCCAGCCCGCCCATTGTCGCTTGAAGCCCGGTCTGGCCCGTATCTACTTTATGCTTGGCGACATGGCCCATTTTATCTCTTCTTCTTTGTTTTCAAATTTCAGTCTTTGCATGCATTTAATCTTTGGCGTTTACCGAGTTGTTGGAGCTTGTTCCAATTAACTCTCTCTCTCTCTCTCTCTCTCTCTCTCTCTCTCACGTTTCCCTTATGTAAACTGAAACCCTCTCATTGTTTTCTTTAATCAACTTTTTATTCAAAACCTTTCTTTGATGCTTTTTGCATTCTCTCTTAGTGTGATTCTAAGTAAACCCTTGTTCTTGTTGTGTGATTCAACGAGTTCATCTCTTAGTGTGATTCTAAGAAATCCCTTTGTTCTTGTTGTGTGATTCAACGAGATTAAAGGTGGTGTAAGAGATCCTTGCCGCTGGATCTCTTGTATAAACCATTCGACTCCCCTTCATCCCATTCGATCCATCCCACCGATCTATCTCACCATTCCACCGAACAATCCATCCACAAACCCACCGATCCATCTTCCTCAGTCATCCCATCGGTTTCCACCATCCCATCTCCTCAATCGGTTCATCCCATCCTCTCTTCCATCGAGTTTTGTCCATCCCACTTGCTTCAAAGTGTCGATTCTTATTGAGGGTCATATCAAGTGGTATCAGAGCCACTTTGAAGCTAAGTGTTCATCTCTTTCACTTGAAATTTTCGAGTTTGCATTTGTGGCTGTTCATCTTCTCTTTTTTGTGTTCATCATTTGTTTCATCATAGATCTGATTGCTAGAGTTTATTGCATCATTATTTTGAGTGTTCTTATCATTACTAATATCTATTGCATCCATTTGAATCATTTAGAGTGTTTGCATCATTTTAGAAATAATTTTTGTGATCATTTTTCATCTAGTTCCATCGAAAATCACTTGTGTGCATCATTTTAATTATTTGCATAATTTTAAAAATATTGTCATAATTTATTTTAATCATTGTTGCATAGATCTATCATTTAGCATTTGTGTGCATATTTTTAAAATTAATTTCGGATTTTATTTGATAATTTTCGGAATTGTTTCCTTTGAACTATTAACTGCCGTGAATTGTCTCTTGGATTGTAGGTACCAATGGAGGCCGAGACAGAGAACGACCAGGAAGGATATGACGCCATACCAGTTATGGGCAAGCTCCTGGTAGCTAGGAGACTCTTGAACACCCAAGTTCGAACAGCAAAAGATGAGCAAAGAGAGAATCTCTTCCACTCGCGATGTCTTGTCAAAGAAAGAGTTTGCAGTTTGATCATTGATGGCGGCAGCTGTACTAATGTGGCTAGTGAGTCCATGGTTAAGAAACTCGGTCTTGAAACTAAGAAGCATCCAAAACCGTACCAGCTGCAATGGATCAATGAAACTGGAGACATGAGTGTCAAAGAGCAAGTCTTGGTTCCTTTCTCGATCGGACACTATGAAGATGAAGTTTTATGCGATGTTCTGCCCATGGATGCTGGACACATCATTTTGGGAAGGCCGTGGCAGTATGATAGACGCGTTCTACACGATGGATTTACCAACAAGTATACTCTCTTGCACAAGAACCGGAAGACTACTCTCATTCCCTTAACTCCGCAAGAGGTGTACAAGGACCAGGTCCAGTTGATCAGCCAAAGGACTAAGCCCCAACCAGAAAAAGAACCGGACAGAGACCACGTTGCTAAGGAGCTTCCAAGTGCCAAAGATGATTCAGTCCAAACCCCTTGTTATGATATGCAAGAAAACCAGAAACAAGACGTTGTTTCAGTCTCTAACAATGGAAAGGTACAAGCTAAACTTTCTCAAGTTGTTTATGATGATTCCATGACTGGTATAATGCACTTGTCCTTCTCCAAAAGTGTTGAGACAGGTACAGGTTCTATTGACGAACAATGGGAGCAAGCAAATCAAGAGAAGGAGGCTCAGCCGAAACTGGATCCACCAGAGTCTAAACCACCGGACCTTGTGACAAATAAAAGGGCGGATCAAAAGGTGTTACCAACTCAAGCTTCAAATTCGAAGTCAACACAAAACACCTTCAGTTTGATGATACCAAAGGAGATTAGGCCCAAACCACACATTCAGCCGGATCCAGGTAAGTGTCTACAACCTTTTTCAATTAGTAAAACTCATGAGTTTTCTAATGTTGCAGGAAGAATAGGTTTGTATCTTAAGCTCTTCAACAAAAGGATCGGAAGTCCAATCTTAATTTCTGTTGAGAAAGCTCCTAATGATGAGTTAGACCATGAGTTCTATCCAGAACCGAACAACAAGTGGAAATCCAAGATAGAACAAGGTTACAGTCACGCCATATCTACTCCTAAGCTAAGTGAAGTTCAAAACTTGATCAACTATTGGGTTCATTTCATGAAACAACAGAAACTTCAGAATTATGTTTTTGAAATCCCCATTTCAAGTATAATGCATTTGTTCTTTTCCTTAAGTGTTCACAAAGGAGCAGGTTTGATGGTGAAGCATAAGGGCTTAGAGGAAACAGCATCAAGGAACCACATGTTCTCATCTCACGATCATATCATTCTTAGTTCTTTTATGGTTCTTTGTTTGGGTCCTCTAATCACTGGAGGCGAGCCAGCACTGATCAAGAATCATGAAGAATGGCTAACATTTTCCAATCCAATTCCGGAGAAGCCACCAGACTCCTATCCACAATCTCAGAAACAACCAACTCAAGAAAAAACAGTTTTGATCGACCAAAGGACTAAGTTACTACCAGAGAAGGAACCGATCAAGCCGATCAACCCATTGAACTATTCGATCACGCCTAAACAGGATGAATCTCCCGGTGACAGTTCCCAAGGCTTACCCCCTAGTCGTTGCCATGAACATCAAGACGATCTTGTTTCTGAAACCACACTTGCAAAACCCATCGATCTTATACTGGAGCCAATCCTTAAACCATATCCAAATCCTAAACGGAAGTCCATAGTCCTGCTACAACTTCATGGATCATTCGAATTCATAAAGAAGATCAACATCAAGGCCTATCGCGACTATCCCCAAGGTAAGCACTATTTTGGTCCGAGTTTTAATTCTACTAATCCTTTCCCTTTTCTTGCAGATGATCCAGATTTGAGGACAAATCTTTTTCAAGAGGGAGGGGATGATATGACTATGGCCGAGGTCAGCAGCAAGGATCAGGACGGACGGCTTGAACCAGAGGAAGGACAGCTTGTAGCCGAGGAGCAGCTTGTAGCTGAGGACGTTTTGGCTGTTCCACCTGGTCCGGTGACGCGTTCCCAAACTAAGTTATTCGATCCAGGAGTTGGAAGAATGCTTAGCCGTTTGAGTCGGCATGTTCATATGGTTAAGCATCCCACCTTGGTTTGCTTAACGGCTCAACACTTGGGATAAAGAGGCAAGTGGCTCGTAGTGTGCTCTTTTTCCCTACCAAGGTTTTGTCCCACGTGGTTTTCCTTGGCAGGTTTTTAACGAGGCCTACGACCCACTTTCAAATCCCCTCTTTGCCTTTGTTGTTGAGTCCAGCCCGCCCATTGTCGCTTGAAGCCCGGTCTGGCCCGTATCTACTTTATGCTTGGCGACATGGCCCATTTTATCTCTTCTTCTTTGTTTTCAAATTTCAGTCTTTGCATGCATTTAATCTTTGGCGTTTACCGAGTTGTTGGAGCTTGTTCCAATTAACTCTCTCTCTCTCTCTCTCTCTCTCTCTCTCTCTCTCTCTCTCTCACGTTTCCCTTATGTAAACTGAAACCCTCTCATTGTTTTCTTTAATCAACTTTTTATTCAAAACCTTTCTTTGATGCTTTTTGCATTCTCTCTTAGTGTGATTCTAAGTAAACCCTTGTTCTTGTTGTGTGATTCAACGAGTTCATCTCTTAGTGTGATTCTAAGAAATCCCTTTGTTCTTGTTGTGTGATTCAACGAGATTAAAGGTGGTGTAAGAGATCCTTGCCGCTGGATCTCTTGTATAAACCATTCGACTCCCCTTCATCCCATTCGATCCATCCCACCGATCTATCTCACCATTCCACCGAACAATCCATCCACAAACCCACCGATCCATCTTCCTCAGTCATCCCATCGGTTTCCACCATCCCATCTCCTCAATCGGTTCATCCCATCCTCTCTTCCATCGAGTTTTGTCCATCCCACTTGCTTCAAAGTGTCGATTCTTATTGAGGGTCATATCAAGTGGTATCAGAGCCACTTTGAAGCTAAGTGTTCATCTCTTTCACTTGAAATTTTCGAGTTTGCATTTGTGGCTGTTCATCTTCTCTTTTTTGTGTTCATCATTTGTTTCATCATAGATCTGATTGCTAGAGTTTATTGCATCATTATTTTGAGTGTTCTTATCATTACAAATATCTATTGCATCCATTTGAATCATTTAGAGTGTTTGCATCATTTTAGAAATAATTTTTGTGATCATTTTTCATCTAGTTCCATCGAAAATCACTTGTGTGCATCATTTTAATTATTTGCATAATTTTAAAAATATTGTCATAATTTATTTTAATCATTGTTAATTATTTGAACTTCTTTCATTATCTCTCTCGCCTTCTTTCCTTCTACGCACGCGAGCAGCGGTCCTGAAAACCTCCATCGGAATACAGCGTCGCGTATCAGAATGTATCGCGCTGCTTGAGCTTTCAGCTTGCGAGCCGCCCACTTATCTGCTGGTACTTCTCCATCGGCTATGTATACACGGATCGGAGCGAGCCACTCTTTGTCGCAACCGTATTCCGTATCTTCCTCGATTTCCATATCCGCGGGCTGATCTCCATCAAGTATACTGTCATCGTTCGGCTCGTCTGTGATGATGGTCATTAGGACTTCGGGTTCGTCGATGTCGATACTGGGATGTTCGATAAATTCTACGGGAATTATCCTTTTCAAGTCTGGATCGGAGGTCGAGGCTAGGGATGCCAAGGCGTCGGCCTGAGTATTGTCTCCACGCGGAATCTTCTCCAAGGCAAATTTTTCGAACTGTCCGGCTAGATTCTTGACTACTTCGAGGTAGGCTTCCATTCTTTTGTCTTTTGTAGCGTATTCTCCAGTGAATTGGCTCGCGACGAGCTGGGAATCACAGTAAGCATGTATGTTTCGAACTCCAATTCCGAGCGCCAACTTTAATCCAGCTATTAATGCTTCGTACTCTGCCTCGTTGTTTGACGCGCCGAAATTGAGACGAAGAGACTGTTCCAAGATTTCGCCCGTCGGGGAGGTGAGTCGAATTCCGACTCCGGCGCCTTGTTTTGATGACGAGCCGTCAACGTGAAGTAGCCAATCGGCGGGAAGATTTGATTCCTCGCTGGCGGCGATTGGCAGCTCGATCAAGAAATCAGCCAAAACCTGCGATTTTGCGCTCGTTCGATTTCGATATTCGATATCGTATTCGCTCAGCTCGATTGCCCACTTGGCTAATCTTCCGGATTGGCTCGGGCTGTGCAGGATCGTTCTTAATGGTAGCGCCGTTAGAACTATGATCGTGTGAGACTGGAAATACGGGCGTAATTTGCGGGCCGCTACTACGACTGCTAGTGTCAGTTTCTCGGTCTGGGGGTACCTCGTCTCTGCGTCAGTCAAACTTTGGCTTACATAGAAAACGGGTTTCTGGATTCTTCGGTCTTCGCGAACCAGGACCCCACTGACTGCTGTTACCGATACGGCGATGTACAGATATAATGGCTCTCCTTCTTCTGGTTTCGCCAGTATCGGTGGGTTCGCTAGGTACAACTTCAGCTCGCGGAAAGCCTCCTCACACTTCGCTGTCCACTCGAACTTCTTGTTTCCTCGCAAAGTGTCGTAGAAAGGAAGACACTTATCCGTGGATCGTGAAATGAAACGGTTGAGCGCGGCGACACGTCCGGTTAGTTGCTGTATTTCCTTCTTCGTCTCCGGCGACTTCATTCTGATTAGAGCCTGGATCTGCTTCGGGTTAGCTTCGATGCCTCTGTAGGTAACCAGATATCCCAAGAATTCTCCGGATGTTACAGCGAACCGACACTTCGTTGGATTTAGCTTCATATCGTGTGAGTTCAGTTGCTCGAAGCAGTCGCGGAGATGTGCCACATGTTCTTCCTTTTTCAGAGATTTCACCAGCATATCGTCGATATAAACTTCCATCGTCTTCCCAAGCTGCGAGGCAAACATCTTGTTCACGAGCCGTTGGTATGTTGCTCCCGCATTCTTGAGTCCGAATGGCATGACCTTGTAGCAATAGATGCCTCGCTCTGTTTGGAACGCCGTCTTTTCTCTGTCGTCGGGGTGCATCCGGATCTGATTATAGCCTGAGAAGGCATCCATGAAGGTCAGCAGTTCGTTTCCCGCCGTCGCTTCCACGAGCCGGTCGATATGAGGGAGCGGGAAACTATCCTTTGGGCACGCCTTATTCAGATCCGTGAAATCTATGCAAACCCGCCATTTTCCGTTCTTCTTTTTGACCACTACTGGGTTAGCAAGCCACTCTGGGTATTTTGCCTCGGCGATCGAGCCCACTTTCAGGAGGCGTTCCACCTCGTCGTTTACTGCCTTTAACCGCTCATTCCCCAATCTTCTTCGCTTTTGTTTCACCGGTTTGAACGTCGGGTCGACATTTAGCTCGTGGCAGGCGATGTTAATATCTACCCCCGGCATATCCTCGGCTGTCCAAGCGAAGGTGTTGACGTTTTCTTTCAAAAAGGAGATCAATTCCTCTCTTATTGTCTCGTTTAGGTTCGCTCCGATCTCCACACATCTTTCTGGGTTTTGCTCGTCTATGCAGACGGATATTACCGCTTCACAACTTGGTTCTTTGATGACGGGATCCTCATTTCTGCCTGCTTTCTCTCTTGCTGCCTTGCTTTCGGCGGCTTTCTTTCTGGGCGGCTCGATTTCGCCGGTGATCTGTAATTGCTATAAGAGATTGGCTAAACCGTTCGCTGACTCTCGGTTCGTCTTTACCTTCTTTCGGTTCTCCACTGGAGTTGGTTTGGGTAACGGGTTGCGGAGTTTGTGTTCCGTCATGAAACAGATTCTCGAATCTTTCTGCGAGCCGAGGATGGTCTTGACTCCTGTCGGAGTGGGAAACTTGAGACAAAGGTGGTAAGTAGATGGCACGGCTCGCATCGAATTTATCCAAGGAGTGCCCATGATGATATTGTAGATTGGAGGATTATCCGAGACGGAAAAGTTCACCATCTTTGTAATCCCTCCAGCTTCGACTGGGAGTATGATACTTCCCATGGACATCGTCGTCTCGCCCCCGAACCCGGTCAATGGCTTTGGCGTCGTCTTTACGTCGTTCGGATCGATTCCCATTTTTATCAACGTGCTCTTGTAGATTATATCGATTGTGCTTCCTGTATCAATCAGGACCCGAGCTATGTCGTAATTACCGACGGCAAGCATGATTACGAGCGGATCATCATGCGGCCTATCGATCCCGATGACTTCATTTTCCGTGAAAGTGATCTCGACGTTTGGGATTTTGGGTGGTCCATACCAGTTAACCGCTGCGTCGGTTCGCCGTTGAAAAGCTTTGATCGACGTCACCGTATCCTGACAGTATTGCGAGCCACCCAATATGAGGTAGATTTTTTGTCGTGATCCCGATGGTTCGTCCGAATCATCGCGTCTCCCGCGTTTCGGTCGATCCGCTGGTTGGCCCGGTTGTCGATCTGATTGTTCCGGTCGTTCTCTTGGCTCGGGACGCTCCAGGTCATCCAGCTTTAGATCGCATTTCAATTCACCGCTAAGTAATTTTCTTGCGAGTTCTGCTCCGAGATGGCGGCATCTCTCTGTCAAATGGTCGTAGCATTGATGGAATTCGCAATAAACCTTCTCGTCTTGTGGCGCGGGATTTTGGTTCCTTGTCCAAACATAGTTTTTCGATCCTCGCCCCCTTCCGGCGCCTGCTTGGCTCGTGCCGCCTGTCTGTTGGCCCGTTCCGATCTGATAGTTATGCGATCCGGAGAAGTTTGGCCCTTCGTGATGGATGTAACTGTTCTTTCCGCGCCCATGGCTGAAGTGATTGGGATGTTGATTCGACGGCTGATGAGCTATCGGCGGGTTAGGCGGTTGTTTGGTGGCTGCCTTCAATGTGGGATGCGAGGCGGCGAGCAACTTCATATCTTCCTCTTCTTCGATGAACACGACTGATCGGTGGATGGCATCGGCGATCGACTTGGGTTTGTTGTACGCGAGCTCCTTCCGAAACTCCGATTTGACGCCTAGACCCTTTTTCAGAGAATCTATAGCGATCTCGTCGTTGACCGCCCCGGCTTTTGACATGGTGGTTTTAAAGCGATCCATGAAACTGCGAAGCGACTCGCCTTCGCCTTGCAACATGTTCCACAGATTAATCACCGAGGCCGATTTCTCGATGAACATGGAGTACTGCTTAAGAAAGGAAGCTGTCAACTGCTGGAAGTTTTCAATCGAATTTCGCTCGAGACTTAGGAACCAGTCCAGAGCCGGACCCTTCAGGTATTCAGCGAATAGGAGGCAGAAGCCGGCATCTTTCTCTTCTGCGTTTCGGAATTTGGCTCGACTCAAGGTGACCCGAAATGCGTTGATGTGATCTTTCGGGTTCGTCGAACCGTCGTACTTCTGAATGCTAAGTTTCCCGGGATCCATTATTCTGGCGCCCATCACTTTCGCCGAGAAAGGAGTGTGTTCGGCGTCTTCGCATATCTGAGCGATTTCCGGTGCCGAGCTGAGTTCCCTGTGGATCTGCGATCGAAGTAATTTGGCCTCGTTGTCGGATTTTTCAAGACGAGCTCGGATCTCGGCCAATTCATCGCGACTCATGCTCTGACCCTTGCCTTTTCTTGCCGTACTCACGCCTCGGGGCGATTGCTTTTCGGTTCGTGTTTCCAACAAGAGACGCGATACTGCTTCGGCGAGCTCCGCAGGATCTAAGCTTGGTGAACCGCCGGTTTCCTGCCCCGTCGCCTTATCAGTTCCTTTGCTTTCCAACATTATCTGCCTCAGGGCTTTGGTCAGCGCCTCGGGAGTGATTTCGCTGGGGAGCGGATCTCCTAAGTCAATTCGTATTGGTTTGGTTGGCGGCGCGCTCTTGACTTTGTTTTGCTTCTTCTTCTTCTGAAGTGGCGGTGGCGAACCATCTGATTCGGATTCTGTTTCCTCTCGTTCCGGGGTTTCTTCCACGTCGTCCCCTTCTTCTCCATCTACTTCGTCAGCCCGGGAGTCGAAAGCCAGATTTTTTGGATGGGAATTTTTACGTCGCGCGACACCTCGTGCTTCTTTCTCTTTTAATTGGGCTCGCAAGGTTGCGAGCTCTTGCGTCAACGAGCTGTTCAAAACCTCTTGCTCTTCGGTCTGCTTCTGAAGGGCAGCGATCTTTTCCGCTTCCGTCTGAACTGTTGTCTCGCTGTCCCCGTTCTGCAAACCGGTTGGTGTGGATCTGTTCAATTCTTCGTCGGTCATCTCGTCGAGCTCTTGTGTTTTCTAGTCTCAAATCTCCCCCTCCTTCTAGCGCCAAATTGTGCGAGCCGAAACTGCACTACGATACTCTTAGTGTTTTTAGGGAGAGCCGAGAATTTCGTAAGTAAACACAAGGGTCGATCCAAACGATGGTTATTTTATTAGCTGTTAAGCGAGCTACAATATGTGTGGCGTATGCCTTTTTCTATGTCAAAAGTCCTCCTCAAATAATGACTATCGGTTCCTATTTATAAGAGAATAGGAACCGACTTTTACAACCGACTTTACGCAAAAATGTAAACTTTCCTTTTCTGCTCGCGCCGACTCCGCAATAAATGTAAACTTTCCTTTGTGGCTCGCGCCGACTTCAGTTTAAGGAAAGTCTTTGATGGGCCTCGGCTCGAATCGCTCCGTCGGATGTTGGTTTGGCCCATCGAGAAGTTTCCGGCTGGCCTTCGGTTTGACGCATGGTTCGGCCCGGTTTGGTGCGGTTCGGCTAGTGCGGTTCAGCTCGATCTTCCCCCATTTGCCCAATCCAAATGACGATGTCTCGGGGTGGAATCCGACCCCAACAATACTTATTTAGTCCAATTGTTTAGCCCAAATTGCTTAATATTTCTCCTTTCATTGATATTGTTTTTAATTAAATTTTATAAAAACAGAAAAAATTAGTAAATATAAAACTGTAAAAACTATAGAGATTAGAAGCTCTAACAATAACTCTTGGTTTTCCTAAAATTCTCTTGAGATCGCCATCTCTTGGAAAAATGAATTGAACAAGTGAGAGTTATCAGAATTCCTTTATGTTTGTTATTTCATTGCTCGTTGTTATATTTCTCTTTATTGCTTATCGAACCCTGAGATCCCGACAAAAGAGTTGCTGCCTCCGTGGAAATTGACTCCGGTGACAAAGACTCTGGCGAAGACGACTCTGGCCACTCTGGTACACATTCTGAGTATTGACGACGACTCCGGCCACTCCGATACATCTCCCGGAGAATATGATTCTAGTTCCATTTGGTAATATTCTTAGTGTTCAAAGTTTTGATTTTTTTACGTAAAATATCTGAACAAATCTGCAACCTGAATAGTTTTGGGTTTTCAGCTAAAAATCAAAACCCAATACTATCTCAACCATATCCGATCGGAATTCTAAAAAATACCCAAGAAGAATTTTATGAGCCTACATCCCGAAATCTGAAAGCCTAAAAAAATCGATCCAGACGCAGAAGGATACCGAAACGCCTATACCGAAATTTAAGTGTCTCTGCCTTTTTCTATTGGCCTATTATACTTGTTTTGCCAAAATTGTTTAATATTTCTCATTTTCTTGATTTTGCTTTTAATTAAATTTTATATAAACATAAAATATTAGTAAATATAAAACTGTAAAAACCCTAGAGATTAGAAGAGCTAACAATAACTCTTGGTTTTCCTAAAATTCTATTGAGATCGGCATCTCCTGGAAAAATGAATCCAACAAGTTAGGGTTCTCAGAATCCCTTCTCTTTGTTATTTCGTTGTTCGTTGTTATATTTCTATATATTGCTTATCGATTCCTGAAAATCTCGATCCTGGCGAAAGAGTTGCTACCTCCGTGGAAATTGACTCCCGCAACAAAGACTCCGGCTTAGACGACTCCGGCCACTCCGGTACATGTTCTGAGTATTGATGAAAACTCCGACCACTCCGGTACATCTCCATGATAATATGATTCTGGTTCCATTTGGTAATATTCTTAGTGTTCAAAGTTCTGATTTTTTGATGTAAAATATCTGAACAAATCCGCAACATGAATAGTTTTGGATTTTCAACTAAAAATTCAAACCAATCCAAACCCGACACTATCTGAACAATATCCGATCTGGATTCTAAAAATACCCCAAGACGAATTCTATGAGCCTACATTCCAAAATCAGAATGCCCCAAAAAATCGATCCAACGCGGTCGGATACCGGAACGCCTATACCTAAATTTGATAGTCTCTGTCTTTTTCCATTGGCCCATTATACTTGTTTAGTCCAATTGTTTAACCCAAATTGCTTAATATTTCTCCTTTCATTGATATTGTTTTTAATTAAATTTTATAAAAACAGAAAAAATTAGTAAATATAAAACTGTAACAACTGTAGAGATTAGAAGCCCCTAAGAGTAACTCTTGGTTTTCCTAAAATTCTCTTGAGATCGCCATCTCTTGGAAAAATGAATTGAACAAGTGAGAGTTATCAGAATTCCCTTATGTTTGTTATTTCATTGCTCGTTGTTATATTTCTCTTTATTGCTTATCGAACCCTGAGATCCCGACAAAAGAGTTGCTGCCTCCGTGGAAATTGACTCCGGTCACAAAGACTCTGGCGAAGACGACTCTGGCCACTCTGGTACACGTTCTGAGTATTGACGACGACTCCGGCCACTCCGGTACATCTCCAAGAGAATCTGATTCTGGTTCCATTTGGTAATATTCTTAGTGTTCAAAGTTTTGATTTTTTTACGTAAAATATCTGAACAAATCTGCAACATGAATAGTTTTGGGTTTTCAGCTAAAAATCAAAACCCAATACTATCTCAACCATATCCGATCTGAATTCTAAAAAATACCCAAGAAGAATTTTATGAGCCTACATCCCGAAATTTGAAAACCTTAAAAAATCGATCCGGACGCAGAAGGATATCGGAACGCCTATACCGAAATTTAAGTGTCTTTGCCTTTTTCTATTGGCCAATTATACTTGTTTAGCCAAAATTGTTTAATATTTCTCATTTCCTTGATTTTGCTTTTAATTATATTTTATATAAACATAAAATATTAGTAAATATAAAACTGTAAAAACCCTAGAGATTAGAAGAGCTAACAATAACTCTTTGTTTTCCTAAATTCTATTGAGATCGGCATCTCCTGGAAAAATGAATCCAACAAGTGAGGGTTCTCAGAATCCCTTCTCTTTGTTATTTCATTGTTCGTTGTTATATTTCTCTATATTGCTTATCGAATCCTGAAAATCTCGATCCTGGCGAAAGAGTTGCTACCTCCGTGGAAATTGACTCCCGCGACAAAGACTTCGGCTTAGACGACTCCGGCCACTCCGGTACACGTTCTGAGTATTGACGAAGACTCCGACCACTCCGGTACATCTACATGAGAATATGATTCTGGTTCCATTTGGTAATATTCTTAGTGTTCAAAGTTCTGATTTTTTGATGTAAAATATCTGAACAAATCCGCAACATGAATAGTTTTGGATTTTCAACTAAAAATTCAAACCTGATCCAAACCCGACACTATCTGAACAATATCCGATATGGATTCTAAAAATACCACAAGACGAATTCTATGAGCCTACATTCCAAAATCAGAATGCCCCAAAAAATCGATCCAACTCAGACGGATACCGGAACGCCTATACCTAAATTTGATAGTCTCTGTCTTTTTCCATTGGCCCATTATACTTGTTTAGTCCAATTGTTTAGCCCAAATTGCTTAATATTTCTCCTTTCATTGATATTGTTTTTAATTAAATTTTATAAAAACAGAAAAAATTAGTAAATATAAAACTGTAACAACTGTAGAGATTAGAAGCTCTAAGAGTAACTCTTGGTTTTCCTAAAATTCTCTTGAGATCGCCATCTCTTGGAAAAATGAATTGAACAAGTGAGAGTTATCAGAATTCCCTTATGTTTGTTATTTCATTGCTCGTTGTTATATTTCTCTTTATTGCTTATCGAACCCTGAGATCCCGACAAAAGAGTTGCTGCCTCCGTGGAAATTGACTCCGGTGACAAAGACTCTGGCGAAGACGACTCTGGCCACTCTGGTACACGTGCTGAGTATTGACGACGACTCCGGCCACTCCGGTACATCTCCAGGAGAATATGATTCTGGTTCCATTTGGTAATATTCTTATTGTTCAAAGTTTTGATTTTTTTACGTAAAATATCTGAACAAATCTGCAACCTGAATAGTTTTGGGTTTTCAGCTAAAAACCAAAACCCAATACTATCTCAACCATATTCGATCTAAATTCTAAAAAATACCCAAGAAGAATTTTATGAGCCTACATCCCGAAATCTGAAAGCCTAAAAAAATCGATCCGGACGCAGAAGGATACCGGAACGCCTATACCGAAATTTAAGTGTCTCTGCCTTTTTCTATTGGCCTATTATACTTGTTTAGCCAAAATTGTTTAATATTTCTCATTTCCTTGATTTTACTTTTAATTAAATTTTATATAAAGATAAAATATTAGTAAATATAAAACTGTAAAAACCCTAGAGATTAGAAGAGCTAACAATAACTCTTGGTTTTCCTAAATTCTATTGAGATCGGCATCTCCTGGAAAAATGAATCCAACAAGTGAGGGTTCTCAGAATCCCTTCTTTTTGTTATTTCGTTGTTCGTTGTTATATTTCTCTATATTGCTTATCGAATCCTGAAAATCTCGATCCTGGCGAAAGAGTTGCTACCTCCGTGGAAATTGACTCCCGCGACAAAGACTCCGGTACACGTTCTGAGTTATGATGAAAACTCCGACCACTCCGGTACATCTCCATGATAATATGATTCTGGTTCCATTTGGTAATATTCTTAGTGTTCAAAGTTCTGATTTTTCGATGTAAAATAGCTGAAGAAATCCGCAACATGAATAGTTTTGGATTTTCAACTAAAAATTCAAACCCGATCCAAACCCGACACTATCTGAACAATATCCGATCTGGATTCTAAAAATACCCCAAGATGAATTCTATGAGCCTACATTCCAAAATCAGAATGCCCCAAAAAATCGATCCAACGCGGACGGATACCGGAACGCCTATACCTAAATTTGATAGTCTCTGTCTTTTTCCATTGGCCCATTATACTTGTTTAGTCCAATTTGTCGGGATCTCAGGGTTCGATAAGCAATAAAGAGAAATATAACAACGAGCAATGAAATAACAAACATAAGGGAATTCTGATAACTCTCACTTGTTCAATTCATTTTTCCAAGAGATGGCGATCTCAAGAGAATTTTAGGAAAACCAAGAGTTATTGTTAGAGCTTCTAATCTCTACAGTTTTTTCGGTTTTATATTTACTAATTTTTTCTGTTTTTATAAAATTTAATCAAAAACAATATCAATAAAAGGAGAAATACACTACAGGAAATGTGAGTATTGATAGCATACTAAGATAGCGTTTTTTATGTATATGCTATGTTTGACTAAATCGTGGTTTAAAGATAGCGTTTTGTGTATTGAAAACGCTACAAATTATTTAAGCGGGATAACGAAATTGACGAGGGCCAATTTTTTTGTTCTAAACTTTATTATCCCGCTATTGAAAATGTTAAGAGGGAAAAAAGTGAAATTTTGGCTAAGGCGAAAGAAAAGAAAACTGTAAAAATCACTTCTCATTTTTTTGCCTAAGGCAAAATCATATAAGATCGAGAATCTCTCTTGCGATATCACTCAAATTCTTGAGATATTGAGCTCAAAATCTGCAACTCTCACTCGATTTCTCTCAATCTCACTCGCTTTCTCAGTCTCTCCCTCTAATTCACACTTTATCTCACTCGATTTCTCACTGTGTCAGCTTGATTTCTCAGTCTCTCAACTCGATTTCTCTCAATCTCCCTGGAATCTTCAATAGGTATGTTCTCATTCAATCGTAGCTTCTTTGTTCGTTGGAATGGAAAACCATTTTGATTTGGGGTTCCGATTCTTGGGTTGTGTGAACATTGATGCAGAAGTTTGTGATTTTGGGTATCGATTTTGGTTTTGGGTTTTGATTCTTAGTTTCGGTGAACATGCATGTCGAAGTTTGGCACATTTCTTGTTTCAATTTTGATTTTCTGTTTCGATTATGATTTTCGGGTAAACTGTTCTTCATTTATCACTTTCAGAAATGGTGAAGACAAGAGGAGGGGGTCAAGTTGGTTCTCGTCGTAGTAGACGTAATCGAGGCTTGGAGGTAGAAGAGATAACACCACAAGTTGCTCCAGCAACAACACTAAAGGTGAATAAGAAAAGAAAAGCAAAGAAAGTGGATAGTATCAACACTAGAAGGAAGAAAGTGGCTGCTCAAGATGATGAGGTAGAAGATGTTACACCGCAAGATAATGTGGGTGAAGATGTAATACCGCAAGATGATGCTGTTGACAATGTAACACCATCATCAATGGAGGCTGATCGGACTGAGAAAGCAATGTCTGAAGATGAGAAAGAAGATTCTGAGAAGGGTAATGACAAAGATGTAACACCGGAGGCTGATCAGACTGAGAAAGCAATGTCTGAAAATGAGAAAGAAGATTCTGAGATAGAAGAAGAAGCTTGTATGACTGGACAGGAACAGCAGGAGGATGAAGAAGAAGCTGCCAATATGGAAGTAGATGGTGTTGGCAATGGTCAAGATAATGCGATTCCTAGCAACACTGATGAAGGAAGTCAGGTACCGGAGGAAGGAGTGAAAGAAAGAAAAAAAAGAGGACCAACAAAGATGCGTAAAGTGGCTGAAAATCCTAATGAAAAGGTTTCAGTTACTTTCAATGACCTTGGTGATCATGTTGGACCTGGTTCAGTAACATTATCATCTTTTCTTGGTGTCCTTGTGAGAGAACACATTCAGGTTACACTTTCTGATTGGAGAAAAGTTGATGCAGTGACTAAACAAGCAATGTGGGAAGAAATTCAGGTATATATTTATATGCAACTATTTTTTGTTGAACAAATATGAAACATGTTTGACCTTTGCTTGTTGTACGTGATGCAGGGAAGGTTTAACTTGCAAGAACAATGGCAGAGAGTTGTTATTTTCAAGCAAATGGGAAGTATCTGGAGGGGTTGGAAGTCAAGGCTAGTGTCAGACGTACGTGCTGCGAAGACTGTTGCTGAGAGAATAGATTTAAAACCCAGCAACATTCCGTCCATTCAAGTGTGGAACTCTTGGGTTAGGAGCAAGACCAACGCAGCTTTCACGGTTAGTTATCTACAACTAAGTAACTTTCTTGTTTATATGTCATGTCTGATAGATTTAATCACACTGATATTTATAATGTAGGAAATAAGTAACAAGTACAGGAAGATGAGACAAAATCAGATTCCTCACACCACCAGCCGCAAAGGAATGCTTCGTTTAGCTGATGATATGGTAATAATAGTTGTTAAATATCTATATATATTGTATATCTTGTTAGAATAAAATGGTACTGAGATATGTATGTACTTTATATAGAAAAAAAAGAGTAAAGACCCAAGTAAGGTGACTAGGAGTAAGGTATGGATTGCGGGACACACTCATGCTGATGGTAGACCTGTGAAGCCTCAATTTTCAGAGACTATTGTAAGAATTATGGAACTTTTTATATTGTGTATAATTAATGGATTATGATCAATGAGTTTTATTGTGTTTAAATGTTTATATTAGGAACAAATACAATCACTTGATAGTCAAATGGACTCTACATCAGCTGCTGATAACATAAGGGAAGATGCTGTGAGCAAGATTTTGGGAAAAGACAAACCTGGACGAGTCAGGGGGTTTGGTAGAGGGATTACGGCTACTAAGTTAGCATTTCTGCAATCTAGAGACGCAAAGATGGCAGAAATGAAAAGTGAGATTGAAGAGTTAAAGGGCATTGTCCGAGACTTAGCTGGAAAGAAGGTAATCCATTTCACTACATTTGGTCAATTGGTTTGGTTTTACGACATTTAGTTTACGAATTCCTTTTCCTTATTTCAGACAAGTAATGGTGATATTGAAACATCTGAGAATATTGGTGGATTCAAAGAAGGAGTTAGAGTAGAAATATTGGATTGGATTCAATCAGGAGATGTAGTTGTTGGTGAAGGAGAATTCTGTTCTGCTGAACCGATGTACAAAATTGGTCGTATACCAATTGGTCCTAATGCAATGGCTGTCCTCGTTAAGTCTGCACTAAGCTCAGAAGCTTCTCTCTGGAGGCCTACAACAGATGTGTTATATCTTCAGGAAGCTGTGGGATGCAAAATACCTTGGCCAATGGACAAGGTGCTTTTGTATAAGGATCCAGTCGCTTCTGAAGATGTATCCATGGTAAAGTTTTCCAATCTTCTTTTCTAGTGGTGAAGTGACATATCTCTAATCATTAGCTTCTTACATTTTAGCAAAACAAGGAAGGTGAAACCCGAAAATGCAAAATATATGATTGGACTAATGAAGACGATGAGGTTATTGCTGAAGGTGTTGTGTGCTCATCTAACTCCAAAGAGAAGGTTAACAATATACCACTAGGTCCAAGTGCTGTTTGTATTGAAGTTGTGAAGGTGTTCAATGATAATGCTCATTTGTGGAGGCCAACTACTGATATTAGTTTAATTGGTGATGCAATTAACGAGAAAATCGCATGGCCAGTCCTAAAGATTGACGTCACGGCTGCAACCACTACAGATGCAACACAACCTAAAGTCCAGGTATGTTTTGAAATTAAGTTATTTCATTTGTTTGTCTGTTGATTGATGTTGAAACTTGCTTCTATTATTTGCTTTGAGTTGTAGAGTCCAGGCAGCAATAGTTCCACGAAAAGTCCAAAGCAGAAGTGTTTTCTTTTAGATTGCAGCAACTCTGGCCATAAGGTAGCCGAAGCAAGAGTAGTTTCAACAGATCCGAACGACTTGTGCCATCATGTACCCCTAGGTCCAAATGCAAGCAAGGTCTGTGTTGAAGTGGCTAAGATTGGTAATGCAAAGGTGTGGAGGCCAAATTCAGAGATTGAATCCATTTCTGATGCAATAGGTTCAATTATAGCATGGCCAAATGATAAAATAAAGTTTGTGTGAAACTTAGCCACTTATTGAATACATTTCGGTATTGTGTTTTGGTATTGTAATGAAGTTTTATTTTGGTTAATGATTGTTGTGTTTCCTTTGTGCTCTATACTCTAAAACATAAAGTTAAAACTCTAAACCTCAAACATTATAGTTAAAATTCTAAATCCTAAAGTATAAAACATAAAGAATAAAGTAAAAAACATAAACCCCAAAGTGTAAACCCTATACCCTAAACTAAACCTTAGTGTTTATGAAAACCTCAACAATTGTAGTTAAAATTCTAAATCCTAAAGTATAAAACATAAAGAATAAAATAAAAAATATAAACCCCAAAGTATAAACCCTATACCCTAAACTAAACCTTAGTGTTTATGAAAACCTCAACAATTGTAGTTAAAATTCTAAATCCTAAAGTATAAAACATAAAGAATAAAGTAAAAAATATAAACCCCAAAGTATAAACCCTATACCCTAAACTAAGCCTTAGTGTTTATGAACATATAACTTAGATAGTTGGAATACTAACTTACATTAATTGTTCTTAATTTTAAAATTTTATATTTATAATAAATAATATTCTAAAAATTGGAATACTTATATTGATATTTTTTTAAAAATAATTTATATTTTTGGATTAATAACCTATTTTATATGCTAATTTTCAGATTTAAAATGATAAAACAACTCTTAGCCAATGATAAGTAACCTCCCATATTGTAGGATGAATCCTACACCGTTAGATTACGCCGACTTCGATCTCAGCCGTCCTTTCTTATTGTAGACGCGATTAATGTACACCGTTGATCTGTCTCGCTTATTTTGATCTGAGCCGTTATTGTTCTTAGCCAATGAGTAGTAACCTCCGAGATTGCAGTATAGGCGAAATCTACACCGTTGGTCTGTCTCCGTAATTTGATCTGAGCCGTTATTGTTCTAAGCCAATGGTGACTGACCTCCGAGATTACAGAACATAACTCATCTTTAGGGTTTACCAAAAATTCTCCAACACGATTTGAGTTCAGCAAATCGTTTCATAACGGATCCATCTCCGGATCCATCGTTCCAGATGGATAAGACGTGGATTTCGCTGCCAAGGTATACACTAAATTCTATCGAGCTTACTTATATTAACCGAATGATAGAAATCTAAATTATTTTCCAATTTACAATGTAGGAATAGTATCGAGTACTTAGAAGGAGCAACGAAATTCGCTAATTCATCAGCAATAAGATTGGGCAATCTGTCTGAAATGCTATGCCCATGTAGAGATTGCCGCAATTTATGCCATCAGTCTATAGAGGAAATTGTTGAGCATCTAGTGATAAGGGGTATGGATAAGAAGTATAAGACTTCTTGTTGGAGTATTCATGGTGAAAAAAGAGTATCTACAGAAGACAGTGGTCCTCGACATGAAACAGAGGCATTTGACTTGTTTAAGACAGCATTCTCTATGGGTGAAGGTGAACCAAATAAGACGAATGATGATGAAGCATTAGAGGCAAACGACGATGAAGCAGTAGAGGAAACTCAGTTTAGGAATAAGTTAAGAGAAGCTGAAACTCCATTGTACTCTAATTGTATCAAATACACAAAGGTTTCAGCAATTATGGGACTTTACAGATTCAAGGTGAAGAGTGGTGTGTCAGAGAACTACTTTGATCAGCTGTTGGATTTAATTCAGGACATGCTACCTGAAGACAATGTACTTCCGAAGAGTTTAGCAGCAATCAAAAAATTTCTGAAGATATTTGGTTTCGGATACGAAAATATTCATGCTTGCAAGAATGATTGCATCCTCTATAGGAAGGAGTTTGAGAAGTTAGATAGCTGTCCAAGATGCAAAATTTCAAGATGGGAGAAGGATAAGCACAGTAATGAGATAAAGGTTGGGATTCCAGCAAAGGTGCTTAGATATTTTCCAATCAAGGACAGATTTAGGAGGATGTTTAGATCAAAAAAGATGGCTGAAGATTTGCGGTGGCACTATACCAATGGCACTGAAGATGGTACAATGCGACACCCCGTTGATTCTATATCTTGGGTACAAGTGAATGATAAATGGCCAGACTTTGCTGCTGAACCAAGGAATCTTCGACTTGGAATTTCTACAGATGGGATGAACCCTTTCTCCATGCAAAACACCAATCACAGCACATGGCCAGTGTTGTTGGTGAACTATAACACGCCTCCGACTATGTGTATGAAGGCTGAGAATATAATGTTGACTTTGTTGATCCCTGGTCCAACAGCTCCTGGTAATAACATAGATGTTTACTTGGCACCATTGATAGACGATTTAAAAGATTTGTGGGCTGAGGGTATTGAAGTCTATGACTCATTTGCTAAGGAGAATTTCACACTTAGAGCCATGCTGCTTTGGAGTATCAGTGACTATCCAGCCTTAGGAACATTGTCTGGATGTAAAGTGAAGGGGAAACAAGCCAGCAATGTATGTGGAAAGGATACACCTTCCAGATGGCTTAAGTTTAGCCGTAAGTTTGTCTATATGGGGAATAGAAAGAGACTACCGCCGGGCCATCGTTACAGATATAAAAAAGCTTGGTTTGACAACACTGTTGAGGAAGGGAATGCCAAAAGGATACAAACTGGCTCTGAAATATATGAGACACTACAAGCTTTTAGGAATGATTTTGGAAAACCTCTAGACAAGGGAAATAAAAGAAAAAGAACAGAGATGGAAGATGATGAGGTGGTTCAAGAAGAAGAGTGTGAAGAATCAAATGATCTATGGCGGTGGAAGAAGAGATCAATATTCTTTCAACTACCTTACTGGAAGGTAAGTAAAGTAACTGTACTATATTCTCTTATTGTTGGATCTGAGTAAGCCTAACAGTTTCTTCTTTAATGTGTTAGGATTTGCCTGTTCGTCACAATATTGATGTTATGCACGTAGAAAAAAATGTGTCTGATGCTATATTGTCTATCTTGATGCAAAGCGCTAAGTCAAAAGATGGTTTGAAAGCAAGAAAAGACTTAGAAGATATTGGAATCAGAAGTCACTTGCACACAGAGGTCAAGGGAAAGAAAACATACTTACCTCCAGCAGCCTACTGGTTATCCAAGAAAGAGAAGACCATTTTCTGCCAAAGGTTATCTAAGTTTAGAGGTCCTGATGGTTATTGTGATAATATTGCTAATAGTGTTTCAGTTAACCCTCCAAATATAGGTAGTTTAAAGTCGCATGATCATCATGTCCTAGTACAGAACTTGTTACCGGCTGCATTAAGAGGGTTGTTGCATAAGGGTCCTAGGATTGCCATTAATAGATTATGCAGTTACTTCAACAGGTTGTGTCAGCGCATTGTCGCCCCGGAGAAACTTATGGCAATGGAGACAGAGTTTGTGGAAACAATGTGTCAACTGGAGCGCTTCTTCCCTCCATCCCTTTTTGATATCATGTTCCACCTTCCAATACATCTATCAAAAGAGGCACGTTTGGGAGGACCAGTACACTTCCGCTGGATGTATCCCTTCGAAAGGTTTGATGTACTCATTTGCTTCAATATATGTATTTCCTGCAATTATGTTCAACTAATATTCATTTCTTGACTGAGTTATAGGTACATGAAAACACTTAAGGCTTTTGTTAAGAATCATGCAAGGCCAGAAGCATGTATGGCTGAGGGGTATTTAGCTGGAGAATGCGTTGCATTTTGTTTAGAGTTCCTTAAAGATTCAGTACCAGTTCAAGAAACAGTTAATCGCAATGAAGATATTGAGGTTGATAGAAGCGTGGTTGAAGGTCGACCTCTGCAGAAGGGTATAGAAGTTACCCTATCAGATAAAGATAGAGACACTGCACATCGCTATGTGCTTCAAAACATGGCATCTTTGGATCCTTATGTCGAGTAAGAGGTTACCCTTTATGTTTCATTTACTAATTATTATTATAATATCATTCTCAAAACTGTTGTTTAATGTAAAATCAGGATGCATTTGGAAGAATTATAAGCTAATGATGCTCGATGTGCTAAAAATGAAACTTTGTTGTGGAAAAACCATACTGAGCAGTTTGCACAATGGCTTAAAATAAAGGTTTCCAGATGCAACTTGTCTTCTTGCTTATTTGTTATACAGCTTGTTAAATAATGACTGGTTAGCTTAACTTGTAGCTTGATGACTGGTTTTATTGGCACAGATTGTTAGCTTCATGATCATGTTTTGCTTAGTGATTGGTTAGCTTAGGTTGTATCTTGATGACTGGTCATTTTAGTACTTCAGCTTGATGATCAAGTTCTGATTTTACTGTGGCAGATTCATTCAGACTCAACAAATAGTCATTCTAAGGAGATAAGGTGGTTGGCATTTGGACCAAAAAATGTTGCTTTAGCACATAAAGGATTTATCGTTAATGGGCAACGGTTTCATACAGATGCGGTTAAGCGAAAGACACAAAACAGTGGAGTAACTTATGAAGCATTTAGCATGTGTAGATCAAGTGCTCGAGATGTGAGACAGGTCGCTGATATGCTTACATATTATGGAGTGATAAAGGATATTTTACTTATGGACTATCACATGTTCAAAGTGCCGCTGTTTAGATGCAATTGGGCCAACACAGGGAATGGTGTGAAGGAGGAAGATGGTTTTACTCTTGTCAACCTTCATATGAACCAAACAGCCTACATGAAAGATCCATTCATTCTACCTTCTCAAGCAAAACAGGTTTTCTATTCTAGGGAAGATGATAATTCAAATTGGTATGTTGTTATGAGAGCACCACCTAGAGGCTATCATGAGTTGGAAACAGAAGAGGATTTAGGTGGTGCACCTTTGGCTGTCCAAGAAGTCGATGATTTGGATGATGAAGCTTGTGATGATGATAGTGTTTATGTAAGGGATGATTGTGAAGGCTTGTTATTGGTAGATTGATAGGTGTTTGTGGTTTTGTAACAATGAAATTTGTTATAGTTTTCTAAACATTTAAATATTTATATATTTTGTATTAGTTTAAATTGTTTTTTTTTTTACAAATATTCGAAATAAATATTATATTTTAAATAAAAAATAATTCGTAAATATTTTTAATATATAATAAATAATCAAATTAATGAGTTTTAATAGCATTTGTATCACGTTATTATAAATATTAACAATTGCACAGTACAAAACGCTATCGTTGTATAGTTATCTATAGCACACCAACAATCCGCTATTAAAAGTGTCTGACCTACTATAACGGGCGATGTCAGAGCGTTTTAGGAAACGCTATGGTTTTGAACTCATAGCGTTTAACGGCCGCTATTAATACTCACATTTCCTGTAGTGATATTAAGCAATTTGGGCTAAACAATTGGACTAAACAAGTATAATGGGCCAATGGAAAAAGACAGAGACTATCAAATTTAGGTATAGGCGTTCCGGTATCCGTCCGCGTTGGATAGATTATTTGGGGCACTCTGATTTTGGAATGTAAGCTCATAGAATTCGTCTTGGGGTATTTTTAGAATCCAGATCGGATATTGTTTAGATAGTGTCGGGTTTGGATCAGGTTTGAATTTTTAGTGGAAAATCCAAAACTATTCATGTTGCGGATTTGTTCAGATATTTTACATCAAAAAATCAGAACTTTGAACACTAAGAATATTATCAAATGGAACCAAAATCATATTCTCATGGAGATGTACCGGAGTGGTCGGAGTCTTCGTCAATACTCAGAACGTGTACCGGAGTGGCCAGAGTCGTCTAAGCCGGAGTCTTTGTCGCCGGAGTCAATTTCCACGGAGGTAGCAACTCTTTCGCCAGGATCGAGATTTTCAGGATTCGCTAAGCAATATAGAGAAATATAACAACGACCAACGAAATAACAAAGAGAAGGGATTCTGAGAACCCTCACTTGTTCGATTCATTTTTCCAGGAGATGCCGATCTCAATAGAATTTTAGGAAAACCAAGAGTTATTGTTAGCTCTTCTAATCTCTAGGGTTTTTACAGTTTTATATTTACTAATATTTTATGTTTATATAAAATTTAATCAAAAGCAAAATCAAGGAAATGAGAAATATTAAACAATTTTGGCTAAACAATTATAATAGGCCAATAGAAAAAGCCAGAGACACTTAAATTTCGGTGTAGGCATTCCGGTATCCTTCTGCGTCCGGATCGATTTTTTTGGGCTTTCAGATTTCGGGATGTAGGCTCATAAAATTCTTCTTGGGTATTTTTTAGAATTCAGATCGGATATGGTTGAGATAGTATCGGGTTTTGATTTTTAGATGAAAACCCAAAACTATTCAGGTTGCAGATTTGTTCTGATATTTTACATTAAAAAATCAAAACTTTGAACACTAAGAATATTACCAAATGGAACCAGAATTATATTCTCCTGGAGATGTATCGGAGTGGCCGGAGTCGGCGTCAATACTCAGAATGTGTACCAGAGTGGCCAGAGTCGTCTTCGCCAGAGTCTTTGTCATCGGAGTCAATTTCCACGGAGGCAGCAACTCTTTTGTCGGGATCTCAGGGTTCGATAAGCAATAAAGAGAAATATAACAACGAGCAATGAAATAACAAACATAAGAGAATTCTGATAACTCTCACTTGTTCAATTCATTTTTCCAAGAGATGGCGATCTCAAGAGAATTTTAGGAAAACCAAGAGTTATTGTTAGAGCTTCTAATCTATACAGTTTTTTCAGTTTAATATTTACTAATTTTTTCTGTTTTTATAAAATTTAATTAAAAACAATATCAATGAAAGGAGAAATATTAAGCAATTTGGGCTAAACAATTGGACCAAACAATTATAATGGGCCAATGAAAAAAGACAGAGACTATCAAATTTAGGTATAGGCGTTCCGGTATCCGTCCGCGTTGGATTGATTTTTTGGGGCATTCTGATTTTGGAATGTAGGCTCATAGAATTCGTCTTGGGGTATTTTTAGAATCCAGATCGGATATTGTTCAGATAGTGTCGGGTTTGGATCGGGTTTGAATTTTTAGTTGAAAATCCACAACTATTCATGTTGCGGATTTGTTCAGATATTTTACATCAAAAAATCAGAACTTTGAACACTAAGAATATTGCCAAATGGAACCAGAATCATATTCGCATGGAGATGTACCGGAGTGGTCGGAGTCTTCGTCAATACTCAGAACGTGTACCGGAGTGGCCGGAGTCGTCTAAGCCGGAGTCTTTGTGGCGGCATTCAATTTCCACGGAGGTAGCAACTCTTTCGCCAGGATCGAGATTTTCAGGATTCGATAAGCAATATAGAGAAATATAACAACGAACAACGAAATAACAAAGAGAAGGGATTCTGAGAACCCTCACTTGTTCGATTTATTTTTCAAGGAGATGTCGATCTCAATAGAATTTTTGGAAAACCAAGAGTTATTGTTAGCTCTTCTAATATCTAGGGTTTTTACAGTTTTATATTTGCTAATATTTTATGTTTATATAAAATTTAATTAAAAACAAAATCAAGGAAATAAGAAATATTAAACAATTTTGGCTAAACAAGTATAATAGGCCAATAGAAAAAGGCAGAGACACTTAAATTTTGGTGTAGGCGTTCCGGTATCCTTCTGCGTCCGGATCTATTTTTTTGGGCTTTCTGATTTCGGGATGTAGGCTCATAAAATTCTTCTTGGGTATTTTTTAGAATTCAGATCGGATATGGTTGAGATAGTATCGGGTTTTGATTTTTAGCTGAAAACCCAAAACAATTCAAGTTGCAGATTTGTTCAGATATTTTACGTAAAAAAATCAAAACTTTGAACACTAAGAATAGTACCAAATGGAACCAGAATCATATTCTCCTGGAGATGTACCGGAGTGGCCGGAGTCATCGTCAATACTCAGAATGTGTACCGGAGTGGCCAGA
Organism: Erythrophleum ivorense; assembly: GCA_026724425.1. Lineage (NCBI taxonomy): Eukaryota > Viridiplantae > Streptophyta > Magnoliopsida > Fabales > Fabaceae > Erythrophleum > Erythrophleum ivorense. Next base: position 1,993,305 of record JAIUCV010000068.1, read on the forward strand.
GTCGTCTTCGCCAGAGTCTTTGTCACCGGAGTCAATTTCCACGTAGGCCGCAACTCTTTTGTCGGGATCTCAGGGTTCGATAAGCAATAAAGAGAAATATAAGAACGAGCAATGAAATAACAAACATAAGGGAATTCTGATAACTCTCACTTGTTCAATTCATTTTTCCAAGAGATGGCGATCTCAAGAGAATTTTAGGAAAACCAAGAGTTACTGTTAGAGCTTCTAATCTCTACAGTTTTTACAGTTTTATATTTACTAATTTTTTCAGTTTTTATAAAATTTAATTAAAAACAATATCAATGAAAGGAGAAATATTAAGCAATTTGGGTTAAACAATTGGACTAAACAAGTATAATGGGCCAATGGAAAAAGACATAGACTATCAAATTTAGGTATAGGCGTTCCGGTATCCGTCCGCGTTGGATCGATTTTTTTGGGCATTCGGATTTTGGAATGTAGGTTCATAGAATTCGTCTTGGGGTATTTTTAGAATCCAGATCAGATATTGTTCAGATAGTGTCGGGTTTGGATCGGGTTTGAATTTTTAGTTGAAAATCCAAAACTATTCATGTTGCGGATTTGTTCAGATATTTTACATAAAAAAAATCAGAACTTTGAACACTAAGAATATTACCAAATGGAACCAGAAACATATTCTCATGGAGATGTACCGGAGTGGTCGGAGTCTTCGTCAATACTCATAACGTGTACCGGAGTGGCCGGAGTCGTCTTAGCCGGAGTCTTTGTCGCGGGAGTCAATTTCCACGGAGGTAGCAACTCTTTCGCAAGGATCGAGATTTTCAGGATTCGATAAGCAATATAGAGAAATATAACAACGAACAACGAAATAACAAAGAGATGGGATTCTGAGAACCCTCACTTGTTCGATTCATTTTTCCAGGAGATGCCGATCTCAATAGAATTTTAGGAAAACCAAGAGTTATTGTTAGCTCTTCTAATCTCTAGGGTTTATACAGTTTTATATTTGCTAATATTTTATGTTTATATAAAATTTAATTAAAAACAAAATCAAGGAAAGAAGAAATATTAAACAATTTTGGCTAAACAAGTATAATAGGCCAATAGAAAAAGGCAGAGACACTTAAATTTCGGTATAGGCGTTCCGGTATCCTTCTGCGTCCGGATCGATTTTTTTAGGCTTGCCGATTTCGAGATATAGGCTCATAAAATTCTTCTTGGGTATTTTTTAGAATTCAGATCGGATATGGTTGAGATAGTATTGGGTTTTGATTTTTAGCTGAAAACCCAAAACTATTCTGGTTAAAGATTTGTTCAGATATTTTACGTAAAAAAATCAAAACTTTGAACACTAAGAATATTACCAAATGGAACCAGAATCATATTCTCCTGGAGATGTACCGGAGTGGCCGGAATCGTCGTCAATACTCAGAATGTGTACCAGAGTGGCCAGAGTCGTCTTCGCCAGAGTCTTTGTCACCGGAGTCAATTTCCACGGAAGCAGCAACTCTTTTGTCGGGATCTCAGGGTTCGATAAGCAATAAAGAGAAATATAACAACGAGCAATGAAATAACAAACATAAAGGAATTCTGATAACTCTCACTTGTTCAATTCATTTTTCCAAGAGATGGCGATCTCAAGAGAATTTTAGGAAAACCAAGAGTTATTGTTAGAGCTTCTAATCTCTACAGTTTTTACAGTTTTATATTTACTAATTTTTTCTGTTTTTATAAAATTTAATTAAAAACAGTATCAATGAAAGGATAAATATTAAGCAATTTGGGCTAAACAGTTGGACTAAACAAGTATAATGGGCCAATGGAAAAAGACAGAGACTATCAAATATAGGTATAGGCGTTCCGGTATCCGTCCGCGTTGGATCGATTTTTTGGGGCATTCGGATTTTGGAATGTAGGTTCATAGAATTCGTCTTGGGGTATTTTTAGAATCCAGATCGGATATTGTTCAGATAGTGTCGGGTTTGGATCGGGTTTGAATTTTTAGTTGAAAATCCAAAACTATTCATGTTACGGATTTGTTCAGATATTTTACATCAAAAAATCAGAACTTTGAACACTAAGAATATTACCAAATGGAACCAGAATCATATTCTCATGGAGATGTACCGGAGTGGTCGGAGTCTTCGTCAATACTCAGAACGTGTACCCGATTGGCCGGAGTCGTCTAAGCCGGAGTCTTTGTCGCGGGAGTCAATTTCCACGGAGGTAGCAACTCTTTCGCAAGGATCGAGATTTTCAGGATTCGATAAGCAATATAGAGAAATATAACAACGAACAACGAAATAACAAAGAGATGGGATTCTGAGAACCCTCACTTGTTCGATTCATTTTTCCAGGAGATGCCGATCTCAATAGAATTTTAGGAAAACCAAGAGTTACTGTTAGAGCTTTTAATCTCTACAGTTTTTACAGTTTTATATTTAGTAATTTTTTCTGTTTTTATAAAATTTAATTAAAAACAATATCAATGAAAGGAGAAATATTTAGCTATTTGGGCTAAAAAATTGGACTAAACAAGTATAATGGGTCAATCGAAAAAGACAGAGACTATCAAATTTAGGTATAGGCGTTCCGGTATCCGTCCGCGTTGGATCGATTTTTTGGGGCATTCGGATTTTGGAATGTAGGTTCATAGAATTCGTCTTGGGGTATTTTTAGAATCCAGATCAGATATTGTTCAGATAGTGTCGGGTTTGGATCGGGTTTGAATTTTTATTTGAAAATCCAAAACTATTCATGTTGCGGATTTTTTCAGATATTTTACATAAAAAAATCAGAACTTTGAACACTAAGAATATTACCAAATGGAACCAGAATCATATTCTCATGGAGATGTACCGGAGTGGTCGGAGTCTTCGTCAATACTCAGAACGTGTACCGGAGTGGCCGGAGTCGTCTAAGCCGGAGTCTTTGTCGCGGGAGTCAATATCCACGGAGGTAGCATCTCTTTCGCAAGGATCGAGATTTTCAGGATTCGATAAACAATATAGAGAAATATAACAACGAACAACGAAATAACAAAGAGAAGGGATTCTGAGAACCCTCACTTGTTCGATTCATTTTTCCAGGAGATGCCGATCTCAATAGAATTTTAGGAAAACCAAGAGTTATTGTTAGCTCTTCTAATCTCTAGGGTTTTTACAGTTTTATATTTACTAATATTTTATGTTTATATAAAATTTAATTAAAAGCAAAATCAAGGAAATGAGAAATATTAAACAATTTTGGCTAAACAAGTATAATAGGCCAATAGAAAAAGGCAGAGACACTTAAATTTCGGTATAGGCGTTCCGGTATCCTTCTGCGTCCGGATCGATTTTTTTGGGCTTGCCGATTTCGGGATGTAGGCTCATAAAATTCTTCTTGGGTATTTTTTAGAATTCAGATCGGATATGGTTGAGATAGTATTGGGTTTTGATTTTTAGCTGAAAACCCAAAACTATTCTGGTTAAAGATTTGTTCAGATATTTTACGTAAAAAAATCAAAACTTTGAACACTAAGAATATTACCAAATGGAATCAGAATCATATTCTCCTGGAGATGTACCGGAGTGGCCGGAGTCGTCGTCAATACTGAGAACGTGTACCAGAGTGGCCAGAGTCGTCTTCGCCAGAGTCTTTGTCACCGGAGTCAATTTCCACGGAGGCAGCAACTCTTTTGTCGGGATCTCAGGTTTCGATAAGCAATAAAGAGAAATATAACAACGAGCAATGAAATAACAAACATAAAGGAATTCTGAAAACTCTCACTTGTTCAATTCATTTTTCCAAGAGATGGCGATCTCAAGAGAATTTTAGGAAAACCAAGAGTTACTGTTAGAGCTTCTAATCTCTACAGTTTTTACAGTTTAATATTTACTAATTTTTTCTGTTTTTATAAAATTTAATTAAAAACAATATCAATGAAAGGATAAATATTAAGCAATTTGGGCTAAACAGTTGGACTAAACAAGTATAATCGGCCAATGGAAAAAGACAGAGACTATCAAATATAGGTATAGGCGTTCCAGTATCCGTCCGCGTTGGATCGATTTTTTGGGGCATTCGGATTTTGGAATGTAGGTTCATAGAATTCGTCTTGGGGTATTTTTAGAATCCAGATCGGATATTGTTCAGATAGTGTCGGGTTTGGATCGGGTTTGAATTTTTCGTTGAAAATCCAAAACTATTCATGTTACGGATTTGTTCAGATATTTTACATCAAAAAATCAGAACTTTGAACACTAAGAATATTACCAAATGGAACCAGAATCATATTCTCATGGAGATGTACCGGAGTGGTCGGAGTCTTCGTCAATACTCAGAACGTGTACCGGAGTGGCCGGAGTCGTCTAAGCCGGAGTCTTTGTTGCGGGAGTCAATTTCCACGGAGGTAGCAACTCTTTCGCCAGGATCGAGATTTTCAGGATTCGATAAGCAATATAGAGAAATATAACAACGAACAACGAAATAACAAAGAGATGGGATTCTGAGAACCCTCACTTGTTCGATTCATTTTTCCAGGAGATGCCGATCTCAATAGAATTTTAGGAAAACCAAGAGTTATTGTTAGCTCTTCTAATCTCTAGGGTTTTTACAGTTTTATATTTACTAATATTTTATGTTTATATAAAATTTAATCAAAAGCAAAATCAAGGAAATGAGAAATATTAAACAATTTTGGCTAAACAAGTATAATAGGCCAATAGAAAAAGGCAGAGACACTTAAATTTCGGTATAGGCGTTCCGGTATCCTTCTGCGTCCGGATCGATTTTTTTGGGCTTTCCGATTTCGGGATGTAGGCTCATAAAATTCTTCTTGGGTATTTTTTAGAATTCAGATCGGATATGGTTGAGATAGTATTGGGTTTTGATTTTTAGCTGAAAACCCAAAACTATTCAGGTTAAAGATTTGTTCAGATATTTTACGTAAAAAAATCAAAACTTTGAACACTAAGAATATTACCAAATGGAACCAGAATCATATTCTCCTGGAGGTGTACCGGAGTGGCCGGAGTCGTCGTCAATACTCAGAACGTGTACCAGAGTGGCCAGAGTCGTCTTCGCCAGAGTCTTTGTCACCGGAGTCAATTTCCACGGAGGCAGCAACTCTTTTGTCGGGATCTCAGGTTTCGATAAGCAATAAAGAAAAATATAACAACGAGCAATGAAATAACAAACATAAAGGAATTCTGATAACTCTCACTTGTTCAATTCATTTTTCCAAGAGATGGCGATCTCAAGAAAATTTTAGGAAAACCAAGAGTTACTGTTAGAGCTTCTAATCACTACAGTTTTTACAGTTTTTTATTTACTAATTTTTTCTGTTTTTATAAAATCTAATTAAAAAAAATATCAATGAAAGGATAAATATTAAGCAATTTGGGCTAAACAGTTGGACTAAACAAGTATAATGGCCCAATGGAAAAAGACAGAGACTATCAAATATAGGTATAGGCGTTCCAGTATCCGTCCGCGTTGGATCGATTTTTTGGGGCATTCGGATTTTGGAATGTAGGTTCATAGAATTCGTCTTGGGGTATTTTTAGAATCCAGATCGGATATTGTTCAGATAGTGTCGGGTTTGGATCGGGTTTGAATTTTTAGTTGAAAATCCAAAACTATTCATGTTACGGATTTGTTCAGATATTTTACATCAAAAAATCAGAACTTTGAACACTAAGAATATTACCAAATGGAACCAGAATCATATTCTCATGGAGATGTACCGGAGTGGTCGGAGTCTTCGTCAATACTCAGAACGTGTACCGGAGTGGCCGGAGTCGTCTAAGCCGGAGTCTTTGTCGCGGGAGTCAATTTCCACGGAGGTAGCAACTCTTTCGCCAGGATCGAGATTTTCAGGATTCGATAAGCAATATAGAGAAATATAACAACGAACAACGAAATAACAAAGAGATGGGATTCTGAGAACCCTCACTTGTTCGATTCATTTTTCCAGGAGATGCCGATCTCAATATAATTTTAGGAAAACCAAGAGTTATTGTTAGCTCTTCTAATCTCTAGGGTTTTTACAGTTTTATATTTACTAATATTTTATGTTTATATAAAATTTAATCAAAAGCAAAATCAAGGAAATGAGAAATATTAAACAATTTTGGCTAAACAAGTATAATAGGCCAATAGAAAAAGGCAGAGACACTTAAATTTCGGTATAGGCGTTCCGGTATCCTTCTGCGTCCGGATCGATTTTTTTGGGCTTTCCGATTTCGGGATGTAGGCTCATAAAATTCTTCTTGGGTATTTTTTAGAATTCAGATCGGATATGGTTGAGATAGTATTGGGTTTTGATTTTTAGCTGAAAACCCAAAACTATTCAGGTTAAAGATTTGTTCAGATATTTTACGTAAAAAAATCAAAACTTTGAACACTAAGAATATTACCAAATGGAACCAGAATCATATTCTCCTGGAGATGTACCGGAGTGGCCGGAGTCGTCGTCAATACTCAGAACGTGTACCAGAGTGGCCAGAGTCGTCTTCGCCAGAGTCTTTGTCACCGGAGTCAATTTCCACGGAGGCAGCAACTCTTTTGTCGGGATCTCAGGTTTCGATAAGCAATAAAGAGAAATATAACAACGAGCAATGAAATAACAAACATAAAGGAATTCTGATAACTCTCACTTGTTCAATTCATTTTTCCAAGAGATGGCGATCTCAAGAGAATTTTAGGAAAACCAAGAGTTACTGTTAGAGCTTCTAATCTCTACAGTTTTTAAAGTTTTATATTTACTAATTTTTTCTGTTTTTATAAAATTTAATTAAAAACAGTATCAATGAAAGGATAAATATTAAGCAATTTGGGCTAAACAGTTGGACTAAACAAGTATAATGGGCCAATGGAAAAAGACAGAGACTATCAAATATAGGTATAGGCGTTCCAGTATCCGTCCGCGTTGGATCGATTTTTTGGGGCATTCGGATTTTGGAATGTAGGTTCATAGAATTCGTCTTGGGGTATTTTTAGAATCCATATTGGATATTGTTCAGATAGTGTCGGGTTTGGATCGGGTTTGAATTTTTAGTTGAAAATCCAAAACTATTCATGTTACGGATTTGTTCAGATATTTTACATCAAAAAATCAGAACTTTGAACACTAAGAATATTACCAAATGGAACCAGAATCATATTCTCATGGAGATGTACCGGAGTGGTCGGAGTCTTCGTCAATACTCAGAACGTGTACCGGAGTGGCCGGAGTCGTCTAAGCCGGAGTCTTTGTCGCGGGAGTCAATTTCCACGGAGGTAGCAACTCTTTCGCCAGGATCGAGATTTTCAGGATTCGATAAGCAATATAGAGAAATATAACAACGAACAACGAAATAACAAAGAGATGGGATTCTGAGAACCCTCACTTGTTCGATTCATTTTTCCAGGAGATGCCGATCTCAATAGAATTTTAGGAAAACCAAGAGTTATTGTTAGCTCTTCTAATCTCTAGGGTTTTTACAGTTTTATATTTACTAATATTTTATGTTTATTTAAAATTTAATCAAAAGCAAAATCGAGGAAATGAGAAATATTAAACAATTTTGGCTAAACAAGTATAATAGGCCAATAGAAAAAGGCAGAGATACTTAAATTTCGGTATAGGCGTTCCGGTATCCTTCTGCGTCTGGATCGATTTTTTTGGGCTTTCCGATTTCGGGATGTAGGCTCATAAAATTCTTCTTGGGTATTTTTTAGAATTCAGATCGGATATGGTTGAGATAGTATTGGGTTTTGATTTTTAGCTGAAAACCCAAAACTATTCTGGTTAAAGATTTGTTCAGATATTTTACGTAAAAAAATCAAAACTTTGAACACTAAGAATATTACCAAATGGAACCAGAATCATATTCTCCTGGAGATGTACCGGAGTGGCCGGAGTCGTCGTCAATACTCAGAACGTGTACCAGAGTGGCCAGAGTCGTCTTCGCCAGAGTCTTTGTCACCGGAGTCAATTTCCACGGAGGCAGCAACTCTTTTGTCGTGATCTTAGGTTTCGATAAGCAATAAAGAGAAATATAACAACGAGCAATGAAATAACAAACATAAAGGAATTCTGATAACTCTCACTTGTTCAATTCATTTTTCCAAGAGATGGCGATCTCAAGAGAATTTTAGGAAAACCAAGAGTTATTGTTAGAGCTTCTAATCTCTACAGTTTTTACAGTTTTATATTTACTAATTTTTTCTGTTTTTATAAAATTTAATTAAAAACAGTATCAATGAAAGGATAAATATTAAGCAATTTGGGCTAAACAGTTGGACTAAACAAGTATAATGGGCCAATGGAAAAAGACAGAGACTATCAAATATAGGTATAGGCGTTCCGGTATCCGTCCGCGTTGGATCGATTTTTTGGGGCATTCGGATTTTGGAATGTAGGTTCATAGAATTCGTCTTGGGGTATTTTTAGAATCCATATTGGATATTGTTCAGATAGTGTCGGGTTTGGATCGGGTTTGAATTTTTAGTTGAAAATCCAAAACTATTCATGTTACGGATTTGTTCAGATATTTTACATCAAAAAATCAGAACTTTGAACACTAAGAATATTACCAAATGGAACCAGAATCATATTCTCATGGAGATGTACCGGAGTGGTCGGAGTCTTCGTCAATACTCAGAACGTGTACCGGAGTGGCCGGAGTCGTCTAAGCCGGAGTCTTTGTCGCGGGAGTCAATTTCCACGGAGGTAGCAACTCTTTCGCCAGGATCGAGATTTTCAGGATTCGATAAGCAATATAGAGAAATATAACAACGAACAACGAAATAACAAAGAGATGGGATTCGGAGAACCCTCACTTGTTCGATTCATTTTTCCAGGAGATGCCGATCTCAATAGAATTTTAGGAAAACCAAGAGTTATTGTTAGCTCTTCTAATCTCTAGGGTTTTTACAGTTTTATATTTACTAATATTTTATGTTTATATAAAATTTAATCAAAAGCAAAATCAAGGAAATGAGAAATATTAAACAATTTTGGCTAAACAAGTATAATAGGCCAATAGAAAAAGGCAGAGACACTTAAATTTCGGTATAGGCGTTCCGGTATCTTTCTGCGTCCGGATCGATTTTTTTGGGCTTGCCGATTTCGGGATGTAGGCTCATAAAATTCTTCTTGGGTATTTTTTAGAATTCAGATCGGATATGGTTGAGATAGTATTGAGTTTTGATTTTTAGCTGAAAACCCAAAACTATTCTGGTTAAAGATTTGTTCAGATATTTTACGTAAAAAAATCAAAACTTTGAACACTAAGAATATTACCAAATGGAATCAGAATCATATTCTCCTGGAGATGTACCGGAGTGGCCGGAGTCGTCGTCAATACTCAGAATGTGTACCAGAGTGGCCAGAGTCGTCTTCGCCAGAGTCTTTGTCACCGGAGTCAATTTCCACGGAGGCAGCAACTCTTTTGTCGGGATCTCAGGTTTCGATAAGCAATAAAGAGAAATATAACAACGAGCAATGAAATAACAAACATAAAGGAATTCTGATAACTCTCACTTGTTCAATTCATTTTTCCAAGAGATGGCGATCTCAAGAGAATTTTAGGAAAACCAAGAGTTACTGTTTGAGCTTCTAATCTCTACAGTTTTTACAGTTTTATATTTACTAATTTTTTCTGTTTTTATAAAATTTAATTAAAAACAATATCAATGAAAGGATAAATATTAAGCAATTTGGGCTAAACAGTTGGACTAAACAAGTATAATGGGTCAATGGAAAAAGACAGAGACTATCAAATATAGGTATAGGCGTTCCAGTATCCGTCCGCGTTGGATCGATTTTTTGGGGCATTCGGAGTTTGGAATGTAGGTTCATAGAATTCGTCTTGGGGTATTTTTAGAATCCAGATCGGATATTGTTCAGATAGTGTCGGGTTTGGATCGGGTTTGAATTTTTAGTTGAAAATCCAAAACTATTCAAGTTACGGATTTGTTCAGATATTTAACATCAAAAAATCAGAACTTTGAACAATAGAAATTACCAAATGGAACCAGAATCATATCCTCATGGAGATGTACCGGAGTGGTCGGAGTCTTCGTCAATACTCAGAACGTGTACCGGAGTGGCCGGAGTCGTCTAAGCCGGAGTCTTTGTCGCGGGAGTCAATTTCCACGGAGGTAGCAACTCTTTCGCCAGGATCGAGATTTTCAGGATTCGATAAGCAATATAGAGAAATATAACAACGAACAACGAAATAACAAAGAGATGGGATTCTGAGAACCCTCACTTGTTCGATTCATTTTTCCAGGAGATGCCGATCTCAATAGAATTTTAGGAAAACCAAGAGTTATTGTTAGCTCTTCTAATCTCTAGGGTTTTTACAGTTTTATATTTACTAATATTTTATGTTTTTATAAAATTTAATCAAAAGCAAAATCAAGGAAATGAGAAATATTAAACAATTTTGGCTAAACAAGTATAATAGGCCAATAGAAAAAGGCAGAGATACTTAAATTTCGGTATAGGCATTCCGGTATCCTTCTGCGTCCGGATCGATTTTTTTGGGCTTTCCGATTTCGGGATGTCGGCTCATAAAATTCTTCTTGGGTATTTTTTAGAATTCAAATCGGATATGGTTGAGATAGTATTGGGTTTTGATTTTTAGCTGAAAACCCAAAACTATTCAGGTTAAAGATTTGTTCAGATATTTTACGTAAAAAAATCAAAACTTTGAACACTAAGAATATTACCAAATGGAACCAGAATCATATTCTCCTGGAGATGTACCGGAGTGGCCGGAGTCGTCGTCAATACTCAGAACGTGTACCAGAGTGGCCAGAGTCGTCTTCGCCAGAGTCTTTGTCACCGGAGTCAATTTCCACGGAGGCAGCAACTCTTTTGTCGGGATCTCAGGGTTCGATAAGCAATAAAGAGAAATATAACAACGAGCAATGAAATAACAAACATAAAGGAATTCTGATAACTCTCACTTGTTCAATTCATTTTTCCAAGAGATGGCGATCTCAAGAGAATTTTAGGAAAACCAAGAGTTACTGTTAGAGCTTCTAATCTCTACAGTTTTTACAGTTTCATATTTACTAATATTTTCTGTTTTTATAAAATTTAATTGAAAACAATATCAATGAAAGGATAAATCTTAAGCAATTTGGGCTAAACAATTGGACTAAACAAGTATACTGGGCCAATGGAAAAAGACAGAGACTATCAAATTTAGGTATAGGCGTTCCGGTATCCGTCCGCGTTGGATCGATTTTTTGGGGCATTCGGATTTTGGAATATAGGCTCATAGAATTCGTCTTGGGGTATTTTTAGAATCCAGATCGGATATTGTTCAGATAGTGTCGGGTTTGGATCGGGTTTGAATTTTTAGTTGAAAATCCAAAACTATTTATGTTGCGGATTTGTTCAGATATTTTACATCAAAAAATCAGAACTTTGAACACTAAGAATATTACCAAATGGAACGAGAATCATATTCTCATGGAGATGTACCGGAGTGGTCGGAGTCTTCGTCAATACTCAGAACGTGTACCGGAGTGGCCGGAGTCGTCTAAGCCGGAGTCTTTGTCGCAGGAGTCAATTTCCACGGAGGTAGCAACTCTTTCGCCAGGATCGAGATTTTCAGGATTCGATAAGCAATATAGAGAAATATAACAACGAACAACGAAATAACAAAGATAAGGGATTCTGAGAACCCTCACTTGTTCGATTCATTTTTCCAGGAGATGCCGATCTCAATAGAATTTTAGGAAAACCAAGAGTTATTGTTAGCTCTTCTAATCTCTAGGGTTTTTACAGTTTTATATTTACTAATATTTTATGTTGATATAAAATTTAATCAAAAGCAAAATCAAGGAAATGAGAATTATTAAACAATTTTGGCTAAACAAGTATAATAGGCCAATAGAAAAAGGCAGAGACACTTAAATTTCGGTATAGGCGTTCCGGTATCCTTCTGCATCCGGATCGATTTTTTTGGACTTTCAGATTTCGGGTTGTAGGCTCATAAAATTCTTCTTGGGTATTTTTTAGAATTCAGATCGGATATGGTTGAGATAGTATTGGGTTTTGATTTTTAGCTGAAAACCCAAAACTATTCAGGTTGCAGATTTGTTCAGATATTTTACGTAAAAAAATCAAAACTTTGAACACTAAGAATATTACCAAATGGAACCAGAATCATATTCTCCTGGAGATGTACCGGAGTGGCCGGAGTCGTCGTCAATACTCAGAACGTGTACCAGAGTGGCCAGAGTCGTCTTCGCCAGAGTCTTTGTCACCGGAGTCAATTTCCACGGAGGCAGCAACTCTTTTGTCGGGATCTCAGGGTTCGATAAGCAATAAAGAGAAATATAACAACGAGCAATGAAATAACAAACATAAAGGAATTCTGATAACTCTCACTTGTTCAATTCATTTTTCCAAGAGATGGCGATCTCAAGAGAATTTTAGGAAAACCAAGAGTTACTGTTAGAGCTTCTAATCTCTACAGTTTTTACAGTTTCATATTTACTAATATTTTCTGTTTTTATAAAATTTAATTGAAAACAATATTAATGAAAGGATAAATCTTAAGCAATTTGGGCTAAACAATTGGACTAAACAAGTATACTGGGCCAATGGAAAAAGACAGAGACTATCAAATTTAGGTATAGGCGTTCCGGTATCCGTCCGCGTTGGATCGATTTTTTGGGGCATTCGGATTTTGGAATGTAGGCTCATAGAATTCGTCTTGGGGTATTTTTAGAATCCAGATCGGATATTGTTCAGATAGTGTCGGGTTTGGATCGGGTTTGAATTTTTAGTTGAAAATCCAAAACTATTTATGTTGCGGATTTGTTCAGATATTTTACATCAAAAAATCAGAACTTTGAACACTAAGAATATTACCAAATGGAACGAGAATCATATTCTCATGGAGATGTACCGGAGTGGTCGGAGTCTTCGTCAATACTCAGAACGTGTACCGGAGTCGTCTAAGCCGGAGTCTTTGTCGCAGGAGTCAATTTCCACGGAGGTAGCAACTCTTTCGCCAGGATCGAGATTTTCAGGATTCGATAAGCAATATAGAGAAATATAACAACGAACAACGAAATAACAAAGAGAAGGGATTCTGAGAACCCTCACTTGTTCGATTCATTTTTCCAGGAGATGCCGATCTCAATAGAATTTTAGGAAAACCAAGAGTTATTGTTAGCTCTTCTAATCTCTAGGGTTTTTACAGTTTTATATTTACTAATATTTTATGTTGATATAAAATTTAATCAAAAGCAAAATCAAGGAAATGAAAATTATTAAACAATTTTGGCTAAACAAGTATAATAGGCCAATAGAAAAAGGCAGAGACACTTAAATTTCGGTATAGGCGTTCCGGTATCCTTCTGCATCCGGATCGATTTTTTTGGACTTTCAGATTTCGGGATGTAGGCTCATAAAATTCTTCTTGGGTATTTTTTAGAATTCAGATCGGATATGGTTGAGATAGTATTGGGTTTTGATTTTTAGCTGAAAACCCAAAACTATTCAGGTTGCAGATTTGTTCAGATATTTTACGTAAAAAAATCAAAACTTTGAACACTAAGAATATTACCAAATGGAACCAGAATCATATTCTCCTGGAGATGTACCGGAGTGGCCGGAGTCGTCGTCAATACTCAGAACGTGTACCAGAGTGGCCAGAGTCGTCTTCGCCAGAGTCTTTGTCACCGGAGTCAATTTCCACGGAGGCAGCAACTCTTTTGTCGGGATCTCAGGGTTCGATAAGCAATAAAGAGAAATATAACAACGAGCAATGAAATAACAAACATAAAGGAATTCTGATAACTCTCACTTGTTCAATTCATTTTTCCAAGAGATGGCGATCTCAAGAGAATTTTAGGAAAACCAAGAGTTACTGTTAGAGCTTCTAATCTCTACAGTTTTTACAGTTTCATATTTACTAATATTTTCTGTTTTTATAAAATTTAATTGAAAACAATATCAATGAAAGGATAAATCTTAAGCAATTTGGGCTAAACAATTGGACTAAACAAGTATACTGGGCCAATGGAAAAAGACAGAGACTATCAAATTTAGGTATAGGCGTTCCGGTATCCGTCCGCGTTGGATCGATTTTTTGGGGCATTCGGATTTTGGAATGTAGGCTCATAGAATTCGTCTTGGGGTATTTTTAGAATCCAGATCGGATATTGTTCAGATAGTGTCGGGTTTGGATCGGGTTTGAATTTTTAGTTGAAAATCCAAAACTATTTATGTTGCGGATTTGTTCAGATATTTTACATCAAAAAATCAGAACTTTGAACACTAAGAATATTACCAAATGGAACCAGAATCATATTCTCATGGAGATGTACCGGAGTGGTCGGAGTCTTCGTCAATACTCAGAACGTGTACCGGAGTGGCCAGAGTCTTCTAAGCCGGAGTCTTTGTCGCGGGAGTCAATTTCCACGGAGGTAGCAACTCTTTCGCCAGGATCGAGATTTTCAGGATTCGATAAGCAATATAGAGAAATATAACAACGAACAACGAAATAACAAAGAGAAGGGATTCTGAGAACCCTCACTTGTTCGATTCATTTTTCCAGGAGATGCCGATCTCAATAGAATTTTAGGAAAACCAAGAGTTATTGTTAGCTCTTCTAATCTCTAGGGTTTTTACAGTTTTATATTTACTAATATTTTATGTTGATATAAAATTTAATCAAAAGCAAAATCAAGGAAATGAGAATTATTAAACAATTTTGGCTAAACAAGTATAATAGGCCAATAGAAAAAGGCAGAGACACTTAAATTTCGGTATAGGCGTTCCGGTATCCTTCTGCATCCGGATCGATTTTTTTGGGCTTTCAGATTTCGGGATGTAGGCTCATAAAATTCTTCTTGGGTATTTTTTAGAATTCAGATCGGATATGGTTGAGATAGTATTGGGTTTTGATTTTTAGCTGAAAACCCAAAACTATTCAGGTTGCAGATTTGTTCAGATATTTTACGTAAAAAAATCAAAACTTTGAACACTAAGAATATTACCAAATGGAACCAGAATCATATTCTCCTGGAGATGTACCGGAGTGGCCGGAGTCGTCGTCAATACTCAGAACGTGTACCAGAGTGGCCAGAGTCGTCTTCGCCAGAGTCTTTGTCACCGGAGTCAATTTCCACGGAGGCAGCAACTCTTTTGTCGGGATCTCAGGGTTCGATAAGCAATAAAGAGAAATATAACAACGAGCAATGAAATAACAAACATAAAGGAATTCTGATAACTCTCACTTGTTCAATTCATTTTTCCAAGAGATGGCGATCTCAAGAGAATTTTAGGAAAACCAAGAGTTACTGTTAGAGCTTCTAATCTCTACAGTTTTTACAGTTTCATATTTACTAATATTTTCTGTTTTTATAAAATTTAATTGAAAACAATATCAATGAAAGGATAAATCTTAAGCAATTTGGGCTAAACAATTGGACTAAACAAGTATACTGGGCCAATGGAAAAAGACAGAGACTATCAAATTTAGGTATAGGCGTTCCGGTATCCGTCCGCGTTGGATCGATTTTTTGGGGCATTCGGATTTTGGATTGTAGGCTCATAGAATTCGTCTTGGGGTATTTTTAGAATCCAGATCGGATATTGTTCAGATAGTGTCGCGTTTGGATCGGGTTTGAATTTTTAGTTGAAAATCCAAAACTATTTATGTTGCGGATTTGTTCAGATATTTTACATCAAAAAATCAGAACTTTGAACACTAAGAATATTACCAAATGGAACCAGAATCATATTCTCATGGAGATGTACCGGAGTGGTCGGAGTCTTCGTCAATACTCAGAACGTGTACCGGAGTGGCCGGAGTCGTCTAAGCCGGAGTCTTTGTCGCAGGAGTCAATTTCCACGGAGGTAGCAACTCTTTCGCCAGGATCGAGATTTTCAGGATTCGATAAGCAATATAGAGAAATATAACAACGAACAACGAAATAACAAAGAGAAGGGATTCTGAGAACCCTCACTTGTTCGATTCATTTTTCCACGAGATGCCGATCTCAATAGAATTTTAGGAAAACCAAGAGTTATTGTTAGCTCTTCTAATCTCTAGGGTTTTTACAGTTTTATATTTACTAATATTTTATGTTGATATAAAATTTAATCAAAAGCAAAATCAAGGAAATGAGAATTATTAAACAATTTTGGCTAAACAAGTATAATAGGCCAATAGAAAAAGGCAGAGACACTTAAATTTCGGTATAGGCGTTCCGGTATCCTTCTGCATCCGGATCGATTTTTTTGGGCTTTCAGATTTCGGGATGTAGGCTCATAAAATTCTTCTTGAGTATTTTTTAGAATTCAGATCGGATATGGTTGAGATAGTATTGGGTTTTGATTTTTAGCTGAAAACCCAAAACTATTCAGGTTGCAGATTTGTTCAGATATTTTACGTAAAAAAATCAAAACTTTGAACACTAAGAATATTACCAAATGGAACCAGAATCATATTCTCCTGGAGATGTACCGGAGTGGCCGGAGTCGTCGTCAATACTCAGAACGTGTACCAAAGTGGCCAGAGTCGTCTTCGCCAGAGTCTTTGTCACCGGAGTCAATTTCCACGGAGGCAGCAACTCTTTTGTCGGGATCTCAGGGTTCGATAAGCAATAAAGAGAAATATAACAACGAGCAATGAAATAACAAACATAAAGGAATTCTGATAACTCTCACTTGTTCAATTCATTTTTCCAAGAGATGGCGATCTCAAGAGAATTTTAGGAAAACCAAGAGTTACTGTTAGAGCTTCTAATCTCTACAGTTTTTACAGTTTCATATTTACTAATTTTTTCTGTTTTTATAAAATTTAATTGAAAACAATATCAATGAAAGGATAAATCTTAAGCAATTTGGGCTAAACAATTGGACTAAACAAGTATAATGGGCCAATGGAAAAAGACCGAGACTATCAAATTTAGGTATAGGCGTTCCGGTATCCGTCCGCGTTGGATCGATTTTTTGGGGCATTCGGATTTTGGAATGTAGGTTCATAGAATTCGTCTTGGTGTATTTTTAGAATCCAGATCAGATATTGTTCAGATAGTGTCGGGTTTGGATCGGGTTTGAATTTTTAGTTGAAAAGCCAAAACTATTCATGTTGCGGATTTGTTCAGATATTTTACATCAAAAAATCAGAACTTTGAACACTAAGAATATTACCAAATGGAACGAGAATCATATTCTCATGGAGATGTACCGGAGTGGTCGGAGTCTTCGTCAATACTCAGAACGTGTACCAGAGTGGCCGGAGTCGTTTAAGCCGGAGTCTTTGTCGCGGGAGTCAATTTCCACGAAGGTAGCAATTCTTTCGCCAGGATCGAGATTTTCAGGATTCGATAAGCAATATAGAGAAATATAACAACGAACAACGAAATAACAAAGAGAAGGGATTCTGAGAACCCTCACTTGTTCGATTCATTTTTCCAGGAGATGCCGATCTCAATAGAATTTTAGGAAAACCAAGAGTTATTGTTAGCTCTTCTAATCTCTAGGGTTTTTACAGTTTTATATTTACTAATATTTTATGTTTATATAAAATTTAATCAAAAGCAAAATCAAGGAAATGAGAATTATTAAACAATTTTGGCTAAACAAGTATAATAGGCCAATAGAAAAAGGCAGAGACACTTAAATTTCGGTATAGGCGTTTCGGTATCCTTCTGCATCCGGATCGATTTTTTTGGGCTTTCAGATTTCGGGATGTAGGCTCATAAAATTCTTCTTGGGTATTTTTTAGAATTCAGATCGGATATGGTTGAGATAGTATTGGGTTTTGATTTTTAGCTGAAAACCCAAAACTATTCAGGTTGCAGATTTGTTCAGATATTTTACGTAAAAAAATCAAAACTTTGAACACTAAGAATATTACCAAATGGAACCAGAATCATATTCTCCTGGAGATGTACCGGAGTGGCCGGCGTCGTCGTCAATACTCAGAACGTGTACCAGAGTGGCCAGAGTCGTCTTCGCCAGAGTCTTTGTCACCGGAGTCAATTTCCACGGAGGCAGCAACTCTTTTGTCGGGATCTCAGGGTTCGATAAGCAATAAAGAGAAATATAACAACGAGCAATGAAATAACAAACATAAAGGAATTCTGATAACTCTCACTTGTTCAATTCATTTTTCCAAGAGATGGCGATCTCAAGAGAATTTTAGGAAAACCAAGAGTTACTGTTAGAGCTTCTAATCTCTACAGTTTTTACAGTTTCATATTTACTAATATTTTCTGTTTTTATAAAATTTAATTGAAAACAATATCAATGAAAGGATAAATCTTAAGCAATTTGGGCTAAACAATTGGACTAAACAAGTATACTGGGCCAATGGAAAAAGACAGAGACTATCAAATTTAGGTATAGGCGTTCCGGTATCCGTCCGCGTTGGATCGATTTTTTGGGGCATTCGGATTTTGGAATGTAGGCTCATAGAATTCGTCTTGGGGTATTTTTAGAATCCAGATCGGATATTGTTCAGATAGTGTCGGGTTTGGATCGGGTTTGAATTTTTAGTTGAAAATCCAAAACTATTTATGTTGCGGATTTGTTCAGATATTTTACATCAAAAAATCAGAACTTTGAACACTAAGAATATTACCAAATGGAACCAGAATCATATTCTCATGGAGATGTACCGGAGTGGTCGGAGTCTTCGTCAATACTCAGAACGTGTACCAGAGTGGCCGGAGTCGTCTAAGCCGGAGTCTTTGTCGCAGGAGTCAATTTCCACGGAGGTAGCAACTCTTTCGCCAGGATCGAGATTTTCAGGATTCGATAAGCAATATAGAGAAATATAACAACGAACAACGAAATAACAAAGAGAAGGGATTCTGAGAACCCTCACTTGTTCGATTCATTTTTCCAGGAGATGCCGATCTCAATAGAATTTTAGGAAAACCAAGAGTTATTGTTAGCTCTTCTAATCTCTAGGGTTTTTACAGTTTTATATTTACTAATATTTTATGTTGATATAAAATTTAATCAAAAGCAAAATCAAGGAAATGAGAATTATTAAACAATTTTGGCTAAACAAGTATAATAGGCCAATAGAAAAAGGCAGAGACACTTAAATTTCGGTATAGGCGTTTCGGTATCCTTCTGCATCCGGATCGATTTTTTTGGGCTTTCAGATTTCGGGATGTAGGCTCATAAAATTCTTCTTGGGTATTTTTTAGAATTCAGATCGGATATGGTTGAGATAGTATTGGGTTTTGATTTTTAGCTGAAAACCCAAAACTATTCAGGTTGCAGATTTGTTCAGATATTTTACGTAAAAAAATCAAAACTTTGAACACTAAGAATATTACCAAATGGAACCAGAATCATATTCTCCTGGAGATGTACCGGAGTGGCCGGAGTCGTCGTCAATACTCAGAACGTGTACCAGAGTGGCCAGAGTCGTCTTCGCCAGAGTCTTTGTCACCGGAGTCAATTTCCACGGAGGCAGCAACTCTTTTGTCGGGATCTCAGGGTTCGATAAGCAATAAAGAGAAATATAACAACGAGCAATGAAATAACAAACATAAAGGAATTCTGATAACTCTCACTTGTTCAATTCATTTTTCCAAGAGATGGCGATCTCAAGAGAATTTTAGGAAAACCAAGAGTTACTGTTAGAGCTTCTAATCTCTACAGTTTTTACAGTTTCATATTTACTAATATTTTCTGTTTTTATAAAATTTAATTGAAAACAATATCAATGAAAGGATAAATCTTAAGCAATTTGGGCTAAACAATTGGACTAAACAAGTATACTGGGCCAATGGAAAAAGACAGAGACTATCAAATTTAGGTATAGGCGTTCCGGTATCCGTCCGCGTTGGATCGATTTTTTGGGGCATTCGGATTTTGGAATGTAGGCTCATAGAATTCGTCTTGGGGTATTTTTAGAATCCAGATCGGATATTGTTCAGATAGTGTCGGGTTTGGATCGGGTTTGAATTTTTAGTTGAAAATCCAAAACTATTTATGTTGCGGATTTGTTCAGATATTTTACATCAAAAAATCAGAACTTTGAACACTAAGAATATTACCAAATGGAACCAGAATCATATTCTCATGGAGATGTACCGGAGTGGTCGGAGTCTTCGTCAATACTCAGAACGTGTACCAGAGTGGCCGGAGTCGTCTAAGCCGGAGTCTTTGTCGCAGGAGTCAATTTCCACGGAGGTAGCAACTCTTTCGCCAGGATCGAGATTTTCAGGATTCGATAAGCAATATAGAGAAATATAACAACGAACAACGAAATAACAAAGAGAAGGGATTCTGAGAACCCTCACTTGTTCGATTCATTTTTCCAGGAGATGCCGATCTCAATAGAATTTTAGGAAAACCAAGAGTTATTGTTAGCTCTTCTAATCTCTAGGGTTTTTACAGTTTTATATTTACTAATATTTTATGTTGATATAAAATTTAATCAAAAGCAAAATCAAGGAAATGAGAATTATTAAACAATTTTGGCTAAACAAGTATAATAGGCCAATAGAAAAAGGCAGAGACACTTAAATTTCGGTATAGGCGTTTCGGTATCCTTCTGCGTCCGGATCGATTTTTTTGGGCTTTCAGATTTCGGGATGTAGGCTCATAAAATTCTTCTTGGGTATTTTTTAGAATTCAGATCGGATATGGTTGAGATAGTATTGGGTTTTGATTTTTAGCTAAAAACCCAAAACTATTCAGGTTGCAGATTTGTTCAGATTTTTACCTAAAAAAATCAAAACTTTGAACACTAAGAATATTACCAAATGGAACCAGAATCATATTCTCCTGGAGATGTACCGGAGTGGCCGGAGTCGTCGTCAATACTCAGAACGTGTACCAGAGTGGCCAGAGTCGTCTTCGCCAGAGTCTTTGTCACCGGAGTCAATTTCCACGGAGGCAGCAACTCTTTTGTCGGGATCTCAGGGTTCGATAAGCAATAAAGAGAAATATAACAACGAGCAATGAAATAACAAACATAAAGGAATTCTGATAACTCTCACTTGTTCAATTCATTTTTCCAAGAGATGGCGATCTCAAGAGAATTTTAGGAAAACCAAGAGTTACTGTTAGAGCTTCTAATCTCTACAGTTTTTACAGTTTTATATTTACTAATTTTTTCTGTTTTTATAAAATTTAATTAAAAACAATATCAATGAAAGGATAAATATTAAGCAATTTGGGCTAAACAATTGGACTAAACAAGTATAATGGGCCAATGGAAAAAGACAGAGACTATCAAATTTAGGTATAGGCGTTCCGGTATCCGTCCGCGTTGGATCGATTTTTTTGGGCATTCGGATTTTGGAATGTAGGTTCATAGAATTCGTCTTGGGGTATTTTTCGAATCCAGATCGGATATTGTTCAGATAGTGTCGGGTTTGGATCGGGTTTGAATTTTTAGTTGAAAATCCAAAACTATTCATGTTACGGATTTGTTCAGATATTTTACATCAAAAAATCAGAACTTTGAACACTAAGAATATTACCAAATGGAACCAGAATCATATTCTCATGGAGATGTACCGGAGTGGTCGGAGTCTTCGTCAATACTCAGAACGTGTACCGGAGTGGCCGGAGTCGTCTAAGCCGGAGTCTTTGTCGCGGGAGTCAATTTCCACGGAGGTAGCAACTCTTTCGCGAGGATCGAGATTTTCAGGATTCGATAAGCAATATAGAGAAATATAACAACGAACAACGAAATAACAAAGAGAAGGGATTCTGAGAACCCTCACTTGTTCGATTCATTTTTCCAGGAGATGCCGATCTCAATAGAATTTTAGGAAAACCAAGAGTTATTGTTAGCTCTTCTAATCTCTAGGGTTTTTACAGTTTTATATTTACTAATATTTTATGTTTATATAAAATTTAATCAAAAGCAAAATCAAGGAAATGAGAAATATTAAACAATTTTGGCTAAACAAGTATAATAGGCCAATAGAAAAAGGCAGAGACACTTAAATTTCGGTATAGGCGTTCCGGTATCCTTCTGCGTCCGGATCGATTTTTTTGGGCTTTCAGATTTCGGGATGTAGGCTCATAAAATTCTTCTTGGGTATTTTTTAGAATTCAAATCGGATATGGTTGAGATAGTATTGGGTTTTGATTTTTAGCTGAAAACCCAAAACTATTCAGGTTGCAGATTTGTTCAGATATTTTACGTAAAAAAATCAAAACTTTGAACACTAAGAATATTACCAAATGGAACCAGAATCATATTCTCCTGGAGATGTACCGGAGTGGCCGGAGTCGTCGTCAATACTCAGAACGTGTACCAGAGTGGCCAGAGTCGTCTTCGCCAGAGTCTTTGTCACCGGAGTCAATTTCCACGGAGGCAGCAACTCTTTTGTCGGGATCTCAGGGTTCGATAAGCAATAAAGAGAAATATAACAACGAGCAATGAAATAACAAACATAAAGGAATTCTGATAACTCTCACTTGTTCAATTCATTTTTCCAAGAGATGGCGATCTCAAGAGAATTTTAGGAAAACGAAGAGTTACTGTTAGAGCTTCTAATCTCTACAGTTTTTACAGTTTTATATTTACTAATTTTTTCTGTTTTTATAAAATTTAATTAAAAACAATATCAATGAAAGGATAAATATTAAGCAATTTGGGCTAAACAATTGGACTAAAAAAGTATAATGGGCCAATGGAAAAAGACAGAGACTATCAAATTTAGGTATAGGCGTTCCGGTATCCGTCCGCGTTGGATCGATTTTTTTGGGCATTCGGATTTTGGAATGTAGGTTCATAGAATTCGTCTTGGGGTATTTTTCGAATCCAGATCGGATATTGTTCAGATAGTGTCGGGTTTGGATCGGGTTTAAATTTTTAGTTGAAAATCCAAAACTATTCATGTTACGGATTTGTTCAGATATTTTACATCAAAAAATCAGAACTTTGAACACTAAGAATATTACCAAATGGAACCAGAATCATATTCTCATGGAGATGTACCGGAGTGGTCGGAGTCTTCGTCAATACTCAGAACGTGTACCGGAGTGGCCGGAGTCGTCTAAGCCGGAGTCTTTGTCGCGGGAGTCAATTTCGACGGAGGTAGCAACTCTTTCGCGAGGATCGAGATTTTCAGGATTCGATAAGCAATATAGAGAAATATAACAACGAACAACGAAATAACAAAGAGAAGGGATTCTGAGAACCCTCACTTGTTCGATTCATTTTTCCAGGAGATGCCGATCTCAATAGAATTTTAGGAAAACCAAGAGTTATTGTTAGCTCTTCTAATCTCTAGGGTTTTTACAGTTTTATATTTACTAATATTTTATGTTTATATAAAATTTAATCAAAAGCAAAATCAAGGAAATGAGAAATATTAAACAATTTTGGCTAAACAAGTATAATAGGCCAATAGAAAAAGGCAGAGACACTTAAATTTCGGTATAGGCGTTCCGGTATCCTTCTGTGTCCGGATCGATTTTTTTGGGCTTTCAGATTTCGGGATGTAGGCTCATAAAATTCTTCTTGGGTATTTTTTAGAATTCAGATCGGATATGGTTGAGATAGTATTGGGTTTTGATTTTTAGCTGAAAACCCAAAACTATTCAGGTTGCAGATTTGTTCAGATATTTTACGTAAAAAAATCAAAACTTTGAACACTAAGAATATTACCAAATGGAACCAGAATCATATTCTCCTGGAGATGTACCGGAGTGGCCGGAGTCGTCGTCAATACTCAGAACGTGTACCAGAGTGGCCAGAGTCGTCTTCGCCAGAGTCTTTGTCACCGGAGTCAATTTCCACGGAGGCAGCAACTCTTTTGTCGGGATCTCAGGGTTCGATAAGCAATAAAGAGAAATATAACAACGAGCAATGAAATAACAAACATAAAGGAATTCTGATAACTCTCACTTGTTCAATTCATTTTTCCAAGAGATGGCGATCTCAAGAGAATTTTAGGAAAACCAAGAGTTACTGTTAGAGCTTCTAATCTCTACAGTTTTTACAGTTTTATATTTACTAATTTTTTCTGTTTTTATAAAATTTAATTAAAAACAATATCAATGAAAGGATAAATATTAAGCAATTTGGGCTAAACAATTGGACTAAACAAGTATAATGGGCCAATGGAAAAAGACAGAGACTATCAAATTTAGGTATAGGCGTTCCGGTATCCGTCCGCGTTGGATCGATTTTTTTGGGCATTCGGATTTTGGAATGTAGGTTCATAGAATTCGTCTTGGGGTATTTTTCGAATCCAGATCGGATATTGTTCAGATAGTGTCGGGTTTGGATCGGGTTTGAATTTTTAGTTGAAAATCCAAAACTATTCATGTTACGGATTTGTTCAGATATTTTACATCAAAAAATCAACACTTTGAACACTAAGAATATTACCAAATGGAACCAGAATCATATTCTCATGGAGATGTACCGGAGTGGTCGGAGTCTTCGTCAATACTCAGAACGTGTACCGGAGTGGCCGGAGTCGTCTAAGCCGGAGTCTTTGTCGCGGGAGTCAATTTCCACGGAGGTAGCAACTCTTTCGCCAGGATCGAGATTTTCAGGATTCGATAAGCAATATAGAGAAATATAACAACGAACAACGAAATAACAAAGAGAAGGGATTCTGAGAACCCTGACTTGTTCGATTCATTTTTCCAGGAGATGCCGATCTCAATAGAATTTTAGGAAAACCAAGAGTTATTGTTAGCTCTTCTAATCTCTAGGGTTTTTACAGTTTTATATTTACTAATATTTTATGTTTATATAAAATTTAATCAAAAGCAAAATCAAGGAAATGAGAATTATTAAAAAATTTTGGCTAAACAAGTATAATAGACCAATAGAAAAAGGCAGAGACACTTAAATTTCGGTATAGGCGTTCCGGTATCCTTCTGCGTCCGGATCGATTTTTTTGGGCTTTCAGATTTCGGGATGTAGGCTCATAAAATTCTTCTTGGGTATTTTTTTAGAATTCAGATCGGATATGGTTGAGATAGTATTGGGTTTTGATTTTTAGCTGAAAACCCAAAACTATTCAGGTTGCAGATTTGATCAGATTTTTACCTAAAAAAATCAAAACTTTGAACACTAAGAATATTACCAAATGGAACCAGAATCATATTCTCCTGGAGATGTACCGGAGTGGCCGAAGTCGTCGTCAATACTCAGAACGTGTACCAGAGTGGCCAGAGTCGTCTTCGCCAGAGTCTTTGTCACCGGAGTCAATTTCCACGAAGGCAGCAACTCTTTTGTCGGGATCTCAGGGTTCGATAAGCAATAAAGAGAAATATAACAACGAGCAATGAAATAACAAACATAAAGGAATTCTGATAACTCTCACTTGTTCAATTCATTTTTCCAAGAGATGGCGATCTCAAGAGAATTTTAGGAAAACCAAGAGTTACTGTTAGAGCTTCTAATCTCTACAGTTTTTACAGTTTTATATTTACTAATTTTTTCTGTTTTTATAAAATTTAATTAAAAACAATATCAATGAAAGGATAAATATTAAGCAATTTGGGCTAAACAATTGGACTAAACAAGTATAATGGGTCAATGGAAAAAGACAGAGACTATCAAATTTAGCTATAGGCGTTCCGGTATCCGTCCGCGTTGGATCGATTTTTTTGGGCATTCGGATTTTGGAATGTAGGTTCATAGAATTCGTCTTGGGGTATTTTTCGAATCCAGATCGGATATTGTTCAGATAGTGTCGGGTTTGGATCGGGTTTGAATTTTTAGTTGAAAATCCAAAACTATTCATGTTACCGATTTGTTCAGATATTTTACATCAAAAAATCAGAACTTTGAACACTAAGAATATTACCAAATGGAACCAGAATCATATTCTCATGGAGATGTACCGGAGTGGTCGGAGTCTTCGTCAATACTCAGAACGTGTACCGGAGTGGCCGGAGTCGTCTAAGCCGGAGTCTTTGTCGCGGGAGTCAATTTCCACGGAGGTAGCAACTCTTTCGCCAGGATCGAGATTTTCAGGATTCGGTAAGCAATATAGAGAAATATAACAACGAACAACGAAATAACAAAGAGAAGGGATTCTGAGAACCCTCACTTGTTCGATTCATTTTTCCAGGAGATGCCGATCTCAATAGAATTTTAGGAAAACCAAGAGTTATTGTTAGCTCTTCTAATCTCTAGGGTTTTTACAGTTTTATATTTACTAATATTTTATGTTTATATAAAATTTAATCAAAAGCAAAATCAAGGAAATGAGAATTATTAAAAAAATTTGGCTAAACAAGTATAATAGACCAATAGAAAAAGGCAGAGACACTTAAATTTCGGTATAGGCGTTCCGGTATCCTTCTGCGTCCGGATCGATTTTTTTGGGCTTTCAGATTTCGGGATGTAGGCTCATAAAATTCTTCTTGGGTATTTTTTAGAATTCAGATCGGATATGGTTGAGATAGTATTGGGTTTTGATTTTTAGCTGAAAACCCAAAACTATTCAGGTTGCAGATTTGTTCAGATATTTTACGTAAAAAAATCAAAACTTTGAACACTAAGAATATTACCAAATGGAACCAGAATCATATTCTCCTGGAGATGTACCGGAGTGGCCGGAGTCGTCGTCAATACTCAGAACGTGTACCAGAGTGGCCAGAGTCGTCTTCGCCAGAGTCTTTGTCACCGGAGTCAATTTCCACGAAGGCAGCAACTCTTTTGTCGGGATCTCAGGGTTCGATAAGCAATAAAGAGAAATATAACAACGAGCAATGAAATAACAAACATAAAGGAATTCTGATAACTCTCACTTGTTCAATTCATTTTTCCAAGAGATGGCGATCTCAAGAGAATTTTAGGAAAACCAAGAGTTACTGTTAGAGCTTCTAATCTCTACAGTTTTTACAGTTTTATATTTACTAATTTTTTCTGTTTTTATAAAATTTAATTAAAAACAATATCAATGAAAGGATAAATATTAAGCAATTTGGGCTAAACAATTGGACTAAACAAGTATAATGGGCCAATGGAAAAAGACAGAGACTATCAAATTTAGGTATAGGCGTTCCGGTATCCGTCCGCGTTGGATCGATTTTTTTGGGCATTCGGATTTTGGAATGTAGGTTCATAGAATTCGTATTGGGGTATTTTTAGAATCCAGATCGGATATTGTTCAGATAGTGTCGGGTTTGGATCGGGTTTGAATTTTTAGTTGAAAATCCAAAACTATTCATGTTACGGATTTGTTCAGATATTTTACATCAAAAAATCAGAACTTTGAACACTAAGAATATTACCAAATGGAACCAGAATCATATTCTCATGGAGATGTACCGGAGTGGTCGGAGTCTTCGTCAATACTCAGAACGTGTACCGGAGTGGCCGGAGTCGTCTAAGCCGGAGTCTTTGTCGCGGGAGTCAATTTCCACGGAGGTAGCAACTCTTTCGCCAGGATCGAGATTTTCAGGATTCGATAAACAATATAGAGAAATATAACAACGAACAACGAAATAACAAAGAGAAGGGATTCTGAGAACCCTCACTTGTTCGATTCATTTTTCCAGGAGATGCCGATCTCAATAGAATTTTAGGAAAACCAAGAGTTATTGTTAGCTCTTCTAATCTCTAGGGTTTTTACAGTTTTATATTTACTAATATTTTATGTTTATATAAAATTTAATTAAAAGCAAAATCAAGGAATGAGAAATATTAAACAATTTTGGCTAAACAAGTATAATAGGCCAATAGAAAAAGGCAGAGACACTTAAATTTCGGTATAGGCGTTCCGGTATCCTTCTGCGTCCGGATCGATTTTTTTGGGCTTTCAGATTTCGGGATGTAGGCTCATAAAATTCTTTTTGGGTATTTTTTAGAATTCAGATCGGATATGGTTGAGATAGTATTGGGTTTTGATTTTTAGCTGAAAACCCAAAACTATTCAGGTTGCAGATTTGTTCAGATATTTTACGTAAAAAAATCAAAACCTTGAACACTAAGAATATTACCAAATGGAACCAGAATCATATTCTACTGGAGATGTACCGGAGTGGCCGGAGTCGTCGTCAATACTCAGAACGTGTACTAGAGTGGCCAGAGTCGTCTTCGCCAGAGTCTTTGTCACCGGAGTCAATTTCCACGGAGGCAGCAACTCTTTTGTCGGGATCTCAGGGTTCGATAAGCAATAAAGAGAAATATAACAACGAGCAATGAAATAACAAACATAAAGGAATTCTGATAACTCTCACTTGTTCAATTCATTTTTCCAAGAGATGGCGATCTCAAGAGAATTTTAGGAAAACCAAGAGTTACTGTTAGAGCTTCTAATCTCTACAGTTTTTACAGTTTTATATTTACTAATTTTTTCTGTTTTTATAAAATTTAATTAAAAACAATATCAATGAAAGGATAAATATTAAGCAATTTGGGCTAAACAATTGGACTAAACAAGTATAATGGGTCAATGGAAAAAGACAGAGACTATCAAATTTAGCTATAGGCGTTCCGGTATCCGTCCGCGTTGGATCGATTTTTTTGGGCATTCGGATTTTGGAATGTAGGTTCATAGAATTCGTCTTGGGGTATTTTTCGAATCCAGATCGGATATTGTTCAGATAGTGTCGGGTTTGGATCGGGTTTGAATTTTTAGTTGAAAATCCAAAACTATTCATGTTACGGATTTGTTCAGATATTTTACATCAAAAAATCAGAACTTTGAACACTAAGAATATTACCAAATGGAACCAGAATCATATTCTCATGGAGATGTACCGGAGTGGTCGGAGTCTTCGTCAATACTCAGAACGTGTACCGGAGTGGCCGGAGTCGTCTAAGCCGGAGTCTTTGTCGCGGGAGTCAATTTCCACGGAGGTAGCAACTCTTTCGCCAGGATCGAGATTTTCAGGATTCGGTAAGCAATATAGAGAAATATAACAACGAACAACGAAATAACAAAGAGAAGGGATTCTGAGAACCCTCACTTGTTCGATTCATTTTTCCAGGAGATGCCGATCTCAATAGAATTTTAGGAAAACCAAGAGTTATTGTTAGCTCTTCTAATCTCTAGGGTTTTTACAGTTTTATATTTACTAATATTTTATGTTTATATAAAATTTAATCAAAAGCAAAATCAAGGAAATGAGAATTATTAAAAAAATTTGGCTAAACAAGTATAATAGACCAATAGAAAAAGGCAGAGACACTTAAATTTCGGTATAGGCGTTCCGGTATCCTTCTGCGTCCGGATCGATTTTTTTGGGCTTTCAGATTTCGGGATGTAGGCTCATAAAATTCTTCTTGGGTATTTTTTAGAATTCAGATCGGATATGGTTGAGATAGTATTGGGTTTTGATTTTTAGCTGAAAACCCAAAACTATTCAGGTTGCAGATTTGTTCAGATATTTTACGTAAAAAAATCAAAACTTTGAACACTAAGAATATTACCAAATGGAACCAGAATCATATTCTCCTGGAGATGTACCGGAGTGGCCGGAGTCGTCGTCAATACTCAGAACGTGTACCAGAGTGGCCAGAGTCGTCTTCGCCAGAGTCTTTGTCACCGGAGTCAATTTCCACGAAGGCAGCAACTCTTTTGTCGGGATCTCAGGGTTCGATAAGCAATAAAGAGAAATATAACAACGAGCAATGAAATAACAAACATAAAGGAATTCTGATAACTCTCACTTGTTCAATTCATTTTTCCAAGAGATGGCGATCTCAAGAGAATTTTAGGAAAACCAAGAGTTACTGTTAGAGCTTCTAATCTCTACAGTTTTTACAGTTTTATATTTACTAATTTTTTCTGTTTTTATAAAATTTAATTAAAAACAATATCAATGAAAGGATAAATATTAAGCAATTTGGGCTAAACAATTGGACTAAACAAGTATAATGGGCCAATGGAAAAAGACAGAGACTATCAAATTTAGGTATAGGCGTTCCGGTATCCGTCCGCGTTGGATCGATTTTTTTGGGCATTCGGATTTTGGAATGTAGGTTCATAGAATTCGTATTGGGGTATTTTTAGAATCCAGATCGGATATTGTTCAGATAGTGTCGGGTTTGGATCGGGTTTGAATTTTTAGTTGAAAATCCAAAACTATTCATGTTACGGATTTGTTCAGATATTTTACATCAAAAAATCAGAACTTTGAACACTAAGAATATTACCAAATGGAACCAGAATCATATTCTCATGGAGATGTACCGGAGTGGTCGGAGTCTTCGTCAATACTCAGAACGTGTACCGGAGTGGCCGGAGTCGTCTAAGCCGGAGTCTTTGTCGCGGGAGTCAATTTCCACGGAGGTAGCAACTCTTTCGCCAGGATCGAGATTTTCAGGATTCGATAAACAATATAGAGAAATATAACAACGAACAACGAAATAACAAAGAGAAGGGATTCTGAGAACCCTCACTTGTTCGATTCATTTTTCCAGGAGATGCCGATCTCAATAGAATTTTAGGAAAACCAAGAGTTATTGTTAGCTCTTCTAATCTCTAGGGTTTTTACAGTTTTATATTTACTAATATTTTATGTTTATATAAAATTTAATTAAAAGCAAAATCAAGGAATGAGAAATATTAAACAATTTTGGCTAAACAAGTATAATAGGCCAATAGAAAAAGGCAGAGACACTTAAATTTCGGTATAGGCGTTCCGGTATCCTTCTGCGTCCGGATCGATTTTTTTGGGCTTTCAGATTTCGGGATGTAGGCTCATAAAATTCTTTTTGGGTATTTTTTAGAATTCAGATCGGATATGGTTGAGATAGTATTGGGTTTTGATTTTTAGCTGAAAACCCAAAACTATTCAGGTTGCAGATTTGTTCAGATATTTTACGTAAAAAAATCAAAACCTTGAACACTAAGAATATTACCAAATGGAACCAGAATCATATTCTACTGGAGATGTACCGGAGTGGCCGGAGTCGTCGTCAATACTCAGAACGTGTACTAGAGTGGCCAGAGTCGTCTTCGCCAGAGTCTTTGTCACCGGAGTCAATTTCCACGGAGGCAGCAACTCTTTTGTCGGGATCTCAGGGTTCGATAAGCAATAAAGAGAAATATAACAACGAGCAATGAAATAACAAACATAAAGGAATTCTGATAACTCTCACTTGTTCAATTCATTTTTCCAAGAGATGGCGATCTCAAGAGAATTTTAGGAAAACCAAGAGTTACTGTTAGAGCTTCTAATCTCTACAGTTTTTACAGTTTTATATTTACTAATTTTTTCTGTTTTTATAAAATTTAATTAAAAACAATATCAATGAAAGGATAAATATTAAGCAATTTGGGCTAAACAATTGGACTAAATAAGTATAATGGGCCAATGGAAAAAGACAGAGACTATCAAATTTAGGTATATGCGTTCCGGTATCCGTCCGCGTTGGATCAATTTTTTGGGGCATTCGGATTTTGGAATGTAGGTTCATAGAATTCGTCTTGGGGTATTTTTAGAATCCAGATCGGATATTGTTCAGATAGTGTCGGGTTTGGATCGGGTTTGAATTTTTAGTTGAAAATCCAAAACTATTCATGTTGCGGATTTGTTCAGATATTTTACATCAAAAAATCAGAACTTTGAACACTAAAAATATTACCAAATGGAACCAGAATCATATTCTCATGGAGATGTACCGAAGTGGTCGGAGTCTTCGTCAATACTCAGAACGTGTACCGGAGTGGCCGGAGTCGTCTAAGCCGGAGTCTTTGTCGCGGGAGTCAATTTCCACGGAGGTAGCAACTCTTTCGCCAGGATCGATATTTTCAGGATTCGATAAGCAATACAGAGAAATATAACAACGAACAACGAAATAACAAAGAGAAGGGATTCTGAGAACCCTCACTTGTTCGATTCATTTTTCCAGGAGATGCCGATCTCAATAGAATTTTAGGAAAACCAAGAGTTATTGTTAGCTCTTCTAATCTCTAGGGTTTTTACAGTTTTATATTTACTAATATTTTATGTTTATATAAAATTTAATCAAAAGCAAAATCAAGGAAATGAGAATTATTAAAAAATTTTGGCTAAACAAGTATAATAGACCAATAGAAAAAGGCAGAGACACTTAAATTTCGGTATAGGCGTTCCGGTATCCTTCTGCGTCCGGATCGATTTTTTTGGGCTTTCAGATTTCGGGATGTAGGCTCATAAAATTCTTCTTGGGTATTTTTTAGAATTCAGATCGGATATGGTTGAGATAGTATTGGGTTTTGATTTTTAGCTGAAAACCCAAAACTATTCAGGTTGCAGATTTGATCAGATTTTTACCTAAAAAAATCAAAACTTTGAACACTAAGAATATTACCAAATGGAACCAGAATCATATTCTCCTGGAGATGTACCGGAGTGGCCGAAGTCGTCGTCAATACTCAGAACGTGTACCAGAGTGGCCAGAGTCGTCTTCGCCAGAGTCTTTGTCACCGGAGTCAATTTCCACGAAGGCAGCAACTCTTTTGTCGGGATCTCAGGGTTCGATAAGCAATAAAGAGAAATATAACAACGAGCAATGAAATAACAAACATAAAGGAATTCTGATAACTCTCACTTGTTCAATTCATTTTTCCAAGAGATGGCGATCTCAAGAGAATTTTAGGAAAACCAAGAGTTACTGTTAGAGCTTCTAATCTCTACAGTTTTTACAGTTTTATATTTACTAATTTTTTCTGTTTTTATAAAATTTAATTAAAAACAATATCAATGAAAGGATAAATATTAAGCAATTTGGGCTAAACAATTGGACTAAACAAGTATAATGGGCCAATGGAAAAAGACAGAGACTATCAAATTTAGCTATAGGCGTTCCGGTATCCGTCCGCGTTGGATCGATTTTTTTGGGCATTCGGATTTTGGAATGTAGGTTCATAGAATTCGTCTTGGGGTATTTTTAGAATCCAGATCGGTTATTGTTCAGATAGTGTCGGGTTTGGATCGGGTTTGAATTTTTAGTTGAAAATCCAAAACTATTCATGTTGCGGATTTGTTCAGATATTTTACATCAAAAATCAGAACTTTGAACACTAAAAATATTACCAAATGGAACCAGAATCATATTCTCATGGAGATGTACCGAAGTGGTCGGAGTCTTCGTCAATACTCAGAACGTGTACCGGAGTGGCCGGAGTCGTCTAAGCCGGAGTCTTTGTCGCGGGAGTCAATTTCCACGGAGGTAGCAACTCTTTCGCCAGGATCGATATTTTCAGGATTCGATAAGCAATACAGAGAAATATAACAACGAACAACGAAATAACAAAGAGAAGGGATTCTGAGAATCTCACTTGTTCGATTCATTTTTCCAGGAGATGCCGATCTCAATAGAATTTTAGGAAAACCAAGAGTTATTGTTAGCTCTTCTAATCTCTAGGGTTTTTACAGTTTTATATTTACTAATATTTTATGTTTATATAAAATTTAATCAAAAGCAAAATCAAGGAAATGAGAATTATTAAAAAATTTTGGCTAAACAAGTATAATAGACCAATAGAAAAAGGCATAGACACTTAAATTTCGGTATAGGCGTTCCGGTATCCTTCTGCGTCCGGATCGATTTTTTTGGGCTTTCAGATTTCGGGATGTAGGCTCATAAAATTCTTCTTGGGTATTTTTTAGAATTCAGATCGGATATGGTTGAGATAGTATTGGGTTTTGATTTTTAGCTGAAAACCCAAAACTATTCAGGTTGCAGATTTGTTCAGATATTTTACGTAAAAAAATCAAAACTTTGAACACTAAGAATATTACCAAATGGAACCAGAATGATATTCTCCTGGAGATGTACCGGAGTGGCCGGAGTCGTCGTCAATACTCAGAACGTGTACCAGAGTGGCCAGAGTCGTCTTCGCCAGAGTCTTTGTCACCGGAGTCAATTTCCACGAAGGCAGCAACTCTTTTGTCGGGATCTCAGGGTTCGATAAGCAATAAAGAGAAATATAACAACGAGCAATGAAATAACAAACATAAAGGAATTCTGATAACTCTCACTTGTTCAATTCATTTTTCCAAGAGATGGCGATCTCAAGAGAATTTTAGGAAAACCAAGATTTACTGTTAGAGCTTCTAATCTCTACAGTTTTTACAGTTTTATATTTACTAATTTTTTCTGTTTTTATAAAATTTAATTAAAAACAATATCAATGAAAGGATAAATATTAAGCAATTTGGGCTAAACAATTGGACTAAACAAGTATAATGGGCCAATGGAAAAAGACAGAGACTATCAAATTTAGGTATAGGCGTTCCGGTATCCGTCCGCGTTGGATCGATTTTTTTGGGCATTCGGATTTTGGAATGTAGGTTCATAGAATTCGTATTGGGGTATTTTTAGAATCCAGATCGGATATTGTTCAGATAGTGTCGGGTTTGGATCGGGTTTGAATTTTTAGTTGAAAATCCAAAACTATTCATGTTACGGATTTGTTCAGATATTTTACATCAAAAAATCAGAACTTTGAACACTAAGAATATTACCAAATGGAACCAAAATCATATTCTCATGGAGATGTACCGGAGTGGTCGGAGTCTTCGTCAATACTCAGAACGTGTACCGGAGTGGCCGGAGTCGTCTAAGCCGGAGTCTTTGTCGCGGGAGTCAATTTCCACGGAGGTAGCAACTCTTTCGCCAGGATCGAGATTTTCAGGATTCGATAAGCAATATAGAGAAATATAACAACGAACAACGAAATAACAAAGAGAAGGGATTCTGAGAACCCTCACTTGTTCGATTCATTTTTCCAGGAGATGCCGATCTCAATAGAATTTTAGGAAAACCAAGAGTTATTGTTAGCTCTTCTAATCTCTAGGGTTTTTACAGTTTTATATTTACTAATATTTTATGTTTATATAAAATTTAATTAAAAGCAAAATCAAGGAATGAGAAATATTAAACAATTTTGGCTAAACAAGTATAATTGGCCAATAGAAAAAGGCAGAGACACTTAAATTTCGGTATAGGCGTTCCGGTATCCTTCTGCGTCCGGATCGATTTTTTTGGGCTTTCAGATTTCGGGATGTAGGCTCATAAAATTCTTCTTGGGTATTTTTTAGAATTCAGATCGGATATGGTTGAGATAGTATTGGGTTTTGATTTTTAGCTGAAAACCCAAAACTATTCAGGTTGCAGATTTGTTCAGATATTTTACGTAAAAAAATCAAAACCTTGAACACTAAGAATATTACCAAATGGAACCAGAATCATATTCTACTGGAGATGTACCGGAGTGGCCGGAGTCGTCGTCAATACTCAGAACGTGTACTAGAGTGGCCAGAGTCGTCTTCGCCAGAGTCTTTGTCACCGGAGTCAATTTCCACGGAGGCAGCAACTCTTTTGTCGGGATCTCAGGGTTCGATAAGCAATAAAGAGAAATATAACAACGAGCAATGAAATAACAAACATAAAGGAATTCTGATAACTCTCACTTGTTCAATTCATTTTTCCAAGAGATGGCGATCTCAAGAGAATTTTAGGAAAACCAAGAGTTACTGTTAGAGCTTCTAATCTCTACAGTTTTTACAGTTTTATATTTACTAATTTTTTCTGTTTTTATAAAATTTAATTAAAAACAATATCAATGAAAGGATAAATATTAAGCAATTTGGGCTAAACAATTGGACTAAATAAGTATAATGGGCCAATGGAAAAAGACAGAGACTATCAAATTTAGGTATATGCGTTCCGGTATCCGTCCGCGTTGGATCGATTTTTTGGGGCATTCGGATTTTGGAATGTAGGTTCATAGAATTCGTCTTGGGGTATTTTTAGAATCCAGATCGGATATTGTTCAGATAGTGTCGGGTTTGGATCGGGTTTGAATTTTTAGTTGAAAATCCAAAACTATTCATGTTGCGGATTTGTTCAGATATTTTACATCAAAAAATCAGAACTTCGAACACTAAAAATATTACCAAATGGAACCAGAATCATATTCTCATGGAGATGTACCGAAGTGGTCGGAGTCTTCGTCAATACTCAGAACGTGTACCGGAGTGGCCGGAGTCGTCTAAGCCGGAGTCTTTGTCGCGGGAGTCAATTTCCACGGAGGTAGCAACTCTTTCGCCAGGATCGATATTTTCAGGATTCGATAAGCAATACAGAGAAATATAACAACGAACAACGAAATAACAAAGAGAAGGGATTCTGAGAACCCTCACTTGTTCGATTCATTTTTCCAGGAGATGCCGATCTCAATAGAATTTTAGGAAAACCAAGAGTTATTGTTAGCTCTTCTAATCTCTAGGGTTTTTACAGTTTTATATTTACTAATATTTTATGTTTATATAAAATTTAATCAAAAGCAAAATCAAGGAAATGAGAATTATTAAAAAAATTTGGCTAAACAAGTATAATAGACCAATAGAAAAAGGCAGAGACACTTAAATTTCGGTATAGGCGTTCCGGTATCCTTCTGCGTCCGGATCGATTTTTTTGGGCTTTCAGATTTCGGGATGTAGGCTCATAAAATTCTTCTTGGGTATTTTTTAGAATTCAGATCGGATATGGTTGAGATAGTATTGGGTTTTGATTTTTAGCTGAAAACCCAAAACTATTCAGGTTGCAGATTTGATCAGATTTTTACCTAAAAAAATCAAAACTTTGAACACTAAGAATATTACCAAATGGAACCAGAATCATATTCTCCTGGAGATGTACCGGAGTGGCCGAAGTCGTCGTCAATACTCAGAACGTGTACCAGAGTGGCCAGAGTCGTCTTCGCCAGAGTCTTTGTCACCGGAGTCAATTTCCACGAAGGCAGCAACTCTTTTGTCGGGATCTCAGGGTTCGATAAGCAATAAAGAGAAATATAACAACGAGCAATGAAATAACAAACATAAAGGAATTCTGATAACTCTCACTTGTTCAATTCATTTTTCCAAGAGATGGCGATCTCAAGAGAATTTTAGGAAAACCAAGAGTTACTGTTAGAGCTTCTAATCTCTACAGTTTTTACAGTTTTATATTTACTAATTTTTTCTGTTTTTATAAAATTTAATTAAAAACAATATCAATGAAAGGATAAATATTAAGCAATTTGGGCTAAACAATTGGACTAAACAAGTATAATGGGCCAATGGAAAAAGACAGAGACTATCAAATTTAGCTATAGGCGTTCCGGTATCCGTCCGCGTTGGATCGATTTTTTTGGGCATTCGGATTTTGGAATGTAGGTTCATAGAATTCGTCTTGGGGTATTTTTAGAATCCAGATCGGTTATTGTTCAGATAGTGTCGGGTTTGGATCGGGTTTGAATTTTTAGTTGAAAATCCAAAACTATTCATGTTGCGGATTTGTTCAGATATTTTACATCAAAAAATCAGAACTTTGAACACTAAAAATATTACCAAATGGAACCAGAATCATATTCTCATGGAGATGTACCGAAGTGGTCGGAGTCTTCGTCAATACTCAGAACGTGTACCGGAGTGGCCGGAGTCGTCTAAGCCGGAGTCTTTGTCGCGGGAGTCAATTTCCACGGAGGTAGCAACTCTTTCGCCAGGATCGATATTTTCAGGATTCGATAAGCAATACAGAGAAATATAACAACGAACAACGAGATAACAAAGAGAAGGGATTCTGAGAACCCTCACTTGTTCGATTCATTTTTCCAGGAGATGCCGATCTCAATAGAATTTTAGGAAAACCAAGAGTTATTGTTAGCTCTTCTAATCTCTAGGGTTTTTACAGTTTTATATTTACTAATATTTTATGTTTATATAAAATTTAATCAAAAGCAAAATCAAGGAAATGAGAATTATTAAAAAATTTTGGCTAAACAAGTATAATAGACCAATAGAAAAAGGCAGAGACACTTAAATTTCGGTATAGGCGTTCCGGTATCCTTCTGCGTCCGGATCGATTTTTTTGGGCTTTCAGATTTCGGGATGTAGGCTCATAAAATTCTTCTTGGGTATTTTTTAGAATTCAGATCGGATATGGTTGAGATAGTATTGGGTTTTGATTTTTAGCTGAAAACCCAAAACTATTCAGGTTGCAGATTTGATCAGATTTTTACCTAAAAAAATCAAAACTTTGAACACTAAGAATATTACCAAATGGAACCAGAATCATATTCTCCTGGAGATGTACCGGAGTGGCCGAAGTCGTCGTCAATACTCAGAACGTGTACCAGAGTGGCCAGAGTCGTCTTCGCCAGAGTCTTTGTCACCGGAGTCAATTTCCACGAAGGCAGCAACTCTTTTGTCGGGATCTCAGGGTTCGATAAGCAATAAAGAGAAATATAACAACGAGCAATGAAATAACAAACAGAAAGGAATTCTGATAACTCTCACTTGTTCAATTCATTTTTCCAAGAGATGGCGATCTCAAGAGAATTTTAGGAAAACCAAGAGTTACTGTTAGAGCTTCTAATCTCTACTGTTTTTACAGTTTTATATTTACTAATTTTTTCTGTTTTTATAAAATTTAATTAAAAACAATATCAATGAAAGGATAAATATTAAGCAGGTTGGGCTAAACAATTGGACTAAACAAGTATAATGGGCCAATGGAAAAAGACAGAGACTATCAAATTTAGCTATAGGCGTTCCGGTATCCGTAGACAGAGACTATCAAATTTAGCTATAGGCGTTCCGGTATCCGTCCGCGTTGGATCGATTTTTTTGGGCATTCGGATTTTGGAATGTAGGTTCATAGAATTCGTCTTGGGGTATTTTTAGAATCCAGATCGGTTATTGTTCAGATAGTGTCGGGTTTGGATCGGGTTTGAATTTTTAGTTGAAAATCCAAGACTATTCATGTTACGGATTTGTTCAGATATTTTACATCAAAAAATCAGAACTTTGAACACTAAAAATATTACCAAATGGAACCAGAATCATATTCTCATGGAGATGTACCGAAGTGGTCGGAGTCTTCGTCAATACTCAGAACGTGTACCGGAGTGGCCGGAGTCGTCTAAGTCGGAGTCTTTGTCGCGGGAGTCAATTTCCACGGAGGTAGCAACTCTTTCGCCAGGATCGATATTTTCAGGATTCGATAAGCAATACAGAGAAATATAACAACGAACAACGAAATAACAAAGAGAAGGGATTCTGAGAACCCTCACTTGTTCGATTCATTTTTCCAGGAGATGCCGATCTCAATAGAATTTTAGGAAAACCAAGAGTTATTGTTAGCTCTTCTAATCTCTAGGGTTTTTACAGTTTTATATTTACTAATATTTTATGTTTATATAAAATTTAATCAAAAGCAAAATCAAGGAAATGAGAATTATTAAAAAATTTTGGCTAAACAAGTATAATAGACCAATAGAAAAAGGCAGAGACACTTAAATTTCGGTATAGGCGTTCCGGTATCCTTCTGCGTCCGGATCGATTTTTTTGGGCTTTCAGATTTCGGGATGTAGGCTCATAAAATTCTTCTTGGGTATTTTTTAGAATTCAGATCGGATATGGTTGAGATAGTATTGGGTTTTGATTTTTAGCTGAAAACCCAAAACTATTCAGGTTGCAGATTTGATCAGATTTTTACCTAAAAAAATCAAAACTTTGAACACTAAGAATATTACCAAATGGAACCAGAATCATATTCTCCTGGAGATGTACCGGAGTGGCCGAAGTCGTCGTCAATACTCAGAACGTGTACCAGAGTGGCCAGAGTCGTCTTCGCCAGAGTCTTTGTCACCGGAGTCAATTTCCACGAAGGCAGCAACTCTTTTGTCGGGATCTCAGGGTTCGATAAGCAATAAAGAGAAATATAACAACGAGCAATGAAATAACAAACATAAAGGAATTCTGATAACTCTCACTTGTTCAATTCATTTTTCCAAGAGATGGCGATCTCAAGAGAATTTTAGGAAAACCAAGAGTTACTGTTAGAGCTTCTAATCTCTACTGTTTTTACAGTTTTATATTTACTAATTTTTTCTGTTTTTATAAAATTTAATTAAAAACAATATCAATGAAAGGATAAATATTAAGCAATTTGGGCTAAACAATTGGACTAAACAAGTATAATGGGCCAATGGAAAAAGACAGAGACTATCAAATTTAGCTATAGGCGTTCCGGTATCCGTCCGCGTTGGATCGATTTTTTTGGGCATTCGGATTTTGGAATGTAGGTTCATAGAATTCGTCTTGGGGTATTTTTAGAATCCAGATCGGTTATTGTTCAGATAGTGACGGGTTTGGATCGGGTTTGAATTTTTAGTTGAAAATCCAAGACTATTCATGTTACGGATTTGTTCAGATATTTTACATCAAAAAATCAGAACTTTGAACACTAAAAATATTACCAAATGGAACCAGAATCATATTCTCATGGAGATGTACCGAAGTGGTCGGAGTCTTCGTCAATACTCAGAACGTGTA
This sequence comes from Erythrophleum ivorense, assembly GCA_026724425.1. NCBI lineage: Eukaryota > Viridiplantae > Streptophyta > Magnoliopsida > Fabales > Fabaceae > Erythrophleum > Erythrophleum ivorense. The sequence continues at coordinate 2,033,518 of JAIUCV010000068.1, forward strand.
CCGGAGTGGCCGGAGTCGTCTAAGCCGGAGTCTTTGTCGCGGGAGTCAATTTCCACGGAGGTAGCAACTCTTTCGCCAGGATCGATATTTTCAGGATTCGATAAGCAATACAGAGAAATATAACAACGAACAACGAAATAACAAAGAGAAGGGATTCTGAGAACCCTCACTTGTTCGATTCATTTTTCCAGGAGATGCCGATCTCAATAGAATTTTAGGAAAACCAAGAGTTATTGTTAGCTCTTCTAATCTCTAGGGTTTTTACAATTTTATATTTACTAATATTTTATGTTTATATAAAATTTAATCAAAAGCAAAATCAAGGAAATGAGAATTATTAAAAATTTTTGGCTAAACAAGTATAATAGACCAATAGAAAAAGGCAGAGACACTTAAATTTCGGTATAGGCGTTCCGGTATCCTTCTGCGTCCGGATCGATTTTTTTGGGCTTTCAGATTTCGGGATGTAGGCTCATAAAATTCTTCTTGGGTATTTTTTAGATTTCAGATCGGATATGGTTGAGATAGTATTGGGTTTTGATTTTTAGCTGAAAACCCAAAACTATTCAGGTTGCAGATTTGATCAGATTTTTACCTAAAAAAATCAAAACTTTGAACACTAAGAATATTACCAAATGGAACCAGAATCATATTCTCCTGGAGATGTACCGGAGTGGCCGAAGTCGTCGTCAATACTCAGAACGTGTACCAGAGTGGCCAGAGTCGTCTTCGCCAGAGTCTTTGTCACCGGAGTCAATTTCCACGAAGGCAGCAACTCTTTTGTCAGGATCTCAGGGTTCGATAAGCAATAAAGAGAAATATAACAACGAGCAATGAAATAACAAACATAAAGGAATTCTGATAACTCTCACTTGTTCAATTCATTTTTCCAAGAGATGGCGATCTCAAGAGAATTTTAGGAAAACCAAGAGTTACTGTTAGAGCTTCTAATCTCTACTGTTTTTACAGTTTTATATTTACTAATTTTTTCTGTTTTTATAAAATTTAATTAAAAACAATATCAATGAAAGGATAAATATTAAGCAATTTGGGCTAAACAATTGGACTAAACAAGTATAATGGGCCAATGGAAAAAGACAGAGACTATCAAATTTAGCTATAGGCGTTCCGGTATCCGTCCGCGTTGGATCGATTTTTTTGGGCATTCGGATTTTGGAATGTAGGTTCATAGAATTCGTCTTGGGGTATTTTTAGAATCCAGATCGGTTATTGTTCAGATAGTGTCGGGTTTGGATCGGGTTTGAATTTTTAGTTGAAAATCCAAGACTATTCATGTTACGGATTTGTTCAGATATTTTACATCAAAAAATCAGAACTTTGAACACTAAAAATATTACCAAATGGAACCAGAATCATATTCTCATGGAGATGTACCGAAGTGGTCGGAGTCTTCGTCAATACTCAGAACGTGTACCGGAGTGGCCGGAGTCGTCTAAGCCGGAGTCTTTGTCGCGGGAGTCAATTTCCACGGAGGTAGCAACTCTTTCGCCAGGATCGATATTTTCAGGATTCGATAAGCAATACAGAGAAATATAACAACGAACAACGAAATAACAAAGAGAAGGGATTCTGAGAACCCTCACTTGTTCGATTCATTTTTCCAGGAGATGCCGATCTCAATAGAATTTTAGGAAAACCAAGAGTTATTGTTAGCTCTTCTAATCTCTAGGGTTTTTACAGTTTTATATTTACTAATATTTTATGTTTATATAAAATTTAATCAAAAGCAAAATCAAGGAAATGAGAATTATTAAAAATTTTTGGCTAAACAAGTATAATAGACCAATAGAAAAAGGCAGAGACACTTAAATTTCGGTATAGGCGTTCCGGTATCCTTCTGCGTCCGGATCGATTTTTTTGGGCTTTCAGATTTCGGGATGTAGGCTCATAAAATTCTTCTTGGGTATTTTTTAGAATTCAGATCGGATATGGTTGAGATAGTATTGGGTTTTGATTTTTAGCTGAAAACCCAAAACTATTCAGGTTGCAGATTTGATCAGATTTTTACCTAAAAAAATCAAAACTTTGAACACTAAGAATATTACCAAATGGAACCAGAATCATATTCTCCTGGAGATGTACCGGAGTGGCCGAAGTCGTCGTCAATACTCAGAACGTGTACCAGAGTGGCCAGAGTCGTCTTCGCCAGAGTCTTTGTCACCGGAGTCAATTTCCACGAAGGCAGCAACTCTTTTGTCGGGATCTCAGGGTTCGATAAGCAATAAAGAGAAATATAACAACGAGCAATGAAATAACAAACATAAGGGAATTCTGATAACTCTCACTTGTTCAATTCATTTTTCCAAGAGATGGCGATCTCAAAGGAATTTTAGGAAAACCAAGATTTATTGTTAGAGCTTCTAATCTCTACAGTTTTTACATTTTTATATTTACTAATTTTTCCTGTTTTTATAAAATTTAATTAAAAACAATATCTATGAAAGGAGAAATATTAAGCAATTTGGGCTAAACAATTGGACTAAACAAGTATAATGGGCAAATGGAAAAAGACAGAGACTATCAAATTTAGCTATAGGCGTTCCGGTATCCGTCCGCGTTGGATCGATTTTTTTGGGCATTCGGATTTTGGAATGTAGGTTCATAGAATTCGTCTTGGGGTATTTTTAGAATCCAGATCGGTTATTGTTCAGATAGTGTCGGGTTTGGATCGGGTTTGAATTTTTAGTTGAAAATCCAAGACTATTCATGTTACGGATTTGTTCAGATATTTTACATCAAAAAATCAGAACTTTGAACACTAAGAATATTACCAAATGGAACCAGAATCATATTCTCATGGAGATGTACCGGAGTGGTCGGAGTCTTCGTCAATACTCAGAACGTGTACCGGAGTGGCCGGAGTCGTCTAAGCCGGAGTCTTTGTCGCGAGAGTCAATTTCCACGGAGGTAGCAACTCTTTCGCCAGGATCGAGATTTTCAGGATTCGGTAAGCAATATAGAGAAATATAACAACGAACAACGAAATAACAAAGAGAAGGGATTCTGAGAACCCTCACTTGTTCGATTCATTTTTCCAGGAGATGCCGATCTCAATAGAATTTTAGGAAAACCAAGAGTTATTGTTAGCTCTTCTAATCTCTAGGGTTTTTACAGTTTTATATTTACTAATATTTTATGTTTATATAAAATTTAATTAAAAGCAAAATCAAGGAAATGAGAAATATTAAACAATTTTGGCTAAACAAGTATAATAGGCCAATAGAAAAAGGCAGAGACACTTAAATTTCGGTATAGGCGTTCCGGTATCCTTCTGCGTCCGGATCGATTTTTTTGGGCTTTCAGATTTCGGGATGTAGGCTCATAAAATTCTTCTTGGGTATTTTTAGAATTCAGATCGGATATGGTTGAGATAGTATTGGGTTTTGATTTTTAGCTGAAAACCCAAAACTATTCAGGTTGCAGATTTGTTCAGATATTTTACGTAAAAAAATCAAAACTTTGAACACTAAGAATATTACCAAATGGAACCAGAATCATATTCTCCTGGAGATGTACCGGAGTGGCCGGAGTCGTCGTCAATACTCAGAACGTGTACCAGAGTGGCCAGAGTCGTCTTCGCCAGAGTCTTTGTCACCGGAGTCAATTTCCACGGAGGCAGCAACTCTTTTGTCGGGATCTCAGGGTTCGATAAGCAATAAAGAGAAATATAACAACGAGCAATGAAATAACAAACATAAAAGAATTCTGATAACTCTCAATTGTTCAATTCATTTTTCCAAGAGATGGCGATCTCAAGAGAATTTTAGGAAAACCAAGAGTTACTGTTAGAGCTTCTAATCTCTACAGTTTTTACAGTTTTATATTTACTAATTTTTTCTGTTTTTATAAAATTTAATTAAAAACAATATCAATGAAAGGATAAATATTAAGCAATTTGGGCTAAACAATTGGACTAAACAAGTATAATGGGCCAATGGAAAAAGACAGAGACTATCAAATTTAGGTATAGGCGTTCCGGTATCCGTCCGCGTTGGATCGATTTTTTGGGGCATTCGGATTTTGGAATGTAGGTTCATAGAATTCGTCTTGGGGTATTTTTAGAATCCAGATCGGATATTGTTCAGATAGTGTCGGGTTTGGATCGGGTTTGAATTTTTAGTTGAAAATCCAAAACTATTCATGTTGCGGATTTGTTCAGATATTTTACATCAAAAAATCAGAACTTTGAACACTAAAAATATTACCAAATGGAACCAGAATCATATTCTCATGGAGATGTACCGGAGTGGTCGGAGTCCTCGTCACTACTCAGAACGTGTACCGGAGTGGCCGGAGTCGTCTAAGCCGGAGTCTTTGTCGCGGGAGTCAATTTCCACGGAGGTAGCAACTCTTTCGCCAGGATCGAGATTTTCAGGATTCGATAAGCAATATAGAGAAATATAACAACGAACAACGAAATAACAAAGAGAAGGGATTCTGAGAACCCTCACTTGTTCGATTCATTTTTCCAGGAGATGCCGATCTCAATAGAATTTTAGGAAAACCAAGAGTTATTGTTAGCTCTTCTAATCTCTAGGGTTTTTACAGTTTTATATTTACTAATATTTTATGTTTATATAAAATTTAATTAAAAGTAAAATCAAGGAATGAGAAATATTAAACAATTTTGGCTAAACAAGTATAATAGGCCAATAGAAAAAGGCAGAGACACTTAAATTTCGGTATAGGCGTTCCGGTATCCTTCTGCGTCCGGATCGATTTTTTTGGGCTTTCAGATTTCGGGATGTAGGCTCATAAAATTCTTCTTGGGTATTTTTTAGAATTCAGATCGGATATGGTTGAGATAGTATTGGGTTTTGATTTTTAGCTGAAAACCCAAAACTATTCAGGTTGCAGATTTGTTCAGATATTTTACGTAAAAAAATCAAAACCTTGAACACTAAGAATATTACCAAATGGAACCAGAATCATATTCTACTGGAGATGTACCGGAGTGGCCGGAGTCGTCGTCAATACTTAGAACGTGTACCAGAGTGGCCAGAGTCGTCTTCGCCAGAGTCTTTGTCACCGGAGTCAATTTCCACGGAGGCAGCAACTCTTTTGTCGGGATCTCAGGGTTCGATAAGCAATAAAGAGAAATATAACAACGAGCAATGAAATAACAAACATAAAGGAATTCTGATAACTCTCACTTGTTCAATTCATTTTTCCAAGAGATGGCGATCTCAAGAGAATTTTAGGAAAACCAAGAGTTACTGTTAGAGCTTCTAATCTCTACAGTTTTTACAGTTTTATATTTACTAATTTTTTCTGTTTTTATAAAATTTAATTAAAAACAATATCAATGAAAGGATAAATATTAAGCAATTTGGGCTAAACAATTGGACTAAACAAGTATAATGGGCCAATGGAAAAAGACAGAGACTATCAAATTTAGGTATATGCGTTCCGGTATCCGTCCGCGTTGGATCGATTTTTTGGGGCATTCGGATTTTGGAATGTAGGTTCATAGAATTCGTCTTGGGGTATTTTTAGAATCCAGATCGGATATTGTTCAGATAGTGTCGGGTTTGGATCGGGTTTGAATTTTTAGTTGAAAATCCAAAACTATTCATGTTGCGGATTTGTTCAGATATTTTACATCAAAAAATCAGAACTTTGAACACTAAAAATATTACCAAATGGAACCAGAATCATATTCTCATGGAGATGTACCGAAGTGGTCGGAGTCTTCGTCAATACTCAGAACGTGTACCGGAGTGGCCGGAGTCGTCTAAGCCGGAGTCTTTGTCGCGGGAGTCAATTTCCACGGAGGTAGCAACTCTTTCGCCAGGATCGATATTTTCAGGATTCGATAAGCAATACAGAGAAATATAACAACGAACAACGAAATAACAAAGAGAAGGGATTCTGAGAACCCTCACTTGTTCGATTCATTTTTCCAGGAGATGCCGATCTCAATAGAATTTTAGGAAAACCAAGAGTTATTGTTAGCTCTTCTAATCTCTAGGGTTTTTACAGTTTTATATTTACTAATATTTTATATTTATATAAAATTTAATCAAAAGGAAAATCAAGGAAATGAGAATTATTAAACAATTTTGGCTAAACAAGTATAATAGGCCAATAGAAAAAGGCAGAGACACTTAAATTTCGGTATAGGCGTTCCGGTATCCTTCTGCGTCCGGATCGATTTTTTTGGGCTTTCAGATTTCGGGATGTAGGCTCATAAAATTCTTCTTGGGTATTTTTTAGAATTCAGATCGGATATGGTTGAGATAGTATTGGGTTTTGATTTTTAGCTGAAAACCCAAAACTATTCAGGTTGCAGATTTGTTCAGATATTTTACGTAAAAAAATCAAAACTTTGAACACTAAGAATATTACCAAATGGAACCAGAATCATATTCTCCTGGAGATGTACCGGAGTGGCCGGAGTCGTCGTCAATACTCAGAACGTGTACCAGAGTGGCCAGAGTCGTCTTCGCCAGAGTCTTTGTCACAGGAGTCAATTTCCACGGAGGCAGCAACTCTTTTGTCGGGATCTCAGGGTTCGATAAGCAATAAAGAGAAATATAACAACGAGCAATGAAATAACAAACATAAAGGAATTCTGATAACTCTCACTTGTTCAATTCATTTTTCCAAGAGATGGCGATCTCAAGAGAATTTTAGGAAAACCAAGAGTTACTGTTAGAGCTTATAATCTCTACAGGTTTTACAGTTTTATATTTACTATTTTTTTCTGTTTTTATAAAATTTAATTAAAAACAATATCAATGAAAGGATAAATATTAAGCAATTTGGGCTAAACAATTGGACTAAACAAATATAATGGGCCAATGGAAAAAGACAGAGACTATCAAATTTAGGTATAAGCGTTCCAGTATCCGTCCGCGTTGGATCGATTTTTTGGGGCATTCGGATTTTGGAATGTAGGTTCATAGAATTCGTCTTGGGGTATTTTTAGAATCCAGATCGGATATTGTTCAGATAGTGTCGGGTTTGGATCGGGTTTGAATTTTTAGTTGAAAATCCAAAACTATTCATGTTGCGGATTTGTTCAGATATTTTACATCAAAAAATCAGAACTTTGAACACTAAAAATATTACCAAATGGAACCAGAATCATATTCTCATGGAGATGTACCGGAGTGGTCGGAGTCCTCGTCACTACTCAGAACGTGTACCGGAGTGGCCGGAGTCGTCTAAGCCGGAGTCTTTGTCGCGGGAGTCAATTTCCACGGAGGTAGCAACTCTTTCGCCAGGATCGAGATTTTCAGGATTCGATAAGCTATATAGAGAAATATAACAACGAACAACGAAATAACAAAGAGAAGGGATTCTGAGAACCCTCTCTTGTTCGATTCATTTTTCCAGGAGATGTCGATCTCAATACAATTTTAGGAAAACCAAGAGTTATTGTTAGCTCTTCTAATCTCTAGGGTTTTTACAGTTTTATATTTACTAATATTTTATGTTTATATAAAATTTAATTAAAAGCAAAATCAAGGAATGAGAAATATTAAACAATTTTGGCTAAACAAGTATAATAGGCCAATAGAAAAAGGCAGAGACACTTAAATTTCGGTATAGGCGTTCCGGTATCCTTCTGCGTCCGGATCGATTTTTTTGGGCTTTCAGATTTCGGGATGTAGGCTCATAAAATTCTTCTTGGGTATTTTTTAGAATTCAGATCGGATATGGTTGAGATAGTATTGGGTTTTGATTTTTAGCTGAAAACCCAAAACTATTCAGGTTGCAGATTTGTTCAGATATTTTACGTAAAAAAATCAAAACCTTGAACACTAAGAATATTACCAAATGGAACCAGAATCATATTCTACTGGAGATGTACCGGAGTGGCCGGAGTCGTCGTCAATACTCAGAACGTGTACCAGAGTGGCCAGAGTCGTCTTCGCCAGAGTCTTTGTCACCGGAGTCAATTTCCACGGAGGCAGCAACTCTTTTGTCGGGATCTCCGGGTTCGATAAGCAATAAAGAGAAATATAACAACGAGCAATGAAATAACAAACATAAAGGAATTCTGATAACTCTCACTTGTTCAATTCATTTTTCCAAGAGATGGCGATCTCAAGAGAATTTTAGGAAAACCAAGAGTTACTGTTAGAGCTTCTAATCTCTACAGTTTTTACAGTTTTATATTTAGTAATTTTTTCTGTTTTTATAAAATTTAATTAAAAACAATATCAATGAAAGGAGAAATATTTAGCAATTTGGGCTAAACAATTGGACTAAACAAGTATAATGGGTCAATGGAAAAAGGCAGAGACTATCAAATTTAGGTATAGGCGTTCCGGTATCCGTCCGCGTTGGATCGATTTTTTGGGTCATTCGGATTTTGGAATGTATGTTCATAGAATTCGTCTTGGGGTATTTTTAGAATCCAGATCGGATATTGTTCAGATAGTGTCGGGTTTGGATCGGGTTTGGATCGGGTTTGAATTTTTAGTTGAAAATCCAAAACTATTCATGTTGCGGATTTGTTCAGATATTTTACATCAAAAAATCAGAACTTTGAACACTAATAATATTACCAAATGGAACCAAAATCATATTTTCATGGAGATGTACCGGAGTGTTCGGAGTCTTCGTCAATACTCAGAACGTGTACCGGAGTGGCCGGAGTCGTCTAAGCCGGAGTTTTTGTCGCGGGAGTCAATTTCCACGGAGGTAGCAACTCTTTCGCCAGGATCGATATTTTCAGGATTCGATAAGCAATACAGAGAAATATAACAACGAACAACGAAATAACAAAGAGAAGGGATTCTGAGAACCCTCACTTGTTCGATTCATTTTTCCAGGAGATGCCGATCTCAATAGAATTTTAGGAAAACCAAGAGTTATTGTTAGCTCTTCTAATCTCTAGGGTTTTCACAGTTTTATATTTACTAATATTTTATGTTTATATAAAATTTAATTAAAAGCAAAATCAAGGAATGAGAAATATTAAACAATTTTGGCTAAACAAGTATAATAGGCCAATAGAAAAAGGCAGAGACACTTAAATTTCGGTATAGGCGTTCCGGTATCCTTCTGCGTCCGGATCGATTTTTTTGGGCTTTCAGATTTCGGGATGTAGGCTCATAAAATTCTTCTTGGGTATTTTTTAGAATTCAGATCGGATATGGTTGAGATAGTATTGGGTTTTGATTTTTAGCTGAAAACCCAAAACTATTCAGGTTGCAGATTTGTTCAGATATTTTACGTAAAAAAATCAAAACCTTGAACACTAAGAATATTACCAAATGGAACCAGAATCATATTCTACTGGAGATGTACAGGAGTGGCCGGAGTCGTCGTCAATACTCAGAACGTGTACCAGAGTGGCCAGAGTCGTCTTCGCCAGAGTCTTTGTCACCGGAGTCAATTTCCACGGAGGCAGCAACTCTTTTGTCGGGATCTCAGGGTTCGATAAGCAATAAAGAGAAATATAACAACGAGCAATGAAATAACAAACATAAAGGAATTCTGATAACTCTCACTTGTTCAATTCATTTTTCCAAGAGATGGCGATCTCAAGAGAATTTTAGGCAAACCAAGAGTTACTGTTAGAGCTTCTAATCTCTACAGTTTTTACAGTTTTATATTTACTAATTTTTTCTGTTTTTATAAAATTTAATTAAAAACAATATCAATGAAAAGATAAATATTAAGCAATTTGGGCTAAACAATTGGACTAAACAAGGATAATGGGCCAATGGAAAAAGACAGAGACTATCAAATTTAGGTATAGGCGTTCCGGTATCCGTCCGCGTTGGATCGATTTTTTGGGGCATTCGGATTTTGGAATGTAGGTTCATAGAATTCGTCTTGGGGTATTTTTAGAATCCAGATCGGATATTGTTCAGATAGTGTCGGGTTTGGATCGGGTTTGAATTTTTAGTTGAAAATCCAAAACTATTCATGTTACCGATTTGTTCAGATATTTTACATTAAAAAAATCAGAACTTTGAACACTAAGAATATTACCAAATGGAACCAGAATCATATTCTCATGGAGATGTACCGGAGTGGTCGGAGTCTTCGTCAATACTCAGAACGTGTACCGGAGTGGCCGGAGTCGTTTAAGCCGGAGTCTTTGTCGCGGGAGTCAATTTCCACGGAGGTAGCAACTCTTTCGCCAGGATCAATATTTTCAGGATTCGATAAGCAATACAGAGAAATATAACAACGAACAACGAAATAACCAAGAGAAGGGATTCTGAGAACCCTCACTTGTTCGATTCATTTTTCCAGGATATGCCGATCTCAATAGAATTTTAGGAAAACCAAGAGTTATTGTTAGCTCTTCTAATCTCTAGGGTTTTTACAGTTTTATATTTACTAATATTTTATATTTATATAAAATTTAATCAAAAGCAAAATCAACGAAATGAGAATTATTAAACAATTTTGGCTAAACAAGTATAATAGGCCAATAGAAAAAGGCAGAGACACTTAAATTTCGGTATAGGCGTTCCGGTATCCTTCTGCGTCCGGATCGATTTTTTTGGGCTTTCAGATTTCGGGATGTAGGCTCATAAAATTCTTCTGGGGTATTTTTTAGAATTCAGATCGGATATGGTTGAGATAGTATTGGGTTTTGATTTTTAGCTGAAAACCCAAAACTATTCAGGTTGCAGATTTGTTCAGATATTTTACGTAAAAAAATCAAAACTTTGAACACTAAGAATATTACCAAATGGAACCAGAATCATATTCTCCTGGAGATGAACCGGAGTGGCCGGAGTCATCGTCAATACTCAGAATCTGTACCAGAGTGGCCAGAGTCGTCTTCGCCAGAGTCTTTGTCACCGGAGTCAATTTCCACGAAGGCAGCAACTCTTTCGTCGGGATCTCAGGGTTCGATAAGCAATAAAGAGAAATATAACAACGAGCAATGAAATAGCAAACATAAGGGAATTCTGATAACTCTCACTTGTTCAATTCATTTTTCCAAGAGATGGCGATCTCAAGAGAATTTTAGGAAAACCAAGAGTTACTGTTAGAGCTTCTAATCTCTACAGTTTTTACAGTTTTATATTTAGTAATTTTTTCTGTTTTTATAAAATTTAATTAAAAACAATATCAATGAAAGGAGAAATATTTAGCAATTTGGGCTAACAATTGGACTAAACAAGTATAATGGGTCAATGGAAAAAGGCAGAGACTATCAAATTTAGGTATAGGCGTTCCGGTATCCGTCCGCGTTGGATCGATTTTTTGGGTCATTCGGATTTTGGAATGTATGTTCATAGAATTCGTCTTGGGGTATTTTTAGAATCCAGATCGGATATTGTTCAGATAGTGTTGGGTTTGGATCGGGTTTGAATTTTTAGTTGAAAATCCAAAACTATTCATGTTGCGGATTTGTTCAGATATTTTACATCAAAAAATCAGAACTTTGAACACTAAAAATATTACCAAATGGAACCAGAATCATATTCACATGGAGATGTACCGGAGTGGTCGGAGTCTTCGTCAATACTCAGAACGTGTACCGGAGTGGCCGGAGTCGTCTAAGCCGGAGTCTTTGTCGCGGGAGTCAATTTCCACGGAGGTAGCAACTCTTTCGCCAGGATCGATATTTTCAGGATTCGATAAGCAATACAGAGAAATATAACAACGAACAACGAAATAACAAAGAGAAGGGATTCTGAGAACCCTCACTTGTTCGATTCATTTTTCCAGGAGATGCCGATCTCAATAGAATTTTAGGAAAACCAAGAGTTATTGTTAGCTCTTCTAATCTCTAGGGTTTTTACAGTTTTATATTTACTAATATTTTATATTTATATAAAATTTAATCAAAAGCAAAATCAAGGAAATGAGAATTATTAAACAATTTTGGCTAAACAAGTATAATAGGCCAATAGAAAAAGGCAGAGACACTTAAATTTCGGTATAGGCGTTCCGGTATCCTTCTGCGTCCGGATCGATTTTTTTGGGCTTTCAGATTTCGGGATGTAGGCTCATAAAATTCTTCTTGGGTATTTTTTAGAATTCAGATCGGATATGGTTGAGATAGTATTGGGTTTTGATTTTTAGCTGAAAACCCAAAACTATTCAGGTTGCAGATTTGTTCAGATATTTTACGTAAAAAAATCAAAACTTTGAACACTAAGAATATTACCAAATGGAACCAGAATCATATTCTCCTGGAGATGTACCGGAGTGGCCGGAGTCGTCATCAATACTCAGAACGTGTACCAGAGTGGCCAGAGTCGTCTTCGCCAGAGTCTTTGTCACCGGAGTCAATTTCCACGGAGGCAGCAACTCTTTTGTCGGGATCTCAGGGTTCGATAAGCAATAAAGAGAAATATAACAACGAGCAATGAAATAACAAACATAAAGGAATTCTGATAACTCTCACTTGTTCAATTCATTTTTCCAAGAGATGGCGATCTCAAGAGAATTTTAGGAAAACCAAGAGTTACTGTTAGAGCTTATAATCTCTACAGTTTTTACAGTTTTATATTTACTAATTTTTTCTGTTTTTATAAAATTTAATTAAAAACAATATCAATGAAAGGATAAATATTAAGCAATTTGGGCTAAACAATTGGACTAAACAAATATAATGGGCCAATGGAAAAAGACAGAGACTATCAAATTTAGGTATAAGCGTTCCTGTATCCGTCCGCGTTGGATCGATTTTTTGGGGCATTCGGATTTTGGAATGTAGGTTCATAGAATTCGTCTTGGGGTATTTTTAGAATCCAGATCGGATATTGTTCAGATAGTGTCGGGTTTGGATCGGGTTTGAATTTTTAGTTGAAAATCCAAAACTATTCATGTTGCGGATTTGTTCAGATATTTTACATCAAAAAATCAGAACTTTGAACACTAAAAATATTACCAAATGGAACCAGAATCATATTCTCATGGAGATGTACCGGAGTGGTCGGAGTCTTCGTCAATACTCAGAACGTGTACCGGAGTGGCCGGAGTCGTCTAAGCCGGAGTCTTTGTCGCGGGAGTCAATTTCCACGGAGGTAGCAACTCTTTCGCCAGGATCGATATTTTCAGGATTCGATAAGCAATACAGAGAAATATAACAACGAACAACGAAATAACAAAGAGAAGGGATCCTGAGAACCCTCACTTGTTCGATTCATTTTTCCAGGAGATGCCGATCTCAATAGAATTTTAGGAAAACCAAGAGTTATTGTTAGCTCTTCTAATCTCTAAACCCTCACTTGTTCGATTCATTTTTCCAGGAGATGCCGATCTCAATAGAATTTTAGGAAAACCAAGAGTTATTGTTAGCTCTTCTAATCTCTAGGGTTTTCACAGTTTTATATTTACTAATATTTTATGTTTATATAAAATTTAATTAAAAGCAAAATAGGAATGAGAAATATTAAACAATTTTGGCTAAACAAGTATAATAGGCCAATAGAAAAAGGCAGAGACACTTAAATTTCGGTATAGGCGTTCCGGTATCCTTCTGCGTCCGGATCGATTTTTTTGGGCTTTCAGATTTCGGGATGTAGGCTCATAAAATTCTTCTGGGGTATTTTTTAGAATTCAGATCGGATATGGTTGAGATAGTATTGGGTTTTGATTTTTAGCTGAAAACCCAAAACTATTCAGGTTGCAGATTTGTTCAGATATTTTACGTAAAAAAATCAAAACTTTGAACACTAAGAATATTACCAAATGGAACCAGAATCATATTCTCCTGGAGATGAACCGGAGTGGCCGGAGTCATCGTCAATACTCAGAATCTGTACCAGAGTGGCCAGAGTCGTCTTCGCCAGAGTCTTTGTCACCGGAGTCAATTTCCACGAAGGCAGCAACTCTTTCGTCGGGATCTCAGGGTTCGATAAGCAATAAAGAGAAATATAACAACGAGCAATGAAATAGCAAACATAAGGGAATTCTGATAACTCTCACTTGTTCAATTCATTTTTCCAAGAGATGGCGATCTCAAGAGAATTTTAGGAAAACCAAGAGTTACTGTTAGAGCTTCTAATCTCTACAGTTTTTACAGTTTTATATTTAGTAATTTTTTCTGTTTTTATAAAATTTAATTAAAAACAATATCAATGAAAGGAGAAATATTTAGCAATTTGGGCTAACAATTGGACTAAACAAGTATAATGGGTCAATGGAAAAAGGCAGAGACTATCAAATTTAGGTATAGGCGTTCCGGTATCCGTCCGCGTTGGATCGATTTTTTGGGTCATTCGGATTTTGGAATGTATGTTCATAGAATTCGTCTTGGGGTATTTTTAGAATCCAGATCGGATATTGTTCAGATAGTGTTGGGTTTGGATCGGGTTTGAATTTTTAGTTGAAAATCCAAAACTATTCATGTTGCGGATTTGTTCAGATATTTTACATCAAAAAATCAGAACTTTGAACACTAAAAATATTACCAAATGGAACCAGAATCATATTCACATGGAGATGTACCGGAGTGGTCGGAGTCTTCGTCAATACTCAGAACGTGTACCGGAGTGGCCGGAGTCGTCTAAGCCGGAGTCTTTGTCGCGGGAGTCAATTTCCACGGAGGTAGCAACTCTTTCGCCAGGATCGATATTTTCAGGATTCGATAAGCAATACAGAGAAATATAACAACGAACAACGAAATAACAAAGAGAAGGGATTCTGAGAACCCTCACTTGTTCGATTCATTTTTCCAGGAGATGCCGATCTCAATAGAATTTTAGGAAAACCAAGAGTTATTGTTAGCTCTTCTAATCTCTAGGGTTTTTACAGTTTTATATTTACTAATATTTTATATTTATATAAAATTTAATCAAAAGCAAAATCAAGGAAATGAGAATTATTAAAAAATTTTGGCTAAACAAGTATAATAGGCCAATAGAAAAAGGCAGAGACACTTAAATTTCGGTATAGGCGTTCCGGTATCCTTCTGCGTTCGGATCGATTTTTTTGGGCTTTCAGATTTCGGGATGTAGGCTCATAAAATTCTTCTTGGATATTTTTTAGAATTCAGATCGGATATGGTTGAGATAGTATTGGGTTTTGATTTTTAGCTGAAAACCCAAAACTATTCAGGTTGCAGATTTGTTCAGATATTTTACGTAAAAAAATCAAAACTTTGAACACTAAGAATATTACCAAATGGAACCAGAATCATATTCTCCTGGAGATGTACCGGAGTGGCCGGAGTCGTCATCAATACTCAGAACGTGTACCAGAGTGGCCAGAGTCGTCTTCGCCAGAGTCTTTGTCACCGGAGTCAATTTCCACGGAGGCAGCAACTCTTTTGTCGGGATCTCAGGGTTCGATAAGCAATAAAGAGAAATATAACAACGAGCAATGAAATAACAAACATAAAGGAATTCTGATAACTCTCACTTGTTCAATTCATTTTTCCAAGAGATGGCGATCTCAAGAGAATTTTAGGAAAACCAAGAGTTACTGTTAGAGCTTATAATCTCTACAGTTTTTACAGTTTTATATTTACTAATTTTTTCTGTTTTTATAAAATTTAATTAAAAACAATATCAATGAAAGGATAAATATTAAGCAATTTGGGCTAAACAATTGGACTAAAGAAATATAATGGGCCAATGGAAAAAGACAGAGACTATCAAATTTAGGTATAAGCGTTCCTGTATCCGTCCGCGTTGGATCGATTTTTTGGGGCATTCGGATTTTGGAATGTAGGTTCATAGAATTCGTCTTGGGGTATTTTTAGAATCCAGATCGGATATTGTTCAGATAGTGTCGGGTTTGGATCGGGTTTGAATTTTTAGTTGAAAATCCAAAACTATTCATGTTGCGGATTTGTTCAGATATTTTACATCAAAAAATCAGAACTTTGAACACTAAAAATATTACCAAATGGAACCAGAATCATATTCTCATGGAGATGTACCGGAGTGGTCGGAGTCTTCGTCAATACTCAGAACGTGTACCGGAGTGGCCGGAGTCGTCTAAGCCGGAGTCTTTGTCGCGGGAGTCAATTTCCACGGAGGTAGCAACTCTTTCGCCAGGATCGATATTTTCAGGATTCGATAAGCAATACAGAGAAATATAACAACGAACAACGAAATAACAAAGAGAAGGGATTCTGAGAACCCTCACTTGTTCGATTCATTTTTCCAGGAGATGCCGATCTCAATAGAATTTTAGGAAAACCAAGAGTTATTGTTAGCTCTTCTAATCTCTAAACCCTCACTTGTTCGATTCATTTTTCCAGGAGATGCCGATCTCAATAGAATTTTAGGAAAACCAAGAGTTATTGTTAGCTCTTCTAATCTCTAGGGTTTTCACAGTTTTATATTTACTAATATTTTATGTTTATATAAAATTTAATTAAAAGCAAAATAGGAATGAGAAATATTAAACAATTTTGGCTAAACAAGTATAATAGGCCAATAGAAAAAGGCAGAGACACTTAAATTTCGGTATAGGCGTTCCGGTATCCTTCTGCGTCCGGATCGATTTTTTTGGGCTTTCAGATTTCGGGATGTAGGCTCATAAAATTCTTCTTGGGTATTTTTTAGAATTCAGATCGGATATGGTTGAGATAGTATTGGGTTTTGATTTTTAGCTGAAAACCCAAAACTATTCAGGTTGCAGATTTGTTCAGATATTTTACGTAAAAAAATCAAAACTTTGAACACTAAGAATATTACCAAATGGAACCAGAATCATATTCTACTGGAGATGTACAGGAGTGGCCGGAGTCGTCGTCAATACTCAGAACGTGTACCAGAGTGGCCAGAGTCGTCTTCGCCAGAGTCTTTGTCACCGGAGTCAATTTCCACGGAGGCAGCAACTCTTTTGTCGGGATCTCAGGGTTCGATAAGCAATAAAGAGAAATATAACAACGAGCAATGAAATAACAAACATAAAGGAATTCTGATAACTCTCACTTGTTCAATTCATTTTTCCAAGGGATGGCGATCTCAAGAGAATTTTAGGCAAACCAAGAGTTACTGTTAGAGCTTCTAATCTCTACAGTTTTTACAGTTTTATATTTACTAATTTTTTCTGTTTTTATAAAATTTAATTAAAAACAATATCAATGAAAAGATAAATATTAAGCAATTTGGGCTAAACAATTGGACTAAACAAGGATAATGGGCCAATGGAAAAAGACAGAGACTATCAAATTTAGGTATAGGCGTTCCGGTATCCGTCCGCGTTGGATCGATTTTTTGGGGCATTCGGATTTTGGAATGTAGGTTCATAGAATTCGTCTTGGGGTATTTTTAGAATCCAGATCTGATATTGTTCAGATAGTGTCGGGTTTGGATCGGGTTTGAATTTTTAGTTGAAAATCCAAAACTATTCATGTTACCGATTTGTTCAGATATTTTACATCAAAAAAATCAGAACTTTGAACACTAAGAATATTACCAAATGGAACCAGAATCATATTCTCATGGAGATGTACCGGAGTGGTCGGAGTCTTCGTCAATACTCAGAACGTGTACCGGAGTGGCCGGAGTCGTTTAAGCCGGAGTCTTTGTCGCGGGAGTCAATTTCCACGGAGGTAGCAACTCTTTCGCCATGATCGATATTTTCAGGATTCGATAAGCAATACAGAGAAATATAACAACGAACAACGAAATAACAAAGAGAAGGGATTCTGAGAACCCTCACTTGTTCGATTCATTTTTCCAGGATATGCCGATCTCAATAGAATTTTAGGAAAACCAAGAGTTATTGTTAGCTCTTCTAATCTCTAGGGTTTTTACAGTTTTATATTTACTAATATTTTATATTTATATAAAATTTAATCAAAAGCAAAATCAACGAAATGAAAATTATTAAACAATTTTGGCTAAACAAGTATAATAGGCCAATAGAAAAAGGCAGAGACACTTAAATTTCGGTATAGGCGTTCCGGTATCCTTCTGCGTCCGGATCGATTTTTTTGGGCTTTCAGATTTCGGGATGTAGGCTCATAAAATTCTTCTGGGGTATTTTTTAGAATTCAGATCGGATATGGTTGAGATAGTATTGGGTTTTGATTTTTAGCTGAAAACCCAAAACTATTCAGGTTGCAGATTTGTTCAGATATTTTACGTAAAAAAATCAAAACTTTGAACACTAAGAATATTACCAAATGGAACCAGAATCATATTCTCCTGGAGATGAACCGGAGTGGTCGGAGTCATCGTCAATACTCAGAATCTGTACCAGAGTGGCCAGAGTCGTCTTCGCCAGAGTCTTTGTCACCGGAGTCAATTTCCACGGAGGCAGCAACTCTTTTGTCGGGATCTCAGGGTTCGATAAGCAATAAAGAGAAATATAACAACGAGCAATGAAATAACAAACATAAAGGAATTCTGATAACTCTCACTTGTTCAATTCATTTTTCCAAGGGATGGCGATCTCAAGAGAATTTTAGGCAAACCAAGAGTTACTGTTAGAGCTTCTAATCTCTACAGTTTTTACAGTTTTATATTTACTAATTTTTTCTGTTTTTATAAAATTTAATTAAAAACAATATCAATGAAAAGATAAATATTAAGCAATTTGGGCTAAACAATTGGACTAAACAAGGATAATGGGCCAATGGAAAAAGACAGAGACTATCAAATTTAGGTATAGGCGTTCCGGTATCCGTCCGCGTTGGATCGATTTTTTGGGGCATTCGGATTTTTGAATGTAGGTTCATAGAATTCGTCTTGGGGTATTTTTAGAATCCAGATCGGATATTGTTCAGATAGTGTCGGGTTTGGATCGGGTTTGAATTTTTAGTTGAAAATCCAAAACTATTCATGTTGCGGATTTGTTCAGATATTTTACATCAAAAAATCAGAACTTTGAACACTAAAAATATTACCAAATGGAACCAGAATCATATTCTCATGGAGATGTACCGGAGTGGTCGGAGTCTTCGTCAATACTCAGAACGTGTACCGGAGTGGCCGGAGTCGTCTAAGCCGGAGTCTTTGTCGCGGGAGTCAATTTCCACGGAGGTAGCAACTCTTTCGCCAGGATCGATATTTTCAGGATTCGATAAGCAATACAGAGAAATATAACAACGAACAACGAAATAACAAAGAGAAGGGATTCTGAGAACCCTCACTTGTTCGATTCATTTTTCCAGGATATGCCGATCTCAATAGAATTTTAGGAAAACCAAGAGTTATTGTTAGCCCTTCTAATCTCTAGGGTTTTTACAGTTTTATATTTACTAATATTTTATATTTATATAAAATTTAATCAAAAGCAAAATCAACGAAATGAGAATTATTAAACAATTTTGGCTAAACAAGTATAATAGGCCAATAGAAAAACGCAGAGACACTTAAATTTCGGTATAGGCGTTCCGGTATCCTTCTGCGTCCGGATCGATTTTTTTGGGCTTTCAGATTTCGGGAGGTAGGCTCATAAAATTCTTCTGAGGTATTTTTTAGAATTCAGATCGGATATGGTTGAGATAGTATTGGGTTTTGATTTTTAGCTGAAAACCCAAAACTATTCAGGTTGCAGATTTGTTCAGATATTTTACGTAAAAAAATCAAAACTTTGAACACTAAGAATATTACCAAATGGAACCAGAATCATATTCTCCTGGAGATGAACCGGAGTGGCCGGAGTCATCGTCAATACTCAGAATCTGTACCAGAGTGGCCAGAGTCGTCTTCGCCAGAGTCTTTGTCACCGGAGTCAATTTCCACGAAGGCAGCAACTCTTTCGTCGGGATCTCAGGGTTCGATAAGC
Organism: Erythrophleum ivorense; assembly: GCA_026724425.1. Classification (NCBI taxonomy): domain Eukaryota; kingdom Viridiplantae; phylum Streptophyta; class Magnoliopsida; order Fabales; family Fabaceae; genus Erythrophleum; species Erythrophleum ivorense. Next base: position 2,053,168 of record JAIUCV010000068.1, read on the forward strand.
AATAAAGAGAAATATAACAACGAGCAATGAAATAGCAAACATAAGGGAATTCTGATAACTCTCACTTGTTCAATTCATTTTTCCAAGAGATGGCGATCTCAAGAGAATTTTAGGAAAACCAAGAGTTACTGTTAGAGCTTCTAATCTCTACAGTTTTTACAGTTTTATATTTAGTAATTTTTTCTGTTTTTATAAAATTTAATTAAAAACAATATCAATGAAAAGATAAATATTTAGCAATTTGGGCTAAACAATTGGACTAAACAAGGATAATGGGCCAATGGAAAAAGACAGAGACTATCAAATTTAGGTATAGGCGTTCCGGTATCCGTCCGCGTTGGATCGATTTTTTGGGGCATTCGGATTTTGGAATGTAGGTTCATAGAATTCGTCTTGGGGTATTTTTAGAATCCAGATCGGATATTGTTCAGATAGTGTCGGGTTTGAATCGGGTTTGAATTTTTAGTTGAAAATCCAAAACTATTCATGTTACCGATTTGTTCAGATATTTTACATCAAAAAAATCAGAACTTTGAACACTAAGAATATTACCAAATGGAACCAGAATCATATTCTCATGGAGATGTACCGGAGTGGTCGGAGTCTTCGTCAATACTCAGAACGTGTACCGGAGTGGCCGGAGTCGTCTAAGCCGGAGTCTTTGTCGCGGGAGTCAATTTCCACGGAGGTAGCAACTCTTTCGCCAGGATCGATATTTTCAGGATTCGATAAGCAATACAGAGAAATATAACAACGAACAACGAAATAACAAAGAGAAGGGATTCTGAGAACCCTCACTTGTTCGATTCATTTTTCCAGGATATGCCGATCTCAATAGAATTTTAGGAAAACCAAGAGTTATTGTTAGCCCTTCTAATCTCTAGGGTTTTTACAGTTTTATATTTACTAATATTTTATATTTATATAAAATTTAATCAAAAGCAAAATCAACGAAATGAGAATTATTAAACAATTTTGGCTAAACAAGTATAATAGGCCAATAGAAAAACGCAGAGACACTTAAATTTCGGTATAGGCGTTCCGGTATCCTTCTGCGTCCGGATCGATTTTTTTGGGCTTTCAGATTTCGGGAGGTAGGCTCATAAAATTCTTCTGAGGTATTTTTTAGAATTCAGATCGGATATGGTTGAGATAGTATTGGGTTTTGATTTTTAGCTGAAAACCCAAAACTATTCAGGTTGCAGATTTGTTCAGATATTTTACGTAAAAAAATCAAAACTTTGAACACTAAGAATATTACCAAATGGAACCAGAATCATATTCTCCTGGAGATGAACCGGAGTGGCCGGAGTCATCGTCAATACTCAGAATCTGTACCAGAGTGGCCAGAGTCGTCTTCGCCAGAGTCTTTGTCACCGGAGTCAATTTCCACGAAGGCAGCAACTCTTTCGTCGGGATCTCAGGGTTCGATAAGCAATAAAGAGAAATATAACAACGAGCAATGAAATAGCAAACATAAGGGAATTCTGATAACTCTCACTTGTTCAATTCATTTTTCCAAGAGATGGCGATCTCAAGAGAATTTTAGGAAAACCAAGAGTTACTGTTAGAGCTTCTAATCTCTACAGTTTTTACAGTTTTATATTTAGTAATTTTTTCTGTTTTTATAAAATTTAATTAAAAACAATATCAATGAAAGGAGAAATATTTAGCAATTTGGGCTAAACAATTGGACTAAACAAGTATAATGGGTCAATGGAAAAAGGCAGAGACTATCAAATTTAGGTATAGGCGTTCCGGTATCCGTCCGCGTTGGATCGATTTTTTGGGTCATTCGGATTTTGGAATGTATGTTCATAGAATTCGTCTTGGGGTATTTTTAGAATCCAGATCGGATATTGTTCAGATAGTGTCGGGTTTGGATCGGGTTTGGATCGGGTTTGAATTTTTAGTTGAAAATCCAAAACTATTCATGTTGCGGATTTGTTCAGATATTTTACATCAAAAAATCAGAACTTTGAACACTAAAAATATTACCAAATGGAACCAGAATCATATTCTCATGGAGATGTACCGGAGTGGTCGGAGTCTTCGTCAATACTCAGAACGTGTACCAGAGTGCCCGGAGTCGTCTAAGCCGGAGTCTTTGTCGCGGGAGTCAATTTCCACGGAGGTAGCAACTCTTTCGCCAGGATCGAGATTTTCAGGATTCGATAAGCAATATAGAGAAATATAACAACGAACAACGAAATAACAAAGAGAAGGGATTCTGAGAACCCTCACTTGTTCGATTCATTTTTCCAGGAGATGCCGATCTCAATAGAATTTTAGGAAAACCAAGAGTTATTGTTATCTCTTCTAAGCTCTAGGGTTTTTACAGTTTTATATTTACTAATATTTTATGTTTATATAAAATTTAATCAAAAGCAAAATCAAGGAAATGAGAAATATTAAACAATTTTGGCTAAACAAGTATAATAGGCCAATAGAAAAAGGCAGAGACACTTAAATTTCGGTATAGGCGTTCCGGTATCCTTCTGCGTCCGGATCGATTTTTTTGGGCTTTCAGATTTCGGGATGTAGGCTCATAAAATTCTTCTTGGGTATTTTTTAGAATTCAGATCGGATATGGTTGAGATAGTATTGGGTTTTGATTTTTAGCTGAAAACCCAAAACTATTCAGGTTGCAGATTTGTTCAGATATTTTACGTAAAAAAATCAAAACTTTGAACACTAAGAATATTACCAAATGGAACCAGAATCATATTCTCCTGGAGATGTACCGGAGTGGCCGGAGTCGTCGTCAATACTCAGAACGTGTACCAGAGTGGCCAGAGTCGTCTTCGCCAGAGTCTTTGTCACCGGAGTCAATTTCCACGGAGGCAGCAACTCTTTTGTCGGGATCTCAGGGTTCGATAAGCAATAAAGAGAAATATAACAAAGAGCAATGAAATAACAAACATAAAGGAATTCTGATAACTCTCACTTGTTCAATTCATTTTTCCAAGAGATGGCGATCTCAAGAGAATTTTAGGAAAACCAAGAGTTACTGTTAGAGCTTATAATCTCTACAGTTTTTACAGTTTTATATTTACTAATTTTTTCTGTTTTTATAAAATTTAATTAAAAACAATATCAATGAAAGGATAAATATTAAGCAATTTGGGCTAAACAATTGGACTAAACAAATATAATGGGCCAATGGAAAAAGACAGAGACTATCAAATTTAGGTATAAGCGTTCCTGTATCCGTCCGCGTTGGATCGATTTTTTGGGGCATTCAGATTTTGGAATGTAGGTTCATAGAATTCGTCTTGGGGTATTTTTAGAATCCAGATCGGATATTGTTCAGATAGTGTCGGGTTTGAATTTTTAGTTGAAAATCCAAAACTATTCATGTTGCGGATTTGTTCAGATATTTTACATCAAAAAATCAGAACTTTGAACACTAAGAATATTACCAAATGGAACAAGAATCATATTCTCATGGAGATGTACCGGAGTGGTCGAAGTCTTCGTCAATACTCAGAACGTGTATCGGAGTGGCCGGAGTCGTCAAAGCCGGAGTCTTTGTCGCGGGATTCAATTTCCACGGAGGTAGCAACTCTTTCGCCAGGATCGAGATTTTCAGGATTCGATAAGCAATATAGAGAAATATAACAACGAACAACGAAATAACAAAGAGAAGGGATTCTGAGAACCCTCACTTGTTTGATTCATTTTTCAAGGAGATGCCGATCTAAATAGAATTTTAGGAAAATCAAGAGTTATTGTTAACTCTTCTAATCTCTAGGGTTTTTACAGTTTTATATTTGCTAATATTTTATGTTTATATAAAATTTAATTGAAAACAAAATCAAGGAAATGAGAAATATTAAACAATTTTGGCTAAACAAGTATAATAGGCCAATAGAAAAAGGCAGAGACACTTAAATTTCGGGGTAGGCGTTCCGGTATCCTTCTGCGTCCGGATCGATTTTTTTGGGCTTTCAGATTTCGGGATGTAGGCTCATAAAATTCTTCTTGGGTATTTTTTAGAATTCAGATCGGATATGGTTGAGATTGTATTGGGTTTTGATTTTTAGCTGAAAACCCAAAACTATTCAGGTTGCAGATTTGTTCAGATATTTTACGTAAAAAAATCAAAACTTTGAACACTAAGAATATTACCAAATGGAACCAGAATCATATTCTCCTGGAGATGTACCGGAGTGGCCGGAGTCATCGTCAATACTCAGAACGTGTACCAGAGTGGCCAGAGTCGTCTTCGCCAGAGTCTTTGTCACCGGAGTCAATTTCCACGGAGGCAGCAACTCTTTTGTCGGGATCTCAGGGTTCGATAAGCAATAAAGAGAAATATAACAACGAGCAATGAAATAACAAACATAAAGGAATTCTGATAACTCTCACTTGTTCAATTCATTTTTCCAAGAGATGGCGATCTCAAGAGAATTTTAGGAAAACCAAGAGTTACTGTTAGAGCTTCTAATCTCTACAGTTTTTTCAGTTTTATATTTACTAATTTTTTCTGTTTTTATAAAATTTAATTAAAAACAATATCAATGAAAGGAGAAATATTAAGCAATTTGGGCTAAACAATTGGACTAAACAAGTATAATGGGTCAATGGAAAAAGACAGAGACTATCAAATTTAGGTATATGCGTTCCAGTATCCGTCCGCGTTGGATTGATTTTTTGGGGCATTCGGATTTTGGAATGTAAGTTCATAGAATTCGTCTTGGGGTATTTTTAGAATCCAGATCGGATATTGTTCAGATAGTGTCGGGTTTGGATCGGGTTTGAATTTTTAGTTGAAAATCCAAAACTATTCATGTTGCGGATTTGTTCAGATATTTTACATAAAAAAATTAGAACTTTGAACACTAAGAATATTAGCAAATGCAACCAGAATCATATTCTCATGGAGATGTACCGGAGTGGTCGGAGTCTTCGTCAATACTCAGAACGTGTACCGGAGTGGCCGGAGTCGTCTAAGCCGGAGTCTTTGTCGCGGGAGTCAATTTCCACGGAGGTAGCAACTCTTTCGCCAGGATCGAGATTTTCAGGATTCGATAAGCAATATAGAGAAATATAACAACGAACAACGAAATAACAAAGAGAAGGGATTCTGAGAACCCTCACTTGTTCGATTCATTTTTCCAGGAGATGCCGATCTCAATAGAATTTTAGGAAAACCAAGAGTTATTGTTATCTCTTATAATCTCTAGGGTTTTTACAGTTTTATATTTACTAATATTTTATGTTTATATAAAATTTAATCAAAAGCAAAATCAAGGAAATGAGAAATATTAAACAATTTTGGCTAAACAAGTATAATAGGCCAATAGAAAAAGGCAGAGACACTTAAATTTCGGTATAGACGTTCCGGTATCCTTCTGCGTCCGGATCGATTTTTTTGGGCTTTCAGATTTCGGGATGTAGGCTCATAAAATTCTTCTTGGGTATTTTTTAGAATTCAGATCGGATATGGTTGAGATAGTATTGGTGATATGATCATGGATGAGGTTGCCATGGACTCGTACCAGGGAAGTGATGGAGAGCTTGAAGCAGAGGAGTCTATGCCCATTCCAACCGGTCCAACGACGCGTTCCCAGACTAAGGCATTCAACCATGGAGTTGGTCGGATCCTTAGCCGTTTGAGTCGGCAATTCCCTGAGGTTAAGCATTCCACCTTGGTCTGCTTAACGGCCGAATGACTTTGGTAATGGGACAAGTGGGAATGGTGTGCTCTTTTTCCCTGACATGGTTTTGTCCCACTGGGTTTTCCATGTTAGGTTTTTAACGAGGCCCATATCTCACTTCCGTATCCTCCCGTTACTATATGTTCGTTCGGTCCGGCCCGTTTGCATTTGAATACTTGGGCGCCTATCTTTATCGTTTTATTTATGTCTTGGTTTGAATACATTTATGTTTGCTTGGTTTCAAGGTGGCTGGAGCGTGTTCCAGCCACCCCCTCGCCTTCCTTCCTTTATGTTTGGCGAGAAACACTTCTTTTCATTTTTAACAAACTTTTTTTTATTCTCAAACTCTTTCAAAGCTTTGTTCATCTCTTAGTGCGTCATATCTAAGAAAACCCTTTTAGATTGTTGTGTGTTATATCAATAATCTACAAGGTGGTGTTGGAAATCCTTTGCCATCGGATTTCTGTTATAAACCATTCGATCCATCGTTATCCCGCCGTTCCATTCTCGCTATCGATCCATTCTCATACCGCCGCTTCATTCTCACCATCGTTCCACCGTCCGCCGGTCCATTCCTCTTCGACGTGCCATCTCATATCGCCGATCCTCCCCGCTGGATCGTCCCTCCGGACCATCCACCGTCGATTCATCTCTTTCACCGAGTCTTTTCACCTTCCGCCGACCATACACTTTCACATCGCCTTACGTTCATCCCGTTTTCATTCCATCCCGATTAAACCTTGCTTCAAAGTGTCGATCTCTATCAAGGGTCATATTAAGTGGTATCAGAGCCACTTTGAAGCTAAGTGTTCTTTGCCTTTACTGAAAAATCTTTTGTTTCGATTTGTTTGTCATTTGACCGTTCATCTCCCGCTCATCATAGATCCGAAATTTCTTTGCATTTTTTTGAATATTCCCTTGCATAATTTCATCGTTTCAATCATCCCTTGCACCGATTTGCATCATTTAAATTATTTGCATAATTTTAAAAATATTATCATAATTATTTTTGAGCATTGTTGCATAGATCTATCGCATCCCGAGTGTTTACAAGTTGTTAAAAATTATTTGCTTAATTTTTACGGTTTGTTTTCATGCCCCTTTGAACTATTGACTGCCGTGGCTTTGGATTTTTTTTTTTTTCAGGTACTATGGTGTCCGATAAAGAAGAAGAATCAAGCCGAGAGTCACAGTCATCCCTCAGTCCAGCCGTGATCGAGCATCTTCAGAAACTGATGGAAACGGCTTACGAAAAGTGGGAAAAGCGGTTAGACATCCGAATGGGCAAACAGAAGGCCGATGTTGGTCCCATCCATGTCTCGGATGAGGAACAACCTAAGGAGCAGACTACAACCAAGAAACCACCGGTTGATATCCGGGCCAAAGAGTATTATAGCAGTGCCGGTCATTCCTCGCACGGCAGCCGCCGACGATACCGCAGAACGAGAGAGGAACCGGATCATTTGGTCGAGAATTTGGGAGGTTACAAACTTAAGATCCCTCCGTTCCATGGCCGAAGCAATCCCGATGAGTATATGGATTGGGAGAAGAAGTGTGAGTTTAACTTCAATCTGCACAACATCCTCAAGGTGAACCGAGTTAAGTTGGCCGTGTCTGAGTTCAACGACTATGCCTTGAGATGGTGGGAGCAGATTACGACAGCCAGAGCTTATGGTGGAGCTTATGAGATTACCACATGGGAAGAAATGAAGAGAGTTATGCGGCAACGATTTGTCCCCGGTCATTACCAGAGAGAGCTACATGCTAAGCTTCGGAAGCTTATTCAGGGTACTAAGTCCGTGGATGAATATTACCAAGAAATGGAAGTCATGAAACTCCGAGCCAATGTTGAGGAAAGTCAAGAAGCTACCATGTCACGATTTCTAGGAGGGCTAAACCGTGAAATTCATGATATTGTGGAGATGCAGGATTGCGACAGTCTAGAGGAGTTGTTGCACAAATCAATTCTGGCCGAGCAACAACTCAAGAGGAAAACGTCCAACCGGTACAGCACCGATTCTCGCCGACCATCCTATCCGAGAGAAAGCCAAACGAAAACCGCCCCGCGTGCCGAATCTAAAGGACAGCCGATAAGTTTTGATAAGGAGAAGGGCAGTTCAGGTGCTACGCCGACTACTAGAGCTCGTGAGCTCAAGTGCTTTAAGTGTCAAGGCTTCAGACACTATGCCCATGAGTGTAGAAACAAACGGGTGATGTTCATCAGGGACAATGGCGAAGTAGAGTCCGAAGATGAGGTAATTGTCTATCAGCCAATACGTGAACCAGAACTTGAAGAAGATGAAGCCGCGCCGGTATCTAGTAAACTTCTGGTCGCCAGAAGGCTATTGAGTACTCAGATCCGAACCGAGAAAGAAGAACAGAGAGAGAATCTCTTCCACTCTCGTTGCCTTGTCAAGGAGAAAGTGTGCAGCCTTATTATAGATGGGGGCAGTTGCACCAACGTGGCTAGTGAGACTATGGTACAGAAGTTAGGACTTGAAACCAAGAAGCATCCTAAGCCTTACCAGCTGCAGTGGATCAACGAGACTGGAGACATGAGAGTAAAAGAACAAGTGGTTGTGCCACTTTCGATTGGTCATTACGAGGATGAGGTCTTATGCGATGTCTTACCCATGGACGCAGGACACATAATATTGGGTCGACCTTGGCAGTCAGATAGACGTGTGCTACACGATGGTTTTACCAACAGGTATACCTTTATGCATAAAGGCCGTAAGACCACACTTACTCCTCTATCGCCACAGGAAGTTTATGAAGACCAAGTCCAGTTGATTGGTCAAAAGACTAAGTCTCGACCGGAGAAAGATCCAGTCAAGCCGACCAAGCCATCCAACTATCTGATCAAATCCAAACAGGTTAAAGGTTCTAACTCTTCTGAAAAACCTTTCCTTCTCTTTATTTTCAAGGAAACACTTAATCTTTTGGCTAACATTGCACCGGCTATTCCGAGTGAGATTACTAAGCTTTTGCAGGAATTTAGAGATGTGTTTCCAGATGATTGTCCACAGGGATTGCCACCAGTTCGCGGCATTGAGCACCAGATAGATTTCGTTCCTGGATCGTCTTTGCCGAACCGACCAGCCTACAGAACCAATCCCGTTGAGACCAAGGAACTACAGCGCCAAATTGACGAGCTATTGGACAAAGGACACATTCGGGAAAGCATGAGTCCTTGTGCTGTTCCAGTCCTTCTCGTGCCCAAGAAAGACGGTAGCTGGCGCATGTGTGTTGATTGCCGCGCAATCAACAATATCACTGTAAAGTATCGCCACCCCATTCCTAGACTTGATGATATGTTAGACGAATTGCATGGTTCTTGCATTTTCTCTAAGATAGATTTGAAAAGTGGATATCACCAGATTAGGATGAAGGAGGGTGATGAGTGGAAAACTGCATTTAAGACTAAACATGGATAATATGAATGGCTTGTCATGCCATTTGGATTAACCAATGCACCTAGTACATTCATGCGATTGATGAACCATGTTCTTAGATCATTTATTGGGCGTTTTGTTGTTGTCTATTTTGATGATATTTTGATCTACAGTAAGAACATGGCCGAGCATATAGAGCACCTCACTTCTGTTTTGCATGTTCTTAGAAAGGAGAAATTATTTGCAAATATCAAGAAGTGCACCTTTGGCACAGATAACGTTGTGTTTTTAGGTTTTGTTGTGAGTGCAGATGGTGTTCAGGTGGACGAGGAGAAGGTTGCAGCCATCCGTGATTGGCCCAGTCCAACCACCGTCGGAGAAGTCAGGAGCTTCCACGGCCTAGCCGGATTTTATAGACGATTTGTCCGTGATTTCAGTACCTTAGCCGCACCGTTAACCGAAGTGATTGAAAAAGAAGTTGGGTTCAAGTGGGAGAAGGCTCAAGAAGATGCGTTCCAAGCGCTCAAAGATCGCCTTACTAACGCTCCTGTTCTTGTTTTGCCTAACTTTTTAAAGACTTTTGAAATTGAATGTGATGCTTCAGGTGTTGGCATAGGAGCCGTTTTGATGCAGGACAAGAAGCCAATCGCTTTCTTTAGCGAGAAACTTGGTGGTGCCACTCTTAACTACCCCACTTACGAGAAGGAGTTGTACGCCTTAGTCCGTGCCTTGCAAACTTGGCAACACTACCTCTGGCCGAAAGAGTTTGTCATTCACACTGACCACGAATCACTGAAACATCTTAAGGGTCAGCAGAAATTGAACAAGAGGCACGCCAGGTGGGTTGAATTCATCGAAACCTTTCCATACGTCATCAAGTATAAAAAAGGTAAGGACAATGTCGTGGCCGACGCATTGTCCCGGAGGTATACGCTTCTTTCAACCCTTGATGCTAAATTGTTAGGTTTTGAGCAAATAAAAGACTTGTATGAATCTGATTCTGATTTTGCTGAAATTTATAAGTCTTGCTCTAAGTTTGCCACAGGACGATATTCTAGACAAGATGGGTTTCTCTTTTATGAGAATCGTCTCTGTGTACCTAACTGTTCTTTGAGAGATCTTTTTGTTAGGGAAGCACATGGAGGAGGCTTGATGGGACACTTTGGTGTCGCCAAAACATTGCAGGTTATGCGTGATCATTTTCATTGGCCTCATATGATCAGAGATGTTGAGCGGATATGCTCAAGATGTGCGACTTGTAAAATGTCTAAGTCTAAGGTTCAGCCAAACGGTTTGTATACCCCTCTCCCTATCCCATCTCATCCTTGGACGGATATTTCCATGGACTTTGTTCTTGTTTTGCCTAGGACTAGAACTGGAAAGGATTCTATATTCGTGATTGTTGATAGGTTCTCGAAAATGGCTCATTTTGTGGCATGTCATAAAACCGATGATGCATCTCATATAGCTTCCTTGTTCTTTAAAGAGATTGTTAGATTGCATGGAATGCCTTGCACTATTGTATCTGATCGTGACACCAAGTTCTTGAGTTACTTCTGGAAAACATTGTGGTCTAAGTTAGGGACTAAGCTGTTATTTTCTACTACTTGTCATCCCCAAACTGACGGCCAAACTGAAGTAGTTAATAGAACTTTGGGAACTTTGTTGCGTGCATGCATTAAAAGGAATCTTAAGAGTTGGGATGAATGCTTGCCACATATAGAATTTGCATATAATCATGCTGTGCATTCTGCTTCTAAATTTTCGCCGTTTGAAATTGTTTATGGGTTTCGACCCATCTCCCCTTTGGATTTGATGCCTTTGCCTGTGAGTGATAGGATAAGCACAGATGGGAAGCACAAGGCCGAAATCGTGAAGAAGATCCATGAACAAGCACAGAGGAACATTGAGGAGAAAACGAAGCAGTACGTCAAACATGCCAACAAGGGACGACGCCAAATGATTTTTGAGGTTGGAGACAAAGTGTGGATACACTTGCGCAAAGAAAGGTTCCCTGCCGAACGTAAATCCAAGCTGATGCCTCGGATTGATGGTCCCTTTGAGATCACCAAGCGAATCAACGACAACTCCTACCAAATCAATCTCCAAGGTAAGTACAATATAAGTCCCAGTTTTAATGTTGCTGATCTCTCCCCTTTTCTTGCAGATGATCCAGATTTGAGGGCAAATCCTTTTCAAGAGGGAGGGGATGATATGATCATGGATGAGGTTGCCATGGACTCGTACCAGGGAAGTGATGGAGAGCTTGAAGCAGAGGAGTCTATGCCCATTCCAACCGGTCCAACGACGCGTTCCCAGACTAAGGCATTCAACCATGGAGTTGGTCGGATCCTTAGCCGTTTGAGTCGGCAAGTCCCTGAGGTTAAGCATTCCACCTTGGTCTGCTTAACGGCCGAATGACTTTGGTAATGGGACAAGTGGGAATGGTGTGCTCTTTTTCCCTGACATGGTTTTGTCCCATTGGGTTTTCCATGTTAGGTTTTTAACGAGGCCCATGTCTCACTTCCGTATCCTCCCGTTACTATATGTTCGTTCGGTCCGGCCCGTTTGCATTTGAATACTTGGGCGCCTATCTTTATCTTTTTATTTATGTATTGGTTTGAATACATTTATGTTTGCTTGGTTTCAAGGTGGCTGGATTCCTTCCTTTATGTTTGGCGAGAAACACTTCTTTTCATTTTTAACAAACTTTTTTTTTATTCTCAAACTCTTTCAAAGCTTTGTTCATCTCTTAGTGCGTCATATCTAAGAAAACCCTTATAGATTGTTGTATGTTATATCAATAATCTACAAGGTGGTGTTGGAAATCCTTTGCCATCGGATTTCTGTTATAAACCATTCGATCCATCGTTATCCCGCCGTTCCATTCTCGCTATCGATCCATTCTCATACCGCCGCTTCATTCTCACCATCGTTCCACCGTCCGCCGGTCCATTCCTCTTCGACGTGCCATCTCATATCGCCGATCCTCCCCGCTGGATCGTCCCTCCAGACCATCCACCGTCGATTCATCTCTTTCACCGAGTCTTTTCACCTTCCGCCGACCATACACTTTCACCATCGCCTTACGTTCATCCCGTTTTCATTCCATCCCGATTAAACCTTGCTTCAAAGTGTCGATCTCTATCAAGGGTCATATTAATTGGGTTTTGATTTTTAGCTGAAAACCCAAAACTATTCAGGTTGCAGATTTGTTCAGATATTTTACGTAAAAAAATCAAAACTTTGAACACTAAGAATATTACCAAATGGAACCAGAATCATATTCTCCTGGAGATGTACCGGAGTGGCCGGAGTCATCGTCGATACTCAGAACGTGTACCAGAGTGGCCAGAGTCGTCTTCGCCAGAGTCTTTGTCACCGGAGTCAATTTCCACGGAGGCAGCAACTCTTTTGTCGGGATCTCAGGGTTCGATAAGCAATAAAGAGAAATATAACAACGAGCAATGAAATAACAAACATAAAGGAATTCTGATAACTCTCATTTTTCCAAGAGATGGCGATCTCAAGAGAATTTTAGGAAAACCAAGAGTTACTGTTAGAGCTTCTAATCTCTACAATTTTTACAGTTTTATATTTACTAATTTTTTCTGTTTTTATAAAATTTAATTAAAAACAATATCAATGAAAGGATAAATATTAAGCAATTTGGGCTAAACAATTGGACTAAACAAGTATAATGGAAAAAGACAGAGACTATCAAATTTAGGTATAGGCGTTCCGGTATCCGTCCGCGTTGGATCGATTTTTTGGGGCATTCGGATTTTGGAATGTAGGTTCATAGAATTCGTCTTGGGGTATTTTTAGAATCCAGATCAGATATTGTTCAGATAGTGTCGGGTTTGGATCGGGTTTGAATTTTTGGTTGAAAATCCAAAACTATTCATGTTGCGGATTTGTTCAGATATTTTACATCAAAAAATCAGAACTTTGAACACTAAGAATATTACCAAATGGAACAAGAATCATATTCTCATGGAGATGTACCGGAGTGGTCGGAGTCTTCGTCAATACTCAGAACGTGTACCGGAGTGGCCAGAGTCGTCTAAGCCGGAGTCTTTGTCGCGGGATTCAATTTCCACGGAGGTAGCAACTCTTTCGCCAGGATCGAGATTTTCAGGATTCGATAAGCAATATAGAGAAATATAACAACGAACAACGAAATAACAAAGAGAAGGGATTCTGAGAACCCTCACTTGTTCGATTCATTTTTCAAGGAGATGCCTATCTCAATAGAATTTTAGGAAAACCAAGAGTTATTGTTAGTTCTTCTAATCTCTAGGGTTTTTACAGTTTTATATTTGCTAATATTTTATGTTTATATAAAATTTAATTAAAAACAAAATCATGGAAATGAGAAATATTAAACAATTTTGGCTAAACAAGTATAATAGGCCAATTGAAAAAGGAAGAGACACTTAAATTTCGGGGTAGGCGTTCCGGTATCCTTCTGCGTCCGGATCGATTTTTTTGGGCTTTCAGATTTCGGGATGTAGGCTCATAAAATTCTTCTTGGGTATTTTTTAGAATTCATATCGGATATGGTTGAGATAGTATTGGGTTTTGATTTTTAGCTGAAAGCCCAAAACTATTCAGGTTGCAGATTTGTTCAGATATTTTACGTAAAAATATCAAAACTTTGAACACTGAGAATATTACCAAATGGAACCAGAATCATATTCTCCTGGAGATGTACCGGAGTGGCCGGAGTCTTCGTCAATACTCAGAACGTGTACCAGAGTGGCCAGAGTCGTCTTCGCCAGAGTTTTTGTCACCGGAGGCAATTTCCACGGAGGCAGCAACTCTTTTGTCGGGATCTCAGGGTTCGATAAGCAATAAAGAGAAATATAACAAAGAGCAATGAAATAACAAACATAAGAGAATTCTGATAACTCTCACTTGTTCAATTCATTTTTCCAAGAGATGGCGATCTCAAGAGAATTTTAGGAAAACCAAGAGTTACTGTTAGAGCTTCTAATCTCTACAGTTTTTTCAGTTTTATATTTACTAATTTTTTCTGTTTTTATAAAATTTAATTAAAAACAATATCAATGAAAGGAGAAATATTAAGAAATTTGGGCTAAACAATTGGACTAAACAAGTATAATGGGTCAATGGAAAAAGACAGAGACTATCAAATTTAGGTATATGCGTTCCGGTATCCGTCCGTGTTGGATCGATTTTTTGGGGCATTCGGAATTTGGAATGTAGGCTCATAGAATTCGTCTTGGGGTATTTTTAGAATCCAGATCGGATATTGTTCAGATAGTGTCGGGTTTGTATCGGGTTTGAAATTTTAGTTGAAAATCCAAAACTATTCATGTTGCGGATTTTTTCAGATATTTTACATAAAAAAATTAGAACTTTGAACACTAAGAATATTACTAAATGGACCCAGAATCATATTCTCATGGAGATGTACCGGAGTGGTTGGAGTCTTCGTCAATACTCAGAACGTGTACCAGAGTGGCCGGAGTCGTCTAAGCCGGAGTCTTTGTCGCGGGAGTCAATTTCCACGGAGGTAGCAACTCTTTCGCCAGGATCGAGATTTTCAGGATTCGATAAGCAATATAGAGAAATATAACAACGAACAACGAAATAACAAAGAGAAGGGATTCTGAGAACCCTCACTTGTTCGATTCATTTTTCCAGGAGATGCCGATCTCAATAGAATTTTAGGAAAACCAAGAGTTATTGTTAGCTCTTCTAATCTCTAGGGTTTTTACAGTTTTATATTTGCTAATATTTTATGTTTATATAAAATTTAATTAAAAACAAAATCAAGGAAATGAGAAATATTAAACAATTTTGGCTAAACAAGTATAATAGGCCAATAGAAAAAGGCAGAGACACTTAAATTTCGGGGTAGGCGTTCCGGTATCCTTCTGCGTCCGGATCGATTTTTTTAGGCTTTCAGATTTCGGGATGTAGGCTCATAAAATTCTTCTTGGGTATTTTTTAGAATTCAGATCGGATATGGTTGAGATAGTATTGGGTTTTGATTTTTAGCTGAAAACCTAAAATTATTCAGGTTGCAGATTTGTTCAGATATTTTACGTAAAAAAATCAAAACTTTGAACACTAAGAATATTACCAAATGGAACCAGAATCATATTCTCCTGGAGATGTACCGGAGTGGCTGGAGTCGTCGTCAATACTCAGAATGTGTACCAGAGTGGCCAGAGTCGTCTTCGCCAGAGTCTTTGTCACCGGAATCAATTTCCACGAAGGCAGCAACTCTTTTGTCGGGATCTCAGGGTTCGATAAGCAATAAAGAGAAATATAACAACGAGCAATGAAATAACAAACATATGGGAATTCTGATAACTCTCACTTGTTCAATTCATTTTTCCAAGAGATGGCGATCTCAAGAGAATTTTAGGAAAACCAAGAGTTACTGTTAGAGGTTCTAATCTCTACAGTTTTTACAGTTTTATATTTACTAATTTTTTCTGTTTTTATAAAATTTAATTAAAAACAATATCAATGAAAGGAGAAATATTAAGCAATTTGGGCTAAACAATTGGACTAAACAAGTATAATGGGCCAATGGAAAAAGGCAGAGACTATCAAATTTAGGTATAGGCGTTCCGGTATCCGTCCGCGTTGGATCGATTTTTTGGGGCATTCGGATTTTGGAATGTAGGTTCATAGAATTCGTCTTGTGGTATTTTTAGAATCCAGATCGGATATTGTTCAGATAGTGTCGGGTTTGGATCGGGTTTGAATTTTTAGTTGAAAATCCAAAACTATTCATGTTGCGGATTTGTTCAGATATTTTACATCAAAAAATCAGAACTTTGAACACTAAGAATATTACCAAATGGAACCAGAATCATATTCTCATGGAGATGTACCGGACTGGTCGGAGTCTTTGTCAATACTCAGAACGTGTACCGGAGTGGCCGGAGTCGTCTAAGCCAGAGTCTTTGTCGCGGGATTCAATTTCCACGGAGGTAGCAACTCTTTCGCCAGGATCGAGATTTTCAGGATTCGATAAGCAATATAGAGAAATATAACAACGAACAACGAAATAACAAAGAGAAGGGATTCTGAGAACCCTCACTTGTTCGATTCATTTTTCAAGGAGATGATCTCAATAGAATTTTAGGAAAACCAAGAGTTATTGTTAGCTCTTCTAATCTCTAGGGTTTTTACAGTTTTATATTTGCTAATATTTTATGTTTATATAAAATTTAATTAAAAACAAAATCAAGGAAATGAGAAATATTAAACAATTTTGGCTAAACAAGTATAATAGGCCAATAGAAAAAGGCAGAGACACTTAAATTTCGGGGTAGGCGTTCCGGTATCCTTCTGCGTCCGGATCGATTTTTTTGGGCTTTAAGATTTCGGGATGTAGGCTCATAAAATTCTTCTTGGGTATTTTTTAGAATTCAGATCGGATATGGTTGAGATAGTATTGGGTTTTGATTTTTAGCTGAAAACCCAAAACTATTCAGGTTGCAGATTTGTTCAGATATTTTACGTAAAAAAATCAAAACTTTGAACACTAAGAATATTACCAAATGGAACCAGAATCATATTCTCCTGGAGATGTACCGGAGTGGCTGGAGTCATCGTCAATACTCAGAATGTGTACCAGAGTGGCCAGAGTCGTCTTCGCCAGAGTCTTTGTCACCGGAATCAATTTCCACGAAGGCAGCAACTCTTTTGTCGGGATCTCAGGGTTCGATAAGCAATAAAGAGAAATATAACAACGAGCAATGAAATAACAAACATATGGGAATTCTGATAACTCTCACTTGTTCAATTCATTTTTCCAAGAGATGGCGATCTCAAGAGAATTTTAGGAAAACCAAGAGTTACTGTTAGATGTTCTAATCTCTACAGTTTTTACAGTTTTATATTTACTAATTTTTTCTGTTTTTATAAAATTTATTTAAAAACAATATCAATGAAAGGAGAAATATTAAGCAATTTGGGCTAAACAATTGGACTAAACAAGTATAATGGGCCAATGGAAAAAGGCAGAGACTATCAAATTTAGGTATAGGCGTTCCGGTATCCGTCCGCGTTGGATCGATTTTTTGGGGCATTCGGATTTTGGAATGTAGGTTCATAGAATTCGTCTTGTGGTATTTTTAGAATCCAGATCGGATATTGTTCAGATAGTGTCGGGTTTGGATCGGGTTTGAATTTTTAGTTGAAAATCCAAAACTATTCATGTTGCGGATTTGTTCAGATATTTTACATCAAAAAATCAGAACTTTGAACACTAAGAATATTACCAAATGGAACCAGAATCATATTCTCATGGAGATGTACCGGAGTGGTCGGAGTCTTCGTCAATACTCAGAACGTGTACCGGAGTGGCCGGATTCGTCTAAGCCGGAGTCTTTGTCGCGGGATTCAATTTCCACGGAGGTAGCAACTCTTTCGCCAGGATCGAGATTTTCAGGATTCGATAAGCAATATAGAGAAATATAACAACGAACAACGAAATAACAAAGAGAAGGGATTCTGAGAACCCTCACTTGTTCGATTCATTTTTCAAGGATATGATCTCAATAGAATTTTAGGAAAACCAAGAGTTATTCTTAGCTCTTCTAATCTCTAGGGTTTTTACAGTTTTATATTTGCTAATATTTTATGTTTATATAAAATTTAATTAAAAACAAAATCATGGAAATGAGAAATATTAAACAATTTTGGCTAAACAAGTATAATAGGCCAATTGAAAAAGGAAGAGACACTTAAATTTCGGGGTAGGCGTTCCGGTATCCTTCTGCGTCCGGATCGATTTTTTTGGGCTTTCAGATTTCGGGATGTAGGCTCATAAAATTCTTCTTGGGTATTTTTTAGAATTCATATCGGATATGGTTGAGATAGTATTGGGTTTTGATTTTTAGCTGAAAACCCAAAACTATTCAGGTTGCAGATTTGTTCAGATATTTTACGTAAAAATATCAAAACTTTGAACACTGAGAATATTACCAAATGGAACCAGAATCATATTCTCCTGGAGATGTACCGGAGTGGCCGGAGTCTTCGTCAATACTCAGAACGTGTACCAGAGTGGCCAGAGTCGTCTTCGCCAGAGTTTTTGTCACCGGAGGCAATTTCCACGGAGGCAGCAACTCTTTTGTCGGGATCTCAGGGTTCGATAAGCAATAAAGAGAAATATAACAAAGAGCAATGAAATAACAAACATAAGAGAATTCTGATAACTCTCACTTGTTCAATTCATTTTTCCAAGAGATGGCGATCTCAAGAGAATTTTAGGAAAACCAAGAGTTACTGTTAGAGCTTCTAATCTCTACAGTTTTTACAGTTTTATATTTACTAATTTTTTCTGTTTTTATAAAATTTAATTAAAAACAATATCAATGAAAGGAGAAATATTAAGAAATTTGGGCTAAACAATTGGACTAAACAAGTATAATGGGTCAATGGAAAAAGACAGAGACTATCAAATTTAGGTATATGCGTTCCGGTATCCGTCCGTGTTGGATCGATTTTTTGGGGCATTCGGAATTTGGAATGTAGGCTCATAGAATTCGTCTTGGGGTATTTTTAGAATCCAGATCGGATATTGTTCAGATAGTGTCGGGTTTGTATCGGGTTTGAAATTTTAGTTGAAAATCCAAAACTATTCATGTTGCGGATTTTTTCAGATATTTTACATAAAAAAATTAGAACTTTGAACACTAAGAATATTACTAAATGGACCCAGAATCATATTCTCATGGAGATGTACCGGAGTGGTTGGAGTCTTCGTCAATACTCAGAACGTGTACCAGAGTGGCCGGAGTCGTCTAAGCCGGAGTCTTTGTCGCGGGAGTCAATTTCCACGGAGGTAGCAACTCTTTCGCCAGGATCGAGATTTTCAGGATTCGATAAGCAATATAGAGAAATATAACAACGAACAACGAAATAACAAAGAGAAGGGATTCTGAGAACCCTCACTTGTTCGATTCATTTTTCCAGGAGATGCCGATCTCAATAGAATTTTAGGAAAACCAAGAGTTATTGTTAGCTCTTCTAATCTCTAGGGTTTTTACAGTTTTATATTTGCTAATATTTTATGTTTATATAAAATTTAATTAAAAACAAAATCAAGGAAATGAGAAATATTAAACAATTTTGGCTAAACAAGTATAATAGGCCAATAGAAAAAGGCAGAGACACTTAAATTTCGGGGTAGGCGTTCCGGTATCCTTCTGCGTCCGGATCGATTTTTTTAGGCTTTCAGATTTCGGGATGTAGGCTCATAAAATTCTTCTTGGGTATTTTTTAGAATTCATATCGGATATGGTTGAGATAGTATTGGGTTTTGATTTTTAGCTGAAAACCTAAAATTATTCAGGTTGCAGATTTGTTCAGATATTTTACGTAAAAAAATCAAAACTTTGAACACTAAGAATATTACCAAATGGAACCAGAATCATATTCTCCTGGAGATGTACCGGAGTGGCTGGAGTCGTCGTCAATACTCAGAATGTGTACCAGAGTGGCCAGAGTCGTCTTCGCCAGAGTCTTTGTCACCGGAATCAATTTCCACGAAGGCAGCAACTCTTTTGTCGGGATCTCAGGGTTCGATAAGCAATAAAGAGAAATATAACAACGAGCAATGAAATAACAAACATATGGGAATTCTGATAACTCTCACTTGTTCAATTCATTTTTCCAAGAGATGGCGATCTCAAGAGAATTTTAGGAAAACCAAGAGTTACTGTTAGAGGTTCTAATCTCTACAGTTTTTACAGTTTTATATTTACTAATTTTTTCTGTTTTTATAAAATTTAATTAAAAACAATATCAATGAAAGGAGAAATATTAAGCAATTTGGGCTAAACAATTGGACTAAACAAGTATAATAGGCCAATGGAAAAAGGCAGAGACTATCAAATTTAGGTATAGGCGTTCCGGTATCCGTCCGCGTTGGATCGATTTTTTGGGGCATTCGGATTTTGGAATGTAGGTTCATAGAATTCGTCTTGTGGTATTTTTAGAATCCAGATCGGATATTGTTCAGATAGTGTCGGGTTTGGATCGGGTTTGAATTTTTAGTTGAAAATCCAAAACTATTCATGTTGCGGATTTGTTCAGATATTTTACATCAAAAAATCAGAACTTTGAACACTAAGAATATTACCAAATGGAACCAGAATCATATTCTCATGGAGATGTACCGGACTGGTCGGAGTCTTTGTCAATACTCAGAACGTGTACCGGAGTGGCCGGAGTCGTCTAAGCCAGAGTCTTTGTCGCGGGATTCAATTTCCACGGAGGTAGCAACTCTTTCGCCAGGATCGAGATTTTCAGGATTCGATAAGCAATATAGAGAAATATAACAACGAACAACGAAATAACAAAGAGAAGGGATTCTGAGAACCCTCACTTGTTCGATTCATTTTTCAAGGAGATGATCTCAATAGAATTTTAGGAAAACCAAGAGTTATTGTTAGCTCTTCTAATCTCTAGGGTTTTTACAGTTTTATATTTGCTAATATTTTATGTTTATATAAAATTTAATTAAAAACAAAATCAAGGAAATGAGAAATATTAAACAATTTTGGCTAAACAAGTATAATAGGCCAATAGAAAAAGGCAGAGACACTTAAATTTCGGGGTAGGCGTTCCGGTATCCTTCTGCGTCCGGATCGATTTTTTTGGGCTTTAAGATTTCGGGATGTAGGCTCATAAAATTCTTCTTGGGTATTTTTTAGAATTCAGATCGGATATGGTTGAGATAGTATTGGGTTTTGATTTTTAGCTGAAAACCCAAAACTATTCAGGTTGCAGATTTGTTCAGATATTTTACGTAAAAAAATCAAAACTTTGAACACTAAGAATATTACCAAATGGAACCAGAATCATATTCTCCTGGAGATGTACCGGAGTGGCTGGAGTCATCGTCAATACTCAGAATGTGTACCAGAGTGGCCAGAGTCGTCTTCGCCAGAGTCTTTGTCACCGGAATCAATTTCCACGAAGGCAGCAACTCTTTTGTCGGGATCTCAGGGTTCGATAAGCAATAAAGAGAAATATAACAACGAGCAATGAAATAACAAACATATGGGAATTCTGATAACTCTCACTTGTTCAATTCATTTTTCCAAGAGATGGCGATCTCAAGAGAATTTTAGGAAAACCAAGAGTTACTGTTAGATGTTCTAATCTCTACAGTTTTTACAGTTTTATATTTACTAATTTTTTCTGTTTTTATAAAATTTATTTAAAAACAATATCAATGAAAGGAGAAATATTAAGCAATTTGGGCTAAACAATTGGACTAAACAAGTATAATGGGCCAATGGAAAAAGGCAGAGACTATCAAATTTAGGTATAGGCGTTCCGGTATCCGTCCGCGTTGGATCGATTTTTTGGGGCATTCGGATTTTGGAATGTAGGTTCATAGAATTCGTCTTGTGGTATTTTTAGAATCCAGATCGGATATTGTTCAGATAGTGTCGGGTTTGGATCGGGTTTGAATTTTTAGTTGAAAATCCAAAACTATTCATGTTGCGGATTTGTTCAGATATTTTACATCAAAAAATCAGAACTTTGAACACTAAGAATATTACCAAATGGAACCAGAATTATATTCTCATGGAGATGTACCGGAGTGGTCGGAGTCTTCGTCAATACTCAGAACGTGTACCGGAGTGGCCGGATTCGTCTAAGCCGGAGTCTTTGTCGCGGGATTCAATTTCCACGGAGGTAGCAACTCTTTCGCCAGGATCGAGATTTTCAGGATTCGATAAGCAATATAGAGAAATATAACAACGAACAACGAAATAACAAAGAGAAGGGATTCTGAGAACCCTCACTTGTTCGATTCATTTTTCAAGGAGATGATCTCAATAGAATTTTAGGAAAACCAAGAGTTATTGTTAGCTCTTCTAATCTCTAGGGTTTTTACAGTTTTATATTTGCTAATATTTTATGTTTATATAAAATTTAATTAAAAACAAAATCAAGGAAATGAGAAATATTAAACAATTTTGGCTAAACAAGTATAATAGGCCAATAGAAAAAGGCAGAGACACTTAAATTTCGGGGTAGGCGTTCCGGTATCCTTCTGCGTCCGGATCGATTTTTTTAGGCTTTCAGATTTCGGGATGTAGGCTCATAAAATTCTTCTTGGGTATTTTTTAGAATTCAGATCGGATATGGTTGAGATAGTATTGGGTTTTGATTTTTAGCTGAAAACCTAAAACTATTCAGGTTGCAGATTTGTTCAGATATTTTACGTAAAAAAATCAAAACTTTGAACACTAAGAATATTACCAAATGGAACCAGAATCATATTCTCCTGGAGATGTACCGGAGTGGCTGGAGTCATCGTCAATACTCAGAATGTGTACCAGAGTGGCCAGAGTCGTCTTCGCCAGAGTCTTTGTCACCGGAATCAATTTCCACGAAGGCAGCAACTCTTTTGTCGGGATCTCAGGGTTCGATAAGCAATAAAGAGAAATATAACAACGAGCAATGAAATAACAAACATATGGGAATTCTGATAACTCTCACTTGTTCAATTCATTTTTCCAAGAGATGGCGATCTCAAGAGAATTTTAGGAAAACCAAGAGTTACTGTTAGATGTTCTAATCTCTACAGTTTTTACAGTTTTATATTTACTAATTTTTTCTGTTTTTATAAAATTTAATTAAAAACAATATCAATGAAAGGAGAAATATTAAGCAATTTGGGCTAAACAATTGGACTAAACAAGTATAATGGGCCAATGGAAAAAGGCAGAGACTATCAAATTTAGGTATAGGCGTTCCGGTATCCGTCCGCGTTGGATCGATTTTTTGGGGCATTCGGATTTTGGAATGTAGGTTCATAGAATTCGTCTTGTGGTATTTTTAGAATCCAGATCGGATATTGTTCAGATAGTGTCGGGTTTGGATCGGGTTTGAATTTTTAGTTGAAAATCCAAAACTATTCATGTTGCGGATTTGTTCAGATATTTTACATCAAAAAATCAGAACTTTGAACACTAAGAATATTACCAAATGGAACCAGAATCATATTCTCATGGAGATGTACCGGAGTGGTCGGAGTCTTCGTCAATACTCAGAACGTGTACCGGAGTGGCCGGAGTCGTCTAAGCCGGAGTCTTTGTCGCGGGATTCAATTTCCACGGAGGTAGCAACTCTTTCGCCAGGATCGAGATTTTCAGGATTCGATAAGCAATATAGAGAAATATAACAACGAACAACGAAATAACAAAGAGAAGGGATTCTGAGAACCCTCACTTGTTCGATTCATTTTTCAAAGAGATGATCTCAATAGAATTTTAGGAAAACCAAGAGTTATTGTTAGCTCTTCTAATCTCTAGGGTTTTTACAGTTTTATATTTGCTAATATTTTATGTTTATATAAAATTTAATTAAAAACAAAATCAAGGAAATGAGAAATATTAAACAATTTTGGCTAAACAAGTATAATAGGCCAATAGAAAAAGGCAGAGACACTTAAATTTCGGGGTAGGCGTTCCGGTATCCTTCTGCGTCCGGATCGGTTTTTTTGGGCTTTCAGATTTCGGGATGTAGGCTCATAAAATTCTTCTTGGGTATTTTTTAGAATTCAGATCGGATATGGTTGAGATAGTATTGGGTTTTGATTTTTAGCTGAAAACCCAAAACTATTCAGGTTGCAGATTTGTTCAGATATTTTACGTAAAAAAATCAAAACTTTGAACACTAAGAATATTACCAAATGGAACCAGAATCATATTCTCCTGGAGATGTACCGGAGTGGCTGGAGTCATCGTCAATACTCAGAATGTGTACCAGAGTGGCCAGAGTCGTCTTCGCCAGAGTCTTTGTCACCGGAATCAATTTCCACGAAGGCAGCAACTCTTTTGTCGGGATCTCAGGGTTCGATAACCAATAAAGAGAAATATAACAACGAGCAATGAAATAACAAACATATGGGAATTCTGATAACTCTCACTTGTTCAATTCATTTTTCCAAGAGATGGCGATCTCAAGAGAATTTTAGGAAAACCAAGAGTTACTGTTAGAGGTTCTAATCTCTACAGTTTTTACAATTTTATATTTACTAATTTTTTCTGTTTTTATAAAACTTAATTAAAAACAATATCAATGAAAGGAGAAATATTAAGCAATTTGGGCTAAACAATTGGACTAAACAAGTATAATGGGCCAATGGAAAAAGGCAGAGACTATCAAATTTAGGTATAGGCGTTCCGGTATCCGTCCGCGTTGGATCGATTTTTTGGGGCATTTGGATTTTGGAATGTAGGTTCATAGAATTCGTCTTGTGGTATTTTTAGAATCCAGATCGGATATTGTTCAGATAGTGTCGGGTTTGGATCGGGTTTGAATTTTTAGTTGAAAATCCAAAACTATTCATGTTGCGGATTTGTTCAGATATTTTACATCAAAAAATCAGAACTTTGAACACTAAGAATATTACCAAATGGAACCAGAATCATATTCTCATGGAGATGTACCGGAGTGGTCGGAGTCTTCGTCAATACTCAGAACGTGTAACGGAGTGGCCGGAGTCGTCTAAGTCGGAGTCTTTGTCGCGGGATTCAATTTCCACGGAGGTAGCAACTCTTTCGCCAGGATCGATATTTTCAGGATTCGATAAGCAATATAGAGAAATATAACAACGAACAACGAAATAACAAAGAGAAGGGATTCTGAGAACCATCACTTGTTCGATTCATTTTTCCAGGAGATGCCGATCTCAATAGAATTTTAGGAAAACCAAGAGTTATTGTTAGCTCTTCTAATCTCTAGGGTTTTTACAGTTTTATATTTACTAATATTTTATGTTTATATAAAATTTAATTAAAAGCAAAATCAAGGAAATGAGAAATATTAAACAATTTTGGCAAAACAAGTATAATAGGCCAATAGAAAAAGGCAGAGACACTTCAATTTCGATATAGGCGTTCCGGTATCCTTCTGCGTCCGGATCGGTTTTTTTGGGCTTTCAGATTTCGGGATGTAGGCTCATAAAATTCTTCTTGGGTATTTTTTAGAATTCAGATCGGATATGGTTGAGATAGTATTGGGTTTTGATTTTTAGCTGAAAACCCAAAACTATTCAGGTTGCAGATTTGTTCAGATATTTTACGTAAAAAAATCAAAACTTTGAACACTAAGAATATTACCAAATGGAACCAGAATCATATTCTCCTGGAGATGTACCGGAGTGGCCGGAGTCGTCGTCAATACTCAGAACGTATACCAGAGTGGCCAGATTCGTCTTCGCCAGAGTCTTTGTCACCGGAGTCAATTTCCACGGAGGCAGCAACTCTTTTGTCGGGATCTCAGGGTTCGATAAGCAATAAAGAGAAATATAACAACGAGCAATGAAATAACAAACATAAGGGAATTCTGATAACTCTCACTTGTTCAATTCATTTTTCCAAGAGATGGCGATCTCAAAAGAATTTTAGGAAAACCAAGAGTTATTGTTAGAGCTTCTAATCTCTACAGTTCTTACAGTTTTATATTTACTAATTTTTTCTGTTTTTATAAAATTTAATTAAAAACAATATCAATGAAAGGAGAAATATTAAGCAATTTGGGCTAAACAATTGGACTAAACAAGTATAATGGGCCAATGGAAAAAGACAGACACTATCAAATTTAGGTATAGGCGTTCCGGTATCCGTCCGCGTTGAATCGATTTTTTGGGGCATTCAGATTTTGGAATGTAGGCTCATAGAATTCGTCTTGGGGTATTTTTAGAATCCAGATCGGATATTGTTCAGATAGTGTCGGGTTTGGATCGGGTTTGAATTTTTAGAACGGAGTGGTCGGAGTCTTCGTCAATACTCAGAACGTGTACCGGAGTGGCCGGAGTCGTCTAAGCCGGAGTCTTTGTCGCGGGAGTCAATTTCCACGGAGGTAGCAACTCTTTCGCCAGGATCGAGATTTTCAGGATTCGATAAGCAATATAGAGAAATATAACAACGAACAACGAAATAACAAAGAGAAGGGATTCTGAGAACCCTCACTTGTTCGATTCATTTTTCCAGGAGATGCCGATCTCAATAGAATTTTAGGAAAACCAAGAGTTATTGTTAGCTCTTCTAATCTCTAGGGTTTTTACAGTTTTATGTTTACTAATATTTTATGTTTATATAAAATTTAATAAAGCAAAATCAAGGAAATGAGAAATATTAAACAATTTTGGCAAAACAAGTATAATAGGCCAATAGAAAAAGGCAGAGACACTTCAATTTCGGTATAGGCGTTCCGGTATCCTTCTGCGTCCGGATCGATTTTTTTGGGCTTTCAGATTTCGGGATGTAGGCTCATAAAATTCTTCTTGGGTATTTTTTAGAATTCATATCGGATATGGTTGAGATAGTATTGGGTTTTGATTTTTAGCTGAAAACCCAAAACTATTCAGGTTGCTGATTTGTTCAGATATTTTACGTAAAAAAATCAAAACTTTGAACACTAAGAATATTACCAAATGGAACCAGAATCATATTCTCCTGGAGATGTACCGGAGTGGCCGGAGTCGTCGTCAATACTCAGAACGTGTACCAGAGTGGCCAGAGTCGTCTTCGCCAGAGTCTTTGTCACCGGAGTCAATTTCCACGGCGGCAGCAACTCTTTTGTCGGGATCTCAGGGTTCGATAAGCAATAAAGAGAAATATAACAACGAGCAATGAAATAACAAACATAAGGGAATTCTGATAACTCTCACTTGTTCAATTCATTTTTCCAAGAGATAGTGATCTCAAAAGAATTTTAGGAAAACCAAGAGTTATTGTTAGAGCTTCTTTACAGTTTTATATTTACTAATATTTTATGTTTATATAAAATTTAATTAAAAGCAAAATCAAGAAAATGAGAAATATGAAACAGTTTTGGCTAAACAAGTATAATAGGCCAATAGAAAAAGGCAGAGACACTTAAATTTCGGTATAGGCGTTCCGGTATCCTTCTGCGTCCGGATCGATTTTTTTAGGCTTTCAGATTTCGGGATGTAGGCTTCTTGGGTATTTTTTAGAATTCAGATCGGATATGGTTGAGATAGTATTGGGTTTTGATTTTTAGCTGAAAACCCAAAACTATTCAGGTTGCAGATTTGTTCAGATATTTTACGTAAAAAAATCAAAACTTTGAACACTAAGAATATTACCAAATGGAACCAGAATCATATTCTCCTGGAGATGTACCGGAGTGGCTGTGGTCGTCTCAGCCGGAGTCTTTGTCGCGGGAGTCAATTTCCACGGAGGTAGCAACTCTTTCGCCAGGATCGAGATTTTCAGGATTCGATAAGTAATAAAGAGAAATATAAAAACGAGTAATGAAATAACAAACATAAGGGAATTCTGATAACTCTCACTTGTTCAATTCATTTTTCCAAGAGATGGCGATCTCAAGAGAATTTTAGGAAAACCAAGAGTTATTGTTAGAGCTTCTAATCTCTACAGTTTTTACAGTTTTATATTTTCTAATTTTTTCTGTTTTTATAAAATTTAATTAAAAACTATATCAATAAAAAGAGAAATATTAAGCAATTTGGGCTAAACAATTGGACGAAACAAGTATAATGGGCAAATGGAAAAAGACAGAGACTATCAAATTTAAGTATAGGGGTTCCGGTATCCGTCCGCGTTGGATCGATTTTTTTGGACTTTCAGATTTCGGGATGTAGGCTCATAAAATTCTTCTTGGGTATTTTTTAGAATTCAGATCGGATATGGTTGAGATAGTATTGGGTTTTTATTTTTAGCTGAAAACCCAAAACTATTCAGGTTGCAGATTTGTTCAGATATTTTACGTAAAAAAATCAAAACTTTGAACACTAAGAATATTACCAAATGGAACCAAAATCATATTCTCCTGGAGATGTACCGGAGTTGCCGGAGTCGTCGTCAATACTCAGAATGTGTACCAGAGTGGCCAGAGTCGTCTTCGCCAGAGTTTTTGTCACCGGAGTTAATTTCTACGGAGGCATAAACTCTTTTGTCGGGATCTCAGGGTTCGATAAGCAATAAAGAGAAATATAATAACGAGCAATGAAATAACAAACATAAGGGAATTCTGATAACTCTCACTTGTTCAATTCATTTTTCCAAGAGATGGCGATCTCAAGAGAATTTTAGGAAAACCAAGAGTTATTGTTAGAGCTTCTAATCTCTACAGTTTTTACAGTTTTATATTTACTAATTTTTTCTGTTTTTATAAAATTTAATTTAAAACAATATCAATGAAATGAGAAATATTAAACAATTTAGGCTAAAAAATTAGACTAAACAAGTATAATGGGCCAATAGAAAAAGACAGAGTTTATCAAATTTAGGTATAGGCGTTCCGGTATCCGTCTTGGGCATTCGGATTTTGGAATATAGGCTCATAGAATTCGGATTTTGGAATATAGGTATAATGGGCATTCGGATTTTGGAATATAGGCTCATAGAATTCGTCTTGGGGTATTTTTAGAATCCAGATCGGATATTGTTCAGATAGTGTCGGGTTTGGATCGGGTTTGAAATTTTAGTTGAAAACCCAAAACTATTCATGTTGCGGATTTGTTCAGATATTTTACATCAAAATATCAGAACTTTGAACACTAAGAATATTACCAAATGGAACCAGAATCAAAATTCTCATGGAGATGTACCGGAGTGGTCGAAGTCTTCGTCAATACTCAGAACGTGTACCGGAGTGGCCAGGGTCGTCTAAGCCGGAGTCTTTGTCGCGGGAGTCAATTTCCACGGAGGTAGCAACAATTTCGCCAGGATCGAGATTTTCAGGATTCGATAAGCAATACAGAGAAATATAGCAACGAACAACGAAATAACAAAGAGAAGGGATTATGAGAACCCTCACTTCTTCGATTCATTTTTCCAGGAGATGCCGATCTCAATAGAATTTGAGGAAAACCAAGAGTTATTGTTAGCTCTTCTAATCTCTAGGGTTTTTACAGTTTTATATTTACTAATATTTTATGTTTATATAAAATTTAATTAAAAGCAAAATCAAGGAAATGAGAAATATGAAACAGTTTTGGCTAAACAAGTATAATAGGCCAATAGAAAAAGGCAGAGACACTTAAATTTCGTTATAGGCGTTCCGGTATCCTTCTGCGTCCGGATTGATTTTTTTAGGCTTTCAGATTTCGGGATGTAGGCTCATAAAATTCTTCTTGGGTATTTTTTAGAATTCAGATCGGATATGGTTGAGATAGTATTGGGTTTTGATTTTTGGCTGAAAACCTCAACCTATTCAGGTTGCAGATTTGTTCAGATAATTTACGTAAGAAAATCAAAACTTTGAACACTAAGAATATTACCAAATGGAACCAGAATCATATTCTCCTGGAGATGTACCGGAGTTGCCGGAGTCGTCGTCAATACTCAGAACGTGTACTAGAGTGGCCAGAGTCGTCTTCGCTAGAGTCTTTGTCACCGGAGTCAATTTCCACAGAGGCATCAACTCTTTTGGCGGGATCTCAGGGTTCGATAACAATAAAGAGAAATATAACAACGAGCAATGAAATAACAAACATAAGGGAATTCTGATAACTCTCACTTGTTCAATTCATTTTTACAAAAGATGACGACCTCAAGAGAGTTTTAGGAAAACCAAGAGTTATTGTTAGAGCTTCTAATCTCTACAGTTTTTACAATTTTATATTTACTAATTTTTTCAGATTTTATAAAATTTAATTAACAACAATATCAATGAAAGGAGAAATATTAAGCAATTTGGGCTAAACAATTGGACTAAACAAGTATAATGGGCCAATGGAAAAAGACAGAGACTATCAAATTTAGGTATAGGTGTTCCGGTATCCGTCCGCGTTGGATCGATTTTTTGGGGCATTCGGATTTTGGAATGTAGGCTCATAGAAGTCGTCTTGGGGTATTTTTAGAATCCAGATCGGATATTGTTCAGATAGTGTCGGGTTTGGATCGGGTTTGAATTTTTAGTTGAAAACCCAAAACTATTCATGTTGCGGATTTGTTCAGATATTTTACATCAAAAAATCAGAACTTTGAACACTAAGAATATTACCAAATGGAACCAGAATCATATTCTCATGGAGATGTACCAGAGTGGTCGGAGTCTTCGTAAATACTCAGAACGTGTACCGGAGTGGCCGGAGTCGTCTAAGCTGGAGTCTTTGTTGCGGGAGTCAATTTCCACGGAGGTAGCAACTCTTTCGCCAGGATCGAGATTTTCAGGATTTGATAAGCAATATAGAGAAATATAACAACGAATAACGAAATAACAAAGAGAAGGGATTCTGAGAACCCTCACTTGTTCGATTCATTTTTCCAGGAGATGCCGATCTCAATAGAATTTTAGGAAAACCAAGAGTTATTGTTAGCTCTTCTAATCTCTAGGGTTTTTACAGTTTTATATTTACTAATATTTTATGTTTTTATAAAATTTAATTAAAAGCAAAATCAAGGAAAGGAGAAATATTAAACAATTTTGGCTAAACAAGTATAATAGGCCAATAGAAAAAGGCTGAGACACTTAAATTTCGGTATAGGCGTTCCGGTATCCTTCTGCGTCCCGAACGAATTTTTTGGGCTTTCAGATTTTGGGATGTAGGCTCATAAAATTCTTCTTGGGTAGTTTTTAAAATTCAAATCGGATATGGTTGAGATAGTATTGGGTTTTGATTTTTAGCTGAAAACCTAAAACTATTCAGGGAATTGATTTGTTCAGATATTTTACGTAAAAAAATCAAAACTTTGAACACTAAGAATATTACCGAATGGAACCAGAATCATATTCTCCTGGAGATGTACCGGAGTGGCCGAAGTCGTCGTCAATACTCAGAACGTGTGCCAGAGTGGCCAGAGTCGTCTTCGCCAGAGTCTTTGTCACCGGAGTCAATTTCCACGGAGGCAGCAACTCTTTTGTCGGGATCTCAGGGTTCGATAAGCAATAAAGAAAAATATAACAACGAGCAATGAAATAACAAACATAAGGGAATTCTGATAACTCTCACTTGTTCAATTCATTTTTCCAAGAGATGACGATCTCAAGAGAATTTTAGGAAAACCAAGAGTTATTGTTAGAGATTCTAATCTATACAGCTTTTACAGTTTTATATTTACTAATTTTTTCTGTTTTTATAAAACTTAATTAAAAACAATATCAATGAAAGGAGAAATATTAAGCAATTTGGGCTAAACAATTGGACTAAACAAGTATAATGGGCCAATGGAAAGAGACAGAGACTATCAAATTTAGGCATAGGCGTTCCGGTATCCGTCTGCGTTGGATCGATTTTTGGGCATTCGGATTTTGGAATGTAGACTCATATAATTCGTCTTGGGGTGTTTTTAGAATCCAAATCGGATATTGTTGAGATAGTATTGGATTTTGATTTTTAGCTGAAAACCTAAAACTATTCAGGTTGCAGATTTGTTCAGATATTTTACGTAAAAAAATCAAAACTTTAACACTAAGAATATTACCGAATGGAACCAGAATCATATTCTCCTGGAGATGTACCGGAGTGGCCGGAGTCGTCGTCAATACTCAGAACGTGTGCCAGAGTGGCTAGAGTCGTCTTCACCAGAGTCTTAGTCACCGGAGTCAATTTCCACGGAGGCAGCAACTCTTTTGTCGGGATCTCAGGGTTCGATAAGCAATAAAGAAAAATATAACAACGAGCAATGAAATAACAAACATAAGGGAATTCTGATAACTCTCACTTGTTCAATTCATTTTTCCAAGAGATGACGATCTCAAGAGAATTTTAGGAAAACAAGAGTTATTGTTAGAGCTTCTAATCTATACAGCTTTTACAGTTTTATATTTACTAATTTTTTCTGTTTTTATAAAACTTAATTAAAAACAATATCAATGAAAGGAGAAATATTAAGCAATTTGGGCTAAACAATTGGACTAAACAAGTATAATGGGCCAATGGAAAGAGACAGAGACTATCAAATTTAGGCATAGGCGTTCCGGTATCCGTCTGCGTTGGATCGATTTTTGGGCATTCGGATTTTGGAATGTTGGCTCATAGAATTCGTCTTGGGGTGTTTTTAGAATCCAAATCGGATATTGTTGAGATAGTATTGGGTTTTGATTTTTTGTTGAAAACCCAAAACTATTCAGGTTGCAGATTTGTACAGATATTTTACGTAAAAAAATCAAAACTTTGAACACTAAGAATATTACCAAATGGAACCAGAATCAGATTCTCCTGGAGATGTACCGGAGTGGCCGGAGTCGTTGTCAATACTCAGAACGTGTACCAGAATGGCCAGAGTCGTCTTCGCCAGAGTCTTTGTCACCGGAGTCAATTTCCACGGAGGCATCAACTCTTTTGTCGGGATCTCAGGGTTCGATAAGCAATAAAGAAAAATATAACAACGAGCAATCACTACAGGAAAAAAGGGTATTAGTAGCGCCGGAAAAACGCTATCTAATTATATTATAGCGTTTTAATAAACGCTATATCAGAGCCTGCGACCATAGGTCTGACACTTTAGGTAGCGTTTTTTGTCGATGCTACTGTAACTTTATATACGATAGCGTTTTAGTAAGTGCAATTAAATAACCTACTATAACACTTTAGAATTGCTATTAATAATATTTTACACAGCGTTTAAGAATTGTTATTTTTGTTATTTTAATAGCACTTTTTCAAATGCAATCGTTATTACTGAATCACAATTCATTTGGGTTGTACACACGATTATGAAAACGCTGCATTTAATTGAAAGAAGCAAATAACATAAGGTCATAACATATGATTCTACAAAGATCCCAACTCAACAATAGTATTACATCAAATCTGAATTGTAACAAGTAAAGATAGTATGCATTACAACAAAATGAGTTTATCATTTGGCCAAGCCACCGTGGTTCCTATTGCATCTGCTATGAACTCAACTTCAGAATTTGGTCTCCATACTCTTGCACTATCAACCTTTGAAACCTCTACCCAAACCTTACTAGCATTAGGACCTAGAGGGACGAAATGTACCATGTCTGCTGGATCTGTAGAAGAAACACGACCTAGCGCCACTCTCTGTCCGGAATTATCATCACAGGCCAACAATATGCACTTCTGTTTTGCACATTTACTGGTACCAGTACTCTGACTACCACTCTAATAACACAAATATACAACACAATCAGCAAAATGACATCACAAGCAACTATCTAACACTTGCGGTATTAAAACATGAGAACATGAGTTAGTATAGTTTACCTGAGGTGAGTTTTTGGCTGATTCTTCCCTAGAAGGTATAGCACCTAAACGTATTTTATCAACATGCCATGCGATATTCCCATTAAGTGCATCACCCATCACCGAGATCTCAGCACTTGGCCTCCATAAGAAAGCATCGGCTTTAACCACATTCAGGATCGTCACACTTGCAGCATTCGGACCCAGAGGAATATCATTGACCATTTCTTTTGGGTCAGTTGAACACAATATACCCTCAGCAACTAGGACTTCATCTAAATTCCAATCGAAAATGTGCACTTTTCCAATTGATGAAGTTGTAGCCTATGAATAACATATTTCAACCTATATTAGTTATATAATCATTGACTTTCCAAGTTAAAGAAGTTAGGTCTGCAATTACCTCTGATCCATTATTGTTGGCTCCATCAGGTGATTCACTGAGTTCGTCCAAAATGACCTTGTCATTAGGCCATGCTATTTTCACTCCTACAGCTTGCCCAATCGTGACAATACTTGGCGTAGGTCTCCAGACATTGGCTTCTGACTTGACTGCATATTTGACAATAACAGCAGCCGCATTTGGACCTAGTGGGATGCGACCAATCTTGTATGTTTGTTCTGCAGTGCAGAATTCTCCTTCTCCAACGACAACATCTTCAGACGAGTACCAATCTAGTAGCTGACACCTAATTCCTCCTTTGCTAACATCACTAAGCTCAGACTGCGAAACTGATTGAGAGTGAGCCTGACAGTTTGGCACAAGCAGAACATATTAGAATGCCTTATGTTATATATTGGGTTTCAAAAAAGGAAAAAACAAAGGGTTTGATTGAGATCATACCTTTTTACCAGCTAAATCATTGACTACAAGGCGCAATTCTTCAAGTTTGTTGAGTAATTCTACTTGTGTAGCTTCAAGCTTTTGTACGTGTGAGTCTCTAGCCAGTAAAAATGATAACTTCGTAACAGTAGAACATGTGTGCAGGATTACCCAATCTCAGAGATGAATCATAGACAAACTTAGTTGCTCCTTGTTCATACTCAAGACTAGCCCTACCATTCAAAGATAACAGCAATCCATAGTTTATTATATGCAAATGTGTAGTAAGGAATCAAAGAAGATATGAATACAATAAGAATGTCGTACATTGGTAACCAAACCCAAGCTTTATCCATGATACAACAGCTCCGTCGAAACGTGGATACAAGTATTTTGTCACAGATAATGCATTAAATCATACACTACACTGATCGAAAGCGTTAATCTAAGTGGAGAAATATATATACCTGTCGGATTTTGTTGAGAATCTAGATAATCTTCGCCGATTTCTTCCTGCATGTGAGATAAATCATTCCCAATTGGTCAATTAAACAAGCCAGAACCCACAATCAATTCAAAAATCTGACATTAAAATGATTTCACCTTCGATATGGGATTCACAGGAGGTTTTCCTAAAAACGAAGTGAAGGAGGCTCGAAAGCAACAAAATTAGTTGTATGGGTGAGTGAGAAAGAGGACAACCTTCGGATTCTAGGTTGAAGAGAGTAGCGAAATCAGCACAGTTTCTGGGTTTCTCGATCTACAGTAAAGGGTGTTAGAATCGATCGAATTTAACGGAGTAGAAAGAGAGGAGAGGAGGTGTTTAAGAGGTGTTCTTCCTGGGATTTCTCTGAGAGGAACTCAGATTGTGCAGAGATTAATTTGGGGATTAAAGAACACACAACCTAGATCGAGGAAGAAGATGAAAAGTTGAGATTAATTTGGGGATTTTATTTTTCGAGCTAAATTTTACTAAGTGTCGCGGGTTTTCCTTTTCATTTTTCCGCCCAAATCTATCACAGCGTTTCCGTGTATATTTTGCTACTATAGGATGGAATAGAGACCCGTGTAATACAGAGACTATCTACCATAGCGTTTCCTAATAAAAAAACGCTATATAAGTTTTCAGGGTAAGTCTAATATAGCACTACTGAATAAACGCTATCTTTTAGTGCTACCAAAAGTCAATATTCTTGTAGTGAATGAAATCACAAACATAAGGGAATTCTGATAACTCTCACTTGTTCAATTCATTTTTCCAAGAGATGACGATCTCAAGAGAATTTTAGGAAAACCAAGAGTTATTATTAGAGCTTCTAATCTCTACAGTTTTTACAGTTTTATATTTACTAATTTTTTTTTTTATAAAATTAAATTAAAAACAATATCAATGAAAGGAGAAATATTAAGCAATTTGGGCTAAACAATTGGACTAAACAAGTATAATGGGCCAATGGAAAAAGACAGAGACTATCAAATTTAGGTATAGGTGTTCCGGTATCCGTCCGCGTTGGATCGATTTTTTGGAGAATTCGGATTTTGGAATGTAGGCTCATAGAATTCGTCTTGGGGTATTTTTAGAATCCAGATCGGATATTGTTCAGATAGTGTCGGGTTTGGATCGGGTTTGAATTTTTAGTTGAAAACCCAAAACTATTCATGTTGCGGATTTGTTCAGATATTTTACATCAAAAAATCAGAACTTCGAACACTACGAATATTACCAAATGGAACCAGAATCATATTCTCATGGAGATGTACCGGAGTGGTCGGAGTCTTCGTCAATACTCAGAACGTTAACGGAGTGGCCGGAGTCGTCGTCAATACTCAGAACGTGTGCCAGAGTGGCCAGAGTCGTCTTCGCCAGAGTCTTTGTCACCGGAGTCAATTTCCACGGAGGCAACAACTCTTTTGTCGGGATCTCAGGGTTCGATAAGCAATAAAGAAAAATATAACAACGAGCAATGAAATAACAAACATAAGGGAATTCTGATAACTCTCAATTGTTCAATTCATTTTTCCAAGAGATGACGCTCTCAAGAGAATTTTAGGAAAACCAAGAGTTATTGTTAGAGCTTCTAATCTCTACAGCTTTTACAGTTTTATATTTACTAATTTTTCTGTTTTTATAAAATTTAATTAAAAACAGTATCAATGAAAGGAGAAATATTAAGCAATTTGGGCTAAACAATTGGACTAAACAAGTATAATGGGCCAATGGAAAGAGACAGAGACTATCAAATTTAGGTATAGGCGTTCCGGTATCCGTCTGCGTTGGATCGATTTTTTGGGCATTCGGATTTTGGAATGTAGGCTCATAGAATTCGTCTTGGGGGTATTTTTAGAATCCAGATCGGATATTGTTGAGATAGTATTGGGTTTTGATTTTTTGTTGAAAACCCAAAACTATTCAGGTTGCAGATTTGTTCAGATATTTTACGTAAAAAAATCAAAACTTTGAACACTAAGAATATTACCAAATGGAACCAGAATCAGATTCTCCTGGAGATGTACCAGAGTGAAAGGAGTCGTTGTCAATACTCAGAACGTGTACCAGAGTGGCCAGAGTCGTCTTCGCCAGATTCTTTGTCACCGGAGTCAATTTCCACAGAGGCAGCAACTCTTATGTCGGGATCTCAGGGTTCGATAAGCAATAAAGAGAAATATAACAACGAGCAATGAAATAACAAACATAAGCGAATTCTGATAACTCTCACTTGTTCAATTCATTTTTCCAAGAGATGGCGATCTCAAGAGAATTTTAGGAAAACCAAGAGTTATTGTTAGCGCTTCTAATCTCTACAGTTTTTACAGTTTTTTATTTAATAATTTTTTCTGTTTTTGTTAAATTTAATTAAAAACAATATCAATGAAAGGAGAAATATTAAGCAATTTGGGCTAAACAGTTGGACTAAACAAGTATAATGGGCCAATGGAAAAAGACAGAGACTATCAAATTTAGGTATAGGCGTTCCGGTATCCGTCCGCGTTGGATCGATTTTTTTGGGCTTTCAGATTTCGGGATGTAGGCTGATAAAATTCTTCTTGAGTATTTTTTAGAATTCAGATCGGATATGGTTGAGATAGTATTGGGTTTTGATTTTTAGCTGAAAACCCAAAACTATTCAGGTTGCAGATTTGTTCAGATATTTTACATAAAAAATCAAAACTTTGAACACTAAGAATATTACCAAATGGAACCAGAATCATATTCTCTTGGAGATGTACCGGAGTGGCCGGAGTCGTCGTCAATACTCAGAACGTGTGCCAGAGTGGCCGGAGTCGTCTTTGCCAGAGTCTTTGTCACCGGAGTCAATTTCCACGGAGGCAGCAACTCTTTAGTCGGGATCTCAGGGTTCGGTAAGCAATAAAGAAAAATATAACAACGAGCAATGAAATAACAAACATAAGGGAATTCTGATAACTCTCACTTGTTCAATTCATTTTTCCAAGAGATGACGATCTCAAGAGAATTTTAGGAAAACTAAGAGTTATTGTTAGAGCTTCTAATCTCTACAGGTTTTACAGTTTTATATTTACTAATTTTTCTGTTTTTATAAAACTTAATTAAAAACAATATCAATGAAAGGAGAAATATTAAACAATTTGGGCTAAACAATTGGACTAAACAAGTATAATGGGCCAATGGAAAGAGACAGAGACTATCAAATTTAGGCATAGGCGTTCCGGTATCCGTCTGCGTTGGATCAATTTTTTGGGCATTCGGATTTTGGAATGTAGGCTCATAGAATTCGTCTTGGGGTATTTTTAGAATTCAGATCGGATATTGTTGAGATAGTATTGGGTTTTGATTTTTTGTTGAAAACCCAAAACTATTCAGGTTGCTGATTTGTTCAGATATTTTACGTAAAAAAATCAAAACTTTGAACACTAATAATATTACCAAATGGAACCAGAATCAGATTCTCCTGGAGATGTACCAGAGTGAAAGGAGTCGTTGTCAATACTCAGAACGTGTACCAGAGTGGCCAGAGTCGTCTTCGCCAGATTCTTTGTCACCGGAGTCAATTTCCACAGAGGTAGCAACTCTTATGTCGGGATCTCAGGGTTCGATAAGCAATAAAGAGAAATATAACAACGAGCAATAAAATAACAAACATAAGCGAATTCTGATAACTCTCACTTGTTCAATTCATTTTTCCAAGAGATGGCGATCTCAAGGGAATTTTAGGAAAAGCAAGAGTTATTGTTAGAGCTAATAATCTCTACAGTTTTTAAACTTTTATATTTACTAATTTTTTCTGTTTTTATAAAATTTAATTAAAAACAATATCAATGAAAGGAGAAATATTAGCAATTTGGGCTAAACAATTGGACTAAACATGTATAATGGGCCAATGGAAAAAGACAGAGACTATCAAATTTAGGTGTAGGCGTTCCGGTATACGTCCGCGTTGGATCGATTTTTTGGGGCATTCGGATTTTGGAATGTAGGCTCATAGAATTCGTCTTGGGGTATTTTTAGAATCCAGATCGGATATTGTTCAGATAGTGTCGGGGTTGGATCGGGTTTGAATTTTTAGTTGAAAACCCAAAACTATTCATGTTGCGGATTTGTTCAGATATTTTACATCAAAAAATCAGAACTTTGAACACTAAGAATATTACCAAATGGAACCAGAATCATATTCTCATGGAGATGTACCGGAGTGATCGGAGTCTTCGTCAATACTCAGAACGTGTACCGGAGTGGCCGGAGTCGTCTAAGCCGGAGTCTTTGTTGCGGGAGTCAATTTCCACGGAGGTAGCAACTCTTTCGCCAGGATCGAGATTTTCAGGATTCGATAAGCAATATAGAGAAATATAACAACGAACAACGAAATAACAAAGAGAAGGGATTCTGAGAACCCTCACTTGTTCGATTCATTTTTCCAGGAGATGCCGATCTCAATAGAATTTTAGGAAAACCAAGAGTTATTGTTAGCTCTTCTAATCTCTAGGGTTTTTACAGTTTTATATTTACTAATATTTTATGTTTTTATAAAATTTAATTAAAAGCAAAATCAAGGAAAGGAGAAATATTAAACAATTTTGGCTAATAAGTATAATAGGCCAATAGAAAAAGGCTGAGACACTTAAATTTCGGTATAGGCGTTCCGGTATCCTTCTGCGTCCGGAACGAATTTTTTGGGCTTTCAGATTTCGGGATGTAGGCTCATAAAATTCTTCTTGGTTATTTTTTAGAATTCAGATCGGATATGGTTGAGATAGTATTGGGTTTTGATTTTTAGCTGAAAACCTAAAACTATTCAGGTTGCAGATTTGTTCAGATATTTTACATAAAAAATCAAAACTTTGAACACTAAGAATATTACCAAATGGAACCAGAATCATATTCTCCTGGAGATGTACCGGAGTGGCCGGAGTCGTCGTCAATACTCAGAACGTGTACCAGAGTGGCCAGAGTCGTCTTCGCCAGTGTCTTTGTCACCGGAGTCAATTTCCACGGAGGCAGCAACTCTTTTGTCGGGATCTCAGGGTTCGATAAGCAATAAAGAAAAATATAACAACGAGCAATGAAATAACAAACATAAGGGAATTCTGATACCTCTCACTTGTTCAATTCATTTTTCCAAGAGATGGCGATCTCAAGGGAATTTTAGGAAAACCAAGAGTTATTGTTAGAGCTTCTAATCTCTACAGTTTTTACAGTTTTATATTTACTAATTTTTTCTGTTTTTATAAAATTTAATTAAAAACTGCAACATCCGTAAACCAATCTATCGCTTCTGGGAAGCGGTGTCGATCGACACCAGGGTTAGTGTCGGTCGACACCAAAGGTTAAAATCGATTTCGGTTCGATTTGAGTTCCGGTTTGGGCTGGTTATGTGGGAGAAGCCCTAAGTCGCGTTATAAAGTGTGTGGCCGCATTGTTTTGTCGTTTTTCGAGTTCTGAGAGGAGAAAAAGAGGCAGAGAGAAAAAGTGGTGATTCTGGAGCTTTGTGGTTGATCCGTGGTGGATTTGTGCTGTTCTTCATCTCTTTCTTCTCTTCAATCCTTTGTCAAGGTGAGTGCATGACCGTAGGCTCGCAGATAAGAGAATTGGTGAATTGTGGATTGTGTTTTGGTAGAGTTATGTGGTTTTCGTGTTGTTTTATGTGATAATCGCGGGTTGAATCGCGTGTGGTGTGTTGATTTTGTGATTTGGGTGTTTATGTGTTGAAAATCGAAGTTGGCGTCGATCTCCTGGATCGGTGTCGATCGACACCAAGCCGGTGTCGGTCGACACCAAACGGGCAAGGTGTCGACCGACACAAGTGTGTGTCGATCGACACAGTCCGGTTTAATCCGGTTATCTGGCGGTTTAAGAAATCAATTGGATTAAGTGGTTTAATCCGGTTTAATTGTAATTAAATGGTTTAATTCGAGAATTAATTAAGAATTGGTGAAATTAACTAATTAAGTGATCTAAAAATAATTGTGGAAATTATTTAAGTGTTTAAAAATTATTATTTAATTGTGGTAATTATTTAATAATTAAAGTGAAGGATTTAATAATTGTGGTAATTATTATTATTGTTGAAAATTGTTAAAATTGCGTAATTGGCCTGTAGGCGGGGTGATTGCCTCACTAAGTATTTATTAAATACTTATGCATCTCTTTTTCCCTAATGTGATGCAGGTAGTCGAAATGTTCTTCCGCGGAAAGAGACCGAGAGAAGAGGATGATGAGACTAGGAACTTGATTTTGGCAATCTTGTTGTGGCTAGCACGGAATTCGTTGTTAGGGTGTTAGCTTGATTTCAATAATGTAGCAAACCTGGTGTTTAGGTTGCTAGAATTTATTATTGGTTTTTATTGGTTATTGGTTTATTGTTGAACGGTTTAATTGGTTTAATATTATTGATTTCTTTCGAGAATTTCCGCATCGATAATTAATTAACAAAAAAAAGCTTGGTTGTTTCATTTTGGTATCAGAGCGAATACGGTTTTAGGACTGGTAGAATTGGATGAATTGACTATGTGTTTAATTGATTATGTGAGTTAGTCAGTTAGTAGTGTAGTCTCATCCTCTCGGTCTTCCAGTTTTCCGCGGTAAGTTATGTGTTTTATCTTGTGGTTTGTTTTGTGTTGTCTAGTTGCTCATCTACTGTGCTGTGGTAGTGCAGTGAGATGGATGCAGGAGCTAGAGGTCGTGGTAGAGGTCGTGGTAGAGGCCGTGGTGCAGACCGTGGCAGAGGCCGTGGCGGAGGCCGTGGCAGGGGCCGTGGTCGTGGAGCTCAGGCTGATTCCGGTGAGAGTGCAGTGCCTAGTGTGGCGCCTAGTGTGGCGACAGCGTCAGAGACTCAGTTTGTGGCGAGTGAGGCCAGTTTGGGCGCTAGTGTGGGCGCGGGAGTTGGGGTTGCCCCAGGTGCGGGTGCCGCCCCGGCTCATGGTCTTGGTGACCAGTTGATGGGGGTTCTGACGCAGATTTTGGCACGTCTCCCGCAGGTAGTTCCAGAGCAGGCTCCGGGTGTTCCTCCGGTGGTGGGGGCACAGCAGGGCGTTTTTGCTGGGCAGCATGGTGCTGCAGTGGTTGGGTATCCTTCCTATCTTGAGATGATGAGGGAGATGTAGAGGATCGGGACGCCTTTCTTTGAGGGTAGAGGTGGGCCCGAGGAGGCCGATGAGTGGCGGCAGAGGTTGGAATGGAACTTCCGTTCGGTCAGGTGTCCAGAGGGGTACCAAGTAGAGTTGGCAGTGCATTACCTTGGTGGGGATGCACACTTGTGGTGGCGTTCTGTCATGTTGAGGAGAGCAGCGTGGACTTGGGGTGACTTCCTAGCGGAGTTCAACGCCAAGTATTTTCCTCAGGAGGCCAGAGACAGATTTCAGTTGAGGTTTGTGGCATTGACTCAGGGAGATAGGTCAGTGCGAGAGTACGACGCTGAGTTTCGCAGACTTGTGGCGTATACTGGTTACAGTCTTGAGGGCGAGCGGAGTCTGATGGCGAGATTCCTTCAGGGTCTTCGATCGAGTATCAGGACTCAGTGCAGAGGTAGTTCGTATTCTACCAGGGCAGGGTTGGTGGAGCTAGCAGCGTCCATCGAGGAGGACCTTCGTGAGCAGGTTGGTCCAGTTGTGGTGCCAGCTGCGGTTGTTCCTGCTACCCAGCCGAGGGGCCAGCAGCAACAGCATCAGCGTAGGAGTTTCAGTTCTGGTTCTAGCAGGGGCGGCAAGCCTGCGCAGGGCCAGAAGAGGAGACTTGAGGAGGTTGCCGGGGGCAGCCAGAGTGTGCGTGGTTGCTTCAGTTGTGGGAGCTTGGAGCATCGGGTGGCTAGTTGTCCCAAGAGTAGTGCGTCTCGGGATACTAGAGTGTGCTTTCACTGCA
This sequence comes from Erythrophleum ivorense, assembly GCA_026724425.1. Taxonomy (NCBI): domain Eukaryota; kingdom Viridiplantae; phylum Streptophyta; class Magnoliopsida; order Fabales; family Fabaceae; genus Erythrophleum; species Erythrophleum ivorense. The sequence goes on from JAIUCV010000068.1 coordinate 2,095,553, forward strand.
GGGAGGCGGGGCATATCAAGCCCTTGTTTCCCAAGTTGCAGCAGGTGTCAGTGGCGTCGGTTCAGCCGGTGGCGCAGATTGCAGCAGTGCAGCCGTTGGAGCAGTTGGGAGCAGCGCCGAGGGTGTACTCTTCGGCAGAGGTGGGCCAGACCAGCCAGTCAGGCCAGATCACAGGTAAAATTCTGATTCAGACTTCGTAAATTCTTAGTGTAGAATTTTGGTGTGGTTGTCTGTTCTTTATTTTACTATGATAGTGTTTAGGGTTCTCAACACTTGTGAATGTGTAGGGACCTTGTTAGTGGGTGGTGTTGAGTCTCACGTGCTGTTTGACTCGGGAGCATCGAACTGCTTCATTACTCCGGAGTGTGCCGAGAGTGGAGGTATCCAGAGTAGCGCTGGTGAGCGCAAGGGTTTTGTCAAGGTTGCCGGTGGTGGTTACTTGACTACTTTGGGTCGTGCTAGAGCAGTCGACGTTCAGATTGCAGGGCAGTCTATGCCAGCAGACTTGGTCATCAGTCCGATGGAGCTGTATGACGTGATTTTGGGGATGGACTGGCTGTCGTGTTACAGAGTTCATCTGGATTGTTTCAGAGGCAGAGTTGTGTTTGAGCGGGATGCAGGGAGGTTGGTTTATTAGGGTGTAAGACCGACTTCAGGGAGTCTTGTGACCATGACCTCAAACAGTATTATCACTGGGTCGGGATGAAGAGATATGTGGCAGATTGGGTTGCGAGGTGCAACACGTGTTCGTTGGTCAAGGCAGAGCATCAGGTTCCAGGTGGACTTTTGCAGAGCTTACCCATTCCAGAGTGGAAGTGGGATATGATCACGATGGATTTTGTGGTGGGATTACCTATCTCACGGACGTTTGATGCGATTTGGGTCATTGTGGATCGTTTGACCAAGTCCGCGCATTTCTTGGCCATCAAGAAAACAGACGGGGCGGCTGTTTTGGCTAGGAAGTTTGTGCGAGAGATTGTGAGGTTGCATGGTGTGCCAGCTAGTATTGTGTCGGATAGAGATCCGAGATTTGCCTCAGAGTTTTGGAGGGCTTTTTAGACAGAGATGGGCACTAAGGTGCATATGAGTACAGCGTATCATCCGCAGACAGATGGGCAGTCAGAGAGGACTATTCAGACTTTGGAGGATCTGCTTAGGATGTGTGTACTGGATTGGGGTGGTCATTGGGCTGATCATCTGTGTTTGGCAAAGTTTGCCTATAACAACAGTTTTCAGTCTAGTATCGGCATGGCTCCTTATGAGGCTTTGTATGGGAGGCCATGTAGGACACCCTTATGCTGGACCCAAGTGGGGGAGCGTAGAATGTTTGGAGCTACCTTTGTTCAGGAAACGACGGAGAAGATCCGTGTTTTGAGGCTGAACATGAAGGAGGCTCAGGATAGACAGAGGAGTTATGCAGACAGGCGGCGACGTGAGCTTGAGTTTCAGGTGGGAGATAGAGTGTATCTCAAGATGGCTATGTTGAGGGGCCGTAACAGGTCCATAGCAGAGAACAAGCTCAGTCCGCGGTTTATGGGTCCGTTCCCGGTGGTGGAGCGAGTTGGACCAGTGGCTTATCGGTTGGAGCTGCCACCGATTATGAGCGCCTTCCACAAGGTGTTTCATGTGTCCATGTTGCGGAGGTGTCTGCATCCTTCAGAGGAGTTGGTGGCTGAGATTCCAGAGGATCTTCAGCCAGATATGACGGTTCCGGCGGTTCCTGTGAGGATTCTCGAGAGGGGAGTCAAGGTTCTGCGGAACAAGAGAGTGCCATTGTTGAGAGTCTTGTGGGACTGTAGTGGCACTGAGGAGGAGACTTGGGAGCCAGAGGCAAAGATGAAGCTGAAGTTCAGGAAGTGGTTCGACAAGCAGATGATCGAGTGAGCTTCTTCGTCTTTGTGGTTCTAGTGTGATAGCGTGGTGCTATGTTTTGTTACTGTTGTTGGACTTATGTATTTTCGTTTTTGGCGTTGTAACGATATACATTTTTGAGTTATATGAGATGGTGTTTTCCTCATTTATGGTTTTGTGGTTTGGATGTTACCAGTGTGTTGACCAGTGGGTCGTGAGACAATCTTTCCAGTTATGTCGTAAATATTTTCGAATTTTTACTTTAAGGGCGTGGTGTCCCTGAATAACTCATTGCCAAGAGATAGTGTTCTCTGATAGACTTGTACGAGAGGGTCGCTACCTCAAGTACAAGTGATATGTTTACTTACTAGTGACTAGTGTGTTGCGTGGTAAGTAACGAGAGGATAGTGTTCCTCAAGAGGAGATAGTGTTCTCCGGCAGAGTGACTTAAGAATAAAGATGTTTGGAAATGTAAGTATGGCATAGAAACAGATGTGAGTCTCGGGGATCAAGTGAGGATCTCGTGTGTTTGGCCAAGTGGGCCGGATTATGTCGTCTGTGGTAGACGAGTTGGACGTCTGTGGTAGACGAGTTGCGTCTGTGGTAGACGTGTTGTGTTGGGATTCGAGGACGAATCCAGTTTAGTGGGGGAGAATTGTAACATCCGTAAACCAATCTATCGCTTCTGGGAAGCGGTGTCGATTGACACCAGGGGTAGTGTCGGTCGACACCAAAGGTTAAAATCGATTTCGGTTCGATTTGAGTTCCGGTTTGGGCTGGTTATGTGGGAGAAGCCCTAAGTCGCGTTATAAAGTGTGTGGCCGCATTGTTTTGTCGTTTTTCGAGTTCTGAGAGGAGAAAAAGAGGCAGAGAGAAAAAGTGGTGATTCTGGAGCTTTGTGGTTGATCCGTGGTGGATTTGTGCTGTTCTTCATCTCTTTCTTCTCTTCAATCCTTTGTCAAGGTGAGTGCATGACCGTAGGCTCGCAGATAAGAGAATTGGTGAATTGTGGATTGTGTTTTGGTAGAGTTATGTGGTTTTCGTGTTGTTTTATGTGATAATCGCGGGTTGAATCGCGTGTGGTGTGTTGATTTTGTGATTTGGGTGTTTATGTGTTGAAAATCGAAGTTGGCGTCGATCTCCTGGATCGGTGTCGATCGACACCAAGCCGGTGTCGGTCGACACCAAATGGGCAAGGTGTCGACCGACACAAGTGTGTGTCGATCGACACAGTTCGGTTTAATCCGGTTATCTGGCGGTTTAAGAAATCAATTGGATTAAGTGGTTTAATCCGGTTTAATTGTAATTAAATGGTTTAATTCGAGAATTAATTAAGAATTGGTGAAATTAACTAATTAAGTGATCTAAAAATAATTGTGGAAATTATTTAAGTGTTTAAAAATTATTATTTAATTGTGGTAATTATTTAATAATTAAAGTGAAGGATTTAATAATTGTGGTAATTATTATTATTGTTGAAAATTGTTAAAATTGCGTAATTGGCCTGTAGGCGGGGTGATTGCCTCACTAAGTATTTATTAAATACTTATGCATCTCTTTTTCCCTAATGTGATGCAGGTAGTCGAAATGTTCTTCCGCGGAAAGAGACCGAGAGAAGAGGATGATGAGACTAGGAACTTGATTTTGGCAATCTTGTTGTGGCTAGCACGGAATTCGTTGTTAGGGTGTTAGCTTGATTTCAATAATGTAGCAAACCTGGTGTTTAGGTTGCTAGAATTTATTATTGGTTTTTATTGGTTATTGGTTTATTGTTGAACGGTTTAATTGGTTTAATATTATTGATTTCTTTCGAGAATTTCCGCATCGATAATTAATTAACAAAAAAAAAGCTTGGTTGTTTCAAAAACAATATCAATGAAAGGAGAAATATTAAGCAATTTGGGCTAAACAATTGGTCTAAACAAGTATAATGGGCCAATGGAAAGAGACAGAGACTATCAAATTTAGGCATAGGCGTTCCGGCATCCTTCTGCGTCCGGATCGATTTTTTTGGGCTTTCAGATTTCGGGATGTAGGCTCATAAAATTCTTCTTGGGTATTTTTTAGAATTCAGATCGGATATGGTTGAGATAGTATTGGGTTTTGATTTTTAGCTGAAAACCCAAAACTATTCAGGTTGCAGATTTGTTCAGATATTTTACGTAAAAAAATCAAAACTTTGAACACTAAGAATATTACCAAATGGAACCAGAATCAGATTCTCCTGAAGATGTACCGGAGTGAAAGGAGTCGTTGTCAATACTCAGAACGTGTACCAGAGTGGCCAGAGTCGTCTTCGCCAGAGTCTTTGTCACCGGAGTCAATTTCCACGGAGGCAGCAACTCTTTTGTCGGGATCTCAGGGTTCGATAAGCAATAAAGAAAAATATAACAACGAGCAATGAAATAATAAACATAAGGAAATTCTGATAACTCTCACTTGTTCAATTCATTTTTCCAAGAGATGACGATCTCAAGAGAATTTTAGGAAAACCAAGAGTTATTGTTAGAGCTTCTAATCTCTAAAGCTTTTACAGTTTTATATTTACTAATTTTTATGTTTTTATAAAATTTAATTAAAAACAATATCAATGAAAGAAGAAATATTAAGCAATTTGGGCTAAACAATTGGACTAAACAAGTATAATGGGCCAATGGAAAGAGACAGAGACTATCAAATTTAGGCATAGGCGTTCCGGTATCCGTCTGCGTTGGATCGATTTTTTGGGCATTCGGATTTTGGAATGTAGGCTCATAGAATTCGTCTTGGGGTATTTTTAGAATCCAGATCGGATATTGTTGAGATAGTATTGGGTTTTTATTTTTTGTTGAAAACCCAAAACTATTCAGGTTGCAGATTTGTTCAGATATTTTACGTAAAAAAATCAAAACTTTGAACACTAAGAATATTACCAAATGGAACCAGAATCAGATTCTCCTAGAGATGTACCAGAGTGAAAGGAGTCGTTGTCAATACTCAGAACGTGTACCAGAGTGGCCAGAGTCGTCTTCGCCAGATTCTTTGTCACCGGAGTCAATTTCCACAGAGGCAGCAACTCTTATGTCGGGATCTCAGGGTTCGATAAGCAATAAAGAGAAATATAACAACGAGCAATGAAATAACAAACATAAGCGAATTCTGATAACTCTCACTTGGTCAATTCATTTTTCCAAGAGATGGCGATCTCAAGGGAATTTTAGGAAAAGCAAGAGTTATTGTTAGAGCTTCTAATCTCTACAGTTTTTACACTTTTATATTTACTAATTTTTTCTGTTTTTATAAAATTTAATTAAAAACAATATCAATGAAAGGAGAAATATTAGCAATTTGGGCTAAACAATTGGACTAAACAAGTATAATGGGCCAATGGAAAAAGACAGAGACTATCAAATTTAGGTGTAGGCGTTCCGGTATACGTCCGCGTTGGATCGATTTTTTGGGGCATTCGGATTTTGGAATGTAGGCTCATAGAATTCGCCTTGGGGTATTTTTAGAATCCAGATCGGATATTGTTCAGATAGTGTCGGGGTTGGATCGGGTTTGAATTTTTAGTTGAAAACCCAAAACTATTCATGTTGCGGATTTGTTCAGATATTTTACATAAAAAAATCAGAACTTTGAACACTAAGAATATTACCAAATGGAACCAGAATCATATTCTCATGGAGATGTACCGGAGTGATCGGAGTCTTCGTCAATACTCAGAACGTGTACCGGAGTGGCCGGAGTCGTCTAAGCTGGAGTCTTTGTTGCGGGAGTCAATTTCCACGGAGGTAGCAACTCTTTCGCCAGGATCGAGATTTTCAGGATTCGATAAGCAATATAGAGAAATATAACAACGAAATAACAAAGAGAAGGGATTCTGAGAACCCTCACTTGTTCGATTCATTTTTCCAGGAGATGCCGATCTCAATAGAATTTTAGGAAAAGCAAGAGTTATTGTTAGCTCTTCTAATCTCTAGGGTTTTTACAGTTTTATATTTACTAATATTTTATGTTTTTATAAAATTTAATTAAAAGCAAAATCAAGGAAATGAGAAATATTAAACAATTTTGGCTAAACAACTATAATAGGCCAATAGAAAAAGGCAGAGACACTTAAATTTCGGTATTGGCGTTCCGGTATCCTTCTGCGTCCGGATCGATTTTTTTGGGCTTTCAGATTTCGGGATGTAGGCTCATAAAATTCTTCTTGGTTATTTTTTAGAATTCAGATCGGATATGGTTGAGATAGTATTGGGTTTTGATTTTTAGCTGAAAACCTAAAACTATTCAGGTTGCAGATTTGTTCAGATATTTTACATAAAAAAATCAAAACTTTGAACACTAAGAATATTACCAAATGGAACCAGAATCATATTCTCCTGGAGATGTACCGGAGTGGCCGGAGTCGTCGTCAATACTCAGAACGTTTACCAGAGTGGCCAGAGTCGTCTTCGCCAGAGTCTTTGTCACCGGAGTCAATTTCCACGGAGGCAGCAACTCTTTTGTCGGGATCTCAGGGTTCGATAAGCAATAAAGAAAAATATAACAACGGGCATTGAAATAACAAACATAAGGGAATTCTGATAACTCTCACTTGTTCAATTCATTTTTCCAAGAGATGGCGATCTCAAGGGAATTTTAGGAAAACCAAGAGTTATTGTTAGAGCTTCTAATCTCTACAGTTTTTACAGTTTTATATTTACTAATTTTTTCTGTTTTTATAAAGTTTAATTAAAAACAATATCAATGAAAGGAGAAATATTAAGCAATTTGGGCTAAACAATTGGACTAAACAAGTATAATGGACCAATGGAAAGAGACAGAGACTATCAAATTTAGGTATAGGCGTTCCAGTATCCGTCCGCGTTGGATCGATTTTTTGGGGCATTCGGATTTTGGAATGTAGGCTCATAGAATTCGTCTTGGAGTATTTTTAGAATCCAGATCGGATATTGTTGAGATAGTATTGGGTATTGATTTTTTGTTGAAAACCCAAAACTATTCAGGTTGCAGATTTGTTCAGATATTTTACGTAAAAAAATCAAAACTTTGAACACTAAGAATATTACCAAATGGAACCAGAATCAGATTCTCCTGGAGATGTACCAGAGTGAAAGGAGTCGTTGTCAATACTCAGAACGTGTACCAGAATGGCTAGAGTCGTCTTCGCCAGATTCTTTGTCACCGGAGTCAATTTCCACAGAGGCAGCAACTCTTATGTCGGGATCTCAGGGTTCGATAAGCAATAAAGAGAAATATAACAACGAGCAATGAAATAACAAACATAAGCGAATTCTGATAACTCTCACTTGTTCAATTCATTTTTCCAAGAGATGGCGATCTCAAGAGAATTTTAGGAAAACCAAGAGTTATTGTTAGTGCTTCTAATCTCTACAGTTTTTACAGTTTTATATTTACTAATTTTTTCTGTTTTTGTTAAATTTAATTAAAAACAATATCAATGAAAGGAGAAATATTAAGCAATTTGGGCTAAACAATTGGACTAAATAAGTATAATGGGCCAATGGAAAAAGACAGAGACTATCAAATTTAGGTATAGGCGTTCCGGTATCCGTCCGCGTTGGATCGATTTTTTTGGGCTTTCAGATTTCGGGATGTAGGCTCATAAAATTCTTCTTGGGTATTTTTTAGAATTCAGATCGGATATGGTTGAGATAGTATTGGGTTTTGATTTTTAGCTGAAAACCCAAAACTATTCAGGTTGCAGATTTGTTCAGATATTTTACGTAAAAAAATCAAAACTTTGAACACTAAGAATATTACCAAATGGAACCAGAATCATATTGTCCTGGAGATGTACCGGAGTGGCCGGAGTCGTCGTCAATACTCAGAATGTGTACCAGAGTGGCCGGAGTCGTCTTCGCCAGAGTCTTTGTCACCGGAGTCAATTTCCACGGAGGCAGCAACTCTTTTGTCGGGATCTCAGGGTTCGATAAGCAATAAAGAAAAATATAACAACGAGCAATGAAATAACAAACATAAGGGAATTCTGATAACTCTCACTTGTTCAATTCATTTTTCTAAGAGATGGCGATCTCAAGGGAATTTTAGGAAAAGCAAGAGTTATTGTTAGAGCTTCTAATCTCTACAGTTTTTACACTTTTATATTTACTAATTTTTTCTGTTTTTATAAAATTTAATTAAAAACAATATCAATGAAAGGAGAAATATTAGCAATTTGGGCTAAACAATTGGACTAAACAAGTATAATGGGCCAATGGAAAAATACAGAGACTATCAAATTTAGGTGTAGGCGTTCCGGTATACGTCCGCGTTGGATCGATTTTTTGGGGCATTCGGATTTTGGAATGTAGGCTCATAGAATTCGTCTTGGGGTATTTTTAGAATCCAGATCGGATATTGTTCAGATAGTGTCGGGGTTGGATCGGGTTTTAATTTTTAGTGGAAAACCCAAAACTATTCATGTTGCGGATTTGTTCAGATATTTTACATCAAAAAATCAGAACTTTGAACACTAAGAATATTACCAAATGGAACCAGAATCATATTCTCATGGAGATGTACCGGAGTGATCGGAGTCTTCGTCAATACTCAGAACGTGTACCGGAGTGGCCGGAGTCGTCTAAGCCGGAGTCGTCTAAGCCGGAGTCTTTGTTGCGGGAGTCAATTTCCACGGAGGTAGCAACTCTTTCGCCAGGATCGAGATTTTCAGGATTCGATAAGCAATATAGAGAAATATTACAACGAAATAACAAAGAGAAGGGATTCTGAGAACCCTCACTTGTTCGATTCATTTTTCCAGGAGATGCCGATCTCAATAGAATTTTAGGAAAACCAAGAGTTATTGTTAGCTCTTCTAATCTCTAGGGTTTTTACAGTTTTATATTTACTAATATTTTATGTTTTTATAAAATTTAATTAAAAGCAAAATCAAGGAAATGAGAAATATTAAACAATTTTGGCTAAACAACTATAATAGGCCAATAGAAAAAGGCAGAGACACTTAAATTTCGGTATTGGTGTTCCGGTATCCTTCTGCGTCCGGATCGATTTTTTTGGGCTTTCAGATTTCGGGATGTAGGCTCATAAAATTCTTCTTGGTTATTTTTTAGAATTCAGATCGGATATGGTTGAGATAGTATTGGGTTTTGATTTTTAGCTGAAAACCTAAAACTATTCAGGTTGCAGATTTGTTCAGATATTTTACATAAAAAAATCAAAACTTTGAACACTAAGAATATTACCAAATGGAACCAGAATCATATTCTCCTGGAGATGTACCGGAGTGGCCGGAGTCGTCGTCAATACTCAGAACGTTTACCAGAGTGGCCAGAGTCGTCTTCGCCAGAGTCTTTGTCACCGGAGTCAATTTCCACGGAGGCAGCAACTCTTTTGTCGGGATCTCAGGGTTCGATAAGCAATAAAGAAAAATATAACAACGGGCATTGAAATAACAAACATAAGGGAATTCTGATAACTCTCACTTGTTCAATTCATTTTTCCAAGAGATGGCGATCTCAAGGGAATTTTAGGAAAACCAAGAGTTATTGTTAGAGCTTCTAATCTCTACAGTTTTTACAGTTTTATATTTACTAATTTTTTCTGTTTTTATAAAGTTTAATTAAAAACAATATCAATGAAAGGAGAAATATTAAGCAATTTGGGCTAAACAATTGGACTAAACAAGTATAATGGACCAATGGAAAGAGACAGAGACTATCAAATTTAGGTATAGGCGTTCCAGTATCCGTCCGCGTTGGATCGATTTTTTGGGGCATTCGGATTTTGGAATGTAGGCTCATAGAATTCGTCTTGGGGTATTTTTAGAATCCAGATCGGATATTGTTGAGATAGTATTGGGTTTTGATTTTTTGTTGAAAACCCAAAACTATTCAGGTTGCAGATTTGTTCAGATATTTTACGTAAAAAAATCAAAACTTTGAACACTAAGAATATTACCAAATGGAACCAGAATCAGATTCTCCTGGAGATGTACCAGAGTGAAAGGAGTCGTTGTCAATACTCAGAACGTGTACCAGAATGGCTAGAGTCGTCTTCGCCAGATTCTTTGTCACCGGAGTCAATTTCCACAGAGGCAGCAACTCTTATGTCGGGATCTCAGGGTTCGATAAGCAATAAAGAGAAATATAACAGCGAGCAATGAAATAACAAACATAAGCGAATTCTGATAACTCTCACTTGTTCAATTCATTTTTCCAAGAGATGGCGATCTCAAGAGAATTTTAGGAAAACCAAGAGTTATTGTTAGTGCTTCTAATCTCTACAGTTTTTACAGTTTTATATTTACTAATTTTTTCTGTTTTTGTTAAATTTAATTAAAAACAATATCAATGAAAGGAGAAATATTAAGCAATTTGGGCTAAACAATTGGACTAAATAAGTATAATGGGCCAATGGAAAAAGACAGAGACTATCAAATTTAGGTATAGGCGTTCCGGTATCCGTCCGCGTTGGATCGATTTTTTTGGGCTTTCAGATTTCGGGATGTAGGCTCATAAAATTCTTCTTGGGTATTTTTTAGAATTCAGATCGGATATGGTTGAGATAGTATTGGGTTTTGATTTTTAGCTGAAAACCCAAAACTATTCAGGTTGCAGATTTGTTCAGATATTTTACGTAAAAAAATCAAAACTTTGAACACTAAGAATATTACCAAATGGAACCAGAATCATATTCTCCTGGAGATGTACCGGAGTGGCCGGAGTCGTCGTCAATACTCAGAATGTGTACCAGAGTGGCCGGAGTCGTCTTCGCCAGAGTCTTTGTCACCGGAGTCAATTTCCACGGAGGCAGCAACTCTTTTGTCGGGATCTCAGGGTTCGATAAGCAATAAAGAAAAATATAACAACGAGCAATGAAATAACAAACATAAGGGAATTCTGATAACTCTCACTTTTTCAATTCATTTTTCCAAGAGATGGCGATCTCAAGGGAATTTTAGGAAAAGCAAGAGTTATTGTTAGAGCTTCTAATCTCTACAGTTTTTACACTTTTATATTTACTAATTTTTTCTGTTTTTATAAAATTTAATTAAAAACAATATCAATGAAAGGAGAAATATTAGCAATTTGGGCTAAACAATTGGACTAAACAAGTATAATGGGCCAATGGAAAAATACAGAGACTATCAAATTTAGGTGTAGGCGTTCCGGTATACGTCCGCGTTGGATCGATTTTTTGGGGCATTCGGATTTTGGAATGTAGGCTCATAGAATTCGCATTGGGGTATTTTTAGAATCCAGATCGGATATTGTTCAGATAGTGTCGGGGTTGGATCGGGTTTGAATTTTTAGTTGAAAACCCAAAACTATTCATGTTGCGGATTTGTTCAGATATTTTACATCAAAAAATCAGAACTTTGAACACTAAGAATATTACCAAATGGAACCAGAATCATATTCTCATGGAGATGTACCGGAGTGATCGGAGTCTTCGTCAATACTCAGAACGTGTACCGGAGTGGCCGGAGTCGTCTAAGCTGGAGTCTTTGTTGCGGGAGTCAATTTCCACGGAGGTAGCAACTCTTTCGCCAGGATCGAGATTTTCAGGATTCGATAAGCAATATAGAGAAATATAACAACGAAATAACAAAGAGAAGGGATTCTGAGAACCCTCACTTGTTCGATTCATTTTTCCAGGAGATGCCGATCTCAATAGAATTTTAGGAAAAGCAAGAGTTATTGTTAGCTCTTCTAATCTCTAGGGTTTTTACAGTTTTATATTTACTAATATTTTATGTTTTTATAAAATTTAATTAAAAGCAAAATCAAGGAAATGAGAAATATTAAACAATTTTGGCTAAACAACTATAATAGGCCAATAGAAAAAGGCAGAGACACTTAAATTTCGGTATTGGCGTTCCGGTATCCTTCTGCGTCCGGATCGATTTTTTTGGGCTTTCAGATTTCGGGATGTAGGCTCATAAAATTCTTCTTGGTTATTTTTTAGAATTCAGATCGGATATGGTTGAGATAGTATTGGGTTTTGATTTTTAGCTGAAAACCTAAAACTATTCAGGTTGCAGATTTGTTCAGATATTTTACATAAAAAAATCAAAACTTTGAACACTAAGAATATTACCAAATGGAACCAGAATCATATTCTCCTGGAGATGTACCGGAGTGGCCGGAGTCGTCGTCAATACTCAGAACGTTTACCAGAGTGGCCAGAGTCGTCTTCGCCAGAGTCTTTGTCACCGGAGTCAATTTCCACGGAGGCAGCAACTCTTTTGTCGGGATCTCAGGGTTCGATAAGCAATAAAGAAAAATATAACAACGGGCATTGAAATAACAAACATAAGGGAATTCTGATAACTCTCACTTGTTCAATTCATTTTTCCAAGAGATGGCGATCTCAAGGGAATTTTAGGAAAACCAAGAGTTATTGTTAGAGCTTCTAATCTCTACAGTTTTTACAGTTTTATATTTACTAATTTTTTCTGTTTTTATAAAGTTTAATTAAAAACAATATCAATGAAAGGAGAAATATTAAGCAATTTGGGCTAAACAATTGGACTAAACAAGTATAATGGACCAATGGAAAGAGACAGAGACTATCAAATTTAGGTATAGGCGTTCCAGTATCCGTCCGCGTTGGATCGATTTTTTGGGGCATTCGGATTTTGGAATGTAGGCTCATAGAATTCGTCTTGGAGTATTTTTAGAATCCAGATCGGATATTGTTGAGATAGTATTGGGTATTGATTTTTTGTTGAAAACCCAAAACTATTCAGGTTGCAGATTTGTTCAGATATTTTACGTAAAAAAATCAAAACTTTGAACACTAAGAATATTACCAAATGGAACCAGAATCAGATTCTCCTGGAGATGTACCAGAGTGAAAGGAGTCGTTGTCAATACTCAGAACGTGTACCAGAATGGCTAGAGTCGTCTTCGCCAGATTCTTTGTCACCGGAGTCAATTTCCACAGAGGCAGCAACTCTTATGTCGGGATCTCAGGGTTCGATAAGCAATAAAGAGAAATATAACAACGAGCAATGAAATAACAAACATAAGCGAATTCTGATAACTCTCACTTGTTCAATTCATTTTTCCAAGAGATGGCGATCTCAAGAGAATTTTAGGAAAACCAAGAGTTATTGTTAGTGCTTCTAATCTCTACAGTTTTTACAGTTTTATATTTACTAATTTTTTCTGTTTTTGTTAAATTTAATTAAAAACAATATCAATGAAAGGAGAAATATTAAGCAATTTAGGCTAAACAATTGGACTAAATAAGTATAATGGGCCAATGGAAAAAGACAGAGACTATCAAATTTAGGTATAGGCGTTCCGGTATCCGTCCGCGTTGGATCGATTTTTTTGGGCTTTCAGATTTCGGGATGTAGGCTCATAAAATTCTTCTTGGGTATTTTTTAGAATTCAGATCGGATATGGTTGAGATAGTATTGGGTTTTGATTTTTAGCTGAAAACCCAAAACTATTCAGGTTGCAGATTTGTTCAGATATTTTACGTAAAAAAATCAAAACTTTGAACACTAAGAATATTACCAAATGGAACCAGAATCATATTCTCCTGGAGATGTACCGGAGTGGCCGGAGTCGTCGTCAATACTCAGAATGTGTACCAGAGTGGCCGGAGTCGTCTTCGCCAGAGTCTTTGTCACCGGAGTCAATTTCCACGGAGGCAGCAACTCTTTTGTCGGGATCTCAGGGTTCGATAAGCAATAAAGAAAAATATAACAACGAGCAATGAAATAACAAACATAAGGGAATTCTGATAACTCTCACTTGTTCAATTCATTTTTCCAAGAGATGGCGATCTCAAGGGAATTTTAGGAAAAGCAAGAGTTATTGTTAGAGCTTCTAATCTCTACAGTTTTTACACTTTTATATTTACTAATTTTTTCTGTTTTTATAAAATTTAATTAAAAACAATATCAATGAAAGGAGAAATATTAGCAATTTGGGCTAAACAATTGGACTAAACAAGTATAATGGGCCAATGGAAAAATACAGAGACTATCAAATTTAGGTGTAGGCGTTCCGGTATACGTCCGCGTTGGATCGATTTTTTGGGGCATTCGGATTTTGGAATGTAGGCTCATAGAATTCGTCTTGGGGTATTTTTAGAATCCAGATCGGATATTGTTCAGATAGTGTCGGGGTTGGATCGGGTTTTAATTTTTAGTGGAAAACCCAAAACTATTCATGTTGCGGATTTGTTCAGATATTTTACATCAAAAAATCAGAACTTTGAACACTAAGAATATTACCAAATGGAACCAGAATCATATTCTCATGGAGATGTACCGGAGTGATCGGAGTCTTCGTCAATACTCAGAACGTGTACCGGAGTGGCCGGAGTCGTCTAAGCCGGAGTCGTCTAAGCCGGAGTCTTTGTTGCGGGAGTCAATTTCCACGGAGGTAGCAACTCTTTCGCCAGGATCGAGATTTTCAGGATTCGATAAGCAATATAGAGAAATATAACAACGAAATAACAAAGAGAAGAGATTCTGAGAACCCTCACTTGTTCGATTCATTTTTCCAGGAGATGCCGATCTCAATAGAATTTTAGGAAAACCAAGAGTTATTGTTAGCTCTTCTAATCTCTAGGGTTTTTACAGTTTTATATTTACTAATATTTTATGTTTTTATAAAATTTAATTAAAAGCAAAATCAAGGAAATGAGAAATATTAAACAATTTTGGCTAAACAACTATAATAGGCCAATAGAAAAAGGCAGAGACACTTAAATTTCGGTATTGGTGTTCCGGTATCCTTCTGCGTCCGGATCGATTTTTTTGGGCTTTCAGATTTCGGGATGTAGGCTCATAAAATTCTTCTTGGTTATTTTTTAGAATTCAGATCGGATATGGTTGAGATAGTATTGGGTTTTGATTTTTAGCTGAAAACCTAAAACTATTCAGGTTGCAGATTTGTTCAGATATTTTACATAAAAAAATCAAAACTTTGAACACTAAGAATATTACCAAATGGAACCAGAATCATATTCTCCTGGAGATGTACCGGAGTGGCCGGAGTCGTCGTCAATACTCAGAACGTTTACCAGAGTGGCCAGAGTCGTCTTCGCCAGAGTCTTTGTCACCGGAGTCAATTTCCACGGAGGCAGCAACTCTTTTGTCGGGATCTCAGGGTTCGATAAGCAATAAAGAAAAATATAACAACGGGCATTGAAATAACAAACATAAGGGAATTCTGATAACTCTCACTTGTTCAATTCATTTTTCCAAGAGATGGCGATCTCAAGGGAATTTTAGGAAAACCAAGAGTTATTGTTAGAGCTTCTAATCTCTACAGTTTTTACAGTTTTATATTTACTAATTTTTTCTGTTTTTATAAAGTTTAATTAAAAACAATATCAATGAAAGGAGAAATATTAAGCAATTTGGGCTAAACAATTGGACTAAACAAGTATAATGGACCAATGGAAAGAGACAGAGACTATCAAATTTAGGTATAGGCGTTCCAGTATCCGTCCGCGTTGGATCGATTTTTTGGGGCATTCGGATTTTGGAATGTAGGCTCATAGAATTCGTCTTGGGGTATTTTTAGAATCCAGATCGGATATTGTTGAGATAGTATTGGGTTTTGATTTTTTGTTGAAAACCCAAAACTATTCAGGTTGCAGATTTGTTCAGATATTTTACGTAAAAAAATCAAAACTTTGAACACTAAGAATATTACCAAATGGAACCAGAATCAGATTCTCCTGGAGATGTACCAGAGTGAAAGGAGTCGTTGTCAATACTCAGAACGTGTACCAGAATGGCTAGAGTCGTCTTCGCCAGATTCTTTGTCACCGGAGTCAATTTCCACAGAGGCAGCAACTCTTATGTCGGGATCTCAGGGTTCGATAAGCAATAAAGAGAAATATAACAACGAGCAATGAAATAACAAACATAAGCGAATTCTGATAACTCTCACTTGTTCAATTCATTTTTCCAAGAGATGGCGATCTCAAGAGAATTTTAGGAAAACCAAGAGTTATTGTTAGTGCTTCTAATCTCTACAGTTTTTACAGTTTTATATTTACTAATTTTTTCTGTTTTTGTTAAATTTAATTAAAAACAATATCAATGAAAGGAGAAATATTAAGCAATTTAGGCTAAACAATTGGACTAAATAAGTATAATGGGCCAATGGAAAAAGACAGAGACTATCAAATTTAGGTATAGGCGTTCCGGTATCCGTCCGCGTTGGATCGATTTTTTTGGGCTTTCAGATTTCGGGATGTAGGCTCATAAAATTCTTCTTGGGTATTTTTTAGAATTCAGATCGGATATGGTTGAGATAGTATTGGGTTTTGATTTTTAGCTGAAAACCCAAAACTATTCAGGTTGCAGATTTGTTCAGATATTTTACGTAAAAAAATCAAAACTTTGAACACTAAGAATATTACCAAATGGAACCAGAATCATATTCTCCTGGAGATGTACCGGAGTGGCCGGAGTCGTCGTCAATACTCAGAATGTGTACCAGAGTGGCCGGAGTCGTCTTCGCCAGAGTCTTTGTCACCGGAGTCAATTTCCACGGAGGCAGCAACTCTTTTGTCGGGATCTCAGGGTTCGATAAGCAATAAAGAAAAATATAACAACGAGCAATGAAATAACAAACATAAGGGAATTCTGATAACTCTCACTTGTTCAATTCATTTTTCCAAGAGATGGCGATCTCAAGGGAATTTTAGGAAAAGCAAGAGTTATTGTTAGAGCTTCTAATCTCTACAGTTTTTACACTTTTATATTTACTAATTTTTTCTGTTTTTATAAAATTTAATTAAAAACAATATCAATGAAAGGAGAAATATTAGCAATTTGGGCTAAACAATTGGACTAAACAAGTATAATGGGCCAATGGAAAAATACAGAGACTATCAAATTTAGGTGTAGGCGTTCCGGTATACGTCCGCGTTGGATCGATTTTTTGGGGCATTCGGATTTTGGAATGTAGGCTCATAGAATTCGTCTTGGGGTATTTTTAGAATCCAGATCGGATATTGTTCAGATAGTGTCGGGGTTGGATCGGGTTTTAATTTTTAGTGGAAAACCCAAAACTATTCATGTTGCGGATTTGTTCAGATATTTTACATCAAAAAATCAGAACTTTGAACACTAAGAATATTACCAAATGGAACCAGAATCATATTCTCATGGAGATGTACCGGAGTGATCGGAGTCTTCGTCAATACTCAGAACGTGTACCGGAGTGGCCGGAGTCGTCTAAGCCGGAGTCGTCTAAGCCGGAGTCTTTGTTGCGGGAGTCAATTTCCACGGAGGTAGCAACTCTTTCGCCAGGATCGAGATTTTCAGGATTCGATAAGCAATATAGAGAAATATAACAACGAAATAACAAAGAGAAGAGATTCTGAGAACCCTCACTTGTTCGATTCATTTTTCCAGGAGATGCCGATCTCAATAGAATTTTAGGAAAACCAAGAGTTATTGTTAGCTCTTCTAATCTCTAGGGTTTTTACAGTTTTATATTTACTAATATTTTATGTTTTTATAAAATTTAATTAAAAGCAAAATCAAGGAAATGAGAAATATTAAACAATTTTGGCTAAACAACTATAATAGGCCAATAGAAAAAGGCAGAGACACTTAAATTTCGGTATTGGTGTTCCGGTATCCTTCTGCGTCCGGATCGATTTTTTTGGGCTTTCAGATTTCGGGATGTAGGCTCATAAAATTCTTCTTGGTTATTTTTTAGAATTCAGATCGGATATGGTTGAGATAGTATTGGGTTTTGATTTTTAGCTGAAAACCTAAAACTATTCAGGTTGCAGATTTGTTCAGATATTTTACATAAAAAAATCAAAACTTTGAACACTAAGAATATTACCAAATGGAACCAGAATCATATTCTCCTGGAGATGTACCGGAGTGGCCGGAGTCGTCGTCAATACTCAGAACGTTTACCAGAGTGGCCAGAGTCGTCTTCGCCAGAGTCTTTGTCACCGGAGTCAATTTCCACGGAGGCAGCAACTCTTTTGTCGGGATCTCAGGGTTCGATAAGCAATAAAGAAAAATATAACAACGGGCATTGAAATAACAAACATAAGGGAATTCTGATAACTCTCACTTGTTCAATTCATTTTTCCAAGAGATGGCGATCTCAAGGGAATTTTAGGAAAACCAAGAGTTATTGTTAGAGCTTCTAATCTCTACAGTTTTTACAGTTTTATATTTACTAATTTTTTCTGTTTTTATAAAGTTTAATTAAAAACAATATCAATGAAAGGAGAAATATTAAGCAATTTGGGCTAAACAATTGGACTAAACAAGTATAATGGACCAATGGAAAGAGACAGAGACTATCAAATTTAGGTATAGGCGTTCCAGTATCCGTCCGCGTTGGATCGATTTTTTGGGGCATTCGGATTTTGGAATGTAGGCTCATAGAATTCGTCTTGGGGTATTTTTAGAATCCAGATCGGATATTGTTGAGATAGTATTGGGTTTTGATTTTTTGTTGAAAACCCAAAACTATTCAGGTTGCAGATTTGTTCAGATATTTTACGTAAAAAAATCAAAACTTTGAACACTAAGAATATTACCAAATGGAACCAGAATCAGATTCTCCTGGAGATGTACCAGAGTGAAAGGAGTCGTTGTCAATACTCAGAACGTGTACCAGAATGGCTAGAGTCGTCTTCGCCAGATTCTTTGTCACCGGAGTCAATTTCCACAGAGGCAGCAACTCTTATGTCGGGATCTCAGGGTTCGATAAGCAATAAAGAGAAATATAACAACGAGCAATGAAATAACAAACATAAGCGAATTCTGATAACTCTCACTTGTTCAATTCATTTTTCCAAGAGATGGCGATCTCAAGAGAATTTTAGGAAAACCAAGAGTTATTGTTAGTGCTTCTAATCTCTACAGTTTTTACAGTTTTATATTTACTAATTTTTTCTGTTTTTGTTAAATTTAATTAAAAACAATATCAATGAAAGGAGAAATATTAAGCAATTTGGGCTAAACAATTGGACTAAATAAGTATAATGGGCCAATGGAAAAAGACAGAGACTATCAAATTTAGGTATAGGCGTTCCGGTATCCGTCCGCGTTGGATCGATTTTTTTGGGCTTTCAGATTTCGGGATGTAGGCTCATAAAATTCTTCTTGGGTATTTTTTAGAATTCAGATCGGATATGGTTGAGATAGTATTGGGTTTTGATTTTTAGCTGAAAACCCAAAACTATTCAGGTTGCAGATTTGTTCAGATATTTTACGTAAAAAAATCAAAACTTTGAACACTAAGAATATTACCAAATGGAACCAGAATCATATTCTCCTGGAGATGTACCGGAGTGGCCGGAGTCGTCGTCAATACTCAGAATGTGTACCAGAGTGGCCGGAGTCGTCTTCGCCAGAGTCTTTGTCACCGGAGTCAATTTCCACGGAGGCAGCAACTCTTTTGTCGGGATCTCAGGGTTCGATAAGCAATAAAGAAAAATATAACAACGAGCAATGAAATAACAAACATAAGGGAATTCTGATAACTCTCACTTGTTCAATTCATTTTTCCAAGAGATGGCGATCTCAAGGGAATTTTAGGAAAAGCAAGAGTTATTGTTAGAGCTTCTAATCTCTACAGTTTTTACACTTTTATATTTACTAATTTTTTCTGTTTTTATAAAATTTAATTAAAAACAATATCAATGAAAGGAGAAATATTAGCAATTTGGGCTAAACAATTGGACTAAACAAGTATAATGGGCCAATGGAAAAATACAGAGACTATCAAATTTAGGTGTAGGCGTTCCGGTATACGTCCGCGTTGGATCGATTTTTTGGGGCATTCGGTGAAACAACCAAATTTTTTTTTTTTTTTTTTTTTTTATAATTAGCCCAGATTAATATTCCCATAAATATTAATCCTCAACAGCTAATTCAACACAATGCGGAAGAAAACCAATATTATTATTAAATCATAAATAATTATTCAACAATAACCAATAAAGAATAAAACCAATAAAACCAATAAAGAATAACTCTAGCAACCTAAACACCAGGTTTGCTACATTATTGAAAATAGACTAACACCCTAGGAATTCCTTGTCAACCACAACAACAATGCCAATATCAAATTCCTAATCTCATCATCCTCTTCTCTCGGTCTCTTTCCGCGGAAGAACATTGCTGTTACCTGCATCACATTACGAAAGAGATGCGTAAGTATTATCATAAATACTTAGTGAGTGGATCATCCTGCCTACAGGCCAATTACGTCAAACAGTAGACAATACACCACAATAAACAACCAGAAAGACAATGCAATAACCAATACATCAACTACCTGTCAGGAAACCCACGTTTCCTGACACCCAGGTCGGTGTCGACCGACACCTCTATGGTGTCGATCGACGCCGGCCTCCCGAGTGTCGATCGACACTCATCGAGTGTCGCTCGACACCGGCTCGACGCCCAGAAACCAGAAGCTACGAAAATCACATTCCAAAATCGCAATAACACAAAATCTAGGGGTTTTCAACGCCCCAATACTATCAAAACACGAAATCCAGCATAAACAACTCAAGAACACAACCAAAACTCGAAATCAAAAAATCTCTATTGATCAACGGACCTACAGTCACGCACTCACCTTGAAAAGGGATAGAAAAGATGGAGAAGAGATAGAACAACGAAGAACAGCAACAAAACGAGTCTCCAAACTCCAAAAACTCTCTGGAAATCACCTCAGCCTCTCTGGAACCTTTCTTTCTCGAAAACTGAGCTTCTCACGCGGCTGGAGACTTTTAAATCGCGACCTAGGGCTTTCCTAGCCCAAAACCGAACAAAACCAGCCGACTTAAATCAAACCGGTCGATTTCCAGATAACCGGTGTCGATCGACACCCTTCCTTGGTGTCGGTCGACACCCATCGACCCAAAACCAACCCAATTGCAAATCGATCGACTTAAACCGGAAATCAAACCCGATAACCGGTGTCGATCGACACCCTTCGGGTGTCGATCGATACTAGTCGTTCAGAAGCATTTAACACACTTTCTTCGCGATGCTTGAACCTTAGACCGACTGCACAACAATCAAACAAGAACATGTACAGTCAACCCTCAATTCACACCTCTAAGAGCATGTGCCAACTACTCCCGAACCCCTAGCATCGTCCAACACCACTTCCAAAACAACTTCCAGGTTCACGGATGTTACAATTCTCCCCCACTAAAATGGATTCGTCCTCGAATCCCAACACAAACGTCTCTCCAAGACCTCAAAACTCAAATTTTAGTCCTATGTTATACGCATGTTTCCAAGATATCATTACTCTCAATGCCATAACCGCAGTCATGACATCCGTACTGCGACCCGCGGTCCAGTACCAAAATGTGACCAATGTCACAAACCAAACGTGACCCGAAGTCACAACCAAAATGTGATCCCTGTCACCAAAACAACCCATATCGAGGTAGCGACCCCCAATATAAGTCCGTTGGGCACCTAACGTCCCAACACAAATAGAACCACCGTCTACAAGGCCCACCGCCTCTAGACAAAACGAGTAATAAAATCTGAAACGCGTACCAACATATGACTAAAAACTCTCAATGACCCCACCGGCCAAAGAAACTTGTAACATCCAAACCATAACCAAAAATATGAGGCAAAACTCCATCTCATATAACTCCAAAAATGTATATCGTACAACAAAACGAAAATACATAAGTCCAAAACCAACAACAACAAAACCAAAACAAGACTAGAACCACAAAGATGAATCACTCCACAGCCTGCTTGTCGAACCACTTTCCGAACTTCAGCTTCATCTTTGCCTCTGGCTCCCAAGTCTGCTCCTCTGTGCCACTACAGTCCCACAAGACTCTCACCAATGGCACCCTCTTGTTCCGCAGAACCTTGACTCTCCTCTCAAGAATCCTCACAGGAACTGCCGGAACTGTCATATCTGGCTGGAGATCCTCTGGAATCTCAACCACTACCTCCTCTGAAGGACGCAAACACCTCCTCAACATAGAAACGTGAAACACCTTGTGAAAGGCGCTCATAATCGGTGGCAACTCCAACCGATAAGCCACTGGCCCAACTCGCTCCACCACTGGAAACGGACCCATAAATCGCGGACTGAGCTTGTTCTCTGCTATGGACCTGTTAGGGCCCCTCAACATAGCCATCTTGAGATAAACTCTATCTCCCACCTGAAACTCAAGCTCACGTCGCCGCCTATCTGCATAACTCCTCTGTCTATCCTGAGCCTCCTTCATGTTCAGCCTCAAGACACGAATCTTCTCCGTCGTCTCCTGAACAAAACTAGCTCCAAACATGCTGCGCTCCCCCACTTGGGTCCAGCATAAGGGTGTCCTGCATGGCCTCCCATACAAAGCCTCATAAGGAGCCATACCAATACTAGACTGAAAACTGTTGTTATAGGCAAACTCTGCCAAACACAGATGATCAGCCCAATGACCACCCCAATCCAGTACACACATCCTAAGCAGATCCTCCAAAGTCTGAATAGTCCTCTCTGACTGCCCATCTGTCTGCGGATGATACGCTGTACTCATATGCACCTTAGTGCCCATCTCAGTCTGAAATGCCCTCCAAAACTCTGAAGCAAACCTCGGATCTCTATCCGACACAATACTGGCTGGCACTCCATGCAGCCTCACAATCTCTCGCACAAACTTCCTAGCCAAGACAGCCGCTCCATCTGTCTTCTTGATAGCCAAGAAATGTGCTGACTTGGTCAAGCGATCCACAATGACCCAAATAGCATCGAAAGTCCGTGAGATAGGCAATCCCACAACAAAATCCATAGTGATCATATCCCACTTCCACTCTGGAATGGGTAAACTCTGCAGAAGACCACTAGGCACCTGATGCTCTGCCTTGACCAAAGAACAAGTGTTGCACCTCGCAACCCAATCTGCCACATCCCTCTTCATCCCAACCCAATGATAATACCGTTTGAGGTCACGGTACATCTTGGTCGCACCCGGATGAATCGAAAACTTGCTCGAATGAGCCTCTCTCAAAACCTCATGCCTCAACTCCTCATCCTTGGGCACACAAACTCGCCCACGAACCAAGATAGTTCCATTCGAAGAGACCTGATACTCAGAACCAGACACCTGCGAAGCATCAATCAAACTCTGATCACTCTGCTGCGCCACTCTGATCCTACTGAGTAAATCTGCCTGATCAGCTGCCTCCAAACCCAAAGGCTCCTCTGAAATAGCACATAGACGCAATGTACCAATCTCGCTGACCAAAGCCTCAACACCACGCTCTCTATCTGAATCAACCCTCCGTCGACTCAAAGCATCTGCCACCAAATTGGCCTTGCCCGGATGATAAACAATATCCAAGTCATAGTCTGCCAGAAATTCCACCCAACGCGTCTGTCTCGCATTCAGCAAAGGCTGAGTGAAAATATGCTGTAGACTCTTGTGATCTGTAAAGATCTGCACTCTACCACCATAAAGATAAGACCTCCAAATCTTGAGTGCAAAAACCACTGCTCCCAACTCAAGATCATGTGTAGGACGGTTGCGCTCACTGCCCTGCAACTGCCTCGAAGCATAGGCAATCACTCTGCCCTCCTGCATCAAAACACAACCCAGTCCAACACCTGAAGCATCTGTGTACACGACATAAGGCTTCCCCGGGTCAGGTAATGCCAAAACAGGTGTACTAGTCAACATCTCCTTGAGCTTCCCAAAGCTCTCCTCGCACTCATGCGACCACACAAACGGCACATCCTTGCCAGTTAATCTCGTCATCGGCTGAGACATACTCGCAAACCCCTTGACGAACCTCCTGTAGTAGCCTGCTAAACCCAGAAAACTCCTGATCTCGGTAGCACTACTCGGTCTAGGCCAATCTCTGATAGCCTCAATCTTAGCCGGATCCACAGAAACTCCCTCTGCAGAAACAATGTGGCCAAGAAAACCCATCTCTCTCTGCCAAAAGCTGCACTTGCTCAACTTGGCAAACAGCTTCTGCTCTCGAAGCTTCTCCAACACAAGCCTCAAATGAGTCGCATGCTCCTCTGGACTCCTCGAATACACCAAAATGTCATCAATGAAAATAATGACAAACACATCCAGAAACTCCCTGAACACGTCGTTCATCAACCTCATAAAAGCTGCCGGCGCATTAGTCAAACCAAAAGGCATGACCACAAACTCGAAATGCCCATACCTCGTCCGAAAAGCCGTCTTCCGGACATCTGCCTCATCTATCGGAATCTGATGATAACCCGATGCCAAGTCAATCTTAGAGAACCAAGTAGCCCCTCTCAACTGATCCAACAACTCATCGATCCTCGGAAGTGGGTACCTGTTCTTCACTGTGACTCGGTTAAGTCCCCGGTAATCAATACACAACCGAAAACTGCCATCCTTCTTCTTAACGAACAACACTGGCGCTCCCCACGGCGAAACACTAGGTCTGATGAACCCTTTACTCAAAAGGTCCTCTAGCTGCTTCTTCAGCTCTGCCATCTCTGCTGGAGCCATCCTGTAAGGTGTCTTCGATATCGGAGCTGTCCCGGGCTCTAAATCAATCGTGAAAGGATCTGACCGAGATGGTGGCAATCCCTTCAGCGACCGAAAAACATCCTCGAAATCCTGGACAACCTGAATATCCTGCAGACTCACCTCACCACTGGACTCTGTCATAGTGATCGTCGCCAAATAAGCTTCGCAGCCCCGCTCTAACAACTGCTCTGCCTGAATAGCTGAAATCACTATACTCCCCGAAGTCGGTCTCACTCCCTGATAAACCAACTTCCCTGCATCCTGCTCAAACACCACTCTACCTCTGTAGCAATCCAGATGAACTCGGTATAGAGATAACCAGTCCATCCCCAAAATCACGTCATACAGTTCCACCGGACTGATGACTAAATCTGCTGGCATAGACTGCCCCGCAATCTGCACATCAACTGCTCTAGCTCTGCCCGAAGTAGCCAAATAACCACCACCAGCCACCTTGACAAAGCCTGAAGCCTCGCCATCGCTACTCCGAATACCACTACCCTCAGCTCTCTCCGGAGTAATGAAGCAATTAGATGCTCCCGAGTCAAACAGAACGTGAGACTCAAATCCACCAACTAACAAGGTCCCTACACAATTCCACAAGTGTTGAGAACCTCTAACTCTATCACAGTAAAATAACAGAAACAGACAACACCAACAATTCTACCTTAAGAATTAAAAGTCTGAGTCAAGATTTTACCTGTGATCTGGCCTGACTGACTGGTCTGGCCCACCTCTGCCGAAGTATACACTCTCGGCGCACCACCCGACTGCAACGCCGCAACCTGCGCTGCTGACTGAATAGCCAACGGCTGAATCGCCGCTGCCACTGCTCTCTGCTGCAACTTGGGACACATAGTCTTGATATGCCCCGGCTCCCTGCAGTAGTAGCACACTGTCGACTCTCTGGATCCCGCCCTCTTGGGGCAAGTCGCAACTCTGTGATCCAGACCCCCACAACCAAAACACCCACCCGTACTCGGGCTACTAGCAGATATCTCGTCTGCTCTCCTCTTCTGGCCCTGCGCAGGCCTACTGCCCCTGCCGTAACCAGAACTGTAACCTCTGCGCTGCTGATGCTGCTGCTGGCCCCGAGGATGGGTAGCAGGAGCAACTGCAACTGGAACAACCGCCGTACTCACCGGCTCACGCAAGTCCTCCTCAATGGACGCTGCCAACTCCACTAAACCAGCTCTGGTGTGGTACATACCACCTCTGCACTGAGTCCTGATGTTCCTCCGAAGCCCCTGGAGAAACCGTGACGTCAATGCCCGCTCACTGATCACCAGAAAAGACCACCAATCTGCAGAACTCTGCATCGTACTCTCGAACAGACCTCTCACCCTGAGTCAAGTCCAAAAACCTCAACTGCAGCCTGTCACGAGCCTCCTGAGGGAAAAACTTGTGGTTGAACTCCTCGACGAAGTCAACCCAAGTCCAAACCTCTCTCCTGGTCCTAACAGACCTCCACCACAAATGTGCATCACCTCCAAGGTAGTGCACTGCCAACTCAACCTGAAACTGTGCCGGACAACGAACAGAATCGAAGTTCCGCTCCAACCTCTGACGCCACTCGTCAGCCTGCTCTGGAGTAACCCCGCCCTCAAACGTAGGCGTACCAATCCTCTGCATCTCCCTCATCATCTCACGATAAGGCGAAAACCCAACTGCAACACCCTGCTGCACCGCAGCCTCCTGCTGCTCAACAAAACCGGCACCAACATGTGCCCCGGCACCAACCTGTGCCCCGGCCGCTGGAGGTGCATCCGGAGCCTGCTGTGGAACTGCCTCTGGAAGACGTGCCAAAAGCTGCGTCAGTAGCCCCACAATCAAATCACCCTGAGCAAGAGCCGCGCCCCCACCGGGAACTGCTCCTGCCCCCGCGCCACCCCCGACGCCCAAACTAGCCCCACCGGCTAACGAAACAGACTGTGTCACCGACGCTGCCGCCACACTAGGCGCCGCACTCTGCACTGAGGCCTCAGCCTCTGGCACTCCACGACCAGCACCCCGACCTCCACGACCCGCTGCTCGCCCACCGCGACCAGCTCCTCTGCCCCCACGGGCTGCACCGCGACCACGACCACGGCCACGACCACGACCTGCGTCCATCTCTCTGCACTACCACCAAGTACAGAAAAAGAGCAAGGTCAACACACAAACACAAAGCACAACACACCAAATATCCAACTCACTTACCCGCGGAAAACTGGAAGACCGAGAGGATGAGATTAAACCACTAATTGACTAACTCACATAATCAATTAACCACATAGTCCAATTCATCCAATTCTAACAGTCCTAAAACCGACTACGCTCTGATACCAAAATGAAACAACCAAATTTTTTTTTTTTTTTTTTTTTTTATAATTAGCCCAGATTAATATTCCCATAAATATTAATCCTCAACAGCTAATTCAACACAATGCGGAAGAAAACCAATATTATTATTAAATCATAAATAATTATTCAACAATAACCAATAAAGAATAAAACCAATAAAACCAATAAAGAATAACTCTAGCAACCTAAACACCAGGTTTGCTACATTATTGAAAATAGACTAACACCCTAGGAATTCCTTGTCAACCACAACAACAATGCCAATATCAAATTCCTAATCTCATCATCCTCTTCTCTCGGTCTCTTTCCGCGGAAGAACATTGCTGTTACCTGCATCACATTACGAAAGAGATGCGTAAGTATTATCATAAATACTTAGTGAGTGGATCATCCTGCCTACAGGCCAATTACGTCAAACAGTAGACAATACACCACAATAAACAACCAGAAAGACAATGCAATAACCAATACATCAACTACCTGTCAGGAAACCCACGTTTCCTGACACCCAGGTCGGTGTCGACCGACACCTCTATGGTGTCGATCGACGCCGGCCTCCCGAGTGTCGATCGACACTCATCGAGTGTCGCTCGACACCGGCTCGACGCCCAGAAACCAGAAGCTACGAAAATCACATTCCAAAATCGCAATAACACAAAATCTAGGGGTTTTCAACGCCCCAATACTATCAAAACACGAAATCCAGCATAAACAACTCAAGAACACAACCAAAACTCGAAATCAAACAATCTCTATTGATCAACGGACCTACAGTCACGCACTCACCTTGAAAAGGGATAGAAAAGATGGAGAAGAGATAGAACAACGAAGAACAGCAACAAAACGAGTCTCCAAACTCCAAAAACTCTCTGGAAATCACCTCAGCCTCTCTGGAACCTTTCTTTCTCGAAAACTGAGCTTCTCACGCGGCTGGAGACTTTTAAATCGCGACCTAGGGCTTTCCTAGCCCAAAACCGAACAAAACCAGCCGACTTAAATCAAACCGGTCGATTTCCAGATAACCGGTGTCGATCGACACCCTTCCTTGGTGTCGGTCGACACCCATCGACCCAAAACCAACCCAATTGCAAATCGATCGACTTAAACCGGAAATCAAACCCGATAACCGGTGTCGATCGATACTAGTCGTTCAGAAGCATTTAACACACTTTCTTCGCGATACTTGAACCTTAGACCGACTGCACAACAATCAAACAAGAACATGTACAGTCAACCCTCAATTCACACCTCTAAGAGCATGTGCCAACTACTCCCGAACCCCTAGCATCGTCCAACACCACTTCCAAAACAACTTCCAGGTTCACGGATGTTACATTCGGATTTTGGAATGTAGGCTCATAGAATTCGTCTTGGGGTATTTTTAGAATCCAGATCGGATATTGTTCAGATAGTGTCGGGGTTGGATCGGGTTTTAATTTTAGTGGAAAACCCAAAACTATTCATGTTGCGGATTTGTTCAGATATTTTACATCAAAAAATCAGAACTTTGAACACTAAGAATATTACCAAATGGAACCAGAATCATATTCTCATGGAGATGTACCGGAGTGATCGGAGTCTTCGTCAATACTCAGAACGTGTACCGGAGTGGCCGGAGTCGTCTAAGCCGGAGTCGTCTAAGCCGGAGTCTTTGTTGCGGGAGTCAATTTCCACGGAGGTAGCAACTCTTTCGCCAGGATCGAGATTTTCAGGATTCGATAAGCAATATAGAGAAATATAACAACGAAATAACAAAGAGAAGGGATTCTGAGAACCCTCACTTGTTCGATTCATTTTTCCAGGAGATGCCGATCTCAATAGAATTTTAGGAAAACCAAGAGTTATTGTTAGCTCTTCTAATCTCTAGGGTTTTTACAGTTTTATATTTACTAATATTTTATGTTTTTATAAAATTTAACTAAAAGCAAAATCAAGGAAATGAGAAATATTAAACAATTTTGGCTAAACAACTATAATAGGCCAATAGAAAAAGGCAGAGACACTTAAATTTCGGTATTGGTGTTCCGGTATCCTTCTGCGTCCGGATCGATTTTTTTGGGCTTTCAGATTTCGGGATGTAGGCTCATAAAATTCTTCTTGGTTATTTTTTAGAATTCAGATCGGATATGGTTGAGATAGTATTGGGTTTTGATTTTTAGCTGAAAACCTAAAACTATTCAGGTTGCAGATTTGTTCAGATATTTTACATAAAAAATCAAAACTTTGAACACTAAGAATATTACCAAATGGAACCAGAGTCATATTCTCCTGGAGATGTACCGGAGTGGCCGGAGTCGTCGTCAATACTCAGAACGTATACCAGAGTGGCCAGAGTCGTCTTCGCCAGTGTCTTTGTCACCGGAGTCAATTTCCACGGAGGCAGCAACTCTTTTGTCGGGATCTCAGGGTTCGATAAGCAATAAAGAAAAATATAACAACGAGCAATGAAATAACAAACATAAGGAAATTCTGATAACTCTCACTTGTTCAATTCATTTTTCCAAGAGATGGCGATCTCAAGGGAATTTTAGGAAAACAAAGAGTTATTGTTAGAGCTTCTAATCTCTACAGTTTTTACAGTTTTATATTTACTAATTTTTTCTGTTATTTTTAAATTTAATTAAAAACAATATCAATGAAAGGAGAAATATTAAGCAATTTGGGCTAAACAATTGGTCTAAACAAATATAATGGGCCAATGGAAAGAGACAGAGACTATCAAATTTAGGCATAGGCGTTCCGGCATCCTTCTGCGTCCGGATCGATTTTTTTGGGCTTTCAGATTTCGGGATGTAGGCTCATAAAATTCTTCTTGGGTATTTTTTAGAATTCAGATCGGATATGGTTGAGATAATATTGGGTTTTGATTTTTAGCTGAAAAGCCTAAACTATTCAGGTTGCAGATTTGTTCAGATATTTTACGTAAAAAAATCAAAACTTTGAACACTAAGAATATTACCAAATGGAACCAGAATCAGATTCTCCTGAAGATGTACCGGAGTGAAAGGAGTCGTTGTCAATACTCAGAACGTGTACCAGAGTGGCCAGAGTCGTCTTCGCCAGAGTCTTTGTCACCGGAGTCAATTTCCACGGAGGCAGCAACTCTTATGTCGGGATCTCAGGGTTCGATAAGCAATAAAGAGAAATATAACAACGAGCAATGAAATAACAAACATAAGGGAATTCTGATAACTCTCACTTGTTCAATTCATTTTTCCAAGAGATGGCGATCTCAAAGGAATTTAAGGAAAACCAAGAGTTATTGTTAGAGCTTCTAATCTCTACAGTTTTTACAGTTTTATATTTACTAATTTTTTCTGTTTTTATAAAATATAATTAAAAACAATATCTATGAAAGGAGAAATATTAAGCAATTTGGGCTAAACAATTAGACTAAACAAGTATAATGGGCCAATGGAAAAAGACAGAGACTATCAAATTTAAGTATAGGCGTTCCGGTATCCGTCCGCGTTGGATCGATTTTTTGAGGCATTCGGATTTTGGAATGTAGGCTCATAGAATTCGTCTTGCGGTATTTTTAGAATCCAGATCGGATATTGTTCAGATAGTGTCGGGTTTGAATTTTTAGTTGGAAATCCAAAACTATTCATGTTGCGGATTTGTTCAGATATTTTACATCAAAAAATCAGAACTTTGAACACTAAGAATATTACCAAATGGAACCAGAATCATATTCTCATGGAGATGTACCGGAGTGGTCGGAGTATTCGTCAATACTCAGAACGTGTACCGGAGTGGCCGGAGTCTTTGTTGCGGGAGTCAATTTCCACGGAGGTAGCAACTCTTTCGCCAGGATCGAGATTTTCAGGATTCGATAAGCAATATAGAGAAATATAACAACGAACAACGAAATAACAAAGAGAAGGGATTCTGAGAACCCTCACTTGTTCGATTCATTTTTCCAGGAGATGCCGATCTCAATAGAATTTTAGGAAAACATAGAGTTTCTGTTAGCTCTTCTAATCTCTAGGGTTTTTACAGTTTTATATTTACTAATATTTTATGTTTTTATAAAATTTAATTAAAAGAAAAATCAAGGAAAGGAGAAATATTAAACAATTTTGGCTAAACAAGTGTGATAGGCCAATAGAAAATGGCAGAGACACTTAAATTTCGGTATTGGCGTTCTGGTATCCTTCTTCGTCCGGATCGATTTTTTTGGGCTTTCAGATTTCGGGATGTAGGCTCATAAAATTCTTCTTGGTTATTTTTTAGAATTCAGATCGGATATGGTTGAGATAGTATTGGGTTTTGATTTTAGCTGAAAACCTAAAACTATTCAGGTTGCAGATTTGTTCAGATATTTTACATAAAAAAAATCAAAACTTTGAACACTAAGAATATTACCAAATGGAACCAGAATCATATTCTCCTGGAGATGTACCGGAGTGGCCGGAGTCGTCGTCAATACTCAGAACGTGTACCAGAGTGGCCAGAGTCGTCTTCGCCAGAGTCTTTGTCACCGGAGTCAATTTTCACGGAGGCAGCAACTCTTTTGTCGGGATCTCAGGGTTCGATAAGAAATAAAGAAAAATATAACAACGAGCAATGAAATAACAAACATAAGGGAATTCTGATAACTCTCACTTGTTCAATTCAGTTTTCCAAGAGATGGCGATCTCAAGGGAATTTTAGGAAAACCAAGAGTAATTGTTAGAGCTTCTAATCTCTACAGTTTTTACAGTTTTATATTTACTAATTTTTTCTGTTTTTATAAAATTTAATTAAAAACAATATCAATGAAAGGAGAAATATTAAGCAATTTGGGCTAAACAATTGGTCTAAACAAGTATAATGGGCCAATGGAAAGAGACAGAGACTATCAAATTTAGGCATAGGCGTTCCGGCATCCTTCTGCGTCCGGATCGATTTTTTTGGGCTTTCAGATTTCGGGATGTAGGCTCATAATATTCATCTTGGGTATTTTTTAGAATTCAGATCGGATATGGTTGAGATAGTATTGGGTTTTGATTTTTAGCTGAAAACCCAAAACTATTCAGGTTGCAGATTTGTTCAGATATTTTACGTGAAAAAATCAAAACTTTGAACACTAAGAATATTACCAAATGGAACCAGAATCAGATTCTCCTGAAGATGTACCGGAGTGAAAGGAGTCGTTGTCAATACTCAGAACGTGTACCAGAGTGGCCAGAGTCGTCTTCGCCAAAGTCTTTGTCACCGTAGTCAATTTCCACGGAGGCAGCAACTCTTATGTCGGGATCTCAGGGTTCGATAAGCAATAAAGAGAAATATAACAACGAGCAATGAAATAACAAACATAAGGGAATTCTGATAACTCTCACTTGTTCAATTCATTTTTCCAAGAGATGGCGATCTCAAGGGAATTTTAGGAAAACCAAGAGTTATTGTTAGAGCTTCTAATCTCTACAGTTTTTACAGTTTTATATTTACTAATTTTTTCTGTTATTTTTAAATTTCATTAAAAACAATATCAATGAAAGGAGAAATATTAAGCAATTTGGGCTAAACAATTGGTCTAAACAAGTATAATGGGCCAATGGAAAGAGACAGAGACTATCAAATTTAGGCATAGGCGTTCCGGCATCCTTCTGCGTCCGGATCGATTTTTTTGGGCTTTCAGATTTCGGGATGTAGGCTCATAAAATTCTTCTTGGGTATTTTTTAGAATTCAGATCGGATATAGTTGAGATAGTATTGGGTTTTGATTTTTAGCTGAAAACCCTAAACTATTCAGGTTGCAGATTTGTTCAGATATTTTACGTAAAAAAATCAAAACTTTGAACACTAAGAATATTACCAAATGGAACCAGAATCAGATTCTCCTGAAGATGTACCGGAGTGAAAGGAGTCGTTGTCAATACTCAGAACGTGTACCAGAGTGGCCAGAGTCGTCTTCGCCAGAGTCTTTGTCACCGGAGTCAATTTCCACGGAGGCAGCAACTCTTATGTCGGGATCTCAGGGTTCGATAAGCAATAAAGAGAAATATAACGACGAGCAATGAAATAACAAACATAAGGGAATTCTGATAACTCTCACTTGTTCAATTCATTTTTCCAAGAGATGGCGATCTCAAAGGAATTTAAGGAAAACCAAGAGTTATTGTTAGAGCTTCTAATCTCTACAGTTTTTACAGTTTTATATTTACTAATTTTTTCTGTTTTTATAAAATTTAATTAAAAACA
The DNA here is from genome assembly GCA_026724425.1 of Erythrophleum ivorense. NCBI lineage: Eukaryota > Viridiplantae > Streptophyta > Magnoliopsida > Fabales > Fabaceae > Erythrophleum > Erythrophleum ivorense. The sequence continues at coordinate 2,128,424 of JAIUCV010000068.1, forward strand.
ATATCTATGAAAGGAGAAATATTAAGCAATTTGGGCTAAACAATTAGACTAAACAAGTATAATGGGCCAATGGAAAAAGACAGAGACTATCAAATTTAAGTATAGGCGTTCCGGTATCCGTCCGCGTTGGATCGATTTTTTGAGGCATTCGGATTTTGGAATGTAGGCTCATAGAATTCGTCTTGGGGTATTTTTAGAATCCAGATCGGATATTGTTCAGATAGTGTCGGGTTTGAATTTTTAGTTGGAAATCCAAAACTATTCATGTTGCGGATTTGTTCAGATATTTTACATCAAAAAATCAGAACTTTGAACACTAAGAATATTACCAAATGGAACCAGAATCATATTCTCATGGAGATGTACCGGAGTGGTCGGAGTATTCGTCAATACTCAGAACGTGTACCGGAGTGGCCGGAGTCGTCTAAGCCGGAGTCTTTGTTGCGGGAGTCAATTTCCACGGAGGTAGCAACTCTTTCGCCAGGATCGAGATTTTCAGGATTCGATAAGCAATATAGAGAAATATAACAACGAACAACGAAATAACAAAGAGAAGGGATTCTGAGAACCCTCACTTGTTCGATTCGTTTTTCCAGGAGATGCCGATCTCAATAGAATTTTAGGAAAACATAGAGTTTCTGTTAGCTCTTCTAATCTCTAGGGTTTTTACAGTTTTATATTTACTAATATTTTATGTTTTTATAAAATTTAATTAAAAGAAAAATCAAGGAAAGGAGAAATATTAAACAATTTTGGCTAAACAAGTGTGATAGGCCAATAGAAAATGGCAGAGACACTTAAATTTCGGTATTGGCGTTCTGGTATCCTTCTTCGTCCGGATCGATTTTTTTGGGCTTTCAGATTTCGGGATGTAGGCTCATAAAATTCTTCTTGGTTATTTTTTAGAATTCAGATCGGATATGGTTGAGATAGTATTGGGTTTTGATTTTAGCTGAAAACCTAAAACTATTCAGGTTGCAGATTTGTTCAGATATTTTACATAAAAAAATCAAAACTTTGAACACTAAGAATATTACCAAATGGAACCAGAATCATATTCTCCTGGAGATGTACCGGAGTGGCCGGAGTCGTCGTCAATACTCAGAACGTGTACCAGAGTGGCCAGAGTCGTCTTCGCCAGAGTCTTTGTCACCGGAGTCAATTTTCACGGAGGCAGCAACTCTTTTGTCGGGATCTCAGGGTTCGATAAGCAATAAAGAAAAATATAACAACGAGCAATGAAATAACAAACATAAGGGAATTCTGATAACTCTCACTTGTTCAATTCATTTTTCCAAGAGATGGCGATCTCAAGGGAATTTTAGGAAAACTAAGAGTTATTGTTAGAGCTTCTAATCTCTACAGTTTTTACAGTTTTATATTTACTAATTTTTTCTGTTTTTATAAAATTTAATTAAAAACAATATCAATGAAAGGAGAAATATTAAGCAATTTGGGCTAAACAATTGGTCTAAACAAGTATAATGGGCCAATGGAAAGAGACAGAGACTATCAAATTTAGGCATAGGCGTTCCGGCATCCTTCTGCGTCCGGATCGATTTTTTTGGGCTTTCAGATTTCGGGATGTAGGCTCATAATATTCATCTTGGGTATTTTTTAGAATTCAGATCGGATATGGTTGAGATAGTATTGGGTTTTGATTTTTAGCTGAAAACCCAAAACTATTCAGGTTGCAGATTTGTTCAGATATTTTACGTGAAAAAATCAAAACTTTGATCACTAAGAATATTACCAAATGGAACCAGAATCAGATTCTCCTGAAGATGTACCGGAGTGAAAGGAGTCGTTGTCAATACTCAGAACGTGTACCAGAGTGGCCAGAGTCGTCTTCGCCAAAGTCTTTGTCACCGTAGTCAATTTCCACGGAGGCAGCAACTCTTATGTCGGGATCTCAGGGTTCGATAAGCAATAAAGAGAAATATAACAACGAGCAATGAAATAACAAACATAAGGGAATTCTGATAACTCTCACTAGTTCAATTCATTTTTCCAAGAGATGGCGATCTCAAAGGAATTTAAGGAAAACCAAGAGTTATTGTTAGAGCTTCTAATCTCTACAGTTTTTACAGTTTTATATTTACTAATTTTTTCTGTTTTTATAAAATATAATTAAAAACAATATCTATGAAAGGAGAAATATTAAGCAATTTGGGCTAAACAATTAGACTAAACAAGTATAATGGGCCAATGGAAAAAGACAGAGACTATCAAATTTAAGTATAGGCGTTCCGGTATCCGTCCGCGTTGGATCGATTTTTTGAGGCATTCGGATTTTGGAATGTAGGCTCATAGAATTCGTCTTGGGGTATTTTTAGAATCCAGATCGGATATTGTTCAGATAGTGTCGGGTTTGAATTTTTAGTTGGAAATCCAAAACTATTCATGTTGCGGATTTGTTCAGATATTTTACATCAAAAAATCAGAACTTTGAACACTAAGAATATTACCAAATGGAACCAGAATCATATTCTCATGGAGATGTACCGGAGTGGTCGGAGTATTCGTCAATACTCAGAACGTGTACCGGAGTGGCCGGAGTCGTCTAAGCCGGAGTCTTTGTTGCGGGAGTCAATTTCCACGGAGGTAGCAACTCTTTCGCCAGGATCGAGATTTTCAGGATTCGATAAGCAATATAGAGAAATATAACAACGAACAACGAAATAACAAAGAGAAGGGATTCTGAGAACCCTCACTTGTTCGATTCATTTTTCCAGGAGATGCCGATCTCAATAGAATTTTAGGAAAACATAGAGTTTCTGTTAGCTCTTCTAATCTCTAGGGTTTTTACAGTTTTATATTTACTAATATTTTATGTTTTTATAAAATTTAATTAAAAGAAAAATCAATGAAAGGAGAAATATTAAACAATTTTGGCTAAACAAGTGTGATAGGCCAATAGAAAATGGCAGAGACACTTAAATTTCGGTATTGGCGTTCTGGTATCCTTCTTCGTCCGGATCGATTTTTTTGGGCTTTCAGATTTCGGGATGTAGGCTCATAAAATTCTTCTTGGTTATTTTTTAGAATTCAGATCGGATATGGTTGAGATAGTATTGGGTTTTGATTTTAGCTGAAAACCTAAAACTATTCAGGTTGCAGATTTGTTCAGATATTTTACATAAAAAAATCAAAACTTTGAACACTAAGAATATTACCAAATGGAACCAGAATCATATTCTCCTGGAGATGTACCGGAGTGGCCGGAGTCGTCGTCAATACTCAGAACGTGTACCAGAGTGGCCAGAGTCGTCTTCGCCAGAGTCTTTGTCACCGGAGTCAATTTTCACGGAGGCAGCAACTCTTTTGTCGGGATCTCAGGGTTCGATAAGCAATAAAGAAAAATATAACAACGAGCAATGAAATAACAAACATAAGGGAATTCTGATAACTCTCACTTGTTCAATTCAGTTTTCCAAGAGATGGCGATCTCAAGGGAATTTTAGGAAAACCAAGAGTAATTGTTAGAGCTTCTAATCTCTACAGTTTTTACAGTTTTATATTTACTAATTTTTTCTGTTTTTATAAAATTTAATTAAAAACAATATCAATGAAAGGAGAAATATTAAGCAATTTGGGCTAAACAATTGGTCTAAACAAGTATAATGGGCCAATGGAAAGAGACAGAGACTATCAAATTTAGGCATAGGCGTTCCGGCATCCTTCTGCGTCCGGATCGATTTTTTTGGGCTTTCAGATTTCGGGATGTAGGCTCATAATATTCATCTTGGGTATTTTTTAGAATTCAGATCGGATATGGTTGAGATAGTATTGGGTTTTGATTTTTAGCTGAAAACCCAAAACTATTCAGGTTGCAGATTTGTTCAGATATTTTACGTGAAAAAATCAAAACTTTGAACACTAAGAATATTACCAAATGGAACCAGAATCAGATTCTCCTGAAGATGTACCGGAGTGAAAGGAGTCGTTGTCAATACTCAGAACGTGTACCAGAGTGGCCAGAGTCGTCTTCGCCAAAGTCTTTGTCACCGTAGTCAATTTCCACGGAGGCAGCAACTCTTATGTCGGGATCTCAGGGTTCGATAAGCAATAAAGAGAAATATAACAACGAGCAATGAAATAACAAACATAAGGGAATTCTGATAACTCTCACTTGTTCAATTCATTTTTCCAAGAGATGGCGATCTCAAGGGAATTTTAGGAAAACCAAGAGTTATTGTTAGAGCTTCTAATCTCTACAGTTTTTACAGTTTTATATTTACTAATTTTTTCTGTTATTTTTAAATTTCATTAAAAACAATATCAATGAAAGGAGAAATATTAAGCAATTTGGGCTAAACAATTGGTCTAAACAAGTATAATGGGCCAATGGAAAGAGACAGAGACTATCAAATTTAGGCATAGGCGTTCCGGCATCCTTCTGCGTCCGGATCGATTTTTTTGGGCTTTCAGATTTCGGGATGTAGGCTCATAAAATTCTTCTTGGGTATTTTTTAGAATTCAGATCGGATATAGTTGAGATAGTATTGGGTTTTGATTTTTAGCTGAAAACCCTAAACTATTCAGGTTGCAGATTTGTTCAGATATTTTACGTAAAAAAATCAAAACTTTGAACACTAAGAATATTACCAAATGGAACCAGAATCAGATTCTCCTGAAGATGTACCGGAGTGAAAGGAGTCGTTGTCAATACTCAGAACGTGTACCAGAGTGGCCAGAGTCGTCTTCGCCAGAGTCTTTGTCACCGGAGTCAATTTCCACGGAGGCAGCAACTCTTATGTCGGGATCTCAGGGTTCGATAAGCAATAAAGAGAAATATAACAACGAGCAATGAAATAACAAACATAAGGGAATTCTGATAACTCTCACTTGTTCAATTCATTTTTCCAAGAGATGGCGATCTCAAAGGAATTAAAGGAAAACCAAGAGTTATTGTTAGAGCTTCTAATCTCTACAGTTTTTACAGTTTTATATTTACTAATTTTTTCTGTTTTTATAAAATTTAATTAAAAACAATATCTATGAAAGGAGAAATATTAAGCAATTTGGGCTAAACAATTAGACTAAACAAGTATAATGGGCCAATGGAAAAAGACAGAGACTATCAAATTTAAGTATAGGCGTTCCGGTATCCGTCCGCGTTGGATCGATTTTTTGAGGCATTCGGATTTTGGAAGGTAGGCTCATAGAATTCGTCTTGGGGTATTTTTAGAATCCAGATCGGATATTGTTCAGATAGTGTCGGGTTTGAATTTTTAGTTGGAAATCCAAAACTATTCATGTTGCGGATTTGTTCAGATATTTTACATCAAAAAATCAGAACTTTGAACACTAAGAATATTACCAAATGGAACCAGAATCATATTCTCATGGAGATGTACCGGAGTGGTCGGAGTATTCGTCAATACTCAGAACGTGTACCGGAGTGGCCGGAGTCGTCTAAGCCGGAGTCTTTGTTGCGGGAGTCAATTTCCACGGAGGTAGCAACTCTTTCGCCAGGATCGAGATTTTCAGGATTCGATAAGCAATATAGAGAAATATAACAACGAACAACGAAATAACAAAGAGAAGGGATTCTGAGAACCCTCACTTGTTCGATTCGTTTTTCCAGGAGATGCCGATCTCAATAGAATTTTAGGAAAACATAGAGTTTCTGTTAGCTCTTCTAATCTCTAGGGTTTTTACAGTTTTATATTTACTAATATTTTATGTTTTTATAAAATTTAATTAAAAGAAAAATCAAGGAAAGGAGAAATATTAAACAATTTTGGCTAAACAAGTGTGATAGGCCAATAGAAAATGGCAGAGACACTTAAATTTCGGTATTGGCGTTCTGGTATCCTTCTTCGTCCGGATCGATTTTTTTGGGCTTTCAGATTTCGGGATGTAGGCTCATAAAATTCTTCTTGGTTATTTTTTAGAATTCAGATCGGATATGGTTGAGATAGTATTGGGTTTTGATTTTAGCTGAAAACCTAAAACTATTCAGGTTGCAGATTTGTTCAGATATTTTACATAAAAAAATCAAAACTTTGAACACTAAGAATATTACCAAATGGAACCAGAATCATATTCTCCTGGAGATGTACCGGAGTGGCCGGAGTCGTCGTCAATACTCAGAACGTGTACCAGAGTGGCCAGAGTCGTCTTCGCCAGAGTCTTTGTCACCGGAGTCAATTTTCACGGAGGCAGCAACTCTTTTGTCGGGATCTCAGGGTTCGATAAGCAATAAAGAAAAATATAACAACGAGCAATGAAATAACAAACATAAGGGAATTCTGATAACTCTCACTTGTTCAATTCATTTTTCCAAGAGATGGCGATCTCAAGGGAATTTTAGGAAAACTAAGAGTTATTGTTAGAGCTTCTAATCTCTACAGTTTTTACAGTTTTATATTTACTAATTTTTTCTGTTTTTATAAAATTTAATTAAAAACAATATCAATGAAAGGAGAAATATTAAGCAATTTGGGCTAAACAATTGGTCTAAACAAGTATAATGGGCCAATGGAAAGAGACAGAGACTATCAAATTTAGGCATAGGCGTTCCGGCATCCTTCTGCGTCCGGATCGATTTTTTTGGGCTTTCAGATTTCGGGATGTAGGCTCATAATATTCATCTTGGGTATTTTTTAGAATTCAGATCGGATATGGTTGAGATAGTATTGGGTTTTGATTTTTAGCTGAAAACCCAAAACTATTCAGGTTGCAGATTTGTTCAGATATTTTACGTGAAAAAATCAAAACTTTGAACACTAAGAATATTACCAAATGGAACCAGAATCAGATTCTCCTGAAGATGTACCGGAGTGAAAGGAGTCGTTGTCAATACTCAGAACGTGTACTAGAGTGGCCAGAGTCGTCTTCGCCAAAGTCTTTGTCACCGTAGTCAATTTCCACGGAGGCAGCAACTCTTATGTCGGGATCTCAGGGTTCGATAAGCAATAAAGAGAAATATAACAACGAGCAATGAAATAACAAACATAAGGGAATTCTGATAACTCTCACTTGTTCAATTCATTTTTCCAAGAGATGGCGATCTCAAGGGAATTTTAGGAAAACCAAGAGTTATTGTTAGAGCTTCTAATCTCTACAGTTTTTACAGCTTTATATTTACTAATTTTTTCTGTTTTTATAAAATTTAATTAAAAACAATATCTATGAAAGGAGAAATATTAAGCAATTTGGGCTAAACAATTAGACTAAACAAGTATAATGGGCCAATGGAAAAAGACAGAGACTATCAAATTTAAGTATAGGCGTTCCGGTATCCGTCCGCGTTGGATCGATTTTTTGAGGCATTCGGATTTTGGAATGTAGGCTCATAGAATTCGTCTTGGGGTATTTTTAGAATCCAGATCGGATATTGTTCAGATAGTGTCGGGTTTGAATTTTTAGTTGGAAATCCAAAACAATTCATGTTGCGGATTTGTTCAGATATTTTACATCAAAAAATCAGAACTTTGAACACTAAAAATATTACCAAATGGAACCAGAATCATATTCTCATGGAGATGTACCGGAGTGGTCGGAGTATTCGTCAATACTCAGAACGTGTACCGGAGTGGCCGGAGTCGTCTAAGCCGGAGTCTTTGTTGCGGGAGTCAATTTCCACGGAGGTAGCAACTCTTTCGCCAGGATCGAGATTTTCAGGATTCGATAAGCAATATAGAGAAATATAACAACGAACAACGAAATAACAAAGAGAAGGGATTCTGAGAACCCTCACTTGTTCGATTCATTTTTCCAGGAGATGCCGATCTCAATAGAATTTTAGGAAAACATAGAGTTTCTGTTAGCTCTTCTAATCTCTAGGGTTTTTACAGTTTTATATTTACTAATATTTTATGTTTTTATAAAATTTAATTAAAAGAAAAATCAAGGAAAGGAGAAATATTAAACAATTTTGGCTAAACAAGTGTGATAGGCCAATAGAAAATGGCAGAGACACTTAAATTTCGGTATTGGCGTTCTGGTATCCTTCTTCGTCCGGATCGATTTTTTTGGGCTTTCAGATTTCGGGATGTAGGCTCATAAAATTCTTCTTGGTTATTTTTTAGAATTCAGATCGGATATGGTTGAGATAGTATTGGGTTTTGATTTTAGCTGAAAACCTAAAACTATTCAGGTTGCAGATTTGTTCAGATATTTTACATAAAAAAATCAAAACTTTGAACACTAAGAATATTACCAAATGGAACCAGAATCATATTCTCCTGGAGATGTACCGGAGTGGCCGGAGTCGTCGTCAATACTCAGAACGTGTACCAGAGTGGCCAGAGTCGTCTTCGCCAGAGTCTTTGTCACCGGAGTCAATTTCCACGGAGGCAGCAACTCTTATGTCGGGATCTCAGGGTTCGATAAGCAATAAAGAGAAATATAACAACGAGCAATGAAATAACAAACATAAGGGAATTCTGATAACTCTCACTTGTTCAATTCATTTTTCCAAGAGATGGCGATCTCAAAGGAATTTAAGGAAAACCAAGAGTTATTGTTAGAGCTTCTAATCTCTACAGTTTTTACAGTTTTATATTTACTAATTTTTTCTGTTTTTATAAAATTTAATTAAAAACAATATCTATGAAAGGAGAAATATTAAGCAATTTGGGCTAAACAATTAGACTAAACAAGTATAATGGGCCAATGGAAAAAGACAGAGACTATCAAATTTAAGTATAGGCGTTCCGGTATCCGTCCGCGTTGGATCGATTTTTTGAGGCATTCGGATTTTGGAATGTAGGCTCATAGAATTCGTCTTGGGGTATTTTTAGAATCCAGATCGGATATTGTTCAGATAGTGTCGGGTTTGAATTTTTAGTTGGAAATCCAAAACTATTCATGTTGCGGATTTGTTCAGATATTTTACATCAAAAAATCAGAACTTTGAACACTAAGAATATTACCAAATGGAACCAGAATCATATTCTCATGGAGATGTACCGGAGTGGTCGGAGTATTCGTCAATACTCAGAACGTGTACCGGAGTGGCCGGAGTCGTCTAAGCCGGAGTCTTTGTTGCGGGAGTCAATTTCCACGGAGGTAGCAACTCTTTCGCCAGGATCGAGATTTTCAGGATTCGATAAGCAATATAGAGAAATATAACAACGAACAACGAAATAACAAAGAGAAGGGATTCTGAGAACCCTCACTTGTTCGATTCATTTTTCCAGGAGATGCCGATCTCAATAGAATTTTAGGAAAACATAGAGTTTCTGTTAGCTCTTCTAATCTCTAGGGTTTTTACAGTTTTATATTTACTAATATTTTATGTTTTTATAAAATTTAATTAAAAGAAAAATCAAGGAAAGGAGAAATATTAAACAATTTTGGCTAAACAAGTGTGATAGGCCAATAGAAAATGGCAGAGACACTTAAATTTCGGTATTGGCGTTCTGGTATCCTTCTTCGTCCGGATCGATTTTTTTGGGCTTTCAGATTTCGGGATGTAGGCTCATAAAATTCTTCTTGGTTATTTTTTAGAATTCAGATCGGATACGGTTGAGATAGTATTGGGTTTTGATTTTTAGCTGAAAACCCAAAACTATTCAGGTTGCAGATTTGTTCAGATATTTTACATAAAAAAATCAAAACTTTGAACACTAAGAATATTACCAAATGGAACCAGAATCATATTCTCCTGGAGATGTACCGGAGTGGCCGGAGTCGTCGTCAATACTCAGAACGTGTACCAGAGTGGCCAGAGTCGTCTTCGCCAGAGTCTTTGTCACCGGAGTCAATTTCCACGGAGGCAGCAACTCTTTTGTCGGGATCTCAGGGTTCGATAAGCAATAAAGAGAAATATAACAACGAGCAATGAAATAACAAACATAAGGGAATTCTGATAACTCTCACTTGTTCAATTCATTTTTCCAAGAGATGGCGATCTCAAAGGAATTTTAGGAAAACCAAGATTTATTGTTAGAGCTTCTAATCTCTACAGTTTTTACATTTTTATATTTACTAATTTTTTCTGTTTTTATAAAATTTAATTAAAAACAATATCTATGAAAGGAGAAATATTAAGCAATTTGGGCTAAACAATTGGACTAAACAAGAATAATGGGCCAATGGAAAAAGACAGAGACTATCAAATTTAGGTATTGGCGTTCCGGTATCCGTCCGCGTTGGATCGATTTTTTGAGGCATTCGGATTTTGGAATGTAGGCTCATAGAATTCGTCTTGGGGTATTTTTAGAATCCAGATCGGATATTGTTCAGATAGTGTCGGGTTTGAATTTTTAGTTGAAAATCCAAAACTATTCATGTTGCGGATTTGTTCAGATATTTTACATCAAAAAATCAGAACTTTGAACACTAAGAATATTACCAAATGGAACCAGAATCATATTCTCATGGAGATGTACCGGAGTGGTCGGAGTATTCGTCAATACTCAGAACGTGTACCGGAGTGGCCGGAGTCGTCTAAGCCGGAGTCTTTGTTGCGGGAGTCAATTTCCACGGAGGTAGCAACTCTTTCGCCAGGATCGAGATTTTCATGATTCGATAAGCAATATAGAGAAATATAACAACGAACAACGAAATAACAAAGAGAAGGGATTCTGAGAACCCTCACTTGTTCGATTCATTTTTCCAGGAGATGCCGATCTCAATAGAATTTTAGGAAAACATAGAGTTTCTGTTAGCTCTTCTAATCTCTAGGGTTTTTACAGTTTTATATTTACTAATATTTTATGTTTTTATAAAATTTAATTAAAAGCAAAATCAAGGAAATGAGAAATATTAAACAATTTTGGCTAAACAAGTATGATAGGCCAATAGAAAATGGCAGAGACACTTAAATTTCGGTATTGGGGTTCCGGTATCCTTCTGCGTCCGGATCGATTTTTTTGGGCTTTCAGATTTCGGGATGTAGGCTCATAAAATTCTTCTTGGTTATTTTTTAGAATTCAGATCGGATATGGTTGAGATAGTATTGGGTTTTGATTTTAGCTGAAAACCTAAAACTATTCAGGTTGCAGATTTGTTCAGATATTTTACATAAAAAAATCAAAACTTTGAACACTAAGGGGGGCTTATTGTATCAATGATTTGGAGTTATTTGGATAAATCCAAATCTATGAAGTTTTAAGAGGATTTGGAAAATCTCACCTCATAAGGTGGTATTTGGATTCTTTTGTTTTTAACTAGAAAATCTCTCACAAATCCTTCAAAACAGTTTTTATTAGTGAAATCCTAATTTTCCAATAAGAGGAGATTTTAAGGAATTTGTACAAATGATTAGTTGAATAACCTTGGATTGTTAGTGATTTTTATAAATACTAGATCCAATAAGAGGTGATTTGGAAAAAAAAACAAATCCTCTTAAATCATCAATCCAATAACCCCCCCTAAGAATATTACCAAATGGAATCAGAATCATATTCTCCTGGAGATGTACCGGAGTGGCCGGAGTCGTCGTCAATACTCAGAACGTGTACCAGAGTGGCCAGAGTCGTCTTCGCCAGAGTCTTTGTCACCGGAGTCAATTTCCACGGAGGCAGCAACTCTTTTGTCGGGATCTCAGGGTTCGATAAGCAATAAAGATAAATATAACAACGAGCAATGAAATAACAAACATAAGGGAATTCTGATAACTCTCACTTGTTCAATTCATTTTTCCAAGAGATGGCGATCTCAAGGGAATTTTAGGAAAACCAAGAGTTATTGTTAGAGCTTCTAATCTCTACAGTTTTTACAGTTTTATATTTACTAATTTTTTCTGTTTTTATAAAATTTAATTAAAAACAATATCAATGAAAGGAGAAATATTAAGCAATTTGGGCTAAACAATTGGTCTAAACAAGTATAATGGGCCAATGGAAAGAGACAGAGACTATCAAATTTAGGCATAGGCGTTCCGGCATCCTTCTGCGTCCGGATCGATTTTTTTGGGCTTTCAGATTTCGGGATGTAGGCTCATAAAATTCTTCTTGGGTATTTTTTAGAATTCAGATCGGATATGGTTGAGATAGTATTGGGTTTTGATTTTTAGCTGAAAACCCAAAACTATTCAGGTTGCAGATTTGTTTAGATATTTAACGTAAAAAAATCAAAACTTTGAACACTAAGAATATTACCAAATGGAACCAGAATCAGATTCTCCTGAAGATGTACCGGAGTGAAAGGAGTTGTTGTCAATACTCAGAACGTGTACCAGAGTGGCCAGAGTCGTCTTCGCCAGAGTCTTTGTCACCGGAGTCAATTTCCACGGAGGCAGCAACTCTTATGTCGGGATCTCAGGGTTCGATAAGCAATAAAGAGAAATATAACAACGAGCAATGAAATAACAAGCATAAGGGAATTCTGATAACTCTCACTTGTTCAATTCATTTTTCCAAGAGATGGCGATTTTAAGAGAATTTTAGAAAAACCAAGAGTTATTGTTAGAGCTTCTAATCTCTACAGTTTTTACAGTTTTATATTTACTAATTTTTTCTGTTTTTATAAAGTTTAATTAAAAAGAATATCAATGAAAGGAGAAATATTAAGCAATTTGGGCTAAACAATTGGACTAAACAAGTATAATGGGCCAATGGAAAGAGACAGAGACTATCAAATTTAGGTATAGGCGTTCCGGTATCCGTCCGCGTTGGATCGATTTTTTGGGGCATTCGGATTTTGGAATGTAGGCTCAAAGAATTCGTCTTGGGGTATTTTTAGAATCCAGATCGGATATTGTTCAGATAGTGTCGGGTTTGGATCGGGTTTGAATTTTTAGTTGAAAACCCAAAACTATTCATGTTGCGGATTTGTTCAGATATTTTACATCAAAAAATCAGAACTTTGAATACTAAGAATATTACCAAATGGAACCAGAATCAAATTCTCATGGAGATGTGCCGGAGTGGTCGGAGTCTTCGTCAATACTCAGAACGTGTACCGGAGTGGCCGGAGTCGTCTAAGCCGGATTCTTTGTCGCGGGAGTCAATTTCCACGGAGGTAGCAACTCTTTCGCCAGGATCGAGATTTTCAGGATTCGATAAGCAATATAAAGAAATATAAAAACGAACAACGAAATAACAAAGAGAAGGGATTCTGAAAACCCTCACTTGTTCGATTCATTTTTCCAGGAGATGCCGATCTCAATAGAATTTGAGGAAAACCAAGAGTTATTGTTAGCTCTTCTATTCTCTAGGGTTTTTACAGTTTTATATTTACTAATATTTTATGTTTTTATAAAATTTAATTAAAAGCAAAATCAAGGAAATGAGAAATATTAAACAATTTTGGCTAAACAAGTATAATAGGCCAATAGAAAAAGGCAAAGACACTTAAATTTCGGTATAGGCGTTCTGGTATCCTTCTGCATCCGGATCGATTTTTTTGGGCTTTCAGATTTCGGGATGTAGGCTCATAAAATTCTTCTTGGGTATTTTTTAGAATTCAGATCGGATACGGTTGAGATAGTATTGGGTTTTGATTTTTAGCTGAAAACCCAAAACTATTCAGGTTGCAGATTTGTTCAGATATTTTACATAAAAAAATCAAAACTTTGAACACTAAGAATATTACCAAATGGAACCAGAATCATATTCTCCTGGAGATGTACCGGAGTGGCCGGAGTCGTCGTCAATACTCAGAACGTGTACCAGAGTGGCCAGAGTCGTCTTCGCCAGAGTCTTTGTCACCGGAGTCAATTTCCACGGAGGCAGCAACTCTTTTGTCGGGATCTCAGGGTTCGATAAGCAATAAAGAGAAATATAACAACGAGCAATGAAATAACAAACATAAGGGAATTCTGATAACTCTCACTTGTTCAATTCATTTTTCCAAGAGATGGCGATCTCAAAGGAATTTTAGGAAAACCAAGATTTATTGTTAGAGCTTCTAATCTCTACAGTTTTTACATTTTTATATTTACTAATTTTTTCTGTTTTTATAAAATTTAATTAAAAACAATATCTATGAAAGGAGAAATATTAAGCAATTTGGGCTAAACAATTGGACTAAACAAGTATAATGGGCCAATGGAAAAAGACAGAGACTATCAAATTTAGGTATTGGCGTTCCGGTATCCGTCCACGTTGGATCGATTTTTTGAGGCATTCGGATTTTGGAATGTAGGCTCATAGAATTCGTCTTGGGGTATTTTTAGAATCCAGATCGGATATTGTTCAGATAGTGTCGGGTTTGAATTTTTAGTTGAAAATCCAAAACTATTCATGTTGCGGATTTGTTCAGATATTTTACATCAAAAAATCAGAACTTTGAACACTAAGAATATTACCAAATGGAACCAGAATCATATTCTCATGGAGATGTACCGGAGTGGTCGGAGTATTCGTCAATACTCAGAACGTGTACCGGAGTGGCCGGAGTCGTCTAAGCCGGAGTCTTTGTTGCGGGAGTCAATTTCCACGGAGGTAGCAACTCTTTCGCCAGGATCGAGATTTTCATGATTCGATAAGCAATATAGAGAAATATAACAACGAACAACGAAATAACAAAGAGAAGGGATTCTGAGAACCCTCACTTGTTCGATTCATTTTTCCAGGAGATGCCGATCTCAATAGAATTTTAGGAAAACATAGAGTTTCTGTTAGCTCTTCTAATCTCTAGGGTTTTTACAGTTTTATATTTACTAATATTTTATGTTTTTATAAAATTTAATTAAAAGCAAAATCAAGGAAAGGAGAAATATTAAACAATTTTGGCTAAACAAGTATGATAGGCCAATAGAAAATGGCAGAGACACTTAAATTTCGGTATTGGGGTTCCGGTATCCTTCTGCGTCCGGATCGATTTTTTTGGGCTTTCAGATTTCGGGATGTAGGCTCATAAAATTCTTCTTGGTTATTTTTTAGAATTCAGATCGGATATGGTTGAGATAGTATTGGGTTTTGATTTTAGCTGAAAACCTAAAACTATTCAGGTTGCAGATTTGTTCAGATATTTTACATAAAAAAATCAAAACTTTGAACACTAAGGGGGGCTTATTGTATCAATGATTTGGAGTTATTTGGATAAATCCAAATCTATGAAGTTTTAAGAGGATTTGGAAAATCTCACCTCATAAGGTGGTATTTGGATTCTTTTGTTTTTAACTAGAAAATCTCTCACAAATCCTTCAAAACAGTTTTTATTAGTGAAATCCTAATTTTCCAATAAGAGGAGATTTTAAGGAATTTGTACAAATGATTAGTTGAATAACCTTGGATTGTTAGTGATTTTTATAAATACTAGATCCAATAAGAGGTGATTTGGAAAAAAAAACAAATCCTCTTAAATCATCAATCCAATAACCCCCCCCCCTAAGAATATTACCAAATGGAACCAGAATCATATTCTCCTGGAGATGTACCGGAGTGGCCGGAGTCGTCGTCAATACTCAGAACGTGTACCAGAGTGGCCAGAGTCGTCTTCGCCAGAGTCTTTGTCACCGGAGTCAATTTCCACGGAGGCAGCAACTCTTTTGTCGGGATCTCAGGGTTCGATAAGCAATAAAGAAAAATATAACAACGAGCAATGAAATAACAAACATAAGGGAATTCTGATAACTCTCACTTGTTCAATTCATTTTTCCAAGAGATGGCGATCTCAAGGGAATTTTAGGAAAACCAAGAGTTATTGTTAGAGCTTCTAATCTCTACAGTTTTTACAGTTTTATATTTACTAATTTTTTCTGTTTTTATAAAATTTAATTAAAAACAATATCAATGAAAGGAGAAATATTAAGCAATTTGGGCTAAACAATTGGTCTAAACAAGTATAATGGGCCAATGGAAAGAGACAGAGACTATCAAATTTAGGCATAGGCGTTCCGGCATCCTTCTGCGTCCGGATCGATTTTTTTGGGCTTTCAGATTTCGGGATGTAGGCTCATAAACTTCTTCTTGGGTATTTTTTAGAATTCAGATCGGATATGGTTGAGATAGTATTGGGTTTTGATTTTTAGCTGAAAACCCAAAACTATTCAGGTTGCAGATTTGTTTAGATATTTAACGTAAAAAAATCAAAACTTTGAACACTAAGAATATTACCAAATGGAACCAGAATCAGATTCTCCTGAAGATGTACCGGAGTGAAAGGAGTTGTTGTCAATACTCAGAACGTGTACCAGAGTGGCCAGAGTCGTCTTCGCCAGAGTCTTTGTCACCGGAGTCAATTTCCACGGAGGCAGCAACTCTTATGTCGGGATCTCAGGGTTCGATAAGCAATAAAGAGAAATATAACAACGAGCAATGAAATAACAAGCATAAGGGAATTCTGATAACTCTCACTTGTTCAATTCATTTTTCCAAGAGATGGCGATTTTAAGAGAATTTTAGAAAAACCAAGAGTTATTGTTAGAGCTTCTAATCTCTACAGTTTTTACAGTTTTATATTTACTAATTTTTTCTCTTTTTATAAAGTTTAATTAAAAACAATATTAATGAAAGGAGAAATATTAAGCAATTTGGGCTAAACAATTGGACTAAACAAGTATAATGGGCCAATGGAAAGAGACAGAGACTATCAAATTTAGGTATAGGCGTTCCGGTATCCGTCCGCGTTGGATCGATTTTTTGGGGCATTCGGATTTTGGAATGTAGGCTCAAAGAATTCGTCTTGGGGTATTTTTAGAATCCAGATCGGATATTGTTCAGATAGTGTCGGGTTTGGATCGGGTTTGAATTTTTAGTTGAAAATCCAAAACTATTCATGTTGCGGATTTGTTCAGATATTTTACATCAAAAAATCAGAACTTTGAATACTAAGAATATTACCAAATGGAACCAGAATCAAATTCTCATGGAGATGTGCCGGAGTGGTCGGAGTCTTCGTCAATACTCAGAACGTGTACCGGAGTGGCCGGAGTCTTCTAAGCCGGATTCTTTGTCGCGGGAGTCAATTTCCACGGAGGTAGCAACTCTTTCGCCAGGATCGAGATTTTCAGGATTCGATAAGCAATATAAAGAAATATAAAAACGAACAACGAAATAACAAAGAGAAGGGATTCTGAAAACCCTCACTTGTTCGATTCATTTTTCCAGGAGATGCCGATCTCAATAGAATTTGAGGAAAACCAAGAGTTATTGTTAGCTCTTCTATTCTCTAGGGTTTTTACAGTTTTATATTTACTAATATTTTATGTTTTTATAAAATTTAATTAAAAGCAAAATCAAGGAAATGAGAAATATTAAACAATTTTGGCTAAACAAGTATAATAGGCCAATAGAAAAAGGCAGAGACACTTAAATTTCGGTATAGGCGTTCCGGTATCCTTCTGCGTCCGGATCGATTTTTTTGGGCTTTCAGATTTCGGGATGTAGGCTCATAAAATTCTTCTTGGGTATTTTTTAGAATTCAGATCGGATACGGTTGAGATAGTATTGGGTTTTGATTTTTAGCTGAAAACCCAAAACTATTCAGGTTGCAGATTTGTTCAGATATTTTACATAAAAAAATCAAAACTTTGAACACTAAGAATATTACCAAATGGAACCAGAATCATATTCTCCTGGAGATGTACCGGAGTGGCCGGAGTCGTCGTCAATACTCAGAACATGTACCAGAGTGGCCAGAGTCGTCTTCGCCAGAGTCTTTGTCACCGGAGTCAATTTCCACGGAGGCAGCAACTCTTTTGTCGATCTCAGGGTTCAATAAGCAATAAAGAGATATATAACAACGAGCAATGAAATAACAAATATAAGGGAATTCTGATAACTCTCACTTGTTCAATTCATTTTTCCAAGAGATGGCAATCTCAAAGGAATTTTAGGAAAACCAAGAGTTATTGTTAGAGCTTCTAATCTCTACAGTTTTTACAGTTTTATATTTACAAATTTTTTCTGTTTTTATAAAATTTAATTAAAAAAAATATCTATGAAAGGAGAAATATTAAGCAATTTGGGCTAAACAATTGGACTAAACAAGTATAATGGGCCAATGGAAAAAGACAGAGACTATCAAATTTAGGTATAGGCGTTCCGGTATCCGTCCACGTTGGATCGATTTTTTGAGGCATTCGGATTTTGGAATGTAGGCTCATAGAATTCGTCTTGGGGTATTTTTAGAATCCAAATTGGATATTGTTCAGAAAGTGTCGGGTTTGAATTTTTAGTTGAAAATCCAAAACTATTCATGTTGCGGATTTGTTCAGATATTTTACATCAAAAAATCAGAACTTTGAACACTAAGAATATTACCATATGGAACCAGAATCATATTCTCATGGAGATGTACCGGAGTGGTCAGAGTATTCGTCAATACTCAGAACGTGTACCGGAGTGGCCGGAGTCGTCTAAGCCGGAGTCTTTGTTGCGGGAGTCAATTTCCACGAAGGTAGCAACTCTTTCGCCAGGATCGAGATTTTCAGGATTCGATAAGCAATATAGAGAAATATAACAACGAACAACGAAATAACAAAGAGAAGGGATTCTGAGAACCCTCACTTGTTCGATTCATTTTTCCAGGAGATGCCGATCTCAATAGAATTTTAGGAAAACATAGAGTTTCTGTTAGCTCTTCTAATCTCTAGGGTTTTTACAGTTTTATATTTACTAATATTTTATGTTTTTATAAAATTTAATTAAAAGCAAAATCAAGGAAAGGAGAAATATTAAACAATTTTGGCTAAACAAGTATGATAGGCCAATAGAAAATGGCAGAGACACTTAAATTTCGGTATTGGCGTTCCGGTATCCTTCTGTGTCCGGATCGATTTTTTTGGGCTTTCAGATTTCGGGATGTAGGCTCATAAAATTCTTCTTGGTTATTTTTTAGAATTCAGATCGGATATGGTTGAGATAGTATTGGGTTTTGATTTTAGCTGAAAACCTAAAACTATTCAGGTTGCAGATTTGTTCAGATATTTTACATAAAAAAATCAAAACTTTGAACACAAAGAATATTACCAAATGGAACCAGAATCATATTCTCCTGGAGATGTAGCGGAGTGGCCGGAGTCGTCGTCAATACTCAGAACGTGTACCAGAGTGGCCAGAGTCGTCTTCGCCAGAGTCTTTGTCACCGGAGTCAATTTCCACGGAGGCAGCAACTCTTTTGTCGGGATCTCAGGGTTCGATAAGCAATAAAGAAAAATATAACAACGAGCAATGAAATAACAAACCTAAGGGAATTCTGATAACTCTCACTTGTTCAATTCATTTTTCCAAGAGATGGCGATCTCAAGGGAATTTTAGGAAAACCAAGAGTTATTGTTAGAGCTTCTAATCTCTACAGTTTTTACAGTTTTATATTTACTAATTTTTTCTTTTTTTATAAAATTTAATTAAAAACAATATCAATGAAAGGAGAAATATTAAGCAATTTGGGCTAAACAATTGGTCTAAACAAGTATAATGGGCCAATGGAAAGAGACAGAGACTATCAAATTTAGGCATAGGCGTTCCGGCATCCTTCTGTGTCCGGATCAATTTTTTTGGGCTTTCAGATTTCGGGATGTAGGCTCATAAAATTCTTCTTGGATATTTTTTAGAATTCAGATCGGATATGGTTGAGATAGTATTGGGTTTTGATTTTTAGCTGAAAACCCAAAACTATTCAGGTTGCAGATTTGTTCAGATATTTTACGTAAAAAAAATCAAAACTTTGAACACTAAGAATATTACCAAATGGAACCAGAATCAGATTCTCCTGAAGATGTACCGGAGTGAAAGGAGTCGTTGTCAATACTCATAACGTGTAACAGAGTGGCCAGAGTCGTCTTCGCCAGAGTCTTTGTCACCGGAGTCAATTTCCACGGAGGCAGCAACTCTTATGTCGGGATCTCAGGGTTCGATAAGCAATAAAGAGAAATATAACAACGAGCAATGAAATAACAAACATAAGGGAATTCTGATAACTCTCACTTGTTCAATTCATTTTTCCAAGAGATGGCGATTTTAAGAGAATTTTAGAAAAACCAAGAGTTATTGTTAGAGCTTCTAATCTCTACAGTTTTTACAGTTTTATATTTACTAATTTTTTCTGTTTTTATAAAGTTTAATTTAAAACAATATCAATGAAAGGAGAAATATTAAGCAATTTGGGCTAAACAATTGGACTAAACAAGTATAATGGGCCAATGGAAAGAGACAGAGACTATCAAATTTAGGTATAGGCGTTCCGGTATCCGTCCGCGTTGGATCGATTTTTTGAGGCATTCGGATTTCGGAATGTAGGCTCAAAGAATTCGTCTTGGGGTATTTTTAGAATCCAGATCGGATATTGTTCAGATAGTGTCGGGTTTGGATAGGGTTTGAATTTTTAGTTGAAAACCCAAAACTATTCATGTTGCGGATTTGTTCAGATATTTTACATCAAAAAATCAGAACTTTAAATACTAAGAATATTACCAAATGGAACCAGAATCAAATTCTCATGGAGATGTGCCGGAGTGGTCGGAGTCTTCGTCAATACTCAGAACGTGTTCCGGAGTGGCCGGAGTCGTCTAAGCCGGATTCTTTGTCGCGGGAGTCAATATCCACGGAGGTAGCAACTCTTTCGCCAGGATCGAGATTTTCAGGATTCGATAAGCAATATAAAGAAATATAAAAACGAACAACGAAAAATAACAAAGAGAAGGGATTCTGAAAACCCTCACTTGTTCGATTCATTTTTCCAGGAGATGCCGATCTCAATAGAATTTGAGGAAAACCAAGAGTTATTGTTAGCTCTTCTATTCTCTAGGGTTTTTACAGTTTTATATTTACTAATATTTTATGTTTTTATAAAATTTAATTAAAAGCAAAATCAAGGAAATGAGAAATATTAAACAATTTTGGCTAAACAAGTATAATAGGCCAATAGAAAAAGGCAGAGACACTTAAATTTCGGTATAGGCGTTCCGGTATCCTTCTGCATCCGAATCGATTTTTTTGGGCTTTCAGATTTCGGGATGTAGGCTCATAAAATTCTTCTTGGGTATTTTTTAGAATTCAGATCGGATACGGTTGAGATAGTATTGGGTTTTGATTTTTAGCTGAAAACCCAAAACTATTCAGGTGGCAGATTTGTTCAGATATTTTACGTAAAAAAAATCAAAACTTTGAACACTAAGAATATTACCAAATGGAACCAGAATCATATTCTCCTGGAGATGTGCCGGAGTGGCCGGAGTCGTCATCAATACTCATAACGTGTACCAGAGTAGCCAAAGTCGTCTTCGCCAGAGTCTTTGTCACCGGATTCAATTTCCACGGAGGCAGCAACTCTTTTGTTGGGATCTCAGGGTTCGATAAGCAATAAAGAGAAATATAACAACGAGCAATGAAATAACAAACATAAGGGAATTCTGATAACTCTAACTTGTTCAATTCATTTTTCCAAGAGATGGCGATCTCAAGGGAATTTTAGGAAAACCAAGAGTTATTGTTAGAGCTTCTAATCTCTACAGTTTTTACATTTTTATATTTACTAATTTTTTCTGTTTTTATAAAATTTAATTAAAAAAAATATCAATGAAAGGAGAAATATTAAGCAATTTGGCCTAAACAATTGGACTAAACAAGTATAATGGGCCAATGGAAAAAGACAGAGACTATCAAATTTAGGTATAGGCGTTCCGGTATCCGTCCGCGTTGGATCGATTTTTTGAGGCATTCGGATTTTGGAATGTAGGCTCATAGAATTCGTCTTGGGGTATTTTTAGAATCCATATCGGATATTGTTCAGATAGTGTCAGGTTTGAATTTTTAGTTGAAAATCCAAAACTATTCATGTTGCGGATTTGTTCAGATATTTTACATCAAAAAATCAGAACTTTGAACTCTAAGAATATTACCAAATGGAACCAGAATCATATTCTCCTGGAGATGTGCCGGAGTGGCCGGAGTCGTCATCAATACTCAGAACGTGTACCAGAGTAGCCAAAGTCGTCTTCGCCAGAGTCTTTGTCACCGGAGTCAATTTTCACGGAGGCAGCAACTCTTTTGTCGGGATCTCAGGGTTCGATAAACAATAAAGAGAAATATAACAACGAGCAATGAAATAACAAACATAAGGGAATTCTGATAACTCTCACTTGTTCAATTCATTTTTCCAAGAGATGGCGATCTCAAGGGAATTTTAGGAAAACCAAGAGTTATTGTTAGAGCTTCTAATCTCTACAGTTTTTACATTTTTATATTTACTAATTTTTTCTGTTTTTATAAAATTTAATTAAAAACAATATCAATGAAAGGAGAAATATTAAGCAACTTGGTCTAAACAATTGGACTAAACAAGTATAATGGGCCAATGGAAAAAGACAGAGACTATCAAATTTAGGTATAGGCGTTCCGGTATCCGTCCGCGTTGGATCGATTTTTTGAGGCATTCGGATTTTGGAATGTAGGCTCATAGAATTCGTCTTGGGGTATTTTTAGAATCCATATCGGATATTGTTCAGATAGTGTCAGGTTTGAATTTTTAGTTGAAAATCCAAAACTATTCATGTTGCGGATTTGTTCAGATATTTTACATCAAAAAATCAGAACTTTGAACACTAAGAATATTACCAAATGGAACCAGAATCATATTCTCCTGGAGATGTGCCGGAGTGGCCGGAGTCGTCATCAATACTCAGAACGTGTACCAGAGTAGCCAAAGTAGTCTTCGCCAGAGTCTTTGTCACCGGAGTCAATTTCCACGGAGGCAGCAACTCTTTTGTCGGGATCTCAGGGTTCGATAAGCAATAAAGAGAAATATAACAACGAGCAATGAAATAACAAACATAAGGGAATTCTGATAACTCTCACTTGTTCAATTCATTTTTCCAAGAGATGGCGATCTCAAGGGAATTTTAGGAAAACCAAGAGTTATTGTTAGAGCTTCTAATCTCTACAGTTTTTACATTTTTATATTTACTAATTTTTTCTGTTCTTATAAAATTTAATTAAAAACAATATCAATGAAAGGAGAAATATTAAGCAATTTGGGCTACACAATTGGACTAAACAAGTATAATGGGCCAATGGAAAGAGACAGAGACTATCAAATTTAGGTATAGGCGTTCCGGTATCCGTCCGCGTTGGATCAATTTTTTGAGGCATTCGGATTTCGGAATGTAGGCTCAAAGAATTCGTCTTGGGGTATTTTTAGAATCCAGATCAGATATTGTTCAGATAGTGTCGGGTTTGGATCGGGTTTGAATTTTTAGTTGAAAACCCAAAACTATTCATGTTGCGGATTTGTTCAGATATTTTACATCAAAAAATCAGAACTTTAAATACTAAGAATATTACCAAATGGAACCAGAATCAAATTCTCATGGAGATGTGCCGGAGTGGTCGGAGTCTTCGTCAATACTCAGAACGTGTACCGGAGTGGCCGGAGTCGTCTAAGCCGGATTCTTTGTCGCGGGAGTCAATTTCCACGGAGGTAGCAACTCTTTCGCCAGGATCGAGATTTTCAGGATTCGATAAGCAATATAAAGAAATATAAAAACGAACAACGAAAAATAACAAAGAGAAGAGATTCTGAAAACCCTCACTTGTTCGATTCATTTTTCCAGGAGATGCCGATCTCAATAGAATTTGAGGAAAACCAAGAGTTATTGTTAGCTCTTCTATTCTCTAGAGTTTTTACAGTTTTATATTTACTAATATTTTATGTTTTTATAAAATTTAATTAAAAGCAAAATCAAGGAAATGAGAAATAGTAAACAATTTTGGCTAAACAAGTATAATAGGCCAATAGAAAAAGGCAGAGACACTTAAATTTCGGTATAGGCGATCCGGTATCCTTCTGCATCCGAATCGATTTTTTTGGGCTTTCAGATTTCGGGATGTAGGCTCATAAAATTCTTCTTGGGTATTTTTTAGAATTCAGATCGGATACGGTTGAGATAGTATTGGGTTTTGATTTTTAGCTGAAAACCCAAAACTATTCAGATTGCAGATTTGTTCAGATATTTTACGTAAAAAAATCAAAACTTTGAACACTAAGAATATTACCAAATGGAACCAGAATCATATTCTCCTGGAGATGTGCCGGAGTGGCCGGAGTCGTTATCAATACTCATAACGTGGTCCAGAGTAGCCAAAGTCGTTTTCGCCAGAGTCTTTGTCACCGGAGTCAATTTCCACGGAGGCAGCAACTCTTTTGTCGGGATCTCAGGGTTCGATAAGCAATAAAGAGAAATATAACAACGAGCAATGAAATAACAAACATAAGGGAATTCTGATAACTCTAACTTGTTCAATTCATTTTTCCAAGATATGGCGATCTCAAGGGAATTTTAGGAAAACCAAGAGTTATTGTTAGAGCTTCTAATCTCTACAGTTTTTACATTTTTATATTTACTAATTTTTTCTGTTTTTATAAAATTTAATTAAAAACAATATCAATGAAAGGAGAAATATTAAGCAATTTGGGCTAAACAATTGGACTAAACAAGTATAATGGGCCAATGGAAAAAGACAGAGACTATCAAATTTAGGTATAGGCGTTCCGGTATCCGTCCGCGTTGGATCAATTTTTTGAGGCATTCGGATTTCAGAATGTAGGCTCAAAGAATTCGTCTTGGGGTATTTTTAGAATCCAGATCGGATATTGTTCAGATAGTGTCAGGTTTGAATTTTTAGTTGAAAATCCAAAACTATTCATGTTGCGGATTTGTTCAGATATTTTACATCAAAAAATCAGAACTTTGAACACTAAGAATATTACCAAATGGAACCAGAATCATATTCTCCTGGAGATGTGCCGGAGTGGCCGGAGTCGTCATCAATACTCAGAACGTGTACTAGAGTAGCCAAAGTAGTCTTCGCCAGAGTCTTTGTCACCGGAGTCAATTTCCACGGAGGCAGCAACTCTTTTGTCGGGATCTCAGGGTTCGATAAGCAATAAAGAGAAATATAACAACGAGCAATGAACTAACAAACATAAGGGAATTCTGATAACTCTCACTTGTTCAATTCATTTTTCCAAGAGATGGCGATCTCAAAGGAATTTTAGGAAAACCAAGAGTTATTGTTAGAGCTTCTAATCTCTACAGTTTTTACAGTTTTATATTTACAAATTTTTTCTGTTTTTATAAAATTTAATTAAAAAAAATATCTATGAAAGGAGAAATATTAAGCAATTTGGGCTAAACAATTGGACTAAACAAGTATAATGGGCCAATGGAAAAAGACAGAGACTATCAAATTTAGGTATAGGCGTTCCGGTATCCGTCCGCGTTGGATCGATTTTTTGAGGCATTCGGATTTTGGAATGTAGGCTCATAGAATTCGTCTTGGGGTATTTTTGGAATCCAGATCGGATATTGTTCAGATAGTGTCGGGTTTGAATTTTTAGTTGAAAATCCAAAACTATTCATGTTGCGGATTTGTTCAGATATTTTACATCAAAAAATCAGAACTTTGAACACTAAGAATATTACCAAATGGAACCAGAATCATATTCTCATGGAGATGTACCGGAGTGGTCGGAGTATTCGTCAATACTCAGAACGTGTACCGGAGTGGCCGGAGTCGTCTAAGCCGGAGTCTTTGTTGCGGGAGTCAATTTCCACGAAGGTAGCAACTCTTTCGCCAGGATCGAGATTTTAAGGATTCGATAAGCAATATAGAGAAATATAACAACGAACAACGAAATAACAAAGAGAAGGGATTCTGAGAACCCTCACTTGTTCGATTCATTTTTCCAGGAGATGCCGATCTCAATAGAATTTTAGGAAAACATAGAGTTTCTGTTAGCTCTTCTAATCTCTAGGGTTTTTACAGTTTTATATTTACTAATATTTTATGTTTTTATAAAATTTAATTAAAAGCAAAATCAAGGAAAGGAGAAATATTAAACAATTTTGGCTAAACAAGTATGATAGGCCAATAGAAAATGGCAGAGACACTTAAATTTCGGTATTGGCGTTCCGGTATCCTTCTGCGTCCGGATCGATTTTTTTGGGCTTTCAGATTTCGGGATGTAGGCTCATAAAATTCTTCTTGGTTATTTTTTAGAATTCAGATCGGATATGGTTGAGATAGTATTGGGTTTTGATTTTAGCTGAAAACCTAAAACTATTCAGGTTGCAGATTTGTTCAGATATTTTACATAAAAAAATCAAAACTTTGAACACAAAGAATATTACCAAATGGAACCAGAATCATATTCTCCTGGAGATGTACCGGAGTGGCCGGAGTCGTCGTCAATACTCAGAACGTGTACCAGAGTGGCCAGAGTCGTCTTCGCCAGAGTCTTTGTCACCGGAGTCAATTTCCACGGAGGCAGCAACTCTTTTGTCGGGATCTCAGGGTTCGATAAGCAATAAAGAAAAATATAACAACGAGCAATGAAATAACAAACATAAGGGAATTCTGATAACTCTCACTTGTTCAATTCATTTTTCCAAGAGATGGCGATCTCAAGGGAATTTTAGGAAAACCAAGAGTTATTGTTAGAGCTTCTAATCTCTACAGTTTTTATAGTTTTATATTTACTAATTTTTTCTGTTTTTATAAAGTTTAATTTAAAACAATATCAATGAAAGGAGAAATATTAAGCAATTTGGGCTAAACAATTGGACTAAACAAGTATAATGGGCCAATGGAAAGAGACAGAGACTATCAAATTTAGGTATAGGCGTTCCGGTATCCGTCCGCGTTGGATCGATTTTTTGAGGCATTCGGATTTCGGAATGTAGGCTCAAAGAATTCGTCTTGGGGTATTTTTAGAATCCAGATCGGATATTGTTCAGATAGTGTCGGGTTTGGATCGGGTTTGAATTTTTAGTTGAAAACCCAAAACTATTCATGTTGCGGATTTGTTCAGATATTTTACATCAAAAAATCAGAACTTTAAATACTAAGAATATTACCAAATGGAACCAGAATCAAATTCTCATGGAGATGTGCCGGAGTGGTCGGAGTCTTCGTCAATACTCAGAACGTGTACCGGAGTGGCCGGAGTCGTCTAAGCCGGATTTTTTGTCGCGGGAGTCAATTTCCACGGAGGTAGCAACTCTTTCGCCAGGATCGAGATTTTCAGGATTCGATAAGCAATATAAAGAAATATAAAAACGAACAACGAAAAATAACAAAGAGAAGGGATTCTGAAAACCCTCACTTGTTCGATTCATTTTTCCAGGAGATGCCGATCTCAATAGAATTTGAGGAAAACCAAGAGTTATTGTTAGCTCTTCTATTCTCTAGGGTTTTTACAGTTTTATATTTACTAATATTTTATGTTTTTATAAAATTTAATTAAAAGCAAAATCAAGGAAATGAGAAATATTAAACAATTTTGGCTAAACAAGTATAATAGGCCAATAGAAAAAGGCAGAGACACTTAAATTTCGGTATAGGCGTTCCGGTATCCTTCTGCATCCGAATCGATTTTTTTGGGCTTTCAGATTTCGGGATGTAGGCTCATAAAATTCTTCTTGGGTATTTTTTAGAATTCAGATCGGATACGGTTGAGATAGTATTGGGTTTTGATTTTTAGCTGAAAACCCAAAACTATTCAGGTTGCAGATTTGTTCAGATATTTTACGTAAAAAAATCAAAACTTTGAACACTAAGAATATTACCAAATGGAACCAGAATCATATTCTCCTGGAGATGTGCCGGAGTGGCCGGGGTCGTCATCAATACTCATAACGTGTACCAGAGTAGCCAAAGTCGTCTTCGCCAGAGTCTTTGTCACCGGATTCAATTTCCACGGAGGCAGCAACTCTTTTGTTGGGATCTCAGGGTTCGATAAGCAATAAAGAGAAATATAACAACGAGCAATGAAATAACAAACATAAGGGAATTCTGATAACTCTAACTTGTTCAATTCATTTTTCCAAGAGATGGCGATCTCAAGGGAATTTTAGGAAAACCAAGAGTTATTGTTAGAGCTTCTAATCTCTACAGTTTTTACATTTTTATATTTACTAATTTTTTTTGTTTTTATAAAATTTAATTAAAAACAATATCAATGAAAGGAGAAATATTAAGCAATTTGGGCTAAACAATTGGACTAAATAAGTATAATGGGCCAATGGAAAAAGACAGAGACTATCAAATTTAGGTAGAGGCGTTCCGGTATCCGTCCGCGTTGGATCGATTTTTTGAGGCATTCGGATTTTGGAATGTAGGCTCATAGAATTCGTCTTGGGGTATTTTTAGAATCCATATCGGATATTGTTCAGATAGTGTCAGGTTTGAATTTTTAGTTGAAAATCCAAAACTATTCATGTTGCGGATTTGTTCAGATATTTTACATCAAAAAATCAGAACTTTGAACTCTAAGAATATTACCAAATGGAACCAGAATCATATTCTCCTGGAGATGTGCCGGAGTGGCCGGAGTCGTCATCAATACTCAGAACGTGTACCAGAGTAGCCACAGTCGTCTTCGCCAGAGTCTTTGTCACCGGAGTCAATTTCCACGGACGCAGCAACTCTTTTGTCGGGATCTCAGGGTTCGATAAGCAATAAAGAGAAATATAACAACGAGCAATGAAATAACAAACATAAGGGAATTCTGATAACTCTCACTTGTTCAATTCATTTTTCCAAGAGATGGCGATCTCAAGGGAATTTTAGGAAAACCAAGAGTTATTGTTAGAGCTTCTAATCTCTACAGTTTTTACATTTTTATATTTACTAATTTTTTCTTTTTTTATAAAATTTAATTAAAAACAATATCAATGAAAGGAGAAATATTAAGCAATTTGGGCTATACAATTGGTCTAAACAAGTATAATGGGCCAATGGAAAGAAACAGAGACTATCAAATTTAGGCATAGGCGTTCCGGCATCCTTCTGTGTCCGGATCAATTTTTTTGGGCTTTCAGATTTCGGGATGTAGGCTCATAAAATTCTTCTTGGGTATTTTTTAGAATTCAGATCGGATATGGTTGAGATAGTATTGGGTTTTAATTTTTAGCCGAAAACCCAAAACTATTCAGGTTGCAGATTTGTTCAGATATTTTACGTAAAAAAAATCAAAACTTTGAACACTAAGAATATTACCAAATGGAACCAGAATCAGATTCTCCTGAAGATGTACCGGAGTGAAAGGAGTCGTTGTCAATACTCAGAATGTGTACCAGAGTGGCCAGAGTCGTCTTCGCCAGAGTCTTTGTCACCGGAGTCAATTTCCACGGAGGCAGCAACTCTTATGTCGGGATCTCAGGGTTCGATAAGCAATAAAGAGAAATATAACAACGAGCAATGAAATAACATACATAAGGGAATTCTGATAACTCTCACTTGTTCAATTCATTTTTCCAAGAGATAGCGATTTTAAGAGAATTTTAGAAAAACCAAGAGTTATTGTTAGAGCTTCTAATCTCTACAGTTTTTATAGTTTTATATTTACTAATTTTTTCTGTTTTTATAAAGTTTAATTTAAAACAATATCAATGAAAGGAGAAATATTAAGCAATTTGGGCTAAACAATTGGACTAAACAAGTATAATGGGCCAATGGAAAGAGACAGAGACTATCAAATTTAGGTATAGGCGTTCCGGTATCCGTCCGCGTTGGATCGATTTTTTGAGGCATTCGGATTTCGGAATGTAGGCTCAAAGAATTCGTCTTGGGGTATTTTTAGAATCCAGATCGGATATTGTTCAGATAGTGTCGGGTTTGGATCGGGTTTGAATTTTTAGTTGAAAACCCAAAACTATTCATGTTGCGGATTTGTTCAGATATTTTACATCAAAAAATCAGAACTTTAAATACTAAGAATATTACCAAATGGAACCAGAATCAAATTCTCATGGAGATGTGCCGGAGTGGTCGGAGTCTTCGTCAATACTCAGAACGTGTACCGGAGTGGCCGGAGTCGTCTAAGCCGGATTTTTTGTCGCGGGAGTCAATTTCCACGGAGGTAGCAACTCTTTCGCCAGGATCGAGATTTTCAGGATTCGATAAGCAATATAAAGAAATATAAAAACGAACAACGAAAAATAACAAAGAGAAGGGATTCTGAAAACCCTCACTTGTTCGATTCATTTTTCCAGGAGATGCCGATCTCAATAGAATTTGAGGAAAACCAAGAGTTATTGTTAGCTCTTCTATTCTCTAGGGTTTTTACAGTTTTATATTTACTAATATTTTATATTTTTATAAAATTTAATTAAAAGCAAAATCAAGGAAATGAGAAATATTAAACAATTTTGGCTAAACAAGTATAATAGGCCAATAGAAAAAGGCAGAGACACTTAAATTTCGGTATAGGCGTTCCGGTATCCTTCTGCATCCGAATCGATTTTTTTGGGCTTTCAGATTTCGGGATGTAGGCTCATAAAATTCTTCTTGGGTATTTTTTAGAATTCAGATCGGATACGGTTGAGATAGTATTGGGTTTTGATTTTTAGCTGAAAACCCAAAACTATTCAGGTTGCAGATTTGTTCAGATATTTTACATAAAAAAATCAAAACTTTGAACACTAAGAATATTACCAAATGGAACCAGAATCATATTCTCCTGGAGATGTGCCGGAGTGGCCGGGGTCGTCATCAATACTCATAACGTGTACCAGAGTAGCCAAAGTCGTCTTCGCCAGAGTCTTTGTCACCGGATTCAATTTCCACGGAGGCAGCAACTCTTTTGTTGGGATCTCAGGGTTCGATAAGCAATAAAGAGAAATATAACAACGAGCAATGAAATAACAAACATAAGGGAATTCTGATAACTCTAACTTGTTCAATTCATTTTTCCAAGAGATGGCGATCTCAAGGGAATTTTAGGAAAACCAAGAGTTATTGTTAGAGCTTCTAATCTCTACAGTTTTTACATTTTTATATTTACTAATTTTTTTTGTTTTTATAAAATTTAATTAAAAACAATATCAATGAAAGGAGAAATATTAAGCAATTTGGGCTAAACAATTGGACTAAATAAGTATAATGGGCCAATGGAAAAAGACAGAGACTATCAAATTTAGGTAGAGGCGTTCCGGTATCCGTCCGCGTTGGATCGATTTTTTGAGGCATTCGGATTTTGGAATGTAGGCTCATAGAATTCGTCTTGGGGTATTTTTAGAATCCATATCGGATATTGTTCAGATAGTGTCAGGTTTGAATTTTTAGTTGAAAATCCAAAACTATTCATGTTGCGGATTTGTTCAGATATTTTACATCAAAAAATCAGAACTTTGAACTCTAAGAATATTACCAAATGGAACCAGAATCATATTCTCCTGGAGATGTGCCGGAGTGGCCGGAGTAGTCATCAATACTCAGAACGTGTACCAGAGTAGCCAAAGTCGTCTTCGCCAGAGTCTTTGTCACCGGAGTCAATTTCCACGGAGGCAGCAACTCTTTTGTCGGGATCTCAGGGTTCGATAAGCAATAAAGAGAAATATAACAACGAGCAATGAAATAACAAACATAAGGGAATTCTGATAACTCTCACTTGTTCAATTCATTTTTCCAAGAGATGGCGATCTCAAGGGAATTTTAGGAAAACCAAGAGTTATTGTTAGAGCTTCTAATCTCTACAGTTTTTACATTTTTATATTTACTAATTTTTTCTGTTTTTATAAAATTTAATTAAAAACAATATCAATGAAAGGAGAAATATTAAGCAATTTGGGCTAAACAATTGGACTAAACAAGTATAATGGGCCAATGGAAAGAGACAGAGACTATCAAATTTAGGTATAGGCGTTTCGGTATCCGTCCGCGTTGGATCGATTTTTTGAGGCATTCGGATTTCAGAATGTAGGCTCAAAGAATTCGTCTTGGGGTATTTTTAGAATCCAGATCGGATATTGTTCAGATAGTGTCGGGTTTGGATCGGGTTTGAATTTTTAGTTGAAAACCCAAAACTATTCATGTTGCGGATTTGTTCAGATATTTTACATCAAAAAATCAGAACTTTGAATACTAAGAATATTACCAAATGGAACCAGAATCAAATTCTCATGGAGATGTGGCGGAGTGGTCGGAGTCTTCGTCAATACTCAGAACGTGTACCGGAGTGGCCGGAGTCGTCTAAGCCGGATTCTTTGTCGCGGGAGTCAATTTCCACGGAGGTAGCAACTCTTTCGCCAGGATCGAGATTTTCAGGATTCGATAAGCAATATAAAGAAATATAAAAACGAACAACGAAATAACAAAGAGAAGGGATTCTGAAAACCCTCACTTGTTCGATTCATTTTTCCAGGAGATGCCGATCTCAATAGAATTTGAGGAAAACCAAGAGTTATTGTTAGCTCTTCTATTCTCTAGGGTTTTTACAGTTTTATATTTACTAATATTTTATGTTTTTATAAAATTTAGTTAAAAGCAAAATCAAGGAAATGAGAAATATTAAACAATTTTGGCTAAACAAGTATAATAGGCCAATAGAAAAAGGCAGAGACACTTAAATTTCGGTATAGGCGTTCCGGTATCCTTCTGCGTCCGGATCGATTTTTTTGGGCTTTCAGATTTCGGGATGTAGGCTCATAAAATTCTTCTTGGTTATTTTTTAGAATTCAGATCGGATATGGTTGAGATAGTATTGGGTTTTGATTTTAGCTGAAAACCTAAACTATTCAGGTTGCAGATTTGTTCAGATATTTTACATAAAAAAATCAAAACTTTGAACACGAAGAATATTACCAAATGGAACCAGAATGATATTCTCCTGGAGATGTACTGGAGTGGCCGGAGTCGTCGTCAATACTCAGAACGTGTACCAGAGTGGCCAGAGTCGTCTTCGCCAGAGTCTTTGTCACCGGAGTCAATTTCCACGGAGGCAGCAACTCTTATGTCGGGATCTCAGGGTTCGATAAGCAATAAAGAAAAATATAACAACGAGCAATGAAATAACAAACATAAGGGAATTCTGATAACTCTCACTTGTTCAATTCATTTTTCCAAGAGATGGCGATATCAAGGGAATTTTAGGAAAACCAAGAGTTATTGTTAGAGCTTCTAATCTCTACAGTTTTTACAGTTTTATATTTACTAATTTTTTCTGTTTTTATAAAGTTTAATTAAAAACAATATCAATGAAAGGAGAAATATTAAGCAATTTGGGCTAAACAATTGGTCTAAACAAGTATAATGGGCCAATGGAAAGAGACAGAGACTATCAAATTTAGGCATAGGCGTTCCGGCATCCTTATGCGTCCGGATCGATTTTTTTGGGCTTTCAGATTTCGGGATGTAGGCTCATAAAATTCTTCTTGGGTATTTTTTAGAATTCAGATCGGATATGGTTGAGATAGTATTGGGTTTTGATTTTTAGCTTAAAACCCAAAACTATTCAGGTTGCAGATTTGTTCAGATATTTTACGTAAAAAAATCAAAACTTTGAACACTAAGAATATTACCAAATGGAACCAGAATCAGATTCTCCTGAAGATGTACCGGAGTGAAAGGAGTCGTTGTCAATACTCAGAACGTGTACCAGAGTGGCCAGAGTCGTCTTCGCCAGAGTCTTTGTCACCGGAGTCAATTTCCACGGAGGCAGCAACTCTTATGTCGGGATCTCAGGGTTCGATAAGCAATAAAGAGAAATATAACAACGAGCAATGAAATAACAAACGTAAGGGAATTCTGATAACTCTCACTTGTTCAATTCATTTTTCCAAGAGATGAGATTTTAAGAGAATTTTAGGAAAACCAAGAGTTATTGTTAGAGCTTCTAATCTCTACAGTTTTTACAGTTTTATATTTACTAATTTTTTCTGTTTTTATAAAGTTTAATTAAAAACAATATCAATGAAAGGAGAAATATTAAGCAATTTGGGCTAAACAATTGGACTAAACAAGTATAATGGGCCAATGGAAAGAGACAGAGACTATCAAATTTAGGTATAGGCGTTCCGGTATCCCTCCGCGTTGGATCGATTTTTTGAGGCATTCGGATTTCGGAATGTAGGCTCAAAGAATTCGTCTTGGGGTATTTTTAGAATCCAGATCGGATATTGTTCAGATAGTGTCGGGTTTGGATCGGGTTTGAATTTTTAGTTGAAAACCCAAAACTATTCATGTTGCGGATTTGTTCAGATATTTTACATCAAAAAATCAGAACTTTAAATACTAAGAATATTACCAAATGGAACCAGAATCAAATTCCCATGGAGATGTGCCGGAGTGGTCGGAGTCTTCGTCAATACTCAGAACGTGTACCGGAGTGGCCGGAGTCGTCTAAGCCGGATTCTTTGTCGCGGGAGTCAATTTCCACGGAGGTAGCAACTCTTTCGCCAGGATCGAGATTTTCAGGATTCGATAAGCAATATAAAGAAATATAAAAACGAACAACGAAAAATAACAAAGAGAAGGGATTCTGAAAACCCTCACTTGTTCGATTCATTTTTCCAGGAGATGCCGATCTCAATAGAATTTGAGGAAAACCAAGAGTTATTGTTAGCTCTTCTATTCTCTAGGGTTTTTACAGTTTTATATTTACTAATATTTTATGTTTTTATAAAATTTAATTAAAAGCAAAATCAAGGAAATGAGAAATATTAAACAATTTTGGCTAAACAAGTATAATAGGCCAATAGAAAAAGGCAGAGACACTTAAATTTCGGTATAGGCGTTCCGGTATCCTTCTGCATCCGAATCGATTTTTTTGGGCTTTCAGATTTCGGGATGTAGGCTCATAAAATTCTTCTTGGGTATTTTTTAGAATTCAGATCGGATACGGTTGAGATAGTATTGGGTTTTGATTTTTAGCTGAAAACCCAAAACTATTCAGGTTGCAGATTTGTTCAGATATTTTACGTAAAAAAATCAAAACTTTGAACACTAAGAATATTACCAAATGGAACCAGAATCATATTCTCCTGGAGATGTGCCGGAGTGGCCGGAGTCGTCATCAATACTCATAACGTGTACCAGAGTAGCCAAAGTCGTCTTCGCCAGAATCTTTGTCACCGGATTCAATTTCCACGGAGGCAGCAACTCTTTTGTTGGGATCTCAGGGTTCGATAAGTAACAAAGAGAAATATAACAACGAGCAATGAAATAACAAACATAAGGGAATTCTGATAACTCTAACTTGTTCAATTCATTTTTCCAAGAGATGGCGATCTCAAGGGAATTTTAGGAAAACCAAGAGTTATTGTTAGAGCTTCTAATCTCTACAGTTTTTACATTTTTATATTTACTAATTTTTCCTGTTTTTATAAAATTTAATTAAAAACAATATCAATGAAAGGAGAAATATTAAGCAATTTGGGCTAAACAATTGGACTAAACAAGTATAATGGGCCAATGGAAAAAGACAGAGACTATCAAATTTAGGTATAGGCGTTCCGGTATCCGTCCGCGTTGGATCGATTTTTTGAGGCATTCGGATTTTGGAATGTAGGCTCATAGAATTCGTCTTGGGGTATTTTTAGAATCCATATCGGATATTGTTCAGATAGTGTCAGGTTTGAATTTTTAGTTGAAATTCCAAATCTATTCATGTTGCGGATTTGTTCAGATATTTTACATCAAAAAATCAAAACTTTGAACACTAAGAATATTACCAAATGGAACCAGAATCATATTCTCCTGGAGATGTGCCGGAGTGGCCGGAGTCGTCATCAATACTCATAACGTGTACCAGAGTAGCCAAAGTCGTCTTCGCCAGAATCTTTGTCACCGGATTCAATTTCCACGGAGGCAGCAACTCTTTTGTTGGGATCTCAGGGTTCGATAAGCAACAAAGAGAAATATAACAACGAGCAATGAAATAACAAACATAAGGGAATTCTGATAACTCTAACTTGTTCAATTCATTTTTCCAAGAGATGGCGATCTCAAGGGAATTTTAGGAAAACCAAGAGTTATTGTTAGAGCTTATAATCTCTACAGTTTTTACATTTTTATATTTACTAATTTTTTCTGTTTTTATAAAATTTAATTAAAAACAATATCAATGAAAGGAGAAATATTAAGCAATTTGGGCTAAACAATTGGACTAAACAAGTATAATGGGCCAATGGAAAAAGACAGAGACTATCAAATTTAGGTATAGGTGTTCCGGTATCCGTCCGCGTTGGATCGATTTTTTGAGGCATTCGGATTTTGGAATGTAGGCTCATAGAATTCGTCTTGGGGTATTTTTAGAATCCATATCGGATATTGTTCAGATAGTGTCAGGTTGGAATTTTTAGTTGAAATTTCAAATCTATTCATGTTGCGGATTTGTTCAGATATTTTACATCAAAAAATCAGAACTTTGAACTCTAAGAATATTACCAAATGGAACCAGAATCATATTCTCCTGGAGATGTGCCGGAGTGGCCGGAGTCGTCATCAATACTCAGAACGTGTACCAGAGTAGCCAAAGTCGTCTTCGCCAGAGTCTTTGTCACCGGAGTCAATTTCCACGGAGGCAGCAACTCTTTTGTCGGGATCTCAGGGTTCGATAAGCAATAAAGAGAAATATAACAACGAGCAATGAAATAACAAACATAAGGGAATTCTGATAACTCTCACTTGTTCAATTCATTTTTCCAAGAGATGGCGATCTCAAGGGAATTTTAGGAAAACCAAGAGTTATTGTTAGAGCTTCTAATCTCTACAGTTTTTACATTTTTATATTTACTAATTTTTTCTGTTTTTATAAAATTTAATTAAAAACAATATCAATGAAAGGAGAAATATTAAGCAATTTGGTCTAAACAATTGGACTAAACAAGTATAATGGGCCAATGGAAAAAGACAGAGACTATCAAATTTAGGTATAGGCGTTCCGGTATCCGTCCGCGTTGGATCGATTTTTTGAGGCATTCGGTTTTGGAATGTAGGGTCATAGAATTCGTCTTGGGGTATTTTTAGAATCCATATCGGATATTGTTCAGATAGTGTCAGGTTTGAATTTTTAGTTGAAAATCCAAAACTATTCATGTTGCGGATTTGTTCAGATATTTTACATCAAAAAATCAGAACTTTGAACACTAAGAATATTACCAAATGGAACCAGAATCATATTCTCCTGGAGATGTGCTGGAGTGGCCGGAGTCGTCATCAATACTCAGAACGTGTACCAGAGTAGCCAAAGTCGTCTTCGCCAGAGTCTTTGTCACCGGAGTCAATTTCCACGGAGGCAGCAACTCTTTTGTCGGGATCTCAGGGTTCGATAAGCAATAAAGAGAAATATAACAACGAGCAATGAAATAACAAACATAAGGGAATTCTGATAACTCTCACTTGTTCAATTCATTTTTCCAAGAGATGGCGATCTCAAGGGAATTTTAGGAAAACCAAGAGTTATTGTTAGAGCTTCTAATCTCTACAGTTTTTACATTTTTATATTTACTAATTTTTTCTGTTTTTATAAAATTTAATTAAAAACAATATCAATGAAAGGAGAAATATTAAGCAATTTGGCCTAAACAATTGGACTAAACAAGTATAATGGGCCAATGGAAAGAGACAGAGACTATCAAATTTAGGTATAGGCGTTCCGGTATCCGTCCGCGTTGGATCGATTTTTTGAGGCATTCGGATTTCGGAATGTAGGCTCAAAGAATTCGTCTTGGGGTATTTTTAGAATCCAGATCGGATATTGTTCAGATAGTGTCGGGTTTGGATCGGGTTTGAATTTTTAGTTGAAAACCCAAAACTATTCATGTTGCGGATTTGTTCAGATATTTTACATCAAAAAATCAGAACTTTAAATACTAAGAATATTACCAAATGGAACCAGAATCAAATTCTCATGGAGATGTGCCGGAGTGGTCGGAGTCTTCGTCAATACTCAGAACGTGTACCGGAGTGGCCGGAGTCGTCTAAACCGGAGTCTTTGTTGCGGGAGTCAATTTCCACGGAGGTAGCAACTCTTTCGCCAGGATCGAGATTTTCAGGATTCGATAAGCAATATAAAGAAATATAAAAACGAACAACGAAAAATAACAAAGAGAAGGGATTCTGAAAACCCTCACTTGTTCGATTCATTTTTCCAGGAGATGCCGATCTCAATAGAATTTGAGGAAAACCAAGAGTTATTGTTAGCTCTTATATCCTCTAGGGTTTTTACAGTTTTATATTTACTAATATTTATGTTTTTATAAAATTTAATTAAAAGCAAAATCAAGGAAATGAGAAATATTAAACAATTTTGGCTAAACAAGTATAATAGGCCAATAGAAAAAGGCAGAGACACTTAAATTTCGGTATAGGCGTAGATTTCGGGATGTAGGCTCATAAAATTCTTCTTGGGTATTTTTTAGAATTCAGATCGGATACGGTTGAGATAGTATTGGGTTTTGATTTTTAGCTGAAAACCCAAAACTATTCAGGTTGCAGATTTATTCAGATATTTTACGTAAAAAAATCAAAACTTTGAACACTAAGAATATTACCAAATGGAACCAGAATCATATTCTCCTGGAGATGTGCCGGAGTGGCCGGAGTCGTCATCAATACTCATAACGTGTACCAGAGTAGCCAAAGTCGTCTTCGCCAGAGTCTTTGTCACCGGAGTCAATTTCCACGGAGGCAGCAACTCTTTTGTCGGGATCTCAGGGTTCGATAAGCAATAAAGAGAAATATAACAACGAGCAATGAAATAACAAACATAAGGGAATTCTGATAACTCTAACTTGTTCAATTCATTTTTCCAAGAGATGGCGATCTCAAGGGAATTTTAGGAAAACCAAGAGTTATTGTTAGAGCTTCTAATCTCTACAGTTTTTACATTTTTATATTACTAATTTTTTCTGTTTTTATAAAATTTAATTAAAAACAATATCAATGAAAGGAGAAATATTAAGCAATTTGGGCTAAACAATTGGACTAAACAAGTATAATGGGCCAATGGAAAAAGACAGAGACTATCAAATTTAGGTATAGGCGTTCCGGTATCCGTCCGCGTTGAATCGATTTTTTGAGGCATTCGGATTTTGGAATGTAGGCTCATAGAATTCGTCTTGGGGTATTTTTAGAATCCATATCGGATATTGTTCAGATAGTGTCAGGTTTGAATTTTTAGTTGAAAATCCAAAACTATTCATGTTGCGGATTTGTTCAGATATTTTACATCAAAAAATCAGAACTTTGAACACTAAGAATATTACCAAATGGAACCAGAATCATATTCTCCTGGAGATGTGCCGGAGTGGCCGGAGTCGTCATCAATACTCAGAACGTGTACCAGAGTAGCCAAAGTCGTCTTCGCCAGAGTCTTTGTCACCGGAGTCAATTTCCACGGAGGCAACAACTCTTTTGTCGGGATCTCAGGGTTCGATAAGCAATAAAGAGAAATATAACAACGAGCAATGAAATAACAAACATAAGGGAATTCTGGTAACTCTCACTTGTTCAATTCATTTTTCCAAGAGATGGCGATCTCAAGGGAATTTTAGGAAAACCAAGAGTTATTGTTAGAGCTTCTAATCTCTACAGTTTTTACATTTTTATATTTACTAATTTTTTCTGTTTTTATAAAATTTAATTAAAAACAATATCAATGAAAGGAGAAATATTAAGCAATTTGGGCTAAACAATTGGACTAAACAAGTATAATGGGCCAATGGAAAGAGACAGAGACTATCAAATTTAGGTATAGGCGTTCCGGTATCTGTCCGCGTTGGATCAATTTTTTGAGGCATTCGGATTTCGGAATGTAGGCTCAAAGAATTCGTCTTGGGGTATTTTTAGAATCCAGATCGGATATTGTTCAGATAGTGTCGGGTTTGGATCGGGTTTGAATTTTTAGTTGAAAACCCAAAACTATTCATGTTGCGGATTTGTTCAGATATTTTACATCAAAAAATCAGAACTTTAAATACTAAGAATATTACCAAATGGAACCAGAATCAAATTCTCATGGAGATGTGCCGGAGTGGTCGGAGTCTTCGTCAATACTCAGAACGTGTACCGGAGTGGCCGGAGTCGTCTAAGCCGGATTCTTTGTCGCGGGAGTCAATTTCCACGGAGGTAGCAACTCTTTCGCCAGGATCGAGATTTTCAGGATTCGATAAGCAATATAAAGAAATATAAAAACGAACAACGAAAAATAACAAAGAGAAGGGATTCTGAAAACCCTCACTTGTTCGATTCATTTTTCCAGGAGATGCCGATCTCAATAGAATTTGAGGAAAACCAAGAGTTATTGTTAGCTCTTCTATTCTCTAGGGTTTTTACTGTTTTATATTTACTAATATTTTATGTTTTTATAAAATTTAATTAAAAGCAAAATCAAGGAAATGAGAAATATTAAACAATTTTGGCTAAACAAGTATAATAGGCCAATAGAAAAAGGCAGAGACACTTAAATTTCGGTATAGGCGTTCCGGTATCCTTCTCCATCCGGATCGATTTTTTTGGGCTTTCAGATTTCGGGATGTAGGCTGATAAAATTCTTCTTGGGTATTTTTTAGAATTCAGATCGGATACGGTTGAGATAGTATTGGGTTTTGATTTTTAGCTGAAAACCCAAAACTATTCAGGTTGCAGATTTATTCAGATATTTTACGTAAAAAATCAAAACTTTGAACACTAAGAATATTACCAAATGGAACCAGAATCATATTCTCCTGGAGATGTGCCGGAATGGCCGGAGTCGTCATCAATACTCATAACGTGTACCAGAGTAGCCAAAGTCGTCTTCGCCAGAGTCTTTGTCACCGGAGTCAATTTCCACGGAGGCAGCAACTCTTTTGTCGGGATCTCAGGGTTCGATAAGCAATAAAGAGAAATATAACAACGAGCAATGAAATAACAAACATAAGGGAATTCTGATAACTCTCACTTGTTCAATTCATTTTTCCAAGAGATGGCGATCTCAAGGGAATTTTAGGAAAACCAAGAGTTATTGTTAGAGCTTCTAATCTCTACAGTTTTTACATTTTTATATTTACTAATTTTTTCTGTTTTTATAAAATTTAATTAAAAACAATATCAATGAAAGGAGAAATATTAAGCAATTTGGGCTAAACAATTGGACTAAACAAGTATAATGGGCCAATGGAAAAAGACAGAGACTATCAAATTTAGGTATAGGCGTTCCGGTATCCGTCCGCGTTGGATCGATTTTTTGAGGCATTCGGATTTTGGAATGTAGGCTCATAGAATTCGTCTTGGGGTATTTTTAGAATCCATATCGGATATTGTTCAGATAGTGTCAGGTTTGAATTTTTAGTTGAAAATCCAAAACTATTCATGTTGCGGATTTGTTCAGATATTTTACATCAAAAAATCAGAACTTTGAACACTAAGAATATTACCAAATGGAACCAGAATCATATTCTCCTGGAGATGTGCCGGAGTGGCCGGAGTCGTCATCAATACTCAGAACGTGTACCAGAGTAGCCAAAGTAGTCTTCGCCAGAGTCTTTGTCACCGGAGTCAATTTCCACGGAGGCAGCAACTCTTTTGTCGGGATCTCAGGGTTCGATAAGCAATAGAGAGAAATATAACAACGAGCAATGAAATAACAAACATAAGGGAATTCTGATAACTCTCACTTGTTCAATTCATTCTTCCAAGAGATGGCGATCTCAAGGGAATTTTAGGAAAACCAAGAGTTATTGTTAGAGCTTCTAATCTCTACAGTTTTTACATTTTTATATTTACTAATTTTTTCTGTTCTTATAAAATTTAATTAAAAACAATATCAATGAAAGGAGAAATATTAAGCAATTTGGGCTAAACAATTGGACTAAACAAGTATAATGGGCCAATGGAAAGAGACAGAGACTATCAAATTTAGGTATAGGCGTTCCGGTATCCGTCCGCGTTGGATCGATTTTTTGAGGCATTCGGATTTCGGAATGTAGGCTCAAAGAATTCGTCTTGGGGTATTTTTAGAATCCAGATCGGATATTGTTCAGATAGTGTCGGGTTTGGATCGGGTTTGAATTTTTAGTTGAAAACCCAAAACTATTCATGTTGCGGATTTGTTCAGATATTTTACATCAAAAAATCAGAACTTTGAACACTCAGAATATTACCAAATGGAACCAGAATCAAATTCTCATGGAGATGTGCCGGAGTGGTCGGAGTCTTCGTCAATACTCAGAACGTGTACCGGAGTGGCCGGAGTCGTCTAAGCCGGATTCTTTGTCGCGGGAGTCAATTTCCACGGAGGTAGCAACTCTTTCGCCAGGATCGAGATTTTCAGGATTCGATAAGCAATATAAAGAAATATAAAAACGAACAACGAAAAATAACAAAGAGAAGGGATTCTGAAAACCCTCACTTGTTCGATTCATTTTTCCAGGAGATGCCGATCTCAATAGAATTTGAGGAAAACCAAGAGTTATTGTTAGCTCTTCTATTCTCTAGGGTTTTTACAGTTTTATATTTACTAATATTTTATGTTTTTATAAAATTTAATTAAAAGCAAAATCAAGGAAATGAGAAATATTAAACAATTTTGGCTAAACAAGTATAATAGGCCAATAGAAAAAGGCAGAGACACTTAAATTTCGGTATAGGCGTTCCGTTATCCTTCTGCATCCGAATCGATTTTTTTGGGCTTTCAGATTTCGGGATGTAGGCTCATAAAATTCTTCTTGGGTATTTTTTAGAATTCAGATCGGATACGGTTGAGATAGTATTGGGTTTTGATTTTTAGCTGAAAACCCAAAACTATTCAGGTTGCAGATTTGTTCAGATATTTTACGTAAAAAAATCAAAACTTTGAACACTAAGAATATTACCAAATGGAACCAGAATCATATTCTCCTGGAGATGTGCCGGAGTGGCCGGAGTCGTCATCAATACTCATAACGTGTACCAGAGTAGCCAAAGTCGTATTCGCCAGAGTCTTTGTCACCGGAGTCAATTTCCACGGAGGCAGCAACTCTTTTGTCGGGATCTCAGGGTTCGATAAGCAATAAAGAGAAATATAACAACGAGCAATGAAATAACAAACATAAGGGAATTCTGATAACTCTAACTTGTTCAATTCATTTTTCGAAGAGATGGCGATATCAAGGGAATTTTAGGAAAACCAAGAGTTATTGTTAGAGCTTCTAATCTCTACAGTTTTTACATTTTTATATTTACTAATTTTTTCTGTTTTTATAAAATTTAATTAAAAACAATATCAATGAAAGGAGAAATATTAAGCAATTTGGGCTAAACAATTGGACTAAACAAGTATAATGGGCCAATGGAAAAAGACAGAGACTATCAAATTTAGGTATAGGCGTTCCAGTATCCGTCCGCGTTGAATCGATTTTTTGAGGCATTCGGATTTTGGAATGTAGGCTCATAGAATTCGTCTTGGGGTATTTTTAAAATCCATATCGGATATTGTTCAGATAGTGTCGGGTTTGGATCGGGTTTGAATTTTTAGTTGAAAACCCAAAACTATTCATGTTGCGGATTTGTTCAGATATTTTACATCAAAAAATCAGAACTTTAAATACTAAGAATATTACCAAATGGAACCAGAATCAAATTCTCATGGAGATGTGCCGGAGTGGTCGGAGTCTTCGTCAATACTCAGAACGTGTACCGGAGTGGCCGGAGTCGTCTAAGCCGGATTCTTTGTCGCGGGAGTCAATTTCCACGGAGGTAGCAACTCTTTCGCCAGGATCGAGATTTTCAGGATTCGATAAGCAATATAAAGAAATATAAAAACGAACAACGAAAAATAACAAAGAGAAGGGATTCTGAAAACCCTCACTTGTTCGATTCATTTTTCCAGGAGATGCCGATCTCAATAGAATTTGAGGAAAACCAAGAGTTATTGTTAGCTCTTCTATTCTCTAGGGTTTTTACAGTTTTATATTTACTAATATTTTATGTTTTTATAAAATTTAATTAAAAGCAAAATCAAGGAAATGAGAAATATTAAACAATTTTGGCTAAACAAGTATAATAGGCCAATAGAAAAAGGCAGAGACACTTAAATTTCGGTATAGGCGTTCCGGTATCATTCTGCATCCGAATCGATTTTTTTGGGCTTTCAGATTTCGGGATGTAGGCTCATAAAATTCTTCTTGGGTATTTTTTAGAATTCAGATCGGATACGGTTGAGATAGTATTGGGTTTTGATTTTTAGCTGAAAACCCAAAACTATTCAGGTTGCAGATTTGTTCAGATATTTTACGTAAAAAAATCAAAACTTTGAACACTAAGAATATTACCAAATGGAACCAGAATCATATTCTCCTGGAGATGTGCCGGAGTGGCCGGAGTCGTCATCAATACTCATAACGTGTACCAGAGTAGCCAAAGTCGTATTCGCCAGAGTCTTTGTCACCGGAGTCAATTTCCACGGAGGCAGCAACTCTTTTGTCGGGATCTCAGGGTTCGATAAGCAATAAAGAGAAATATAACAACGAGCAATGAAATAACAAACATAAGGGAATTCTGATAACTTTAACTTGTTCAATTCATTTTTCGAAGAGATGGTGATCTCAAGGGAATTTTAGGAAAACCAAGAGTTATTGTTAGAGCTTCTAATCTCTACAGTTTTTACATTTTTATATTTACTAATTTTTTCTGTTTTTATAAAATTTAATTAAAAACAATATCAATGAAAGGAGAAATATTAAGCAATTTGGGCTAAACAATT
Organism: Erythrophleum ivorense; assembly: GCA_026724425.1. NCBI lineage: Eukaryota > Viridiplantae > Streptophyta > Magnoliopsida > Fabales > Fabaceae > Erythrophleum > Erythrophleum ivorense. The sequence continues at coordinate 2,172,716 of JAIUCV010000068.1, forward strand.
GGACTAAACAAGTATAATGGGCCAATGGAAAAAGACAGAGACTATCAAATTTAGGTATAGGCGTTCCGGTATCCGTCCGCGTTGAATCGATTTTTTGAGGCATTCGGATTTTGGAATGTAGGCTCATAGAATTCGTCTTGGGGTATTTTTAGAATCCATATCAGATATTGTTCAGATAGTGTCAGGTTTGAATTTTTAGTTGAAAATCCAAAACTATTCATGTTGCGGATTTGTTCAGATATTTTACATCAAAAAATCAGAACTTTGAACACTAAGAATATTACCAAATGGAACCAGAATCATATTCTCCTGGAGATGTGCCGGAGTGGCCGGAGTCGTCATCAATACTCAGAACGTGTACCAGAGTAGCCAAAGTCGTCTTCGCCAGAGTCTTTGTCACCGGAGTCAATTTCCACGGAGGCAACAACTCTTTTGTCGGGATCTCAGGGTTCGATAAGCAATAAAGAGAAATATAACAACGAGCAATGAAATAACAAACATAAGGGAATTCTGGTAACTCTCACTTGTTCAATTCATTTTTCCAAGAGATGGCGATCTCAAGGGAATTTTAGGAAAACCAAGAGTTATTGTTAGAGCTTCTAATCTCTACAGTTTTTACATTTTTATATTTACTAATTTTTTCTGTTTTTATAAAATTTAATTAAAAACAATATCAATGAAAGGAGAAATATTAAGCAATTTGGGCTAAACAATTGGACTAAACAAGTATAATGGGCCAATGGAAAGAGACAGAGACTATCAAATTTAGGTATAGGCGTTCCGGTATCTGTCCGCGTTGGATCAATTTTTTGAGGCATTCGGATTTCGGAATGTAGGCTCAAAGAATTCGTCTTGGGGTATTTTTAGAATCCAGATCGGATATTGTTCAGATAGTGTCGGGTTTGGATCGGGTTTGAATTTTTAGTTGAAAACCCAAAACTATTCATGTTGCGGATTTGTTCAGATATTTTACATCAAAAAATCAGAACTTTAAATACTAAGAATATTACCAAATGGAACCAGAATCAAATTCTCATGGAGATGTGCCGGAGTGGTCGGAGTCTTCGTCAATACTCAGAACGTGTACCGGAGTGGCCGGAGTCGTCTAAGCCGGATTCTTTGTCGCGGGAGTCAATTTCCACGGAGGTAGCAACTCTTTCGCCAGGATCGAGATTTTCAGGATTCGATAAGCAATATAAAGAAATATAAAAACGAACAACGAAAAATAACAAAGAGAAGGGATTCTGAAAACCCTCACTTGTTCGATTCATTTTTCCAGGAGATGCCGATCTCAATAGAATTTGAGGAAAACCAAGAGTTATTGTTAGCTCTTCTATTCTCTAGGGTTTTTACTGTTTTATATTTACTAATATTTTATGTTTTTATAAAATTTAATTAAAAGCAAAATCAAGGAAATGAGAAATATTAAACAATTTTGGCTAAACAAGTATAATAGGCCAATAGAAAAAGGCAGAGACACTTAAATTTCGGTATAGGCGTTCCGGTATCCTTCTCCATCCGGATCGATTTTTTTGGGCTTTCAGATTTCGGGATGTAGGCTGATAAAATTCTTCTTGGGTATTTTTTAGAATTCAGATCGGATACGGTTGAGATAGTATTGGGTTTTGATTTTTAGCTGAAAACCCAAAACTATTCAGGTTGCAGATTTATTCAGATATTTTACGTAAAAAATCAAAACTTTGAACACTAAGAATATTACCAAATGGAACCAGAATCATATTCTCCTGGAGATGTGCCGGAATGGCCGGAGTCGTCATCAATACTCATAACGTGTACCAGAGTAGCCAAAGTCGTCTTCGCCAGAGTCTTTGTCACCGGAGTCAATTTCCACGGAGGCAGCAACTCTTTTGTCGGGATCTCAGGGTTCGATAAGCAATAAAGAGAAATATAACAACGAGCAATGAAATAACAAACATAAGGGAATTCTGATAACTCTCACTTGTTCAATTCATTTTTCCAAGAGATGGCGATCTCAAGGGAATTTTAGGAAAACCAAGAGTTATTGTTAGAGCTTCTAATCTCTACAGTTTTTACATTTTTATATTTACTAATTTTTTCTGTTTTTATAAAATTTAATTAAAAACAATATCAATGAAAGGAGAAATATTAAGCAATTTGGGCTAAACAATTGGACTAAACAAGTATAATGGGCCAATGGAAAAAGACAGAGACTATCAAATTTAGGTATAGGCGTTCCGGTATCCGTCCGCGTTGGATCGATTTTTTGAGGCATTCGGATTTTGGAATGTAGGCTCATAGAATTCGTCTTGGGGTATTTTTAGAATCCATATCGGATATTGTTCAGATAGTGTCAGGTTTGAATTTTTAGTTGAAAATCCAAAACTATTCATGTTGCGGATTTGTTCAGATATTTTACATCAAAAAATCAGAACTTTGAACACTAAGAATATTACCAAATGGAACCAGAATCATATTCTCCTGGAGATGTGCCGGAGTGGCCGGAGTCGTCATCAATACTCAGAACGTGTACCAGAGTAGCCAAAGTAGTCTTCGCCAGAGTCTTTGTCACCGGAGTCAATTTCCACGGAGGCAGCAACTCTTTTGTCGGGATCTCAGGGTTCGATAAGCAATAAAGAGAAATATAACAACGAGCAATGAAATAACAAACATAAGGGAATTCTGATAACTCTCACTTGTTCAATTCATTCTTCCAAGAGATGGCGATCTCAAGGGAATTTTAGGAAAACCAAGAGTTATTGTTAGAGCTTCTAATCTCTACAGTTTTTACATTTTTATATTTACTAATTTTTTCTGTTCTTATAAAATTTAATTAAAAACAATATCAATGAAAGGAGAAATATTAAGCAATTTGGGCTAAACAATTGGACTAAACAAGTATAATGGGCCAATGGAAAGAGACAGAGACTATCAAATTTAGGTATAGGCGTTCCGGTATCCGTCCGCGTTGGATCGATTTTTTGAGGCATTCGGATTTCGGAATGTAGGCTCAAAGAATTCGTCTTGGGGTATTTTTAGAATCCAGATCGGATATTGTTCAGATAGTGTCGGGTTTGGATCGGGTTTGAATTTTTAGTTGAAAACCCAAAACTATTCATGTTGCGGATTTGTTCAGATATTTTACATCAAAAAATCAGAACTTTGAACACTCAGAATATTACCAAATGGAACCAGAATCAAATTCTCATGGAGATGTGCCGGAGTGGTCGGAGTCTTCGTCAATACTCAGAACGTGTACCGGAGTGGCCGGAGTCGTCTAAGCCGGATTCTTTGTCGCGGGAGTCAATTTCCACGGAGGTAGCAACTCTTTCGCCAGGATCGAGATTTTCAGGATTCGATAAGCAATATAAAGAAATATAAAAACGAACAACGAAAAATAACAAAGAGAAGGGATTCTGAAAACCCTCACTTGTTCGATTCATTTTTCCAGGAGATGCCGATCTCAATAGAATTTGAGGAAAACCAAGAGTTATTGTTAGCTCTTCTATTCTCTAGGGTTTTTACAGTTTTATATTTACTAATATTTTATGTTTTTATAAAATTTAATTAAAAGCAAAATCAAGGAAATGAGAAATATTAAACAATTTTGGCTAAACAAGTATAATAGGCCAATAGAAAAAGGCAGAGACACTTAAATTTCGGTATAGGCGTTCCGTTATCCTTCTGCATCCGAATCGATTTTTTTGGGCTTTCAGATTTCGGGATGTAGGCTCATAAAATTCTTCTTGGGTATTTTTTAGAATTCAGATCGGATACGGTTGAGATAGTATTGGGTTTTGATTTTTAGCTGAAAACCCAAAACTATTCAGGTTGCAGATTTGTTCAGATATTTTACGTAAAAAAATCAAAACTTTGAACACTAAGAATATTACCAAATGGAACCAGAATCATATTCTCCTGGAGATGTGCCGGAGTGGCCGGAGTCGTCATCAATACTCATAACGTGTACCAGAGTAGCCAAAGTCGTATTCGCCAGAGTCTTTGTCACCGGAGTCAATTTCCACGGAGGCAGCAACTCTTTTGTCGGGATCTCAGGGTTCGATAAGCAATAAAGAGAAATATAACAACGAGCAATGAAATAACAAACATAAGGGAATTCTGATAACTCTAACTTGTTCAATTCATTTTTCGAAGAGATGGCGATCTCAAGGGAATTTTAGGAAAACCAAGAGTTATTGTTAGAGCTTCTAATCTCTACAGTTTTTACATTTTTATATTTACTAATTTTTTCTGTTTTTATAAAATTTAATTAAAAACAATATCAATGAAAGGAGAAATATTAAGCAATTTGGGCTAAACAATTGGACTAAACAAGTATAATGGGCCAATGGAAAAAGACAGAGACTATCAAATTTAGGTATAGGCGTTCCAGTATCCGTCCGCGTTGAATCGATTTTTTGAGGCATTCGGATTTTGGAATGTAGGCTCATAGAATTCGTCTTGGGGTATTTTTAAAATCCATATCGGATATTGTTCAGATAGTGTCGGGTTTGGATCGGGTTTGAATTTTTAGTTGAAAACCCAAAACTATTCATGTTGCGGATTTGTTCAGATATTTTACATCAAAAAATCAGAACTTTAAATACTAAGAATATTACCAAATGGAACCAGAATCAAATTCTCATGGAGATGTGCCGGAGTGGTCGGAGTCTTCGTCAATACTCAGAACGTGTACCGGAGTGGCCGGAGTCGTCTAAGCCGGATTCTTTGTCGCGGGAGTCAATTTCCACGGAGGTAGCAACTCTTTCGCCAGGATCGAGATTTTCAGGATTCGATAAGCAATATAAAGAAATATAAAAACGAACAACGAAAAATAACAAAGAGAAGGGATTCTGAAAACCCTCACTTGTTCGATTCATTTTTCCAGGAGATGCCGATCTCAATAGAATTTGAGGAAAACCAAGAGTTATTGTTAGCTCTTCTATTCTCTAGGGTTTTTACAGTTTTATATTTACTAATATTTTATGTTTTTATAAAATTTAATTAAAAGCAAAATCAAGGAAATGAGAAATATTAAACAATTTTGGCTAAACAAGTATAATAGGCCAATAGAAAAAGGCAGAGACACTTAAATTTCGGTATAGGCGTTCCGGTATCATTCTGCATCCGAATCGATTTTTTTGGGCTTTCAGATTTCGGGATGTAGGCTCATAAAATTCTTCTTGGGTATTTTTTAGAATTCAGATCGGATACGGTTGAGATAGTATTGGGTTTTGATTTTTAGCTGAAAACCCAAAACTATTCAGGTTGCAGATTTGTTCAGATATTTTACGTAAAAAAATCAAAACTTTGAACACTAAGAATATTACCAAATGGAACCAGAATCATATTCTCCTGGAGATGTGCCGGAGTGGCCGGAGTCGTCATCAATACTCATAACGTGTACCAGAGTAGCCAAAGTCGTATTCGCCAGAGTCTTTGTCACCGGAGTCAATTTCCACGGAGGCAGCAACTCTTTTGTCGGGATCTCAGGGTTCGATAAGCAATAAAGAGAAATATAACAACGAGCAATGAAATAACAAACATAAGGGAATTCTGATAACTTTAACTTGTTCAATTCATTTTTCGAAGAGATGGTGATCTCAAGGGAATTTTAGGAAAACCAAGAGTTATTGTTAGAGCTTCTAATCTCTACAGTTTTTACATTTTTATATTTACTAATTTTTTCTGTTTTTATAAAATTTAATTAAAAACAATATCAATGAAAGGAGAAATATTAAGCAATTTGGGCTAAACAATTGGACTAAACAAGTATAATGGGCCAATGGAAAAAGACAGAGACTATCAAATTTAGGTATAGGCGTTCCGGTATCCGTCCGCGTTGAATCGATTTTTTGAGGCATTCGGTTTTTGGAATGTAGGCTCATAGAATTCGTCTTGGGGTATTTTTAGAATCCATATCGGATATTGTTCAGATAGTGTCAGGTTTGAATTTTTAGTTGAAAATCCAAAACTATTCATGTTGCGGATTTGTTCAGATATTTTACATCAAAAAATCAGAACTTTGAACACTAAGAATATTACCAAATGGAACCAGAATCATATTCTCCTGGAGATGTGCCGGAGTGGCCGGAGTCGTCATCAATACTCAGAACGTGTACCAGAGTAGCCAAAGTCGTCTTCGCCAGAGTCTTTGTCACCGGAGTCAATTTCCACGGAGGCAGCAACTCTTTTGTCGGGATCTCAGGGTTCGATAAGCAATAAAGAGAAATATAACAACGAGCAATGAAATAACAAAAATAAGGGAATTCTGATAACTCTCACTTGTTCAATTCATTTTTCCAAGAGATGGCGATCTCAAGGGAATTTTAGGAAAACCAAGAGTTATTGTTAGAGCTTCTAATCTCTACAGTTTTTACATTTTTATATTTACTAATTTTTTCTGTTTTTATAAAATTTAATTAAAAACAATATCAATGAAAGGAGAAATATTAAGCAATTTGGGCTAAACAATTGGACTAAACAAGTATAATGGGCCAATGGAAAAAGACAGAGACTATCAAATTTAGGTATAGGCGTTCCGGTATCCGTCCGCATTGGATCGATTTTTTGAGGCATTCGGATTTTGGAATGTAGGCTCATAGAATTCGTCTTGGGGTATTTTTAGAATCCATATCGGATATTGTTCAGATAGTGTCAGGTTTGAATTTTTAGTTGAAAATCCAAAACTATTCATGTTGCGGATTTGTTCAGATATTTTACATCAAAAAATCAGAACTTTGAACACTAAGAATATTACCAAATGGAACCAGAATCATATTCTCCTGGAGATGTGCCGGAGTGGCCGGAGTCGTCATCAATACTCAGAACGTGTACCAGAGTAGCCAAAGTCGTCTTCGCCAGAGTCCTTGTCACCGGAGTCAATTTCCACGGAGGCAGCAACTCTTTTGTCGGGATCTCAGGGTTCGATAAGCAATAAAGAGAAATATAACAACGAGCAATGAAATAACAAACATAAGGGAATTCTGATAACTCTCACTTGTTCAATTCATTTTTCCAAGAGATGGCGATCTCAAGGGAATTTTAGGAAAACCAAGAGTTATTGTTAGAGCTTCTAATCTCTACAGTTTTTACATTTTTATGTTTATTAATTTTTTCTGTTTTTATAAAATTTAATTAAAAACAATATCAATGAAAGGAGAAATATTAAGCAATTTGGGCTAAACAATTGGACTAAACAAGTATAATGGGCCAATGGAAAAAGACAGAGACTATCAAATTTAGGTATAGGCGTTCCGGTATCCGTCCGCGTTGGATCGATTTTTTGAGGCATTCGGATTTTGGAATGTAGGCCCATAGAATTCGTCTTGGGATATTTTTAGAATCCAGATCGGATATTGTTCAGATAGTGTCAGGTTTGAATTTTTAGTTGAAAATCCAAAACTATTCATGTTGCGGATTTGTTCAGATATTTTACATCAAAAAATCAGAACTTTGAACACTAAGAATATTACCAAATTGAACCAGAATCATATTCTCCTGGAGATGTGCCGGAGTGGCCGGAGTCGTCATCAATACTCAGAACGTGTACCAGAGTAGCCAAAGTCGTCTTCGCCAGAGTCTTTGTCACCGGAGTCAATTTCCACGGAGGCAGCAACTCTTTTGTCGGGATCTCAGGGTTCGATAAGCAATAAAGAGAAATATAACAACGAGCAATGAAATAACAAACATAAGGGAATTCTGATAACTCTCACTTGTTCAATTCATTTTTCCAAGAGATGGCGATCTCAAGGGAATTTTAGGAAAACCAAGAGTTATTGTTAGAACTTCTAATCTCTACAGTTTTTACATTTTTATATTTACTAATTTTTTCTGTTTTTATAAAATTTAATTAAAAACAATATCAATGAAAGGAGAAATATTAAGCAATTTGGGCTAAACAATTGGACTAAACAAGTATAATGGGCCAATGGAAAAAGACAGAGACTATCAAATTTAGGTATAGGCGTTACGGTATCCGTCCGCGTTGGATCGATTTTTTGAGGCATTCGGATTTTGGAATGTAGGCCCATAGAATTCGTCTTGGGATATTTTTAGAATCCAGATCGGATATTGTTCAGATAGTGTCCGGTTTGGATCGGGTTTGAATTTTTAGTTGAAAATCCAAAACTATTCATGTTGCGGATTTGTTCAGATATTTTACATCAAAAAATCAGAACTTTGAACACTAAGAATATTACCAAATGGAACCAGAATCATATTCTCATGGAGATGTACCGGAGTGGTCGGAGTCTTCGTCAATACTCAGAACGTGTACCGGAGTGGCCGGAGTCGTCTAAACCGGAGTCTTTGTTGCGGGAGTCAATTTCCACGGAGGTAGCAACTCTTTCGCCAGGATCGAGATTTTCAGGATTCGATAAGCAATATAGAGAAATATAACAACGAACAATGAAATAACAAAGAGAAGGGATTCTGAGAACCCTCACTTGTTTGATTCATTTTTCCAGGAGATGCCGATCTCAATAGAATTTTAGGAAAACATAGAGTTTCTGTTAGCTCTTCTAATCTCTAGGGTTTTTACAGTTTTATATTTACTAATATTGTTAGATCCAGAAATAGCACACGTTAGTATGACGGGATATTTCGGATGGGAGACTTGGGAAGCTTTGGATTAATCACTCAAGAAGAGGTTCGGATACAAGAGATAATCTCGTCAAACAAGCCTTGACGAGACGAAATGCGAATAATAAGAGAAAACAGAGAAAAGATGAGCAAAGCGCTTTAGGGTTTTTAGGGCTGCGTGACTTGGTCTTCCAGGAATGAAGACCTCTCCTTATATAATTGAGTTAAGGCGATTCTCTGCTGAATATTCTCCTCTTGATCATAAAGGAAATCTTCTTCTTTTCTTGATTTCCTTCCTTTCTTCGAGTGGCGGCTGCATCTTTTTCCTTTTTGCTTAAGGTATTACCTTCCTCCTCAAGGCTTTCCATTTCTGTGAGGAGGCTAGGGCTGAAGACGGGCTGGGCTTTTTGTGATGTTACTCATTGCGACGGGCTCGGGGAAATGTGCCCATTTCACCCCTAACAATAAGTCCCCCCCCAGTTTGGCGAGTCAAATGCAATTTGGTCTCGGCGAACTTCATGAATGGGAGTTGAGCTCGAGAGTTATTAGTAACAACACAAGGTGCCAATGCTAGCTCGTCTTAGGTGCGATTGACTTTAGATTCGTACCGCCTCATTAAAACCTTGATATGGAAAAACCCGGTTTGGGATAAAAACCATAGGAAGGGAAAAGAGTACGTTGACGTCATCTTGTCCGCAAAAGAATATGCATTTTGATGATTATTTTTGACATCAGCTCGTCAAAAAGAATCAACCATCTATGGCGATCTCATTCGAGTCAGCTCGTCGAAGAGAATGACCGTTCACCCTTATTTTAACGTCAGCTCGTCAAAAGGAGGAGTTATGCCGCTCGACAGGCGGTTCGTCAGGAGTGGGATTGCCACGTCATCAGTGCATATTTTGTCAAAACTGAAAAGTAGGTTTTTCCAAGCGGGAAAAAGGAAGGGAAGTTTTTCTCTTTTCTTGGAAATCGTGAAACTCCTCTTAAAGAGACCGTTCAGATTTCTTTTCCACATTAACTCCTCTTTGCCTGTTCATTGCCTCCAACCGTCCCGAAAAAGAAAAGGTAATTTCCTTCTTTCATCTCGAATCCGAGTCGCATTGCTTAGTTAAACCGATAGGTTTTGTGTAATCGCCTTAGATTTGCTTGCTTCTTGACTTGAAATTCCTTCTCTTCTCGCTTCGAGCTTTTCTCTCGTCAGAATTTTTAGGGTTTCTCGTCGAATTTTGACTCTTCGTCTTCTGATTCTCGTCTGATGGATCCGTCGGACCGAAAGGGGAAAGGGAAAGCCATAGCGCGGGAGGACGATGATGTCCCGCTTTCAAATCTAATCCCGGGCTTTCTCGGTGATGCGGTCCGAGCGAGCCGGATTCTGGAGAGCCGTCGTAGGGAGGCGACGGCGGAAAGGCCGGATCCTATGGCCAAGGACCCTTCTTCGGGGGTCCGTGCTGACTTTGATGCTCCGTCCTTGCGGGACGAGGATAGTGAGAGTTCCGGGTATCGCGATGAGATCCCGGAGAATGACTCGGACGCGGATTCCGAGGTAGGACTGGAAGAAGTGCCGCCTCCGGATGACGTCGAACTCGAGGGTCTTCCGTCAGTCGTCGAGATGCCTTGGCGTACTCCGGCGACTTCCTTGACCGCCGATGGTCGATCTTGGATTGACGAAGGGATCGTCACGGCACTTAGGTCGAGATGCTCAATCCCTGATGCCGTAGAAATCCGGATTCCTTCTGCCGAGCAAAGGCCTTTCGATGCTCCGCCAGGATGGTTCTGCGCTTATGAGTGCTGGTTCACGGAATTTGGGGTACGGTTTCCCATCTTCCGTCATCTGCTGGATTACGCTTATCAGCGTGGCATCCCCGTGAGCCAGCTTACTCACGGCGTGGTCCGGCATATGATTTTTACCGAGGCCTTGGCTAATCATCTCGGGATCGCCTTTGACCAAGAGCTCTTCGAACGTCTTACTGACTTTCGAGCAAGTGCGAAGGAGGAACGGTTCAGACGATTTTGTACCACGATGAAGCACGGCATCGTTTACGGCGCCCATAAGGACAAGATTCACCACTGGAAGCACTACTACTTCTATGTCAAGAAAAGTGCTGCGTCGATCGGAGATTTTAACCCCGACCATGTCCTGACGGAATGGGTCGATGAGGCTGGTAGATTGCTTGTAGATTTCGTCGCGTCATAGATCGAGTTTAGCCTTGGTATGCTAACCTTTCGCCTTTGCTTGTTTTGCAGAGAGGGTCGTGCCGAGACCGACGTCTGCCGCATTCCGGAAAAAGTGCCAGCTCTTGCGAGATCGAAGCAGAGTGATCTGGGCCGACTTTGCTGCTAAATCCGAGGAGCGAAAGAAGAGGAAGAGAGAGAGAAGGATTAAGCCCGCTTCTACTCCAGTAACTGGTGAGAACTCAATCGTTTTTTGATTCAAATTTTGTTTTTCGACTATGCCTGTCGTTGATCCTTGCTTGATCTTTTGCAGCTAAATCGTCCCGTCATTCCAAGAAGATGGGGCTGAAGAAGAGGACGCCTGTATCTGCCGACGATGCCATTCTGATCCCGGACTCTCCTCCGAAGGAGAGGAAGACCGACGCGGCTACCGAGTCGAGCGGACCGGCCAAACGTCCGGCTTCCTCGATTGCGTCGAGGACGAAGTAAGTTTTCCTACGGAGAACTTGTTTTTCGTCGTAGTTTCGGTATGCGCCGCTGATATGTTATCATTTTTGCAGGGCTTCGAAGAGGGCTAAGATCGAGAGAGAGAGAAGGGCCAAGGGGGCGCCATCTGCTGCCGAGATGATGCCCGAAGTCGTGCTTGACGGGGGAGATATTCCTTCTGGTGGCGATGACCTATCTCGTCGAGACGACAGTGACGAGGTCGGCGAGGATCTGTCTCGTCAGTCAGGTGATGACGATCTTGGCGAAGATCCATCGGAATTGCCGAGAGGCCCTAAGGTCGAGCCCGCTGATTCTGAGGTCCCGGACCCGGATGCGGTCGCAGTTGTCTGGTCAGGGGGCTCTCCTCTTATGCTCAACAAGAAGTTCTGCGCCGAGCTGGTTTGGAGCTGCAAACCTAAACCTCACTGGGGGGTCCCGCTCAGGAAGATCGAGCTGAAGGGCGATGTTGTCGATGTTTCTTCGGACCTTGTCAATGCTGCCGGGAAGTTCTCTTCGGTTGTCCAGCAATACGACACCATGCTGAAGGCGGCTCGGGAGGAAATCGCCAAACTGCAGAGTGAGCGATCCAAGGGTCCGAGGTTTGAGTTCCTTGAGAGAGAGAAGGCCGATCTTGAGAGGAAGGTCGGCGTCTTAAACGGCGAGATTCTGAAGGCGGCTGGCCTTCAAGATGAGGTGGTCAGGTTGCGAGCCCAAGTTGCTGAACTCGAAGAGAGGTCCCGCCGAGACGCGGAAGATGCTGCGGCTGAGGCTTCCCGTCTTCGACAGTCCCGCCAAAAGCAGGCTGAGTATGTCGCCACTCGTGTTTACGACGACATGCGGGACTGGTATGCTCCTCGTTTAGATCGTCTCGGCAAGTTCGTTGCGCAGCGTGATGAGGTGGAAAAGGCAGTGGTCAAGATTGCGGTTGACGAAGCGTTGCTCGATTATGTGCAGCGAACGAGAGGTGTCTCTCAGGATCTTGACCTCGTTATTGCGAAGCTGGAGGCTAAAGTCAAGGAGAGCAGAGCTGCCGGGGACTTGATCGACGAGGTTGAAATCGGGGCGGACGACTATGCAGCGCCACACAGGTTAAGTTGCCTCTTTAATCTTGCCGATTTCTACTTTGATAACACTTGGGTTACACCGAAGGGTTTTAACCAATTTGGTACAATGTATAACACTCTCAGGCCCAATCTTGCCGAGCTCATAATTGGTGGATCGCCGACGAGAGAGAGTTCGGGAGCGGCCAGTACTGAAGCCGGGACGAAACCGGGTCTGGATGCTTCCGAGGCCGTTTAGGACTTCGCCTCTATTCTCTCCCCTTTTCTGCTTTTTAAGAACTCTTCTTTTATTAGTCGCGGCGATTCGTGCCGATGTGACAACATTGCCCGGGAGGGTTTTAATCCGTATGCTTTTCAGGATTTAAAACTTAAGTATTTGCTTTACTTCCTCGTTCATCGTTTTGCTTTGTGCGAGATGAATATCGCGAATATAGTTGATGATTTCGTGCTTTTTGAAACATCCTGCTTTTAATCTATACCCTTTAATGAGGTGCACTGTGTTGTCAATCTAGCGGAATGATCCAAGAGTCTAACCGTCGTTAGACAAGTGGTTCAACGTGCCGAGACAACTTGGCATGCTCAAGTTCTGTCGTGACGAGATGCTTCTCGCTATGACAATGCTATGCATCCGACGAGATGCGAAGTCACGCAACTCGTCAGAATTCTCGTTTTTAAGAGACACCGATCCGTGCTTTTTGGATCTGTTTGCGGTGGCGCTTTTTAGGCCGGTAACAGGAAACGAAATCTAGAAATTCGAATTACTCCTACGCCGCTAAGTCGAATATGATTAACAAGGTAGCGATTTTCTCTTGCCCATATGGCTTAGGGTCGTGCGAGATATGCGTGCTCTCGACTTGTAGTGCGTCATTCTTGAAGAATGGGGGATGATCAGTCCACTGGGTGCGATGTGCGGTCGAACGTTTGGCCAGAACGTCGACACTACTCTTTTGTGCGTGCGCTTCAGAGTAGCTTTGAGACTCTCTTTTTTTGCCGAGCTCATAAACAAGGACTCATTATACTGCCGAGTTCCAGAGGCTTTGAGACTCATTAATTTACCGAGTACTAAAGGGATTTTATGACTCTGATTTTGCCGAGTTCACTAGGCACACCAAAACATCTGTTTTTGACCTAAGTCAATCAGGAAATTCTTGCTTGGGTTTTTCTGCCGAGATGGAATGTTTCTCAAGGATTCAGAAAAAGATGCGTGCATACAAGCGTATTAATAAAATAAAAAAGCTTTTTTATTTTTATTAAGTTATAGCTGCGCCTCGGTGAAAAGGCTGCCTACGTACCCGTGCCGGGATCAAGCCATTCGTAGTTCGTTACAAGTGTTCATGCAGTGAACATGTCTTTTTTTTTTTTTTTTTTTTTTTTTTTTTTTTTTTTTTTTTTTTTGTGACGAGACGCGAAGCTACGCGTCTAGTGGCGGAACTTGCGCAAGTTCATGGAGTTCCACGAGCGAGGGAGTATGCTTCCGTCGTCATCTTCGAGCTGGTACACTCCTGGTTTGATGATTCGCGTGATGCGGTAAGGTCCCTCCCAGTTGAAACCAAATTTGCCGGCGTGCTCGGGCTTGGTGAAGTCGTGGACTTTTTTCAGGACGAGGTCATGTAGTGCGAAGCGGCGGTTACGAATCTTCTTGGCGTAATATCTTGCTACTTTCTGCTGATAGTTTTGCATACGCAAGAGGGAGCGATCTCTTAGCTCCTCAGTGTTGACGAGACTGTCGTGCAAAGATTCGTCGTTCATCGAGGAGTTGAGGGGCATTAGTGATCGGCGTAAGCTTGCGACGTGTAGCTCGGCAGGGGCTAATGCTTCGCAACCATGAGACAGGGAGAAGGGGGTTTCGCCCGTCGCTGACCTGGGTGTTGTGCGGTGAGACCAAAGTACGCCGTCAAGTTCGTCTGCCCACGTTCCTTTGTAGCTCTCGAGCCTTTTCTTCAGGCCGTCGATGATAGTTTTGTTTGTTGCCTCGGCTTGCCCGTTGGCTTGGGGGTATCTTGGAGTGGAGTAAACGAGCTTGATCTTCCAATTGGCACAGAACTCGCGGAAGCTTGCCGCGACGAATTGGCCACCATTGTCGGTGACGATTTCATATGGTAGGCCATGTCGGCAGATGACGTACTGCCAGATGAAGTTCTGCACGTCTTTGGCAGTGGGGTTCGGGAAGGCTTTAGCTTCTACCCACTTGGTGAAGTAGTCGGTGACGATCAGGAGGTATGCACATTGCCGGGATCGTGGCATCGGGCCGACGATATCCATCGCCCAGCGCATAAAGGGATATGCCGGGACGGACGCCTGAAGTTCTTGCGTTGGGGCGTTGATGATCGGGGCGTATCTTTGGCAGGGAATGCACTTCGCGGTGTGATTTTCGCAGTCTTCGATCATCTTTGGCCAGAACAGTCCGTGCTTCTTGATCTTAGAGGCCAGGGATTTTCCGCCGGCATGGTTTCCTCCGGCTCCTTCGTGAGTCTCAATCATCACCTTCTTAGCCTGCGTCTCGTCGCAACAACGTAGAATGACTTTGTTTGCGGTCCACCGGAATAATTCGTCGTTTTGGAGGAAATAGTAGGCGGCTTTGCGGCGTAGTCGACGAGCTGCCCACCGATTGGCTGGAATCGTGCCGTTGATCAGATAATCTTTGATCTCGTCCTGCCACGAGCGAGATTGGTCTTCTTCCGACTCGGGGGTCATTGGCTCGTCTTCTTCATCTTCCTCCTCTTCTTGATATATCGTCATGATGAACGCTCCTTTAGGAAGTTTGATGCTAGGTTGCTCAATAGTTTCGACGGGAATCGTTCGCCGCAAAGCCGAGTCGGTCCTCGAGGCTAAGGCAGCGAGCGCGTCGGCTTCTGTGTTCTCGGCACGGGGAATTTTTGTCAACTCGAACGACTTGAATTGCTTGGACAGTTCCGTTGTTACCTTGAGATATGCGTCCATGCGGTCGTCTTTAGCGTCGTAATCTCCGCTGAATTGCTTTGCCACGAGCTGAGAATCGCAGAATGCGTGCACATGGTCGGCCCCGACTTCCTTTGCGAGACGTAATCCTGCGATGATTGCCTCATATTCGGCCTCGTTATTGGATGCTGGGAAGTCGAGCTTGAAGGACTGTTCGAGGACCTCGCCTGTAGGGGATACGAGGCGGATGCCGACACCAGATCCTTGCTTGGACGAAGCTCCGTCAACGTGCAGGAGCCATTTGGTGATATGCTCGGCTTCGTTCACGACGAGCTCTGGTGGGATCTCGACAATGAAGTCGGCGAGAACCTGGGATTTTGCGCTGGTTCGGCCTTTGAATTCGATGTCGTGCTCTGACAGTTCTACCGCCCATCTTGCCATGCGACCCGATTGGTTTGGGCCGTGAAGGATTTGGCGCAACGGTTGGCTTGAGAGGACGATGATTGCGTGGGACTGGAAGTATGGTCTCAATTTCCTTGCCGAGATCACTACCGCTAATGCCAGCTTTTCGAGGGTAGGGTATCTCGTCTCGGCATCGCTGAGGGTTTTGCTCACGTAGAAGATGGGCTTCTGCTCGCCGCGATCTTCTCGGACCAGTGCGCCGCTAACGGCTGTGCTTGATATGGCGATGTAGAGGAGCAACGTCTCGCCATCCTCGGGTTTCGCGAGGATCGGTGGGGTAGTGAGATACTTTTTCAGTTGCCTGAATGCGTCTTCACACTTCTCGTCCCATTTAAAGAGCTTGTTGGAGCGGAGCAGTTGGTAGAAGGGAAGGCACTTGTCGGTCGAGCGCGAGATGAATCTATTTAGTGCGGCGATTCGGCCAGTGAGTCTCTGGACCTCCTTTGAGTTTTTTGGTGAGGGGAGGTCGAGAATTGCCGAGATCTGCTTTGGGTTAGCCTCAATGCCGCGCTGAGTTACGATGTAGCCGAGGAACTCTCCGGAGGTGACGGCGAAATTGCACTTCGCCGGGTTGAGCTTCATTCCGTATTTTGTCAGGACCTGAAAGCATTCTCGAAGGTTCTTGACGTGATCTTCGGCTTTAGCAGATTTTACCAACATGTCGTCGATGTAGACTTCCATGCTGTTGCCGAGCTGTTTTGCAAACATCTTGTTGACCAATCTTTGGTAGGTGGCGCCGGCGTTCTTCAAGCCGAAAGGCATGACTTTGTAGCAGTATGTGCCTCGATCAGTGATGAAGGCTGTCTTCTCGCGGTCGTCTGGGTGCATGAATATCTGGTTGTAGCCGGAGAATGCATCCATGAAGGAGAGTAGTTCGTTCCCCGCCGTAGCTTCGACGAGGCGATCGATATGTGGCAGCGGAAAGCTATCCTTTGGGCAGGCCTTGTTCAGGTCGGTGAAGTCCACACATACTCTCCACTTCCCGTTCTTCTTCTTGACGACGACCGGATTGGCGAGCCAGTCGGGGTACTTTACTTCGGTGATTGATCCGGCTCGTAGTAGCTTTTCGACTTCATCATTAACTGCTTGAGCTTTATCGGTGCCGAGCTTGCGCCTCTTCTGCTTGATTGGTTTGTAGGTGGGGTCAACGTTGAGCTCGTGTGAGGTGATCCTGGGATCTATTCCTTTCATATCCTCCATCGACCATGCGAAGAGGTGCACGTTCTCCTTCAGTAGATCCACCAGCTGGGTTCTGATTTCGGCGTTGAGGTTGCTGCCGATACCAACGCTCCTTTCCGGTTTCGTCTCGTCGATGCTGACTTGGTCGACGTGATCGGGTTTAGGTCTTTGGTGGTAGGGGAGTCGCGGGTCGAGCTCTTCATTGATCATGCATGAGGATGAAGAGCGGAGTCGGCGTTCTTGGAGGAAGCAGGATCGTGACACTCTTTGGCTGCCGCGTAAGGTGAAGATTCCCAACGGTGTTGGAAATTTGACGCACTGATGAAACGTCGAGACGACGGCTTTCATCTCGTGGATCCATGGCGTTCCTAGAATCGCGTTATATATTGCTGGTCTATCTATGACGATGAATTTCACGAGCTTGGAAACTCCTCCGACGTAGACGGGCAAGCGGATAGTTCCGATACTGAATACGGTATCGGCGGTGAATCCAGTCAGCGGACGAGATGCTGGCTTGATGGTTTCTTCTTCAATCCCCATCCGGTCTAGGGTCTCCTTAAAGATCAGATTCACCGTGCTCCCAGTGTCAACTAGTATCTTTGCCACATCGCAATCGTGGACTTGTATTTTGACCACCAGCGGGTCGAGATGCGGGGTATCCAGCCCCTCCGCATCCTTGTCCGTGAAGGATATCATGCTCGTGTCTGGACGGACAAGTTGGTTAAGTAGAGCTTCTCCACCCTGATGGGAACTGGGGCGGCGTTGGGCCGAGACGGCCTTTCGCTCGTATTCCTTGATTGCCGAGATGGAATCATTGTTGTCTAAGAGACTTCCCATGATCATGCTGACCTGTCGCTTTGGTGGGGGCGGCAAATCTTCGGGATGGTCGTGATCTTCCTTCTCAGTTGCTGGCTTCGGATTTACCTTCCCCTGCTTTTGGGGGCGAAACTGGCGGGATCGCTTTCCCTTTTGCCCTCCTTTGGCCGGCTTCGGCGCGAAATCTTTGCCTTGAGATCGGTCGCCTTCTACCGCGATGACTCCTTCTCGGTACTTCCTGAGGAGGCTACCGATGAGATGCCTACAGTTCTCCGTTGCATGACCGGTTCGACCGTGGAAGCTACAGAACAGGTCGTGATTATTGTCATCATCCGGGTCGGCGACAGTTGGACGAGACGACGTTAGTGCGAGTGCTTGCGGCTGCTCTGCTGGGTCCCAGTGGTGGAGGTCGTCGTCGACGGCAAAAGAGAGTGATCTCCTGACCTCTGGTCTTCGTCGCTGTTCATGAACTTCTTCCCTAGGTCTGGCGATGGCGGGCTTTTTCTCACCGCTCTTCTCGGCGTAGAAGTTGGTGTCTTCTTCGAGGAAGATATACTTCTGGGATCGATGGAGCGCGTCCTCGAGGGTCGGCGATGGTTGGAGAGAGAGATCCTCTTTAAACTTAGAGTCGTATCGGAGGCCGTTGCGGAGTGCCTCCAGCGGAACGCTGTCTGGCATGTCGCCGAGATCCATCGCGGCTTTCTTAAACCTTTCCATGAAACTTCGCAGCGGTTCTCCCCTTGATTGCGTCATGGTAAACATGTTTCGGGTTACCCTGGTCATGTTCATGGAGTAGTGCTTTAAGAATGCGCTCGTCAAGTCGTCGAAGTTATCGATCGACTCAGCAGGGAGGCTGGAGAACCATCCGAGTGCTTCTTTCGTCATATGCTCGATGAAGACTTGACAATAGTTCGCCTCTCTCTCCTCGGGAGTGGCGTACTGTTCTCTTGTCATAGCGAAGTTGAAAGCTGTCAACCACTTCTTCGGGTCTTCTTCACCGGCAAAGGGCTCGATCTTCAGTCGGACTCTGTCGCGTAGCCGGATTCTGCGAATCCTTGCCGTCAGTGGACTCCTCCGGGTGTCGGCAAGGATTTTTGCCAATTCTGGTGCAGCGCTCGTGACGAGATGCACCCTGGAATTAAACTCGTCTAGTCGACGGTTAATCCTATCGAGCTCGGCATAAGTCTGTTTGCTGGCCCGCGAGATTCGGCTCGTCGCGTCCGTCCGATTAGCAGTTGCGTCTGCTACCGCGGTCCCCGTGGCATGACCTGTCGGTGTATCGAACGAGAGTCGATGAACCGGCGAAAACCTGCCGTCATCCGCTGTTACCGAGTCGATGAAATCCTGTGTCTTCTTCTGGCGTGCTTGCATCGTTTGGATTTCTTCAGAGAATGGCTTCATAGCCCTTTGGAGTGTCTTCATCAGGTCGTCATGCTTGACGACCTTTGCTCTGGGTCTGCGTCGAGCGGGAGCTGGCGGCGGAATTGTATCTTCGGGCTCGTTGTGCTGTGTGTTTTCGTCGTGCTCGACGTAGTTCTCCTCGTGCTCGAGAAGGTCTTCTCTGTCTTCGGGAAGATTTTCCGGGAGAGTCTTGTGGTTGTGTCGTGGTTCTCTTTCGGGGGAGCTTCCCGCTGAGTGAGACATCGTCCGAGCTTCTTTTGAGATGCTTAATCCGGCAAAGGTATTCCCAGTCCCCACAGACGGCGCCAATTGTTAGATCCAGAAATAGCACACGTTAGTATGACGGGATATTTCGGATGGGAGACTTGGGAAGCTTTGGATTAATCACTCAAGAAGAGGTTCGGATACAAGAGATAATCTCGTCAAACAAGCCTTGACGAGACGAAATGCGAATAATAAGAGAAAACAGAGAAAAGATGAGCAAAGCGCTTTAGGGTTTTTAGGGCTGCGTGACTTGGTCTTCCAGGAATGAAGACCTCTCCTTATATAATTGAGTTAAGGCGATTCTCTGCTGAATATTCTCCTCTTGATCATAAAGGAAATCTTCTTCTTTTCTTGATTTCCTTCCTTTCTTCGAGTGGCGGCTGCATCTTTTTCCTTTTTGCTTAAGGTATTACCTTCCTCCTCAAGGCTTTCCATTTCTGTGAGGAGGCTAGGGCTGAAGACGGGCTGGGCTTTTTGTGATGTTACTCATTGCGACGGGCTCGGGGAAATGTGCCCATTTCACCCCTAACAAATATTTTATGTTTTTATAAAATTTAATCGAAAGCAAAATCAAGGAAAGGAGAAATATTAAACAATTTTGGCTAAACAAGTATGATAGGCCAATAGAAAAAGGCAGAGACACTTAAATTTCGGTATTGGCGTTCCGGTATCCTTCTGCGTCCGGATCGATTTTTTTGGGCTTTCAGATTTCGGGATGTAGGCTCATAAAATTCTTCTTGGTTATTTTTTAGAATTCAGATCGGATATGGTTGAGATAGTATTGGGTTTTGATTTTTAGCTGAAAACCTAAATCTATTCAGGTTGCAGATTTGTTCAGATATTTTACGTAAAAAAATCAAAACTTTGAACACTAAGAATATTACCAAATGGAACCAGAATCATATTCTCCTGGAGATGTACCGGAGTGGCCGGAGTCGTCGTCAATACTCAGAACGTGTACCAGAGTGGCCAGAGTCGTCTTCGCCAGAGTCTTTGTCACCGGAGTCAATTTCCACGGAGGCAGCAACTCTTTTGTCGGGATCTCAGGGTTCGATTAGCAAAAAAGAAAAATATAACAACGAGCAATGATATAACAAACATAAGGGAATTCTGATAACTCTCACTTATTCAATTCATTTTTCCAAGAGATGACGTTCTCAAGAGAATTTTAGGAAAACCAAGAGTTATTGTTATAACTTCTAATCTCTACAGTTTTTTATAGTTTTATATTTACTAATTTTTTCTGTTTTTATAAAATTTAATTAAAAACAATATCAATGAAAGGAGAAATATTAAGAAATTTGGGCTAAACAATTGGACTAAACAAGTATAATGGGCCAATGGAAAGAGACATAGTCTATCAAATTTAGGCATAGGCGTTCCGGTATCCGTCTGCGTTGGATCGATTTTTTGGGCATTCGGATTTTGGAATGTAGGCTCATAGAATTCGTCTTGGGGTATTTTTAGAATCCAGATCGGATATTGTTGAGATAGTGTCGGGTTGGGATCGGGTTTGAATTTTTAGTTGAAAACCCAAAAGTATTCATGTTGCGGATTTGTTCAGATATTTTATATCAAAAAATTAGAACTTTGAACACTAAGAATATTACCAAATGGAACCAAAATCATATTTTCATGGAGATGTACTAGAGTGGTCGGAGTCTTCGTCAATACTCAGAACGTGTACCGGAGTGGCTGGAGTCGTCTAAGCCGGAGTCTTTGTCGCGGGAGTCCATTTTGCACGGAGGTAGCAACTCTTTCGCCAGGAGCGAGATTTTCAGGATTCGATAAGCAATATAGAGAAATATAAGAACGAACAACGAAATAACAAAGAGAAGGGATTCTGAGAACCCTCACTTGTTCAATTCATTTTTCCAGGAGATGCCGATCTCAATAGAATTTTAGGAAAACCAAGAGTTATTGTTAGTCTTCTAATCTCTAGGGTTTTTACTGTTTTATATTTACTAATATTTTATGTTTTTATAAAATTTAATTAAATGCAAAATCAAGGGAAGGAGAAATATTAAACAATTTTGGCTAAACAAGTATAATAGGCCAATAGAAAAAGGCAGAACACTTAAATTTCCGGTATAGGCGTTACGGTATCTTTCTGCGTTCGGATCGATTTTTTTGGGCTATCAGATTTCGGGATGTAGGCTCTTAAAATTCTTCTTGGGTATTTTTTAGAATTCAGATCGGATATGGTTCAGAGAGTATTGGTTTTTGATTTTTATTTGAAAACCCAAAAGTATTTAGGTTCCAGATTTGTTCAGATATTTTACGTAAAAAAATCAAAACTTGGAACACTAAGAATATTACCAAATGGAACCAGAATCATATTCTCCTGGAGATGTGCCGGAGTGGCCGGAGTCATCATCAATACTCATCACGTGTACCAGAGTAGCCAAAGTCGTCTTCGCCAGAGTCTTTGTCACCGGAGTCAATTTCCACGGAGGCAGCAACTCTTTTGTCGGGATCTCAGGGTTCGATAAGCAATAAAGAGAAATATAACAACGAGCAATGAAATAACAAACATAAGGGAATTCTGATAACTCTAACTTGTTCAATTCATTTTTCCAAGAGATGGCGATCTCAAGGGAATTTTAGGAAAACCAAGAGTTATTGTTAGAGCTTCTAATCTCTACAGTTTTTACATTTTTATATTTATTAATTTTTTCTGTTTTTATAAAATTTAATTAAAAACAATATCAACGAAAGGAGAAATATTAAGCAATTTGGGCTAAACAATTGGACTAAACAAGTATAATGGGCCAATGGAAAAAGACAGAGATTATCAAATTTAGGTATAGGCGTTCCGGTATCCGTCCGCGTTGGATCGATTTTTTGAGGCATTCGGATTTTGGAATGTAGGCTCATAGAATTCGTCTTGGGATATTTTTAGAATCCAGTTCGGATATTGTTCAGATAGTGTCGGGTTTGGATCGGGTTTGAATTTTTAGTTGAAAATCCAAAACTATTCATGTTGCGGATTTGTTCAGATATTTTACATAAAAAAATCAGAACTTTGAACACTAAGAATATTACCAAATGGAACCAGAATCATATTCTCATGGAGATGTACCGGAGTGGTCGGAGTCTTCGTCAATACTCAGAACGTGTACCGGAGTGGCCGGAGTCGTCTAAACCGGAGTCTTTGTTGCGGGAGTCAATTTCCACGGAGGTAGCAACTCTTTCACAAGGATCGAGATTTTCAGGATTCGATAAGCAATATAGAGAAATATAACAACGAACAACGAAATAACAAAGGGAGGGGATTCTGAGAACTCTCACTTGTTCGATTCATTTTTCCAGGAGATGCCGATCTCAAGAGAATTTTAGGAAAACATAGAGTTTCTGTTAGCTCTTCTAATCTCTAGGGTTTTTACAGTTTTATATTTACTAATTTTTACTCTTTTTATAATATTTAATTAAAAACAATATCAATGAAAGGAGAAATATTAAACAATTTGGGCTAAACAATTGGATAAGCAATAAAGAGAAATATAACAACGAGCAATGAATTAACAAACAAAAAGGAATTCTGAGAAGTCTCACTTGTTCAATTCATTTTTCCAAGAGATGGCGATCTCAAGAGAATTTTATGATAACCAAGAGTTATTGTTAGAGCTTCAAATCTCTATAGTTTTTATAGTTTTATATTTACTAATTTTTTCTGTTTTTATAAAATTAAATTGAAAACAATATCAATGAAAGGAGAAATACTAAGCAATTTGGGCTAAACAATTGGACTAAACAAGTATAATGGGCCAATAGAAAGAGACAGAGACTATCAAATTTAGGTATAGGCGTTCCGGTATCCGTCCGCGTTGGATCGATTTTTTGGGGCATTCGGATTTTGGAATGTAGGCACAAAGAATTCGTCTTCGGGTATTTTTAGAATCCAGATCGGATATTGTTCACATAGTGTCGGGTTTGGATCGGGTTTGAATTTTTAGTTGAAAACCAAAAATTATTCATGTTGCGGATTTGTTCAGATATTTTACATCAAAAAATCAGAACTTCGAACACTAAGAATATTACCAAATGGAACCAGAATCATATTCTCATGGAGATGTACTAGAGTGGTCGGAGTCTTCGTCAATACTCAGAACGTGTACCAGAGTGGCCGGAGCGTCTAAGCCGGAGTCTTTGTCGCGGGAGTCAATTTCCACGGAGGTAGCAACTCTTTCGCCAGGATCGAGATTTTTAGGATTCGATAAGCAATATAGAGAAATATAAGAACGAACAACGAAATAAAAAGAGAAGGGATTCTGAGAACCCTCACTTGTTCGATTCATTTTTCCAGGAGATGCCGATCTCAATAGAATTTTAGGAAATCCAAGAGTTATTGTTAGCTCTTCTAATCTCTAGGGTTTTTACAGTTTTATATTTACTAATATTTTATGTTTTTATAAAATTTAATCAAATGCAAAATCAAGGGAAGGAGAAATATTAAACAATTTTGGCTAAACAAGTATAATAGGCCAATAGAAAAAGGCAGAAACACATAAATTTCGGTATAGGCGTTACCGTATCTTTCTGCGTTCGGATCGATTTTTTTGGGCTATCAGATTTCGGGATGTAGGCTCTTAAAATTCTTCTTGGGTATTTTTTTAGAATTCAGATCGGATATGGTTCAGAGAGTATTGGTTTTTGATTTTCAGTTGAAAACCCAAAAGTATTCAGGTTGCAGATTTGTTCAGATATTTTACGTAAAAAAAATCCAAACTTTGAAAACTAAGAATATTACCAAATGGAACCAGAATCAGATTCTCCTGGAGATGTACCAAAGTGGCCGGAGTCGTCGTCAATACTCAGAACGTGGCCAGAGTCGTCTTCGCCAGAGTCTTTGTGTACCAGAGTGGTTGGAGAAGTCGTCAATACTCAGAACGTGTACCGGAGTGGCCAGAGTTGTCTTCGCGGGAGTCTATGTCGCCGGAGTCGATTTCCACAGAGGCAGCAACTCTTTCGCCGGGATCAAGATTTTTAGGGTTCGATAAGCAATAAAGAGAAATATAACAACGAGCAATGAAATAACAAAGAGAATGAAATTCTGAGAACTCTCACTCGTTCGATTCATTTTCCAAGAGATGGCGATCTCAAGAGAATTTTAGGAAAACCAAGATTCATTTTTAGCGCTTCTAATCTCTAGGGTTTTTACTGTTTTATATTTACTAATTTTTCTGTTTTTATAAAAATTAATTAAAAACAATATCAAGGAAATGAGAAATATTAAGAAATTTAGGTTAAACAATTGGGCTAAACAAGTATAATGGGCTAATAGAAAATGGCAGAGACTCTTAAATTTACCAAGAAGAGTTCTGGTATCCATCCGCGTTCGGATCGATTTTTTTGGGCTTTCGGATTTTTGGATGTAGGCTTATAGAATTTGTCTTGGGTATTTTCAGAATTCAGATCGGATATGGTTCAGATAGTGCCGGTTTGGATTTTTAGTTGAAAACCCAAAACTATTTAGGTTTCAGATTTGTTCAGATATTTCACATCAAAACTATAAAAAATGAAAAACAATTCAACAAAAAAAAAAACAAATAATAACATAATGTAATAACCAAAACCATATTCGAATATCAAGTACCAAAGCAAATTAAACTTGATTGTGATAAATTGTAACATTTTAAAGGCAAATACCATAATAAACATTTTTGAAGGCAAATATTAAATTTATATTATTTTATGATATTTAGAAGCTTCTATTTATGAAAATTAAAAATATTTAATTTTTTGTTGCATTGTGATATATATATTTCCAAAAGATATAGAATTTTAATGATATATATTACTTATCAGTCTTTATAGAGTAAAACCCACGATGTATGTTTTTGTTGGATTTGGTAAATGTTGGGGCTACAATAGAAAACTCTTGTCCTCTAATGCCTATAAATGTAGTCATAGACTTGCATCCTAAAATAAAAATACAAGTCTCAGTCAAAAAAAAAAATCAGCTTCATATCATTTGCAGTTCGTTACAATGTCGCGACCAATACCAATCAAATCAGGAGAGGAAACAAATAAATATATGAGACGAGCTGACGAAGATTGGGAGGTGATAAAAATGGAGAATTAGGTGTAGAGACTTAGAATTCTGTCGGAGGTAATTTTTTATTAAAGTAAAGTTATATATATATATATATATTTTTTTTTTTTTTTTCAAACCGAATCTTTCAGAATAGAAGGATAAGCGATTCTGAACCCTTCTGAACCCTTCAGAAAAGATAAGCGATTGTGAACCCTTCTGAACTATTCTGAAGAGTTCACATATGAACAAAACAAGACTGTACATAAGTTTTGCTCTAGGGAGTGTAATAAATACAATTATTGCTTTAAGGAGTATATAGAAGGAAGAAGTGAGCACAAGACGGCGATGTTCTGTCTCTGTCTAACTTTGTTTGCGACTGTGTGACATAGATTTTGGGAAAATTCGAGAAAATTCACGAAATTTTGGGAAAATTCAGGAAATTTGTGGAAAATTCGGGAATATATATAAAATTTTTAAACAAGGCAAAATCGTTTATTTATATTTTCTGAATTGCTTCATTAAACTGTTACAATAGTCCTTTTGAAAGGTTCATAAGCGTTTCCAAAGGGTTCATAACCGTTTCCCATGGTCCATAACCGTTTCCCAAGCGTTCAGAATCTTTTCCGAAGGTTTTAGAATCGTTTATCTTCCAAAGGTGGACACCGTAACTTGCTCTTCTCAAATATTCTTTCTGAGTTTTTCAAAGTGTTTCGATCGAAGAAACCGATCGAAACACAGTCCTCTAGGGATACATTGATAAAAAAATTACATATTTTCAGTTGTCCCACATTATAAGGATAATCAATCCACAATGTGAACAACAAGCAGGGCCGGGTCTATTCCGGTTTCGATTCTCGAGTCTAGGAATTTAGTATCCAAAGTTTTACCCTAAATTATCACTGCAAGTGCACAATAAATCAATTGTAGTATAAAGGGTTTATCGAATCCAAACGTCTATTAGTTGCACAGCAAATTCTCAGATTCAAATCAAGCTAAGTGAATAATAATAAAAGTAATGCAAGTAAACTAAAAAAAAGCAGCAAGTGATTGATTTAAAATAGTTAAATTCAATGAGACAAACGCTAGGCCTTGGGAAATTCTCAGGTTGAATCCAAATTGCAGGGTGAAAATATTAGGATATTAATTAAGAATCATTCTAGAACTCAAATCACAATTGCGAAACCAATCAACTTTCGTTGTAGAGATTATCTATGTCTAAACTTAGAATTTCAAATTTCTTTACAAATTCAATCAATTCAAACAAGCATTAATGATCAAGGTTTGATTAGTTCACAAAATCTCTAAACCAAATTTCTTTGCAGATAGATATTTTGCTCATCTAAGATAGTTTAGGAAATCAATAACACTTTCGTGTCTACCAATTAACCTAAAACAGATTCTAGGTAGCGAAGCTAGAATAAACAATAAACACAATCCAGATGAAGAACTTTAATGATTTATCCTAACTATATTGCAATTCTTTTTCAACCTTTGAAAAACCCTAAACCTAACAAGCAAACTACTCAGACATGGTGATTGAAGCAAACATGATGAATAAAATAGATTGCATAAAAGAAATAAGAAAAGAGATAAAGGAGTTTAAAATCTTCTCTGAAGGAGTCTGATTTATCTCTCCAAAGCTCTGCTACAAATCTCTCTCTTAGTCTCAATGGCTTTAAAAACCTAAAATAATGTCTAAAACACGATTTGGGGCAGTTTTGCAAATAAGCAGAACTTCTGGATCAAAGCTGTAATTCTTCCAAAGTGTCTGTATTTTCGTATTTTAGTGGTGTCGACCGACACTAAAGTCTGTGAACGTCAGATTGTCTTGTTTTCCAATAGGATTCCCAGTTTTAGCTCCTAATAGCTCCAATTAACTCCAATTAAGCTCCAAACACACCTAGGACCTGTAAAGACTCTAAAAGACACCAAAAATACCAAAACTCCTCTATATACAAGACCAATATCAGGGCAAAAACCCATAAAAACCATGGTATATCAACTCCCCCAGACTTTAATCTTTGCATGTCCTCATGCAAATCGAGTCCAAGACATTTGAGAAAGATGTTTGAAAAGCAGAAACTCACTTACCCTTCAAAAGATGTTTGAGTCCAAGACATTTCACTTCTTTTACCTGTAAAATCATCAAAAGAAACACCAAGCCCTCTACGAGAATCTCGTTGTATGCATAAGTGTGAAGTAGCTTTTACACCTTTAAAAAGTTTATTGATGAGATCAGAGGTTTTGAATTGATTACATGGAGTATATACCTTTGCATAGGCTTTTGGTCTATGAGATGATCTGCAACTAAATCTCCACTCAAATCTTCCAGCTTGTTCACTTGCTCACTAGTATCCAGCTCCTTGACATACCCAATAGTAATGTCATATGAATGCTCTCTAATTATGTCTTCATCCTTAGAAGTTTCTACTGAAAAACTCTGACCATCAATGGTGGACCTTCTCCTTAACTTGTCCATGTCAAAATTCATAACAACATCACCCAAATCAAGCTCTATCTTTCCCTTTTTCACATCAATAACAGCACCAGCTGTAGCCAAGAATGATATTCCCAGAATAAGAGGATCTATAGGTTCTTCACCATATTCCAAAACCACAAAGTCTGTGGGAATCATGTGGCCTTCAATTCTGAGTGGAACATCTTCTAAGACACCTTATGGAATTCTTTTGGATCGACCAGCTAGGATAAGAGAGATCCTAGTTTGCTTGAAATCAGTCATTCCAAGGCTAGCAGCAACAGAGTAAGGCATTAAGTTGATACTTGAACCTAGATCACAAAGAGAATGAGGAAACCTTCTTGTTGAGATTGAGCAATCTAGCACAAAGTTTCTTGGATCATGTAGTTTCTCTGGAATCTTGTTCTGAATCATAGAGCTGACTTGTTCAGAGACCATCACCTTCTTCTTCTTCTTTGGGACTGTATTCAAGAGAACTGCACTAATTTCTCTAGTAAGCAATGCTCCTTCCTCAGGACTCACACCATTCATAACCATTCTCTTAACATATCTTCTTAGTGCAGGTGAAAGATTGACTGCATCGACTAAAGGTATCTCAACCATCAACTTGTCTATCATTGCCTTGACTTTGGCATCTTCCATCTCTTGTTTAGACTTTCTAGGAACCTTTGGGTAAGGAATTTTTGGCTTATAGACTCTTTATTCAGCTGATTTGGAGGTTTCAGAAAGATCTGGCGCGTGCTGTAATTTGCAGAAATTTGCCTCAAAACCTGAAATTTGCAGAATATCTTCTGGCAGGTCTCTAGTGTCGACCGACACAGGTTGGTGTCGCCTGACACCACTATGTGGCAGTGTCGACCGACACAGTTCTGTGGTGTCGCCCGACACCACTTATGTAGCTCGAAAATCACCTGAAATCTCTTCAAAATCCACCAAATTAGCTCTAGTTTCCACCAAAACAGCATGACAAGAATGTTTGGGGTTGATATTGCTGCTTCCAGGAAGAAATCTCTCTTGTCTTTTTATAGACTCAACAGTCTGAGCAACCTGAACATCCAACTTCTTCACATGGGCATTCA
Organism: Erythrophleum ivorense; assembly: GCA_026724425.1. Classification (NCBI taxonomy): domain Eukaryota; kingdom Viridiplantae; phylum Streptophyta; class Magnoliopsida; order Fabales; family Fabaceae; genus Erythrophleum; species Erythrophleum ivorense. Next base: position 2,201,609 of record JAIUCV010000068.1, read on the forward strand.
AATCAGTATACAAGGATTCAATCTTCCCATTGAAGTCCACTGTGATCTTCTGCTGACCTTCCAGAATCTGTTCCAGCAGCATAGACTTCATCTCATTATTCTGTTCAGGAGGTTTCTGGTAAGAAGAAAAACCATAATTTCTTGTAAAGTTGTTGTTCTGAAAAGGCTTATGGTAAGAGGAACCATATCCTTGTTGATTGGCCCATCTCTGTCCTTGAAACCCAGCTCCATTGATGTAATTAACATCTTCTTCCTCATATTCTCTAGCTGGCTCAAAAGTCTCCACTTCAGCAGCAAATTGAACTGACTTCTTACCCACAAGAAGGCTATGCACAGAGTCTAGGTTTGCCTTAACCTCAATAATCTGATTTCCATCCAAGTTTCCACCTAGCCTCTTCATCTCAAAATCTACATTCTTGGTACTATTGCTAGATGCTAAGTTCTCAATCAGTTGGTAAGCTTCTATTGAATACCTGGTGTTGAAGTTTCCATTGCTCGCAGCGTCAAGAGCCATCTAATACCTCCAATCTATGCCTCTGAAGAAGATACCCAGCAGCTGAACCTCAGTGAAACCATGATGTGGACAATCTCTTTGATACGCTCTGAATCTCACCCATGCAGCCTTGAATGCTTCAGTTGGTCCTTGAGAAAATGTAGAGATATTGTTCCTAAGCTCTTCAGACCTTGCATCATCATAGAAATTGTTGAGAAAAGCCTTCTTGGTCTCATCCCAAGTTGTCCAAGAACCTGGTTGCAACTGCTTAAGCCAATAAGCAGCATCCCCAACAAGAGAGAATGGGAAGAGCTTGCAAAAGAGGTAGTCACTACTGACTCCAATTGGCTTTGATGCTAGTTGGCAAATCTTCAAAGCTCTTAATGTGATCCATTGGATGTTCATGGGAAAAGGGTGCTGACCCACAAGAGTGAAGTATGCAGGTTTCATCTCAAAGTCATTCTGCTGGAACGCATGTGGTCGAATCGCAGACCAATTAGCATAGAACAAATCAGGCCTGTTGTGGTCACCAAGTGTGCAATTGGGTGCATGCTGATTTTGCGCAGCGACATTAAGTACAGGCTGAGCTGGGGGTGCTTTGACGATCACATTCCCATCAGCATCGAGCTTCTGCCCTTGCACATTGCGCCTGTTCCCTTTGTTGTCAAACAGAAACCCAGCCTCATTCTGAATCAAAATAATCGGACCGACCATTTTGACTGGCTTCTTTGCTTTTCTGTTGGTGCGCTCTAAGTGTCCTAGCTCTTTATTAGTGAGATTTGACTAGCTCTTTGTCCTTGTTGTTTCTAGTTTTGCGGTTAGGCATACACCTGAAACACCAAAAAGAAAGAATCTAGAGCGCGTGAGTAACAAAAGAAAAATAAAATCTTAGACAAAATTCTAAAACTAAAAAGTTAATGGCAACGAAAAAGACGATTGGCAACGGCGCCAAAAAATTGATAGGTTAAGTTTTACCCTAAATTATCACTGCAAGTGCACAGTAAATCGATTATAGTATAAAGGCTTTATCGAATCCAAACGTCTATTAGTTGCACAGCAAATTCTCAGATTCAAATCAAGCTAAGTGAATAATAATAAAAGTAATGCAAGTAAACTAATGAAAAGCAGCAAGTGATTGATTTAAAGGAGTTAAATTCAATGAGACAAACGCTAGACCTTGGGAAATTCTCAGGTTGAATCCAAATTGCAGGGTGAAAATATTAGGATATTAATTAAGAATCATTATAAAACTCAAATCACAATTGTAAAAACAATCAAGTTTCGTTGTAGAGATTATCTATGTCTAAACTCATAATTCCAAAGTTCTTTGCAAAGTCAATCAATTCAAACAAGCATTAATGATCAGGTTTGATTAGTTCACAAAATCTCTAAACTAAATTTATTTGCATATGGATATTTGGCTCATCTAAGATAATTCAGGAAATCAATAACATTTTCGTGTCTACCAATTAACCTAAGTTCAGATTCTAGGTCGCGAAGCTAGAATAAGCAATAAACACAATCCAGAGGAAGAACTCTAATGATTTATCCTAACAATATTGCAATTCTTTTTCAACCTTTGAAAAAACCTAAACCTAACAAGCAAACTACTCAGACATGGTGATTGAATCAAACATGATATATCATTTGACTATCCGAAATATAGGAAAAAATGATTAAATTTGAAGACAATTTGGTTAAATTTTGATAAACTAAGAATTTTCCGAAATTTTGATTATTTTGGGTATTTTTGTTATTTTTACCCAAAAATAATTGATATATTTTGTATATAATTGTAATTTGCTTATATTAAATACAATCATAATTAATATTTTTGGGTTCATAATTATATTTTTGGTACCCATTCGAGATTCGGTTTGGAACCATTCAGGTTTCGGTTCTTCGGGTGTCTGAGATTAAAACCCGTTTGGGTATTTTTTCGTTTTTGGGTTCGGGTTCGGTTCCCTATTTTTTGGATCGGTTTGTTGGGTCTTAGAAGCCTAACACCGCCCTCTTATTGTTCTACATCGATATTTACTTGCTTTCTTAGTTAGATTATTAGCTCTCTAAACAATCATCTCATATTATTGTTCTAGCTTGCTTTCGAACTCCATAGTTTCAAAGTGTACTCAATTTAGCAAGTACTCTCTGTGTTCAGTAATCCATACTTTTACTTTCTGTGCACTTGCAGGAATTAAAAGTTGGGTAAAACTTATACCCCACTACTTGCAGCTAGAATAGGTTGGGTTATTATTACATTAACCCACCACATCAGCATCGTGGATTGACTTCGGCTTTTTTAGTGCTAATTCTTTCAGGAAGTCTGAGTGGTACCACAGTCCCTTTTTCACAGAATCGATAGCGATACCGTCGTCCACGGTTCCTGCTTTGGACAAGGTCGTTTTGAATCGATCCATGAAGCTGCGCAGCGTTTCGGTCGGACCCTAAGCCATATTTCATTGATTTATAGCGGAAGCCGACTTCTCGATAAACATAGATTATTGCTTTAAAAACAAAGCTGTCAACTACTGGAAATATTTGATTGAATTTGGCTCGAAGTGTAGGAACCAGTCTAGCACCACGCCTTTGAGATATTATGCGAATAACAAGCAGAATCCAGCATCTTTCTCTTCAGGGGTCTTGAAGACGGCTCGGCTCAGGGCGACACGAAAGGGGATATTGAGTCTACCTGGATCGGCCATTTTGGTGTTGAGTATGCCTACAGAAAAGGGAGTGTTCTCTGAATCTTCGCACAGTTGCGCTATCTCTGGTGCCGAACTGATTGCTCTAGTCTTAATAAAATCTTTAAAGACCACATCAAGAGCTGTAGGGAAAATCTGAAAATTAGCATCTTGCCGCTTGCCGTCATGAGACATCCCATGTACTTCCCAAACAAGTGCGTTCTGTCAACGACAACAATTTTTCTCAAGTGTTCCAACCATCGATGCAGGACTTCAGCGCCATAAATGTATATTTAAAACTTGTAAGCCCCTCTTCATCAACTTCGGTATGTAAATGTGTAATGCTTCCTGGATTTGCATACTTCAATACGAATAACTACATAGGTAGAAACTTGTAAGAGCTTTCCTCTGTTCCATGCGCAGATGCGATTGCCAACTTTTTTGCTTTCCAGCACTTCCAATACGAAGCAACAATGTTATGCTCTCTGAGTATCGAGTACGAAAAATCCTTAGCACGTGGCCCACTATTTATTTCATACTTTGATCTCAGAAGTGCTGCTATCAACTTTGACGTTGCGTGCTTTGAAAACTTCTGTCGAGTGTCCGCGTCACATGTATGTTTCATAGCAGTCTTCCTCACGTCATAAGCTTATAATTTTCCAATATTACCGGCCGTTGCTCTCCACTCACACCGTGGGTCAACACACTTGGCCACGGTATAGAACTTTCATGCCTGTTGGGGTCGGAGGAAAACCGAGCCGAACCGCACCGAACCGCACCGAACCGGGCCAAACCGGGCGTCAACCCGAAGCCAACATCCGACTGAGCGATTCAAGCCGAGGCCCATCAAAGACTTTCCTTAAACTGAAGTCGGCGCGAGCCAAAAAGGAAAGTTTACATTTATTCTGAAGTCGGCGCGAGCCAAAAAGGAAAGTTTACATTTTTGCGTAAAGTCAGTTGTAAAAGTCGGTTCCTATTCTCTTATAAATAGGAACCGATAGTCATTATTTGAGGCATCACTTTACACATAGAAAAAGGCACACGCCACACACATTGTAGCTCGCATAACAGCTAATCAAATAACCATCATTTGGATCGATCCTTGTGTTTACTTACGAAATTCTCGGCTCTCCCTAAAAACACTAAAAGTATCGTAGTGCAGTTTCGGCTCGCACAATTTGGCGCTAGAAGGAGGGTGATTTGAGACTAGAAAACACAAGAGGTCGACGAGATGACCGACGAAGAATTAAACAGATCCACACCAACCGGTTTGCAAACGGGGACAGCGAGACAACAGTTCAGACGGAAGCGGAAAAGATCGCTGCCCTTCAGAAGCAGACCGAAGAACAAGAGATTTTGAACAGCTCGTTGACGCAAGAGCTCGCAACCTTGCGAGCCCAACTAAAAGAGAAAGAAGCGCGAGGTGTCGCGCGACGTAAAAATTCCCATCCAAAAAATCTGGCTTTCGACTCCCGAGCCGACGAAGTAGATGGAGAAGAAGGGGACGACGTGGAAGAAACCCCGGAACGAGAGGAAACAGAATCCGAATCAGATGGTTCGCCGCCGCCACTTCAGAAGAAGAAGCAAAACAAAGTCAAGAGCGCGCCGCCAACCAAACCAATACGAATCAACTTAGGAGATCCGCTCCCCAGCGAAATCACTCCCGAAGCGCTGACCAAAGCCCTGAGGCAGATAATGTTGGAAAGCAAAGGAACTGATGAGGCGATGGGGCAGGAAACCGGCGGTTCACCAAGCTCAGATCCTGCGGAGCTCGCCGAAGCGGTATCGCGTCTCTTGTTGGAAACACGAGCCGAAAAGCAGTCACCCCGAGGCGTGAGTACGGCAAGAAAAGGCAAGAGTCAGAGCATGAGTTGCGATGAATTGGCCGAGATCCGAGCTCGTCTTGAAAAATCCGACAACGAGGCCAAATTACTTCGATCACAGATCCACAGGGCACTCAGTTCGGCACCGGAAATAGCCCAGATATGCGAAGACGCCGAACACACTCCTTTCTCGGCGAAAGTGATGGGCGCCAGAATAATGGATCCCGGGAAACTAAGCATCCAGAAGTACGACGGCTCGACGAACCCGAAAGATCACATCAACGCATTTCGGGTCGCCTTAAGTCGAGCCAAATTCCGAAACACAGAAGAGAAAGATGCCGGCTTCTGCCTCCTATTCGCTGAATACCTGAAGGGCCCGGGTCTGGACTGGTTCCTAAGTCTCGAGCGAAATTCGATTGAAAACTTCCAGCAGTTGACAGCTTCCTTTCTTAAGCAGTACTCCATGTTCATCGAGAAGTCGGCCTCGGTGATTAATCTGTGGAACATGTTGCAAGGCGAAGGCGAGTCGCTTCGCAGTTTCATGGATCGCTTTAAAACCACAATGTCAAAAGCCGGGGCGGTCAACGACGAGATCGCCATAGATTCTCGAAAAAAGGGTCTAGGCGTCAAATCGGAGTTTCGGAAGGAGCTCGCGTATAACAAACCCAAGTCGATCGCCGATGCCATCCACCGGTCGGTCGTGTTCATCGAAGAAGAGGAAGATATGAAGCTGCTCGCTGCCTCGCATCCCACATTGAAGGCAGCCACCAAACAACCACCTAACCCGCCGATAGCTCATCAACCGCCGAATCAGCATCCCAATCACTTCAACCATCGGCGCGGAAAGAACAGTTACATCCATCACGAAGGGCCGAACTTCTCCGGATCGCATAACTACCAGATCGGGACGAGCCAACAGACAGGCGGCACGAGCCAAGCGGGCGCCGGAAGGGGGCGAGGATCGAAAAATTACGTTTGGACAAGGAACCAAAGTCCCGCGCCACAAGACAAGAAGGTTTATTGCGAATTCCATCAATGCTACGGCCATTCGACGGAGAGATGCCGCCATCTCGGAGCAGAACTCGCAAGAAAATTACTTAGCGGTGAATTGAAAGGCGATCTAAAGCTTGAAGACCTGGAGCGTCCCGAGCCAAGAGAACGACCGGAACAGTCAGATCGACAACCGGGTCAACCAGCGGATCGACCGAAACGCGGGAGACGCGATGATTCGGACGAACCATCGGGATCACGACAAAAAATCTACCTCATATTGGGCGGCTCGCAATACTGTCAGGATACGGTGACATCGATCAAAGCTTTTCAACGGCGAACCGACGCAGCGGTCAACTGGTATGGACCACCCAAAATCCCAAACGTCGAGATCACTTTCACGGAAAATGAAGTCATCGGGATCGATAGGCCGCATGATGATCCGCTCGTAATCATGCTTGCCGTCGGTAATTACGACATAGCTCGGGTCCTGATCGACACAGGAAGCACAGTCGATATAATCTACAAGAGCACGTTGGTAAAAATGGGAATCGATCCGAACGACGTAAAAACGACGCCAAAGCCATTGACCGGGTTCGGGGGCGAGACGACGATGTCCATGGGAAGTATCATACTCCCAGTCGAAGCTGGAGGGATTACAAAGATGGTGAACTTTTCCGTCTCGGATAATCCTCCAATCTACAATATTATCATGGGCACTCCTTGGATAAATTCGATGCGAGCCGTGCCATCTACTTACCATCTTTGTCTCAAGTTTCCCACTCCGACAGGAGTCAAAACCATCCTCGGCTCGCAGAAAGATTCGAGAATCTGCTTCATGACGGAACACAAACTCCGCAACCCGTTACCCAAACCAACTCCAGAGGAGAACCGAAAGAAGATTAAGACGAACCGAGAGTCAGCGAACGGTTTAGCCAATCTCTTATAGCAATTACAGATCACTGGCGAGATCGAGCCGTCTAGAAAGAAAGCAGGCAAAAATGAGGATCCCGTCATCGAAGAACCAAGCTGCGAAGCGGTAAGATCCGTCTGCATAGACGAGCAGAACCCAGAAAGATGTGTGGAGATCGGAGCGAACCTAAACGAGACAATAAGAGAGGAATTGATCTCCTTTTTGAAAGAAAACGTCAACGCCTTCGCTTGGACAGCCGAGGATATGCCGGGGATAGATATCAACATCGCCTGCCACGAGCTAAATGTCGACCCGACGTTCAAACCGGTGAAACAAAAGCGAAGAAGATTGGGGAATGAGCGGTTAAAGGCAGTAAACGACGAGGTGGAACGCCTCCTGAAAGTGGGCTCGATCGCCGAGGCAAAATACCCAGAGTGGCTTGCTAACCCAGTAGTGGTCAAAAAGAAGAACGGAAAATGGCGGGTTTGCATAGATTTCACAGATCTGAATAAGGCGTGTCCAAAGGATAGTTTCCCGCTCCCTCATATCGACCGGCTCGTGGAAGCCACGGCGGGAAACGAACTGCTGACCTTCATGGATGCCTTCTCAGGCTATAATCAGATCCGGATGCACCCCGACGACAGAGAAAAGACGGCGTTCCAAACAGAGCGAGGCATCTATTGCTACAAGGTCATGCCGTTCGGACTCAAGAATGCGGGAGCAACATACCAACGGCTCGTGAACAAGATGTTTGCCTCGCAGCTTGGGAAGACGATGGAAGTTTATATCGACGATATGCTGGTGAAATCTCTGAAAAAGGAAGAACATGTGGCACATCTCCGCGACTGCTTCGAGCAACTGAACTCACACGATATGAAGCTAAATCCAACGAAGTGTCGCTTCGCTGTAACATCCGGAGAATTCTTGGGATATCTGGTCACCTACAGAGGCATCGAAGCTAACCCGAAGCAGATCCAGGCTTTAATCAGAATGAAGTCGCCGGAGACGAAGAAGGAAATACAGCAATTAACCGGACGTGTCGCCGCGCTCAACCGTTTCATTTCACGATCCACGGATAAGTGTCTCCCTTTCTACGACACTTTGCGAGGAAACAAGAAGTTCGAGTGGACAGCGAAGTGTGAGGAGGCTTTCCGCGAGCTGAAGTTGTACTTAGCGAACCCACCGATACTGACGAAACCAGAAGAAGGAGAGCCATTATATCTGTACATCGCCGTATCGATAACAGCAGTCAGTGGGGTCCTGGTTCGCGAAGACCGAGGAATCCAGAAACCCGTTTTCTATGTAAGCCAAAGTTTGACTGATGCAGAGACGAGGTATCCCCAGACCGAGAAACTGGCACTAGCAGTCGTAGTTGCGGCCCGCAAATTACGCCCGTATTTCCAGTCTCACACGATCATAGTTCTAACGGCGTTACCATTAAGAACGATCCTGCACAGCCCGAGCCAATCCGGAAGATTAGCCAAGTGGGCGATCGAGCTGAGCGAATACGATATCGAATATCGAAATCGAACGAGCGCAAAATCGCAGGTTTTGGCTGATTTCTTGATCGAGCTGCCAATCGCCACCAGCGAGGAATCAAATCTTCCCGCCGATTGGCTACTTCACGTTGACGGCTCGTCATCAAAACAAGGCGCCGGAGTCGGAATTCGACTCACCTCCCCGACGGGCGAAATCTTGGAACAGTCTCTTCGTCTCAATTTCGGCGCGTCAAACAACGAGGCAGAGTACGAAGCATTAATAGCTGGATTAAAGCTGGCGCTCGAAATCGGAGTTCGAAACATACATGCTTACTGTGATTCCCAGCTCGTCGCGAGCCAATTCACTGGAGAATACGCTACAAAGGACAAAAGAATGGAAGCCTACCTCGAAGTAGTCAAGAATCTAGCCGGACAGTTCGAAAAATTTGCCTTGAAGAAGATTCCGCGTGGAGACAATACTCAGGCCGACGCCTTGGCATCCCTAGCCTCGACCTCCGATCCAGACTTGAAAAGGATAATTCCCGTAGAATTTATCGAACATCCCAGTATCGACATCGACGAACCCGAAGTCCTAATGACCATCATCACAGACGAGCCGAACGACGACGGTATACTTGATGGAGATCAGCCCGCGGATATGGAAATCGAGGAAGATACGGAATACGGTTGCGACAAAGAGTGGCTCGCTCCGATCCGTGTATACATAGCCGATGGAGAAGTACCAGCAGATAAGTGGGCGGCTCGCAAGCTGAAAGCTCAAGCAGCGCGATACATTCTGATACGCGACGCTGTATTCCGATGGAGGTTTTCAGGACCGCTGCTCGCGTGCGTAGAAGGGAAAAAGGCGAGAGAGATAATGAAAGAAGTTCACAGTGGATCATGTGGAAATCATTCCGGAGGACGAGCCTTGGCTATCAAAATCAAACGGCACGGCTATTTTTGGCCAACTATGATCAGCGACTGCGAAAAATACTCGCGGAAATGCGAGAAATGCCAGCGCCATGCTCCGACGATACATCAGCCGGCCGAGCTGTTGTCTTCCATCTCCGCACCATACCCATTCATGAGATGGTCGATGGATATTATCGGGCCGCTGCATAAATCAAAGCAAAAAAGGTTTTTGCTGGTTTTAACCGACTACTTTTCTAAATGGGTCGAGGCTGAATCCTACGCAAGTATAAAAGACGCTCAGGTTGAACAATTCATCTGGAAAAACATTATCTGTCGGCACGGTGTCCCTTATGAAATTGTTACAGACAATGGCTCGCAATTTATATCGGCTCGATTTCAAAACTTCTGCGACAAATGGAAAATCCGCCTTAGCAAGTCAACGGCTCACTATCCGCAAGGGAATGGTCAAGCCGAGGCGACTAACAAGACGATTCTCGATGGGCTTAAAAAACGGCTCGACGCTAAAAAGGGCCGCTGGGCAGACGAACTAGAAGGAGTCCTTTGGTCTCATCGGACAACCCCGAGACGAGCCACCGGCGAAACGCCATTCGCACTTGTCTACGGAATGGAATGTGTCATTCCCCCCGAAGTGCATTTTCCCGGAGTACGCCGATGGTTGTTACCAGAACAAGCAGACTGTAACCATATGATGATGCTGGACGAGCTGGATTTGATCAATGAACGGCGCGACCAAGCACTTATCAGGATCCAGAACTATCAGCAATCCGCGGCTAAGTACTACAACTCTAATGTCCGAACCAGGAGATTCAGAACAGGAGACCTAGTTCTCAGAAAAGTGTTCCAAAACACCGCAGAGAGAAACGCTGGAAAGCTGGGTGCGAACTGGGAAGGTCCTTACAAGATCACCGAAACAGTTCGCCCGGGAGCTTATCGGCTCGAAAACATGGCTGGCGAAGCAATACCGAAGCCATGGAACGTTATGCATCTCAAGAAGTACTACCAATAAGGCGCGAGGCGCCATCACCTAGAACTACGCGTGACTTGATCCCCGCGAGGGGTACGTAGGCAGTTCACTTTCGAGTGGATTCAGTTGCCCCCCTCAAAAAAAAGGGGGGGGAGTGGGGTACGTGGTTATACACTCCCATTCAAATGCAACACGGTTCGCCGTTAAATGCATTTTATCTTCGCTAACACGGTTTACCGTTAACGCACTCTCAAAAGCGATGTAACACGGTTCGCCGATAACATAAGTCGAACGGTGAATTTTCCGTCTGTAACGCGGCTCGCCGCTAAACACAACGATGAGTACAATTCGCACATCAATTCTCTTAAACGGTTCGCTGTTAACATCTCGATAAAAACTCATAAACTGTCCCGAGCCGAATGTTGTTGGCCGCAACATTCGATCATCTCAAACATCTTATTACACTCTCACGCGCGCGCTATACAAATGTGATCACCATCGTTTATTCCGACCCGTTAATCACTAATAGATGAAGACACGGCAAAAACTGGAATAAATCGATCAGAAACCCAACATAAACGCTTCGCAGCAACGTTGGTCTAATTTAATTCGTCGATATTTCGACCCGCGGCTTTCTGATTGAGTTGTCCGCGGCAAAAACCGAAATAAGTTGACCAAGCCCAATATATTAAACATTTCATGGAAAACATTGGTATAATACTAGGACACCTCGCAGACATATTTGTTTCGACTGGCAAGCATTTCATCGAGCTAAATCGTTCCATCAGATAACGGTTTGATTAAAAGTATCCTAAAAAGTATGTGGATAAAGCCGTCCAGGCACTAAGTACAAAAACAAAATAAAAGCCATCAAGGCAGCATACAAAAACAAATTATTTGAGTTTAGTGAGGGGTTTGGTTCGACGATTCTTGAACATCGGGCACGGATTTCCCGGCAACATCCTCCGGCCTCGAAACCGCCTCGTCAACTTTATCAGGAACGCCCAGGACTTCGGCTGTGGCTTTCTCAGGAGCCTCCAGAGCTTGGCTCGATGCCTCCAGGATATCAGATGGGGCTTTCTCAACCAGACCTTCGGTTCTGGGAGGCGGTTCGCTAGTTTGAGCAGGATTTACTGGAACTTGGCTCATCGACTCCAGGATCGTGCCAACCGGCCTTATCTCGGGAATCACCACCGGTCCGACTCCACTCTGAAATACAAGGGACTCTCTATTAGTACCCCATTGATCGACAATACCGAGACCAAGACGGTCAAGCCGAGTAATAGTTTCGTCTCTAAGGTGTACCTCGGGCGGCTCGACGGGATTCGGAAAGGGAACGAGCTGACCGATTACGTTGGCTAACAGGGCATCAGCCTCTTCAGCGACCCCAGGATCCGAATCAATAAGCGCCTGGAGATCAGCAAGCTCAACGTCGAGATCCGGCGGATCATCGCCTCGCATGTCGTTGATCAGTTCGACGTTGCCTTCGGCCTGAGCGATGCGCACGGCTCGTTCATGCACTTTCTGGAGTCTCGTCAACTCAGACTTGATCGACTCGAGGAGCTTGGCGTACCGACTGTTCACTCGGCATTTCACTTTTCTAACCTCCGCCAGATAGTTGGCGTCCATGGCTCGCACTTTCTCGTTGAGCTCGCAGATTTTACCGTGGAGAGCTTTCATTTTGATGGCATCATCAACATTTTTGCCGGCCATCTTAGCTGCAGCCTCCCGGTGCTTGACTGATTCGTTCCGCTCCTTGGCCAACTCAGCCTCGAGCTTAGCCACCTTCTCCTCGGCATGTTTGGTCTCTATGGCACGTGCCTTCGATTCGACTTCATGCAATCTCTTCAGATCGTTGGTGTGCTTTTGAAGCTCTTCGAGAGCGGCTTGACCCGAGCGAGCCCTGGCTTCATAGCCTTCGACGACCCTGTTGAAAGAATCCGAAAACTAAAATAGAAACGAAAAGCGATTGAGTATATATACGCAAACCTTCCTCGCAAAATAAGCAAAGCGATAAGGGAACTTACCAAATGTAGATGAGAGGCCGCCTCTTCATACGCTTCCCTCTCCAAAAGCGTGTCGGGAGGAGGAAGGCGAACCCCGGGGGTACTCCTGACGAGATAGTTCGCCGCCTCGCTCCTCTGAAGAGAGCGGACCCGAACAGGATCGACACAGGAACCGGAAGGAGCATCCCCTTTGGCTTTCTTGGGCGCGTTCTCCTCAAGCCCCTCAACCGCGGCTCTCTTCTTGCTCGTCATCTCAGATGGCTCACTTGCCGACGGCTCGCCGATAGGGTTAGAAGTTTTCTTCCGCCTCCGGTTAAGGACTAAGGCGTCCTGGTCCCTCGATGCATTCGAGCGAGCCGGAGAAGGAGGTCTAGGAGAATTTTTCCGCTTCGAAGCCTTGCTTTTCGCCAAGGCTTCCTGGGCCAGCTTGACCGCCTTCCCAACTTCCTTAGGCGGCCTATTACCAGGACCTTTCTTCTCCGGGCGGGGTTGCATTACCTTCTTACCCTCGGTTTTCGAGGGTACAGCTTCACGACGAGCCACCGGATCAACTCCGAGACGAGCTTCCTTTTCTCGTCGTTGCTCTTTGAGTAGCGCGCGTGCAGACTTTGGAGGCATTGTATTCAAGGGCTCGGGCCAATTGGGAACTTCCTCGTCCGAACTGTCCGAGGAGTCGAATGAATCGTAGGCTTGTTCGCGCGCCTTCTCCACTCGTTCGAGAGTAAAGTCTCGCTCCCAATTAACTTGCAGCTCGCAAGAACGGTCGAGGAATTCGACAAGATCCGGTGGGAATCGAAGCACCAATCGTCGATCTGCAAAACAAGAAGATCGAGCAACGTTAGATAACGGTTGGCGAGAATTTGAAATAGTAGTTTCTCTTCGGCTCGCACCGATTTCCTGCCAATTGTCCTTGATAAACTTCCTCCGTGTGTTCCCAACCGAAGCTTCATTTATTGGGACGAAGAAAAAATATTTCTCCCAGCCATCATCTTTGTTGGGGAAGCCGTCGACGATTTTCCGATTCTTCTTATTGGAGATATAATAGCGAAGCGACTTCCCGCTGCGACGAAACTCCAAGAGATTCTGAAGGTGATGGATCCCGAGCGGAATGCCAATCTCATAACTCAGGACGATCAACCCAACCAGATGCCGCATGCCTCGGGGCAGCAGTTGACCGAGTGCGAGCCCGTATTTCCCTAGGAAATGAAAAATCAGGCTCGGGACGGGAAACCACAGAAAAGTCTGGTAGAAATAGCTTTCATATAGCGTCAGGCATCCAGGCGGTGGATCATTGGCTCTCTGGTGGTTCGCTGGTAGGAGAAACTCAACTTCTTCAGATATGTTGAAGTATCGGCGGAGCGATTCCAAAGATGTCTTGGTACAAAGCGTCGCTCCAGGAGGACTCTGAACTGACTTCTGCGAGGACCCCCTCGGGGCTCGCGTCGATTTGGCTCGCCTCCTTGCTCCCCGTGACGAACCGGCTCCAAATTGTGGCCGACTCGATACCTGAGCGAGAGGTGCAAACGGTCTGAGAATATCCCCGATCGCCCCGTCATCAAACGCCTGCTCAATTTTGATCGCCTCCCAATCGTATATCGGATCTAGCGATAATACGGCGCGATCCGATCGATCATGGGAAGGATTCGCTTCCATGCGAGGAAGAGTTGGCTCGCCCATAGCCCCTTCATCAACGTCAGTTGGCTCGCGTGCCTCGTTAGAACCGTCACGCTGAGCAACCGGGGGCTCGCTCGCCAGTCGATCGATCTCAGCGTCCCCCGTAGGCCGAACCGACCGACTTTTGACTTTTGATTGCGAGCCGCTAGAATCGTCGGATGAATCCGAAAACCAACGTCGACCCGAAGTCCCGGAATCGTTGGAATTGTATGAACGATCCTCGGAGTGATCTGGCCCAATGGAAGAGATACGACTGCCTGAAGACATTTGGCTCGGAAGGAGATGGATCGGAAAGTTTGAAGATACGCCGGAGATATGTCTTATCACGGTGGCGCGAACGAAGAACACGAATAACTTTTAAAGAAAGAGAGGAGAGAAAGAGAGAACTACCTTTTGCTCGGTCGAGGAGAGAGAGGCAGAATGAGAAAAATGAACCCCAAGGCCTCGTATTTATAGAAGTTTTGGCGCGTGGGCGCGTCGGTTCGGGGAGATGAAACGGCGCGACCTAATCCACGCGCTGGCTCGGGAAGACGAAACGGCATGACCTAATTCCCGCCTAAACTTTAGGGCTTCCATTGAAGATTAGTGGGCCCGGAGACGTTTCGTATTCTAAGCCCATATATCGATAAAGCAACTCGACATCGTTTTATCAGAAGCAAACAGCGAGGCGACTCTCAGCGGGCCAAATATCTCGCGTCAAATATCGAGCGAAGCAACATTTGACGAGCCACCTCCATAGAAGAATCAAATGACAATGCCTTCTCACTTTCAACTTTTAGCTCGTCACTCTTACCCCTAAGACTAACAAGCTGGGGGCTAACTGTTGGGGTCGGATTCCACCCCGAGACATCGTCATTTGGATTGGGCAAATGGAGGAAAACCGAGCCGAACCGCACCGAACCGCACCGAACCGGGCCAAACCGGGCGTCAACCCGAAGGCCAGCCGGAAACTTCTCGATGGGCCGAACCAACATCCGACTGAGCGATTCAAGCCGAGGCCCATCAAAGACTTTCCTTAAACTGAAGTCGGCGCGAGCCAAAAAGGAAAGTTTACATTTATTCTGAAGTCGGCGCGAGCCAAAAAGGAAAGTTTACATTTTTGCGTAAAGTCAGTTGTAAAAGTCGGTTCCTATTCTCTTATAAATAGGAACCGATAGTCATTATTTGAGGCATCACTTTACACATAGAAAAAGGCACACGCCACACACATTGTAGCTCGCATAACAGCTAATCAAATAACCATCATTTGGATCGATCCTTGTGTTTAGTTACGAAATTCTCGGCTCTCCCTATAAACACTAAAAGTATCATAGTGCAGTTTCGGCTCGCACAATGCCGATGATATTTAAACCTAAACATCTTTTTCAGCGCGTGTATGGCCAGCGTTATTTTGAAATGCTCTTTGCTCTTGAACATTCTACCGGAGTATATTGAATCATCCTCGTAAGTCAAATCAATGTCGCGCATCCTTACCGAGTTGCTATCCATATCGTTATAAATTGGACCAATATCTTCAGATCCATAAACTTCTACCAAACTAGTCCCTTTCCTCAATGCAGCACAACCATTGACCCTAACTCGTTACCAAAACCGGGCATAGGAGGTGGATCCGCGGACTGTTCACCAAATCTGCAGTGGACAGCACCTGTCTGTTTCCTTTGCATTGTCTCCTTTTGCGGAGGGGTATCCAGAAATATATCATCATCAGATGGTGGTTCCACTACACGGTCCGTAAGGAATTCCATGGATCCATACGTTTTATCCTGCAATGCACACGTTTTTTCCACCTCCTTTCCAGCTAAAGGTTTTTTCTTTCTCTTATACAGAGGCGTAAACCATGGTGTACGGTGAGCAGGAGGTGGATCCACGTTTCTTTTAGGAGGTGCTTCAGTGAGGCTCCTTTCCTGAAACTCAGATTGGAGATTTTTATTTAGCCACTTCGTTTATGGCATCTACAGAAGTGTGTTCATCTCCAACCTTTTTCGTGGGCGTACCATCAGGAGCGTCGTCATGTTGCCCTGTTTTCTGTAATGTATGATACCTGGACAACAAATGTGGTGGCTCATCCACAAAATCATCATCATCACTCTGTGTCTTCCCGTCCTTTTTTGCAAAGTCACACCAGAAACCCCAAGCGTAATCAACTTCATCACTGTCTATATCGTCATCTTCGTCTCCGGCCGTTCTGAGAAACTTAAACTGTCTACGGCCATCGTCTTCTTTGTCTTTCACATACGCAAAGTTCAATACTTCACTCCAGATCGATTCATCCACTACGCTCTATCTTGGAAAATTCGAAACCGTCATATATAAAAGCAGCTTTCTGAGAATCTACCCAGAAACTCAAAACTACCTACACCAAACTACCAAAAAATTACAAGACATTTTCGTCATCGTTCATAAAAGTACCCATTTATCTTTTTTTTTGCAAACAGAAACTCGTCCCCAAATCCCAGTCGAACAGGCACGTACGCGCGTGAAAAGTGGTGGATGGGGCCATAGAAACATCCGGGTTCTCCAAACTACCTACATTTCTCTCTCTCCCCTCAGTCTACCCCTCTCTAACACACGGGGATAAAACTGTCCTACTCAAACCACATAAGCCTCCTCTCTCCTGATTTTCCAATAACAACATCACCCCACCCAAACCTATAATTATAAACATAAAACTACACTATTTCCAAAGAAACCCTATTTCTTTTGGTTTGGATTAACGTATTGTTTTTGTGCTAAAGTTTGGATTTTCTTTTGGACAAGGTAAACAAATTTCACACCAACACCATCACAAGCATCATTCGTGGACCTCATATCATAAGCATCGTTCAGGGGAAAAATTTTTTGTTTTAGTTTTGGGGTGAGTCTTGCTTTGTTTGATTTTGGAAGGCCAGCAGAAGATCACAGTGGACTTCAATGGGAAGATTGATGCCTTGTATACTGATTTGAATGGGAAATTGAGGCTTTGAATACCCATATCAAGAAGTTGGATGTTCAGGTTGCTCAGAATGCTGAGCCTGCAGTCTATAAAAGGACAAGAGAGATTTCTTCCTGGAAGCACCAATATCAACCCCAAACATTCTTGCCATGCGGTTATGGTGGAAACTTGAGATAACTTCAAGGATTTTGAGGAGATTTCAGGTGATTTTCGAGCTGCAGAAATGGTGTCGGCCGACACCACAAACTTGTGTCGGTCGGCACTAACAAATACTGGTGTCGAGCGACACCAAAGATCTGTGTCGGTCGACACTAGAGATCTGCCAGAAATGTTTTTGCAAATTTCAGATTTTGAGGCAACTTTTTTGCAAATTTCAGGCTTTGAGACAAATTTCTGCAAATTACAGCACGCGCTAAATCTCCATGAAACCACCAAATCAGCTGAGGAAAGAGTCTACAAGCCTAAAATTCCTTACCCGAGGGGTCCTAGGGAGTCTAAACAAGAGGTGGGAGATGAAAACGTCAAGGCAATGATAGACAAGCCGATGGTTGAGATACCCCTAGTTGATGCAGTCAACCTTTCACCTCCACTAAGAATGTACGTTAAGAGAATGGTTCTGAATTGCGTGAGTCCTGAGGAAGGAGCATTGCTAACCAGAGACATTAGGAAAATTCTCTTTAATACAGTCCCAAAGAAAAAGAAGAAGGTGATGGTCTCTGAACAAGTCAGTGCTATGATTCATAACAAGATTCAAGAGAAACAACATGATCCAGGAAAATTTGTGCTAGATTGCTCAATCTCAATAAGAAGGTTTCCTCATTCTGCTTGTGATCTAGGTATAAGTATTAACTTGATGTCTTACTCTGTTGCTGCTATATTTGGAATGACTGATTTCAAGCCAATTAGGATCTCTCTTATCCTAGCTGATCGATCCATAAGAATCCCAAAATATGTCTTAGAGGACGTTCCACTCAAAATTGAAGGCCAACAGGCTCTGTGGTTTTAGAATATGGTGAAGAACCTACATATCCTCTTATTCTAGGAAGATCATTCTTGGCTACAGCTGGTGCCATCATTGATGTGAAAAAGGGAAGATTGAGCTAGATTTGGGTCCAATCATAAACCATTTAGATGACATTACTGCTAGGTATGTCAAAGAGCTGGATACTAGTGAGGAAATCAACAAGCTGGAAGATAGGAGTGGAGACTTAGTTGATTATCATCTCATAGTCCAAAAGCCTCCAATAAAGCAAAGGTATGCACTTTCTGGAATCAATTCAAAACCCCCTGATCTCATCAATAAGAATTTAAAAGGTGTAAAAGCTACTTCACACTTACGCAAGCAACGAGATTCTCGTAAAGGGCTTGGTGTTTCTTTTGATGATTCTGCAGGAAAAATAAGTGTACCACCCAAACTCAAATCCTGCCTTGCTGTTTTTGCTCACTTCCTTGGTTGATCTCATACACCTAATGCTTATACACAACCATGGATGAGGAGACATTTTTCTCAGAGGCATTTGCGGCCACTATCTGATCCACCATATGCCTGATTACTGACACAGTCAAGCTAATGACTAAAAACAAACGCTTAGTGTTGTTAGTCGACCGAAGAGTCAACCGACACCAGACACCAACGACGAGACAGAAGAAAATCAAGCGACACCAATTCAGAGAGCCGACACAAGTTGTTAGTGTCGATCGACACCAGTTCTGCAAAAAAGTGTGTTTTCTGTTTTTCTTTATTGACTAAATTCTAATTATTCTTTTAACCAACTTCAGGCTTGATGACACTGTAGACCTTCTTTATTATATTTACTTGTCACTATCATATTATTTACATTGAATTCACTAAGGTTAAAATTTTACAAAACTTTGGGATCACTAGCCAAGACCCAACATTTTTATGGTTTATACTTTATCATCTTAGGTTGAGAACTACAAGTCGGCTACTTGGAGATCTCAATCTAAGACTACATCTAACAGTGATTTTAAGTGTTTTGCAAGGACATAACTATTTGACAAGCAGGATATGAAGGAGAATTGCCATAACCAACCCAACCCACAAAGCATACGACGAGTTATAGGTGGTCTCATTGGAGATCTATATCCAATCACACAGACAAGGCGGACACCACTTGGGAATGATAAAGGAGGAAAAAGAAATCACTTCGGTCGAAGAAAATCTCAAAGCGATCGAGTGGATTTGCAGATATTCCATCCAGAGTCATTCCATCGGCCAAACGGGTGCAGAGAAGGACCAACATCGACCAACTCATAAACCGTGTGACCAAAGTTCACCAAACTTCACAGGCGAACAGAATACACCATATTGGTCAGCAAATCCAAAAGATAGGACAGTGAAATGTTCACGGTTTAGGAGATATCCGACCAAGCCCTATCCGGTCAATCGCGGTGTACCAAAAGGCCGACAAATCAAAATCACGGCCAAAGGCGTGAACACCGGTTGGAAATGACTTCTTGGAGCTTCATTATCACTATTCCAGAAGAAGATTAGAAGATGCACGAGCAAACATCAAACAGACAAAGGAAGAAGTTCTCAGAGCCGGTTTAACCACTTTATGTAGCATCTCTCAATCAGCTCGTTCGAATGGCCTCAAATTTCACCAGTGGTCATAACATATAAGGTTGGTTGATGAAATATCAAGATAGGTCGAGGGAATCTTCACGGTTTGAGCTGTAGCCCATAGCATCACCTCGCGGTCGAGCAAATGGACTGCCTCATGAAGTAACTCTCAAACCGCTCGTTCGAATCCTTTCAAACTTTACCAGAGGCCATAAAACCTCAACTTGGACGTTAAGTTTTCAATATGGTACATAGAATTGTTAACGGTTTGAGCTGTGGTTCAGGGTACTACTTTCGGGTCGACCACAATGAACCTTACTCGACCAAAATGCAAACCGGAGAGAATCAGGCCTTAAGATTGAAAACTCACCGACCAATCACACCTATGAAGTGCCTTGGTTAAGTCCGTTAATCCCTGATGCACCTACAAGTAGCAACATAGTCCTTCATAACCAATGGTTAACCTTTGGTAACAAAATTCTAACACCCTATCAACTTATTTTTAGTTTTTCTTTCCACCCCTCTTAATTGGATTTTCTTACACCGGGACAGTGCAAGTTAAGTCTGGGGGGATTAATAACAAGTTTGTTCTTTTTGTTTTTTTTTATTTTACACTTTTCTTTGAGTCGTTTTATTGAGTCAAAATTTTGTCTGAGAATTATGACCTTTTCATTGGAACTAACCATGTTATACTAATTTTTAAGTGACCATTGAGCAGCACTTGGCAACACATCTTACCATATGTACACCATGAGCGGATCAGTCTACCAAAAATGTCCACATCTCTAAAAAGCCGATGGAGCATCCATCTTTGATTCTGCACTCTAATGAACTTAATCTTCTTAGCTAGGGGCTTGGCATACAAAGGGCATGACTCCTCATCCTCACCAACAAGAAAAAGTCTGTGTGAGTTCGGTTTCCCTCTCTCTCCCTTTCAATATAAAGAAAAAGCATCAAGGTCCAAGTAACCGAGGATTAGGTGGCTACAACCATCAATACTCGCGTCGATGGAAAGCCTATAGATCCAAGTAACCGGGTATTAGGTGGCTACAACCATCAATACTCTCGTCTATGGAAGATCATTGAAAGAAAAACCTCCAAAAACCAAAGGAGAAGAAGTTGATAGAAAACAATATATTGCTACCATAAAAAAGGGAGAAATCAACTTGAAGAAGTGAGAAGAGAGAGAGGAGAAACAAGAAGAAATACATGTGTTTAATAAAAAAAGGATGGGTAAGGGTCCATGAGCCCTTTGATCGATACTCCCTAGTTGAGACCACACCTTCAAAAACTAAAGGAGTCAAGGATAGGGAACCCGGACGGTCCTAAGGAGTGTGAATTGCTTTGGGATGATTGCTAAACTCACGGTAAGTACTCTTGTTTCTCATCTAAATGCCAATTCTATCTTTCATGTTGATTACTAAAGCATAAGTTAATTTGGATTTTCAAAAAGGATTGCGTATTCTCATGTTTTCAAACCTCTCTTTCTCTCTTAGTTTGCTTGAGGACAAGCAAAAGGCTAAGTATGGGGGAGTTGACATATCCATATTTTACATGTTTTTACTATGGTTTTTAATATATTTTCTAGCATAATAATAAGGATTTTGTATCCAAGAGGTTTTGGAGTCTTAACAGGTCAAAACATCAAAAAGATGAAAAAATGGAGCAAAAGAGCATCAAACCATGATCCAAACAAGTTTTCAAGTCAAGAGCATTAATAAAACCCCAAGTGTCCGATTTCCGCAACTGGACAGAACCGGAGCATCAGAAAGATAGCCGCAGTAGAGGATCTTCCCGATGTCCAAATCTCATGATCATTATCTTGTTCGATAGATAATGGAATGATTCTTCACGGCGAAGTGGAATGGAGCAATTTGGAGTTCACATCCGGTCTAGAATTTTTTTCTCGCCAGACACGTCCGCCCGGCGAACAAGAGAAGCCCACTGTAGATTTGGTATACAAAATGGACCAGATCCACTTCTGGACAAGCTGAAGCCTCACTAGGAATGAAGCCCACACTCTATGAAGCATTTTAGAGGCGGTGGCCTTGGCCCGTTCAAGTTAGCCACGGTTTGATCTCTATCTCTTTGCCTCTTCTCATTAGAATCATGAGACTCCTTCTACTTTCCTTAGACTCATTATTGAATTATGGATCATTCAATGAAGACATGACATAATTGCCTTCAATAATCGGTTTTTAAATAAAGGGAAAACCCTATGGTTGCAACCACCGACAGACTCCGGGGAAATGTATCTCTGGTGGGATCACACATTTTGTTCCGTAAACAAGCGCGAACGGTGTTTCCCCTGTGGCTCGTGTCGGAGTTGTACGGTGTGACAACACTCCTTCTAACTCATCTATCCAGCGGCCCTTCTTGGCGTCGAGCCATTTCTTGAGACCGTCGAGAATTGTCTTATTGGGTGCTTCGGCTTGGTCATTCCCTTGTGGATAGCGCATAGTGGATTTACTGAGACGTATCTTCCATTTCTCGTGGAATATTTTGAATCGAGCCGATATGAACTGCTAGCCGTTGTCCGTGATTTCATATGGGACGTCGTGCCGACATATGATGTTCTTCCAGATAAATTGCTCCACTTTGGAATCTTTTATGCTTGCGTAGGATTCTGCTTCGACTCATTTGGAGAAATAGTCGGTGAGTACTAGCAAAAATCTCTTCTTCTTCGATTTGTGTAGCGGACCGATGATATCCATTGACCATCTCATGAACGGGATGAAGCAGAGATAGAGGAGAGCAACTCTGCGGGTTGATGTATTGTTAGTGCATGGCGCTGAGATTTTTCGCACTTCCTTGAGAACTTCTCGCAGTCGCTGATCATCGTTGGCCAGTAGTAGCTGTGCCGCTTGATTTTGATACCCAGGGCTCGTCCGCCCGAGTGGTTCCCGCACGAGCCGCTGTGCACTTCTTCCATGATTTTCCTCTCTTCGCTCCCTTCTACGCATGAGAACAGCAGTCCTGAGAATCTCCATTAGAATACGCAATCTCTTAGCAGAATATAACACGCAGCCTGAGCTTTGAGCTTGCGAGCCCCCCACTTGTCTGCTGGCGTGTCTCCATCGGCGATGTAAACGTGGATCGGGCCTAAACATTCTTTGTCGAAACCGTATTCTGTTTGTCATCTATATCTATTTCAGAAGAGGTTTTTTCGTCTGCCACACCGTCTAGCTCGGATTCATCTTTGATCGAGGTCATTAACATGACCGGGTCGCCTATGTCAATGCTGGGTTGTTCGATGAATTCAACTGGGACTATTCTTTTCAAATCCGGATCCAAAGTCAAAGCTAATGATGCTAAAGCGTCGGCTTGAGTGTTCTCGCCGCGGGGGATCCTTTCTAGAGCAAACTTGCTGAACTGTTCGGCTAAGGTTTTGACGACATAGAGGTACAACTCCATCCTTTCATCCCTGGTAGAGTATTGTCCGCTGAATTGGTTTGCAACAAACTGAGAGTCGCAATAAGCTTGAATATCATGGACTCTGATCCCGAGCGCCAGTTTTTGGCCAGCTATCAAGGCCTCATATTTTGCTTCGTTGTTAGATGCGCTGAAGTTGAGGCGGAGCGATTGTTCCAGGATCTCTCCTGTTGGAGACGTCAGACAGATTCCGACCCCGACGCCTTGTTTTCATGACGAGCCATCTACATGTAACAGTCACGTCGACTTTTGGCTCGGTTCGTCAGTGGTCCCAACGGGTAGCTCGATCAGCCAGTCAGCCAACCCTTGCAATTTTGCACACGTTCTATTCCGATACTCGATGTCGTATTCACTGAGCTCAATCGCCCATTTGGTTAATCGTCCGGATTGGCTCGAACTATGGAGAATGGCTTGTAATGGTAATGCAGTTAAGACCACTATCGAGTGCGATTGAAAATACAGACGTAGTTTTCGAGTCGACGTGACGACGACCAGCACGAGCTTCTCCGTCTGCGTTCCTCTCGGACCAGAACTCCATTAACCGCTATCACTGATACGGCGATGTATAGGTACAGCGGTTCTCCTTCCTCTGGCTTTGCCAAAATTGGAGGGCTTGCTAGGTATGCATTCAGTTCGCGAAATGCATCCTTGCCTCGCAACGTATCATAGAAAGGCAGGCATTGGTCCGTGGATCGCGAGACGAACTGATTAAGCGCTGCGACGCGTCCAGTTAATTGCTGTATATCCCGCTTCGTCACTGGTGAAGGCATTTTGATCAATGCTTGAATCTGCTTTGGAATTGCTTCGATGCCTCGACGTGTTACTAAGTAGCCAAGGAATTCGCCGGATGTGACGGCGAACCGGCACATAGTCGGGTTGAGCTTCATGTTGTGCGAATTAAGTTATTCGAAGCAGTCGCGGAGGTATACTATGTGTTCCTCCTTCTTTAGCGATTTTACCAGCATATCATCGATGTACACTTCCATCGTTTTTCCGAGCTGCTCAGCAAACATCTTATTTACGAGTCGTGGGTAGGTCGCTCCTGCATTCTTAAGCCCGAACGGCATGACCTTGTAACAGTAGATGCCTAGATCCGTTTGGAAAGCCATTTTTTCTCTGTCGTCGGGATGCATTTGGATTTGGTTATAGCCATAGAAGGCATCCATGAAAGTAAGTAGTTCATTACCCGTTGTAGCTTCTACAAGGCGATCAATATGTGGGAGTGGGAAGCAATCCTTAGGGCATGCTTTATTCAGGTCGGTGAAGTCCACACACACCCGCCATTTTCCGTTCTTCTTTTTGACCACGACCGGGTTGGAGAGCCAGTCGAGGTATTTTGCTTCTAAGATGGAGCCAACTTTCGATAGACGTTCCACTTCTTCGTTCACGGCTCGCAACCGTTCCTATCCCAACTTCCTTCGTTTTTGCCTTACTGGTTTGAATGTCGGGTCTACATTCAGCTCGTGACAGGTGATGTCAATGCTTATCCCGGGCATATCTTGCGCTGCCCATGCGAAGGTGCCGACGTTGAGTTTAAGGAAGGAGACCAGTTCTTCTTTTATCAGCTCGTATATGTTTGCCTCTATCTCGACACACCTTTTTGGATGCTTCTCATCGATGCACACAGAGACTACTGCATTGCAGCTCGGCTCTCTGTTGTCGTCGGTAATCTGTAATTGCTATAAAAGGTTGGCTAGGTCGTTTGCTGATTCACGACCTGTTTTAACCTTTTTTATATCCTTCTCAGCGGGTAGTTCGGCTAGCGGATTCCTCAGCTTGTGCTCCGTCATGAAGCAGATCCTCGAGTCTTTCTGGGAACCCAAAATTGTCTTGATTCCAGACGGGGTGGGAAATTTGATACACAGATGGTAAATGGAAGGAACGGCTCGCATTGAATTTATCCAGGAGGTACCCATGATGATGTTATAGATTGGCGGGTTATCTAAAACGGAAAAATTCACCATCTTGGTTACCCCTCCCACCTTGACGGGAAGTGTAATGACTTCCATGGACATTGTCGTTTCTCCTCCAAACCTCGTCAATGGCTTTGGGGTTGATTTCACGTCGTGCAGGTCGATCCCCATTCTTTGCAACGTGTTCTTGTATATTATGTCAACTATGCTTCCGTGTCGATGAGGACCCGAGCTACTTCGCAATTACTGACGACTACCATGATTACGAATGGATTGTTATGCAGCCTGTCGATCCCTACGGTTTATTTTTCTTCGAAGGTGATTACATCGTTTGGAAATTTAGACGGTCCGTACCTGTTAACCGCTGCGTCGGCTTGTCGTTAAACGCTTTGATTGATGATATGGTATCGGGGAAGTATTACGATCCGCCAATTATGAGGTGGATCTTTATGCGCGAGGTCAGTTGCTCTCCGGGTTGGTTCAGTTGTTTTGTTCGATCCTTTACCTCTGGTTTTTCTAGATCTTCGAGCTTCACGTCCCCCGTCAGTTCTCCATTTAATAGTTTCTTTGCGAGCAGGGCCCCTAGACTGCGGCACTTCTCTGCCGAATGGCCGTAGCACTGATGGTGTTCGCAGTAAGCTTTATTGTCAAAGTCAGTCGTGCTCGGATTTCTTGTCCAAGTGTTATTCCATGGTGTTGTGCCTCGTCCTGCACCCACTTGGTTCACAGCGTTTACTTGTTCGTTCGTATTCACCTGGTATTTATGTGCTCCAGTGAAGTTAAGTCACTGATTCATCTGTTGCTGAATCACTGGGCGCGGTTAGGCTATCGTTTTCGGCGAAGCGTATTTTTTGGCTAACACCTTCATATCTTCTTCCTCTATGGCGAAAGCCGCGGCACAATGGTTAACTAATCTTCCGAATTCGGCGTATGTTCTGAATCTTCGCATATCTGCGCTATTTCTGGTGCCGAGCTGATCGCCCGGTAAATCAGTGATCGGAGGAGTTTTGCTTCGTTGTCCGATCTCTCTAGGCAAGCCCGAATCTCGTCTAATTCGTTCCTGTGTGTGTTGGTGTTCCTTGCTCGATTACTCCTTTATGAATTACCCACACCTCGGGTTTATAGATTTCTTGTTAGAGTGTTAGGCGAATCCGATATTTGGTTTTCGAGCAGCAAACGCGCCACGGCTTCAGCAAGTGTTTCTGTAGGGTCCGATATTGGCAAACTTGTGGTTCTCCTCTCGCAGGATTGGCTGGCGCGCCAAAATTGGTCGTTGTCATTGCGGGAGCCGTTTGGAGTCGAGCCGTCTTTTACCTGCAATATTTGTTTCAACATTGCGGCTAATGACTCAGCGGTAATCTGGCTAGGAAGCGGATCTCGTAGGTTGATGGGGATCGAGCTGTTTATTGGTGCGCCTCTAATTCCCTCGGTCGGACTGAATCGGATTCCATTTCGTTGGTTATGGGCGTCTCGCTGCCTTCGGGAGTCTTTTCTTGATTGCCTCCTTTGTCTCCTTTCATTTCACCGGGTGGCGAGTTGAAGGTCAGGTTCGTCGGATTGAGGCGTGCTCTCCGTGCCGTGCCTCGTTCTTTTCTCGTTCTGAGCCTTGTCCTAAAGTTTTCCAGCTCTTGAGTTAAGGTGCTGTTCAAGGCGTCCTGTTCTTCGGTTCATTTTTGAAGAGCAACAATTTTCTATGCTTCCATCTGATTAGCCTTTTGTTGTCTTTGTTCTGCACGTCAACCGTCTCCTCCGGCACGCTTCCTGTCAAGCCTTCTTCCATGGTCATCTTGCCTGGTTTTTTGTGTCTTTTGCGAGTTAGAATTCCATGTCCCCTCCTGCTAGCGCCAAATTGTGTGAGCCAGAACCTACACAATAAAGATCTGTATATTTTTCGGGAAGAACCGGAATTTCAATGGTAAGACATGAAGATGATGAGCCAAAGGTGGTTGTATTGATAGCAGTCTGGAGAGCTACAAAGTTTGTGGCGTATGCCTTTTGCTGGGTGGAAAAAGTGTCTAAAACAATGGATGTCGTCTCCTATTTATAAGGATATAGGAGCCGACTTGACAGAGATACCATGAATATTCTTAAAGATTTACTTCTATTTTTCTTTCCGCCGCCTTCGGCTAGGGCAATCTTGATCATGGGCCACCTTCGATGGGCTTCGGCTTGGGTCGTTATGTAAGACGCTGGTTCGGCTCATCAGGAGCTTTTGAGTAATCGTTGGTATTCCGGTTCAACTGTCGGCATGTGCGAATGCCGGCTAGCTGAGGGTTCGGTTCGGTTCGTAGACAGAATAAACCGGTATTATGGTATTTCGACTGGGCTCTCCTTCACACTTGGTTAGTTCAAGTGACAATGCGTAGGGGTGAAATCCGACCCCAACCGTTAGCCCCCAGCTCGTTAGTCTTATGAGAAAGAGTGACGAACTAAAATTTGAAAACAGGTCGACATCGGCATCTGAACTAAACCATTAACCGAGGCGACGTGTCTCGGTCGTCTTCTGTCGGAATGCTGATATATCCATATTTTACTTGTTTTTACTATGGTTTTTAATATATTTTCTAGCATAATAATAAGGATTTTGTATCCAAGAGGTCGTTTTGTTGTATATTTTGGTTTTTGAGTCTTAACAGGTCAAAACATCAAAAAGAAGGCAAAATGGAGCAAAAGAGCCTCAAACCATGATCCGTACAAGTTTCCAAGTCAAGAGCGTCAATAAAACCCCAAGTGTCCGATTTCCACAATTGGACAGAACCGGAGCATCAGAAAGAGAGCCACGGTAGAGGGCGACGTCAAAATCTTATGATCTTGATCTTGTTGGATATATAATTGAGTCATGCTTCACGGAGAAGTTGAATGAAGCCATTTGGAGTTCACATCCGGTCTAGACTTTCTTTCTCGCCATACATGTCCGCCCGGCGAACAAGAGAAGCCCACTGGAGATGTGGTGTGCGAAATGGACCGGATCCACTTCGGGACAAGCCTAAACCTCATTAGGAATGAAACCCACACTCTATGAAGCATTTTAGAGATGGTGGCCTTGGCCCATTCAAGAACTTGGCGAGCAAGCTTAAAGAAGAAGAAGAAAGGGAAACTTTCCTCTTCTTATCCGCGCCTATACTCAGCCGACCTAAGCCTCCCTTCACCTATATATACTTACTTTTAGTCTCTTGTATCGATATCCTAGAATCCGGACACCTTACAATAAATTTTCGGAGCCACTTAGGTGGTCTCCTTGCTTCTTTCTTTTCTTCTCTTTTGCATTGTTATTTACATGTTTCTTTAAGTTTAAGTCTAGGATTAGAGGTTTCTCACTATGTTTTGATCTCTATCTTTCCGCCTCTTTTCATTAGAATCATGAGACTCCTTCTACTTTCCTTAGACTCATTATTGAATTATGGATCCTTCAATGAGGACATGACATAATTGCCTTCAATAATCGGTTGTTATATAAAGGGAAAACCCTATGGTTCTTCATCTTTATTTACAGCTCATGCTTGTTGTTAGAGTAGCTAGCTAGAGACCTGATCTAAGGTTGATATACTCTCCAAAAGCTTGTTATATCTCCGGATCTAGTATTTGATAAGTAATACGCCTTAAGCTATGAAAGTAGACTTAAGGAATATTGTGAACAATCATTACTCAAGCTTAATGCATGTCTCACTATTCAATGACAACGAAAGCTGAGCCATTGTGTTTAAGAGACATAGGTGGTCGGAGCCACGAAAGTGGGATGACCATATCATAGTGTTTTGAGTTCATGAATCGGATTTGATAATCTTTTCAATTGATTTGGCATATGTCTTTTGCAAATTATTCTTGTTCAATAATGTTGCTTGTATAGTTTTGCACTATTCATACTCTTTCTCTTTACAAAACCAAACACAAAAACCATTGCATATTGTTGATTTAGCTTAACCAAGTCTTGTTAAATGTGTAGTGTGTAATTCGCATTCTCTTGTGGATCGACCCCTAAGTACTACAATTACATGTTGTGCACTTGCAACTTATGATTGTTTAAGGTTTTATTACTTGCATATATCTCACATTGCATCAAGTTTTTGGCGCAGTTGCCAGGGAAGGCATTGCACTTACACGTTTTGAGTTTAAAAGTTAAGACTAAATCTTTTGTTTCATGTTTACTAACTTTTTCTTTTCTTTATTCTTGTGTTTCTTAGGTACCTAAGAGATGAATCACTACTCTAGCGTGAGTAACCACTTCGGGAACCGAATCCCACTTCCCCATGAAGTCCAGGGACGGCCACAGCATTCAAATCTGGCCGGAGATTTCATCATAATGCCGATCCACCAAACCATCGCCATCCGATGTTTGATGGAACCAAACGAGAAGAACATCAACATCAAGACAAACCTCCGGTCTATCATCATCAAAACCGACTTCACCAACCCCTATCATCATCATTCACGCCCTGACCTGCCTACATACCATGAACATGTCCTTAATAGGCGGAGAGATAACCATCTCAAAGCTATGCTAGAAGAGTTCATGGAAATCCAAAGAAAATCTAACCAAAATCTTGAATGAAGGTTAGAGTTTCTGAGGTATGACCTTGATGGAAAGTTTGGGAGCCTCACTGACCAGATAGAGAGAGTATAATCAAGATGCATAGACGTGGAGGAAGAATTGAAGAAACAAGCCGAAACCGTGGAGGATAACAAGAGGGCAATTCACTTTACCAATCTCGCCACAAAGGAGATGGATAACCACATAGATGAGAAGATCACCAGCTTGGATAAAAACCTCAATGGCATAATCGAGAGCCTCAACTCAATCACACTTGTAGCTCACCAAGCTAAGAAGAGAGCAATGGAGGTTAGCCAAAGAGAAAGAGAGCATTATTCGACAATGCAAGTATTGGTGGAAGGGCAAAGAAAATTCAAGGTACTAATCCGTGACCTAAAGTATTATGTGGAGAAGAGGCACCAAGATCTACTTAAGAAGACCACAAGCCTAGAGAACACAACCGGAGGAGTCTCTAAGGAAGTCATGGACCTCACCAAACGCTTGGTGGATATGGAAGAGAAAGACCGAGCTTGAAAAGATGCAAAGGTGGCCAACTGAAAGCTTAGCAATGCTTTGGTTGCTTTTGGTGTTACAGAAACCAATCCAAGAGTAGTTTGGGATGAGATTGAAAGTAGAGCCGACCAGGAGAGAAGCACAAAGCTCACGGCAAGGATAAGAGGAAGAAAACCACCGGAAGGAACACTCTTTGCTCTAAGATCTCCACCACAGCCCGCACGCTCGAAAAAGAGGAAGAAGAGATCGACAAGCAAGGAGATCATGGATGACTTTAACTTCATGGCAAGGACGATCCCATACAACACCGCATTTGAGAAAGCATGACCCATGATTGGGGTTTAGCCGACATGAAGAGGATGTATGATGAAGTAAGGAGGGGTTTGCCTAAGCCTAGGACACTACACAAGCTTCATGACCCAGGTTACTTTCTTATACATTGCTCTATCAATGGAAACTACTTCGATGATGCCCTATGCGATTCCGGTTCTAGTGTGAACCTTATGCCGGAGGCGATAGCAAGAAGATTGTGATTGATTGGTTTTATGGAACAATCAAACATGGGTGTCAAGCTAGCGGATAGATCCTTATCCGAACAACTTGGAGAGCTAAAAGACATCCAACTTGACTTTGGATGATGCATTGATCCAGCCGACTTCTATGTAGTGGCGATGCAAGATCCGGACGATGTAGGGGTATTGCTTGGAAGAACCTTCATGGCAACAGCAGGGGAAATCATGGACTGGTCTAACAGAAGAGTCTCACTAGCCAATGTTGACAAAGACACCTTCTATGATGCTGCACCTCTCGGGTTCTCATCTAAGCGATTTCGCTACACTAGTGGAGGAGAAAGCACACAAGTAAGAGGTCAACCACATGGCTAACTAATCAAGGAGGTCTTAAAAGATGAGATTCTATTGGATTCATCAAGCACCAGGAGCTTCTTGGAGCCTCCATTCATGCCTAACACCTAAGAAACACAAGGAGTCGAGCTAAAAAGACTTAAAACTAGTGCTTATGGGAGGCAACCCATATTTTTTTTTTCTTTTTTTTTTAAGAACTTCTTTATTGTCTTATAATCTATTTGAATTTTTAGACAATTTTATAAAATCCATAAAAATACCAAAAAAATGTTTTATGATAAGGTACCAAAGGAGACCATACAAGGGATTTTGCATTGGCCAAAACTGCACCACCATGAGCCGACTCAAGAGATCAATTTTTTACACATTGAACCCCCACCCAAGTGCCCAGCCTTTTTCAATGCATCAATGGTTTCAAGGCCATGCCCCAAATCTTTAAAAACATGTTTCGGCATGACCAAACCCTTCAACCTATGATTAAGCCATTCAAGGTAAGACCTTCTTTCATTATCTTTACTTGTCACTATCATATTATTTACATTGAATTCACTAAGGTTAAACTTTTACAAAACTTTGGGATCACTAGCCAAGACCCAACATTTTTATGGTTTGTACTTTATCATCTTAGGTTGAGAACTACAAGTCGGCTACTTGGAGATCTCAATCTAAGACTACATCTAACAGTGATTTTAAGTGTTTTGCAAGGACATAACTATTTGACAAGCAGGATATGAAGGAGAATTGCCATAACCAACCCAACCCACAAAGCATACGGCGAGTTATAGGCGGTCTCATTGGAGATCTATATCCAATCACACAGACAAGGCGGACACCACTTAGGAATGATAAAGGAGGAAAAAGAAATCACTTCGGTCGAAGAAAATCTCAAAGCGATCGAGTGGATTTGCAGATATTCCATCCAGAGTAATTCCATCGGCCAAACGGGTGCAAAGAAGGACCAACATCGACCACCTCATAAACCGTGTGACCAAAGTTCACCAAACTTCACAGGCGACCAGAATACACCATATTGGTCAGCAAATCCAAAAGATAGGACAGTGAAATGTTCACGGTTTAGGAGATATCCGACCAAGCCCTATCCAGTCAATCGCGGTGTACCAAAAGGCCGACAAATCAAAATCACGGCCAAAGGCGTGAACACCGGTTGGAAATGACTTCTTGGAGCTTCATTATCACTATTCCAGAAGAAGATTAGAAGATGCACGAGCAAACATCAAACAGACAAAGGAAGAAGTTCTCAGAGCCGGTTTAACCACTTTATGTAGCATCTCTCAATCGGCTCGTTCGAATGGCCTCAAATTTCACCAGTGGTCATAACATATAAGGTTGGTTGATGAAATATCAAGATAGGTCGAGGGAATCTTCACGGTTTGAGCTGTAGCCCATAGCATCACCTCGCGGTCGAGCAAATGGACTGCCTCATGAAGTAACTCTCAAACCGCTCGTTCGAATCCTTTCAAACTTTACCAGAGGCCATAAAACCTCAACTTGGACGTTAAGTTTTCAATATGGTACATAGAATTCTTAACGGTTTGAGCTGTGGTTCAGGGTACTACTTTCGGGTCGACCACAATGAACCTTACTCGACCAAAATGCAAACCGGAGAGAATCAGGCCTTAAGATTGAAAACTCTCCGACCAATCACACCTATGAAGTGCCTTGGTTAAGTCCGTTAATCCCTGATGCACCTACAAGTAGCAACATCGTCCTTCATAACCAATGGTTAACCTTTGGTAACAAAATTCACACACCCTATCATCTTATTTTTAGTTTTTCTTTCCACCTCTCTTAATTGGATTTGCCTACATGATAGAAGGAGTTTTACTATCTAATTATCCTATAGTACTATCATGTCGATGTAGCATTTAAAGGAGTCAATCCAAATGGGAAGGTTGTTGATTACTCTCTAGAACTATTCAGAAGCTATGTAATTCAAGACAATGGGGGTTGAAGATGTTTATGTAGTTAAACATTCTATCAAAATGAAATGAAATGCGAATGAACAAGTAAATGAAATGAACTAAGTTAAGCTCGATCGAGTTAGAGCAAAAGTAGAACAAAGGTAGCTTGATCGAGTTAGAACAAAAGTAGATTAAAGGTAGCTCGATCGAGTTAGAACAAAAGTATGATAAAGGTAGTTCGATTGAATCAATAACAAACAGAGCAGCAAATGAAGCAAAGGTAAGATTCAAATGGGAATGACTTAGACTCAGGGACAGGGTTTAACAATCAGAAGAAACCTATACTTAATCAATGATTCTCTTTCTAGCAACATGTATTCATGCATATCCCTTGGCCATGGATTCTCAAGGTCGGTTAGCTCACTGTCGTAATGAAAACCGCCAGTCTGGATCAGTCTCTTTAGCTAACCATCGTTAGTGAGACATGAACCAAAGAGCAATGAAAGCAGATCCATTTAAGGCCCTAGAAGCTTCTTGTACAACTACCATCGTGGGACAAGTAAGCTAATCCTCTGTTTGGGAAGATCTGACACTCAACCAAGCGTGATAGGCTGGTGAGTATCTAGGATCGAATCCACCATGGTCAGTGGCTGGATCGCATAGAGCATGACCCAACAGAGAGGGATGATTAACTAAGACCTTAAGCAATCAAAGATTAAGCATAAGAATTCTCTAATCTAACCCATCCCTAAGCCTAAAGGATGATTTACTCACAACACATATTCAAAATCGAAATCATATCATAATAACATGAAACAGACATTAAAAGAAAGAACAGATAAAGATTAACAACTATTGTCAAAGGAACAAGTGCAAAATATCAATTCAAAAGCATAAATCTACAATATGAAAACTTAAAAACATAAAAGCATAAAAGAGAAAGATTTCTGGTGTCTGAAAAACAAAAAAAGAGAAAAAAGGGAAGAAGAGATTCGTGGTTTAGGTCTGGAGGCCTTATATAGGCAGACTACTAGGGCTTCAGTCAATGGGAAGGCTGAAATTGCGGAACAGTAACCGCCTTAGTCCACTCGATCGAGTCGCTTGGTCGAGGCGCCTTTTTTCCTAGCTCGATCGAGTAGCTTGGTCGAGTAGTCTTTTTGCCTACCTCGATCGAGTAGCTTGGTCGAGTAGTCTTTTTGCCTAGCTCGGTCGAGGCGCTTGGTCAAGGTTCGTATCCTTCATAGCTCGATCGAGGCTCTTGGTGAAGGCAGACTCCATTTTTCTTCCAATGCATTGACTTCGCTACAAAGTGCTCCAAAGCACCTGATAAGGACACCAAACTTGCAAATGTATGCAATGCACTTCCTAGAACAGCTAAGTATGCAAACTAGGAGGAAAGTGCAAAGAAATGCTACATAAGATGGATGAAACTATGCAAAAGTGGTCAACACCCCCAAACTTATCCTTTGCTTGCCCTCAAGCAAACAATCAGAACAAGAAGGAGATGAAGGTTAAAAATAGTTGATATAGCCAAAACATGCCAGCAAAAACGGTTTGATCAATGTCCAGGTTCAAGATACTAGAGTGCATCAAGGTGAGAGTTCTAAAAACCTTAGATATGCTTAACAAGATCAATCAAACTTCACAGTCAATCAAACCATTCATTCATATCAACACATCCCTTTAACATTCATTAAACAGAACAGTGAACCATGCTTATGCAAATCTAAACAACTCATTTGGCTAAGGGTGATGATTAAGAGATAAAGATGATCCCTTTAATTGCAATAAATGGTTTATAGACAGGGATCTCTCAAGAAAATGAACAAGCTTCAGCAAAAGGCTAAGAGTTAGAACCAAGGATGATACAAGAGCAGAATTTCCATCTACCCAGCACACACTCGATCGAGTCTAAAGCCATAGCCCAGAAACAAATAACCAACTCCTATCTACCCTTTAGGCTTTGCCTTTAGACACAGAAGAGCACTTGATCACTTTTCTTTCTTTTTCTTTGTACTTAGCCAAGGGAGAGGTTTTTCTTAACACATTCTAGCGGTTTGGGATTCTAAACTTAGGGAACTTTTCTTTTCTTTTCAAACACTTGAGGCTTATGCCTTCTTTTCTTAAACTCTAAGAACCCTTTTCTTTTTCTTTAAATACTTCCCAAACCTTTACTAGACTTTCTTTAGACACAAACCAACTCTTTGGTATTAACCACAACTCTTTTCTTTTCTTTTCCCATTTCCCAGAATCATAAAACACACTCGCCCAAGCCCAGATGAACACCCCCAAACTTAGCCTAAGCTGATCCTAAGGATGGACCAGAATCTACACAGAAACCCTGCTTTTGTCGGTTTAAACTCAACACCATTTGCCAAGCATATTCGAAATAAGGCCTCACAAACACACACAAGAACAGCAAAGGGTTTGAAAGAAAGGCTAAATAAGGGTAGGGACAGCTGCTTGGACAAACAAGAGTGGATAAAATGGGAAAAGAATGTCCAAGTATGTATGAGTATCCATGAGTTGCTTATCAATGCATGAAATGGTAATTAAGAGTCAAGATTATGGTTCAAATATATAGGGAAATGCATCAATTCTCAGCAATGGTTTAAATGAGATGTGCATGTCATGATATGATCAAGGTAAACATTGTTCTATCTTAACTCTTCATTCTCACCCTAATGCACAAGAAATTCAAGAACCAGGGCACATATCAAAGCGCATGAGATGGCATATTTACAAGGTCATATCAACAATGCAATATGAATGCAAATCTATATGATGCATATGAGACTCAATCTTAAAAATGTGAATGCAACTACATGAATATTTTTGAGATTTTTCGAAATTTTTTCAATTTTGAGGGATTTTCTATGCCTTAGATGCATGCAGACTCAAGAGATGAAAAATTGAAATAGGAAAACAAAACAGAATGTCAAATGGCTCTCAGACCTTCCCTCAAACTTATATTACACAGTCCCTTGTGTAACAGAAGTCTAAGAGAAAGAATGAGAGCAAAATAAGCAAAACACAATCCAGGTGGTATGTACAATGGAAAGTGTGTTTGGTACCTCAATGGTGGCCGAAGAGATCAGCCAAGATATGATCCCTCTCTGATGGGGGGAATCAAAGGCAAAGGGGTCTCTTACCAGCCAAGGTTGATTCGATCGAGTGAGATTGTGCTCGGTCGAGCTGATTCTCCTGTGTTATCTCGCTCGATCGAGTCCGATTCCTTGAATTGAACTGGACTCCTTTTAGCTCAAACCCTTTTCCTGCAAAACTTCTAGATAGAAAGAAACTACAAAGCACAAACAAAAGTAATATAAACAAGATAAGCATGGGAATTCCTCCCATGTGAGCTTGTTTTATGTCCCTAAGCTTGACCTTTCACCTTTCAGGCAGGTGGAGGATCTTCAAGAGGGACTGATGTCTCCTCTCCAAATTGATAATCCCCCAAGTAGGGTTTGCATCTGTGGCCATTCACTGTGAATTCTCTGCCTTCCTTGTTGATCAAAGTGATTGAACCATAAGGCAGAACCTCCTTGATTTTAAAAGGTCCTGACCATTTGGACTTCAACTTTCCAGGGAACAGCTTGATCCTTGAGTTAAACAGCAGAACATGATCACCAGCCTTGAACTCCTTTAGCACAATCATCTTATCATGGACTGCCTTTGTCATTTCCTTGTAAATCTTAGAACTCTCATAGGCATCCAGTCTGATTTCCTCTAACTCATGCAAGTCCATAACCCTCTTTTCTTGCGCAGTCTTCAAGTCAAAGTTCAGCATCCTTATTGCCCACAAAGCCTTGTATTCAACCTCTACAGGAAGGTGACAAGCCTTTCCATACAGAAGTGAGAAAGGTGATCTCCCTATGGGGGTTTTGAACGCATTCCTGTAAGCCCATAGGGCATCGTCGAGTTTTGTGGCCCAGTCTCTCTTGGTCACTCCAACTGTCTTCTCAAGGATGTTCTTGATCTGCCTGTTTGAAACCTCGGCTTGCCCGGTAGTCTGGGGATGATATGGCGTGGCTACCTTGTGTTTCACTCCATACTTCTTCAACAAGCTCTCAAATACCTTGTTGATGAAGTGTGAACCTCCATCGCTGATTACAACCCTTGGTATCCCATATCTTGGAAAGATCACTGTCTTAAAGAGTTTGACAACTACCTTAGCATCATTGGCAGGGCATGCTATTGCTTCCACCCACTTGGAGACATATTCGACAGCAACCAGAACATAATTGTTACCATTGAATGGACCCATGAAGTCAATTCCCCATACATCAAATATCTCCACTTCTAGGATGAGGTTCTGGGGCATTTCATTCCTTTTTGTGATACTACCTTTTCTTTGGCAGGCATCACATCTCTCAATGAAACGGGCCGTATCCTTGAATAGAGTAGGCCACCAAAGACCAGCCTGCAGAATTTTTGTTGTTGTCTTGAAGGTGGCAAAGTGGCCTCCATAAGTGGAGCCATGAAAATGAGTCAAGACTCCTTCAACTTCTTCTTCTGCAATGCACCTCCTATACATTCCATCAGAACCTCTCTTGAAAAGATATGGCTCATCCCAGAAGTGGTGCACAATGTCTCTGAAGAACTTCTTCCTTCTGGCTCGATCGAGCTCAACTGGCACCTCGTTGCAGACCAAATAATTCACAACATCTGAGTACCAAGGCAATGCCTTTTCCTCCAGCGCCTGAACTTCTTTCAGCTTATGGTGATTCTGAATCCCTTCTTATAAGATCTTAATGAGCATGAGCTGCTCTTCTGGCATTGAATCATTGATTGGGATTGTGTTCTCAATTCTCATCCTTGATAGATGATCAGCCACTCCATTTTCGATCCCAGGCTTATCAAATATCTCCATATCAAACTCTTGAAGCAGTAGAATCCATCGAAGTAGCCTGGGTTTGGTATCTTTCTTTGCAAGGATGTGTCTAAGTGCTGCATGATCAGTGTAGACTGTCACCTTAGAACCCACCAAGTAACTCCTAAATTTCTCAAAAGCAAAGACCACTGCTAGCAATTCCTTATCTGTTGTGGCATACTTCACCTGTGCATCATCCAAGGTCCTGCTGGCATAGTAAATAACATTCAGCCTTTTATCAATCTTCTGCCCAAGCACAACACCTACAGCATAATCACTTGCATCACACATGATTTTGAATGGATGGTCCCAGTTCGGGGCTTGTACTATAGGAGCAGATACCAAAGCTTCCTTGATGAGGGTGAATGCTCTCAAACACTCATCATCAAACACAAAGTCTGCCTCCTTGGAGAGCAACCTGGTCAATGGCCTTGCCAACTTGGAGAAATCCTTGATGAACCTCCTATAGAATCTTGCATGACCTAGGAAGCTCCTGAAGTCCTTCACTATTTTCGGAGGCTGCAGTTGTATCATCACTTCAATCTTTGCCTGATCAACCTCAATCCCTTCTTCGGAGATCTTATGGCCTAGAACGATTCCCTCTTGCACCATGAAGTTGCATTTTTCCCAATTCAGCACTAGGTTTGTTTCCTCACATCGCCTCAAGACCCTGCAAAGATTTAACAAACACGAGGAGAACGAGGAGCCATAGACGCTAAAATCGTCCATGAAGACTTCCACCATCTCCTTTATTAAATCTTAGAAAATGGAAGTCATACAACGCTGAAAGGTGGCTGGGGCATTACACAACCCAAATGGCATCCTTCGATAGGCAAAGGTACCATAAGGGCATTTGAAAGTGGTATTTTCCTGATCATTGGGATGGATCGGAATCTGGAAGAACCCACTGTACCCGTCCAAGAAACAGTAATAAGGATGATTTGCAAGCCTTTATAACATTTGATCAATGAAAGGCAAAGGAAAATGATCTTTCCTAGATGCATCATTTAACCTTCTATAATCAATGCACATTCTATGACCTGTGATGGTTCTAGTAGGAATAAGTTCATCTTTATCATTCTTAACAACAATTATTCCCCCTTTCTTAGGGACGCAATGAACAGGAGATATCCAAGTGCTGTCGCTGATTGGGTAGATTATCCCAGCATCAAGCAACTTAAGTATCTCCTTCTTCACTACTTCCATCAGATTAGGGTTCAACCTTCTTTGGGGTTCAATGCTAGACTTAGTCTCATCATCCAAATGAATTCTATAAGTGCACAGGTCAGGTGAAATGCCCTTAATATCATCTAGGCTATAGCCAATTGCTTTTCTATACTTCCTCAGTTCAGTTAGCAATGCACGCAACTGATCAGGTGTTAGCTCATCATTGACTATAACAGGGTTAGTGGAGTTAGTCCCCAAGAAAACATACATGAGCCCCTTCGGTAAGGGTTTAAGGTCGACCTTGGGTGCCTTTAGTTCAGACCAGTCCCCAGAGATGCTGTCTCTGCACTCCACCGTTGGCTCGATCGAGTTCATTATCTTTGATGCTGACTCGATCGAGTTCTTGATCGAGTTTACTGTTCCTGACTCAGAAACTGACTCATTTAATTCCTCAATGTGAACTCCCCCTTGGATGGCGCTGCTCGAGTCAAGCATCCTCAAGTATTCCTCACTTTCCTTGTGTAGATACCCTTCTGAACTATCCTTAGTAAGAACAACCTGGAGATGGTCTTTCAACGCAAGTTCTTCCAACAACTTATCTGCAAGCTGATCTATTTCTTCAATGTAGAAGATCTGACCTTCGATGGTCGGTTTCTTCATGGCGTCCTTAATGTCGAACTTCATCTTGAAGTTCTTTCCCAAATTCAAATTGATCTTCCCTTCCCTAACATCAATAACTGCACCAGCTGTAGCCAGAAACGGCCTGCATAGGATCAAGGGGTCCTTAGGCTCCTCGTCCATTTCAAGTACGATGAAATCTGTGGGAACCTCGACATTACCAATTCTAATTGGTAAGTCCTCTAACAACCCAGGTTGGCAGACTCACTGATCTGTCTGCTAGAACCAAAGAGATCTTACAAGGCTTGAATTTATCAAAACCCAACCTTCTTGCAACAGAACGGGCATCAAGCTCACTTATGCTCCAAGATCACAAAGGCATTTGTTGAAGGCAAGGGGTCCTAGGGAACAAGGTAGTGTGAAGCTACTAGGATCTCCAAGTTTTTCTTGCACCACCTTCCTCTATATGATAGCACTGCATTCATGTGACAAGACAACCATACCCTGTACCTCCTTAGTCCTCTGAAGGACAGCGTCCTTCAATCACGACCAGGAGTATGCGAGACCTGTTCACCTTGTCGCAATCAATGGGTGAACCCCTACGGAGTTTCATCCACAGATTCAAAAGCACATTACCTGACCTCGGCGAAACTCCGGACAGCATTTCCCTCGAAGCACTTCGACACGGCCTTTGGTATAAGTCGAAATTCAAAGAAGCATTAATCCTCCAAACCTGCTCGACGTTGGATGACGCACTTCATCTAGCTCAGCAATACATCCTCCTTGAGGAGGATGACAACTGCAATGCCAAGCATCTCGGCAAGGTCAAGTCGGCAATCGCTACGCCAGAAGAAGAAGATCCGGAGTCTTTACAACAAACGAAAGCTGATAAGAGATCACTCTCCTGCAGCGTGGAGAAGTCTGTTGCTAAAAAACCCCGGAACCATTGGCGGCGACTTAACTAATCGCATTCGCAACAGCAACTTTCATCTCGTCAAGATGTTGTAGATGTTGTTAGCAGCGACGTCGAGAGACATGCAAAAGAAAATTCCCTCAACTCTCCGTCGTGGCCAGCTTCCAACCTGGCAAAGGGCTCTGAAAGCATCGCAGCTCAGTTGATCAACATCGAATATCATGGCGAGATTGATTCGAAGGCAACATACTTCAATGCCGCGACGAACGGTAGTGATGCTGCGAGTCAAACTCTACAAAACACTGTAAGAGAAATCGACCCTGGAGTAACGAAGTTACGCCGAGAGCTTAGTCTGATCAGTTCCAGAGCGAATCGCATCGCCAGCTCGGCACGCGGGATAGCTGAAATCCTTGCCGAGACGAGAAAAAGTCCTCTGACTCCTCCTCTCGCCGCGATTCCTCTGAAAGACCAAATCACTCTGAGCTTAGAGCTCTCTAATGGCCGTGACGACCCCAAAAGCTGGCTCACAACCTTCAAAATTGCTATGAAGGAAAAAATATGCATCACCCGAAGAGCGAGATGCAAATTTTTGTCAGATTTTTGCCGAGCATCTGGATAAAGAAGCATCAATCTGGTTCTCAAACCTCCCAGCCGAATCTATTGACAGCTTCGACGACCTCGCTACGATCTTCTTGAAGCAATACTCCACGTTCATGTCGAAAAGTTGCACAAATCTTTTCGCATTGACTCAAGAGAGGCATGAACCTTTGCGTAAGTTCATCGATAGATTACGGGTTGCGGCAACAGAGCATCACAACCTTTCTGATGAGATGGCCATCAAGGCACTAGAATGCGGTCTTTGGTTCAAATCGGAATTCAAAGCAAGCCTGATGCTTGACAAGCCAAAAAGCCTCGCAAACGCACTCTACAGATCTTCGAGATACATCTATCTCGAAGAGGCTTACGCCTGCAACTCGGTGAAATATTACTCCTAGCTCGGCAGTAATATTACTCCTAGCCCGAGTCCAACAATCGAGCAGTGATTGTAATGAACTACGAATGGCTTGATCCTAGCTTGGGTACGTAGGCAGCCTTGCAAAAGGTCCAGCTATAACTCTAATAAAATTTTATAATCCATCCGACGAGATCGGCATTATAAATTTTATTAAAAACCTATTCTAAATAGCACTTAGAATAGCATCACTTTTTAGCAGAAGCATCAGAGTTCATCTCGGCATGAGACGAAGATGCCAGATCGGGGATAGGAGAATAAACTCGGAAAAAGACAATCAAGGTTCAAAGATGAGATCTCTGAACAATGATCTCGGCGCCGGAACAGGCGGACTGCAAAGTCAACCTGAACTGGGCGCAGATGGAAACCCCATCATTCGTCCCGTCAGAAGCAACGCGAACGAAGCATTCAAATCGTCAGCAGCCCTGAAAGCACGACGAAGCATTCAAATCGTCAGCAATAAGCAATAAACTGCACAGTTAAATCAAAGTCGAAAAAGAGTTACTTCTTCCTCTACGCGATGGAAGATTTCGTAGTCTTCGGAGGATCACTCGACTCGGCAGTTGAGTCGGTTTTCCTCCTTTCGGGGGGGGGGGGGGGGGGGGGGAGTAGGGTACTTGGATGGCCTCGGCAGCAGACGCATCTGGCCTCCTCTTAAGCACCATCTTCCTTGGACGATTTGGTTTAACTACAAAGCATTTTTGCAAAAAATCAATGGCAAGCATAGTCATGACGAGATGGAGACGTTCTGGAACTTTTCTGAAGAGCATTACTCAGAATTGTAAACAGCATAAGCCGAAGAAAATCGCCTTCACGTCCAACTCAGCCTAAAGCGCTATAGCATATGAAGAAAAAATCATGTCGGATCAGCAGATCATTTCGTCGACAGACTCATCTCGTAAGTGGCATATCTTTACTTTGCTGATTCGTTCGACCGAATAAACTGGAATACAACGAATCACTTCGTCAATGAATGCGTGAGCAACACGTCTCTTCATCGATGAATCTCTTCGTCGACGACTGATCAACGGATCCCTCATTGACGAGTCGAAAGCAAATGACGAGACGAGAAGCATTCTCGGCATTGTCAAGATAAAACCTCGCATGGTTTTGAGCTATACAAGGAAGTTTGGCGATACTAGGGCCTTACTTGTTCTGTATTCAATTCAAGAATCAATCGGCGAGACCAACTCGAAAGCACATCTCGTCACAAGTTCGGCACTAGAACTGGCGAAGGTTCTCGTCAAGACCCAAAAAGGAATAAGTCGGAACAGCTAGCTTTCGCATCCACATCGGCCTAAAGTGCCCGCACATAAGCAAATCTAAAAGAAATTGATTTGTTACATCTCTCCAGCTTGAGAAAACACCGCAAAGCATGTCATTTCGTCCGATTGATCAACCATGATCAATTCGTCGATAGAAATTTGACGAGTCACTTCATGGATGAGATCACCTCGTAAACGAATTTTCGACAGGTTCGATCACTTCGTCGATGACTACAAATTTTCTATACCCTACCACTTACACTATTAAACCCTAAACAATCTACTCAAACTCTTATCGTTATGAACTATATACTCATGATATTTATAGATTTATGCATTTTTCTGAGATTTTATTTTTAATAGATGTTAAATGTCTGTTATTTCATTATTTGTGAAAAAAAAATATTTCAAATTTGTTTTTTAATTTTCTTAATTTAAATTTAAGATTTAATGATTTAGTATACCTCCTTGGTAGATCTCTCATGGTTTTATAGGGTTTTAACTTAATTTGTTTTTTTCTTACTTAAATTGGTTCAATTATTTGAAATTATATTTTATATAGATGCAAGTTGTCTGTATTGTATTTATGTATAGAAAAATTTGATCAAAATATTTTCTACAATTTTTATAATTAAAATTAAGATTTAATGACATAGTAGACTTACTCGGTAGACCTCACACGTTGTTATAGGTTTAACCTAAATGTCTTTGCTTATCTATAAATGATTCATTTGTATGCATTCATATTTTTGGTAGATGATAATGTCTATGTTTTAATTACTCACTAGATCTTGACCCGTGCTTGAGAAGCACGAGATGTTGTAATTTTTGATAAGGAAACTAAAGTATTTATATGGTAATTATGTAAAGAATAGTATGTTTCTGATATATAACGAAGAAATGTATGTTGTTGAGAAGCACGGGATTTTGTAATTTTTGATACGTTAAAATATATTAGGTAAAGAATATATTATATGATATGAGATGAAATAATTACTTGGCTATAATTATTTGGGCTCTGTAATTTTTTTTGGACGCGAATGTAATATATTTACTGATACATTAGGTAAATAATATATTATATGATATGAGATGAAATAATTACTTGACTATAATTATTTGGCTCTGTAAGTTTTTTTTTACTAATTGGGCCACATTTAAAACTGGGCTATATAATTTTGTCCAAATATATAGATTAATTTTGGCTCTGCAATTATGTGTCTAAACCCATTTATCTATTTGTTTTTTTTTTACTCACAGATAATTAAAAATGGAGGAATAGAGGGTCAACTATTTTTTCCTTCATCTTCGATCGTTGTCGGTGCTGTTCTTCTC
The DNA here is from genome assembly GCA_026724425.1 of Erythrophleum ivorense. NCBI lineage: Eukaryota > Viridiplantae > Streptophyta > Magnoliopsida > Fabales > Fabaceae > Erythrophleum > Erythrophleum ivorense. The sequence goes on from JAIUCV010000068.1 coordinate 2,245,434, forward strand.
TACTTCATCTTGCTTCTGAAGCACGGGATGTTATAATTTTTGATAAGAAAAATTTAAGTACTCATTTTGTAGTTATGTAAATAATAGTGATTGTTATTGCATGACTTGTGCTGCTACAACAAGGGTTGTTGCATCTTATAAATAAACCCGGATCATATCAGATCCGTTCTTTCTTTTACGGTTCTTTCATCTTTGATCAGATCCATTCTTTCTTTCTGTCTCTCCGAAAAGATCCGGATCTAAATGGATGTTGGTTCTGACCCATGATGTTACTAACATTTAAATTAATTAAATTTGTAAATACTAGGTTGGTACCCCGCGCTACGCCGCGGTATAATTTGATCATTATAATGCCTCCATCTTATCGATTATACGGTTTTTTTATTAATTGGCCTAGACCCAAAGAATTTTGTTAACGGTATTTGATGTTATACAGTTAGCGTTTTGCATTTGCTTGGCACCGGTAAAATATTCATCATCCGTAAATACCTTCAAATATGTACATTTTTTCCTTATTTCCTTGTTCGACTCAAACGGTAAGTAACCCGCGCTACGCCGCGTAAGTATTTATTTATATATTTGACTTTGAAAATAATTAACACCAATTTTATAATTTTGATTAACCCCTATAGTTGTCAAAAAAAAGAAAAAGATTAACCCCTATAAGTTAGTTTTGTATGATACATATAACATACATAAATATAAGTTTTTGATTTCAGCCTAAAGCCCTTGAATCTCTCAACATCCCCACCGTCAAAGATCCCAGCAACCACCTTCCGTCCAAATCCACCCCCACCGCCGTCGTAACCTGCGACGCCGGCTCACCATTTCGCCTCGTCACCTCCATCTCCTTCACCAATTGCTCCTCCAATCTCTCCATCTCCTCCACAGCTCTCAGAGCTCTCTCCCCATCAAATACTTCAGTCAGGACTCTGAAACTCTGTTTTATTAAGAAACTATGGGTGCGTCAGTGGCCGCTATAGAGCTCTCTCCCCATCAAATACTCCGACAACGACGCCAGACGACGACGACGCAATTGGTAGACATCAGCCCAAGTGCGTATGACCACCAAATTTCGTCGATCTGAAGACTGAGGAAAATGATGGGGGAAGAACATACAAAAGTCGCTGTTGAGCCAACAGAAAATGGGACCAATGGAGAATAATTGTAAGCTTTCTACCCACATTAGTTTTCAATCATTTTGTATGCTTTGAGTTTGTGTAATGGAGAATAATTGGAGTTTGATTTGCGTGACAATCAATCTAAACTCTTACGATTTGATTTTAAGGAATGAAAGTTTTGAAATTAAAACCCAATAAACTAATTTTCGAAGAATAATTGGAGAACACATTTGTCTTAATCAGTTGATAGATTTATTTATTTCAATTTAAGATGAGAATGGATATTATCATTTTTGGGAAATGTATTATGTGATTACATAGACAGTAATATTTGAAGTGGATTCATGGTGTTGAGTGTATTAGCATAGGTACCATAGTTTTAGCTATCGCTCTTCTCCTTCTTTTCGGCAGATTTGTCGGTTATTTGATTTCCATCGTTGATCTTCTTTGTTTGTTTCTGTTTCCACTTCATGTTTTCTTGATCCCACTCATACTTCGTTGGAAATTCTTCATATTGAAGGACATCTATTTGTTTAAAACCTGGTAGTCTACCTTCTTGTGCAGAAATCTTATTGAATCTGAGAGCAATTAATTGAGAAAAAGACAATTGTATGATAAGCCGAAATGTAAGAGCTGTATTTGATATGAGGTTGTCGATATGATTAATGAGAATAACGTTTAAGGGGGTATTTATTGTTTTTTTGTGATCTTGTTTTCTATAGGTTCATTGTAAATAGATAAACTCTTTAAATTCGCTGAAAATGAAATGGAATGAGAGTGTAGGAATGTAAGCTATTGTCATTTTTTATTTATTTCTCTGAATGAAATCTTTGACTACATTTTATCAAATATTTTTATCGAATGGAATCCTTCAAATTTGGTGTTTTTGATTTCGTTTCAATGAATTCGTTGAGTGCCAAACTCTTTATGGAAGGAAAGTTCTACATTTGTTTTTTTGGATCTCGACTGTTTGAAATCGTTGAGTAAAGAAACGTTTTTAAAAATGGAAATAATAACTTAAAACTGGACTGTAGTTGAAATGGCTTATCTCTGCTTCTGTTCCTTTCTTCTCTTCAATTAGGCTCCATTCCTTCTTTTTTCTAGTCCTCTGTTTTTGCTGTTTGTTATTATTCAACTACTCATGTTGTTTATATTGTGTTAGTTTAGGTCCTGTGTATTAGTTTATAAAACATATGGAATGGTTTCTTAGTACCTGTTTCTGAGTAGCCAACGTTGTTGAAGATCTCCTTGTAAACAACATTCTTGACTGCCGTTGTTTGCTCTTTGCTTGTTGTATCACTCCATATTCGCAATCCTTTTTTTGATGTGACTCGAGAGAGAGCAACATAAAGTTGTCCATGACTAAAGACAGGCTTTGGTAGATAAATGCCGACGTTTTCTAAACTCTGCCCTTGGCTTTTGTTTATTGTCATAGCGTAACAAACTCTTACTGGAAATTGCCGCCTCTTCATATTGTATGGACAATCTGTGTCTGCAGTTGTCATAATGATCCTCGGTATAAGGATTCGTTTGCCAACATTGGTGCCCATTAATATCTCTGCTTCAATCACCTTTTCTCCTAAACGTGTAACCACCAATCTTGTGCCATTGCAGAGACCTTCTTTTTGGTTTATGTTTCTCATTAGAATGATCGGAACATCTTTCTTCAAACGAAGGCGATGATTTGGTATTCCTGATACCTCGAGTGCGTTTAGATACTCAGTTGTGTAGAGGAGATTCACTCCTTCCACATTACGGCGATTCTGATTTATTGTGTCTCCTTCCATAACGCGATCATTCTGATCTATGGTGTCGGCACTGAGATATTCTTTCATTTCCCCTCCGAGTTTTGATAGAATGAAATCATTTATCTTATCAACTGTTTCGTTCCTTGGAGTTAGGATGGCACGAACTCGGAGATAGCTACGGTCTTGGAAACAGTTTTCCAGGTTTGGAAAAGTTGATTTGACAATTTCTTCAAAGGGGTTTCCTCCTTTAGCCACCGTTATTGTTTCCTCGATTTCTATGATGCTGCTCTCTAAACAGTCTTCTTGACCTGTAGGTATTGTCTTAGCTTCTCCGTTACCCACTTCTAGAATCCATTTAGCAAACTCCTTTTCTTCCTTTTCCACCCTCATGTTTTTCGAAAGTGTGAAGATGTAGCAGTGATCCCACACATAAGATCTGTTAATCGCCGCCAAAACTGTATCTTGTCTGGTTCCTTTCGGTATGACTGGCAAAACTTGTCGGAAATCTCCTCCTAACAAAACAGTTTTGCCTCCGAATAGTTTGTCAGACCTCATGATATCCCTTAGAGATCTATCCACTGCTTCAAAGGTATGACGATGTGCCATAGGTGCCTCGTCCCATATGATCAAATCTGCTTCTTGAAGTAAGCCTGCGAGAATTGTGTTTCCTTTGATGTCACAGACCGAATCCTGATGAAGATCAATTGGAATTTTAAACCGTGAATGTGCAGTTCTTCCTCCTGGTAAAAGAGTTGCAGCTATTCCTGAACTCGCTACTGGTAGGACAATCCTCTTCTCAGATCGTAGTTTAGAAATCAAGGTTCTATAAACATAAGTTTTCCCTGTTCCTCCTGGACCATTCAGAAAGAAAAGTCTACCTTTCTTGCTGTTGATCGAATCCATAACTGCTTCATAGATCTCGAGCTGTTCTTCATTAAGCTTTGAAAATAATTCCTGATGTCTGGCTTTTTCCTCTGTTTTGTTGTATCTTCTCTCTTCTTTTATCATGGAGTTTTTGACATTGTCGAGAATGTTTACTTCTACCAGTGGCATGTGCGGATAGTCCGCCAATGACTTGTCACTCTGCTTTAGAAGTTTTTCAAGTTCTATTAGAACGTACTCTTGCACATCTTCCTCTTCTAATTGCAGTCCTTCAAATTCAAGTCTTCTTCGCTGCATATGCAACATATCCTCCCCAAGGTTTTTCCAACAGTTCTTCCATAGGTTTAATGGGTCACATACTTGACAGTATATTAGCATTGTAACAAATAACTCTCGTAGTTGCCACGCTGTAGCCCATTGAGCTGTTTCCACCATGTTTTCTTGCCATTGTTTATCTCCGTCTAAGAGTCCCATAGCATAACAAGCTTCTTTAGCACTTTTATAAGTAATTACTGCAACTGTTTGGATTTCCTCATAGCTTCGACAACCTTTTTTGTGCATTATTATCATCCGCAGATAATATAGATCTCCTGATGATGGACTGATGTTCACTATCCTTCCAATGCTCCTCCCTCTTTGTCGCCGGGACCATTTCCTGTCTGTTGTAGACCAGACGAACATAGTTGGAAACTGAAGATAGGTCAAGGTACGCGCAAGGGCATCAACTTTATTAGTTTCCATCCATCCGATGAACATGGAATCATGTAGCGCCATTTTGGTGACAACATTTTCCGGGTTTTCGTTGTCGTTAAAGTACGCAGGTTGCTGCCCTTCGAGATGAATTTTCAGCTTTAGGACAGAAGGCCTCTGATAGTGAATCTCAAAACCAAATATACGCCAAGCTGCTTCACATGCGGATAAAAAACGGCTTTCTTGAAACATCTGAATCTCATCTATTTCAACCTTTTCTCCTGATCCACTTTGGTCTCCACTTGATGTTGTTTGAAAAACCATAGTAGCCTTGTCAACGCCTTTAGTGATGTATTTGAATAGATATTTGATTGCTTTTGATGAATTACACCACTCGACGTTTATATGTGCTTTGAATTTCTTGAGTAAAGCCATATTGTATGGGATAACATATCGGTTATCTAACCTTGCATTCCCTTTCATACAAAACTTCTCTTCATCATCTCGGCGCTTGTAGATGATATATCCATCTTGATCAATTGTTGTACTAAGAGCATATGATCTGGGATATTTTTTTGAACATACCCCGTTCTCCATCCAGACGTTGTTTGGATGGTCTAATCCGCATGGACCATGCATCATGTGTTTCTTAACAAGCTCATATCCCTCAGGGTCTTCCTTTATATCAGGTAACTCAGCAGATATGATATCATCAATTTGAGATATCGATGGATCCTGAAATCCTTCCTCTAACCACAAAAGTATATGTGCATGAGGTAGGCCTCTTTTTTGAAACTCAATTGTGTAGACAACTGCAATGAATAATCTTTATCTTAGATATGGTTACTGATAAGTGTAGTAACTATTATGAGAAAATTGTAAATATTCTAAATAATTGGTACCTGCTCGTAGTGGTCCAAAGTGTGTGCCTCGATTGAAATCTGTAATCATCTCTTTTAAGACTAAATGGAAAGCACGGGTACTGTTATCTGGCCTTTCGTTGGCTGAGTCTTTTCCATAGGTGTGCAAGTGTTCTTTGATGTCTTACCAGCCAGGATTTGCTGTTATTGTGACGAACAGGTGAGGGTTTCCGAAACTGCGGCAGATAGCCATTGCACCATGATAGTTTTCAATCATGTATCTTGGGCCTCCTGTGAATGTTGCTGGTAAAATTACTCTCTTTCCAAGTGATTTAGAATCCACGTCTCCTCTTCCAACGGCATCACATACATTATTGTATAGATCCGCTCTAAGCTGCTTTTGGTGTAGTCTATTATACTTCAAACGTTCTTCCTCTATAGTTGTATACGCATCAACTATAAACTGATGGAACAGACGTCCTCCTTTTATGATAGTTTTTCCCTGAGACAACCTCGTTTGGATTTGGTATGCATAATACTCTCTGATCGACACAAATTCTCTAACAACCCTTTTCTCTTGTTTTCCAGCATATGGAATGCGCAAATGGAATCCACTTTCTCCATATGGAAATAGCATTGGATATTGAAGAGACATGTAGTGAGGGTGTAAACAACTGATGCGTTGGAGATCTGAACTCTTGTATTGGACTATGATATCCCTTTCAGCAAATTCACCAACAATTAGACCAGCAATTTCGTCAGAGGTAGGTAAATCATATTGTCTACCTTTTTGTCTTGCTCCAACAAGACGGATGGTGAATTCTTTTGTCTTTCCTGATTCATATTTATCTCTCGCTTTTCTGAATTCCCCAGCTAGCCAGTTGTTTTCATCCATCATGTGTATCAGTTGTTTTGACGCTTTGCTTTTAGTATCTCATATCTTATCTTCCTTGCTTCTCTTGAAATCTCTGTATGTTTAACATTTTCAATAAATATGTATTAGGAATTGCTGTTTTGATTGATGTGTAATAAGAATTTTACCTTTGTGTGATAGGTCGATGTTTGATGGCGCTGGGACCATAATACAGTTTTTAGATCCTCTTCTTTTCAGTCGAAGGATTTCAACTCTTTTAACCCTGTTGGATCTTGCTATGTCGTGAGATGTTGGTAAAGCTTTTCTCTTTCTCGTGCGTTCGTTCTCCATGATTGGTTTTTGTTGGTTTTCTGTTTAGTGTTGATATGTGATGTTTCGAATTCGTTGACATTATATGAGAGGTTTTTGATTTAGGAAAGACGTTTGTGAGTGTTATTGTTCTCTATTTGCGTATACACTAACTTATATGTAATTAATGATTGACATCGATGGTCAATCTTCATCTGAACAATCTTTTCTAGATATTTGGAAGTGATTTCGTCTATGTATTTCTAGAGAGAATGAGATTTAGTATTAAACTTGAAATCTTCGGTTTCTGTTCTAATTGTTAAGTAATCTAATTTCAAATTTTTTGTTTAGTTGTCTTCACGTATGCATTTCCAGCGAGAAACAGTTTAGAAACGTTGGGACATTATGATGTTTGTAAGTTTTTTTACGTAATTGGGGATGTTATGGGTACATACTTTGTTCAATAACATTATTTTGTTTGATTCTTAACATTTAAACCAAATAAACTAATACTTAGTCATTATAATTGACGTTTCATTCAATAGATAATGCATTTTAACATTTAAAGTATGGTCTAAACACATATTCTTTACGAAAACAATATTGATGCTATTTAAATATCAGGAAATATGATTACGGGTGAAATTCTTATTGCAAAGATAATTCTGGGAAAATGTTTAAATTTAAGAGACTATGCATACTAACTCAAAAGAGGGAATAGAAGTTGAGATGTTTATTTTAAAGCGACAGTCTAGTCGGCTGAGTCAGTCGTTTCGCTGTTTTTTCCGGCCTTTTTCAGACGCCGCTTCTTGTGGAATGTCATCCTCCTCCAGATTTTCCTTCTCATTAAGATCTCCTTCCTCAGAATTGGATGTACTTGCTGCTGTGTCAAATGTTGGTGACTTTTTCCCATCTTCTATTTTGATATGCTTTCTTTTGCCCATTTTAGTATCCACAATAGATGGTTGAACCTGTATGAAATAACAATTTAACTTATGAAAGATGTAGACTATTACGAAGGCTAAATTTTTATTAAAAAGTACCTTTGCTGCGCTATCATTACATTGAAAGACCTCATTTGTCTTTTCTTCAACAATTCTAGAAACTGTGTATGTCTTGGTTGATGTTCTGAAGTTGTACTCAGTTATTTTGACTTGGAAATCCATTGTGTTTCCAACTATCTCCCAGAGACACTTTGGAATCTCCATAAGGTCGGAAACTCTTTCACCTCCCTTTTCCTGTAATAGTTCAAAGATTAGAGATGTTTTAAGGATTCTGTTATAGTAAGTAATCAAATACCTAGATTTACCTGAGAGTCAATGATTTCTTCAACGGTGGTGTTTGTTAGATTTCTTGCATCTCGGTCAAACAGGACAAAAGTGGCTGTACTTCCCTCAGATTCAACATGCAACTCCACTCTAAATCTATTTGGGAAATTATATATTGCAAATTTGATTTAATTTTGAAAACAAGTGAGTAGAAGATTCGATTAATACCTTGAAATTCCAATTGTTGTTGTCTTCTCACAACGGTTGCAAATGAGAGAAGTTGCAGAACGGTCTAATTTTTTTGAACATTTACCACATGACAAGTATTTCCATCCGTTATGTGTAAATATGTCGATGACCTTGGCACGTCAAATAACCTCTTTCTCCTGGATAGCTCCACTTGATATGTATTCAGAGATCTCGTTGATAGTCCAGTTTTCCAAGTCCACTTGATCAACGATCTCGTCAATTTTTGTTGCAGCTGCGCTAGATGTTGCAATTCCAAGTCTTTATGCATATGAAAAATGGATGTAATGTTAGAATTCCCGTCTGAAATTAACAATACATTTATTTTTACAGTTGTTTGTGAATTCTTATGTCAAAATAAATTTCAGATTGATATAATGCAATGATACTCACCGTTCCATGAAGGTTTTGATAGCTTCCAAACTGTGATCACTATAAATCTTTGTAGCTCCAGTGGAGTTAAGGTGTAATTTGCCTGCATTTTTTTCAAATTTTAGTTTGCAGTATATTTTGGAAAATGTTGAATAGTAATCTGCGTTATTGTTGACATCACCTGCAAACATCTTAGGGTTTAGGGATGTGCAAACTATAACCATGCACTGACGGTCAACCTTACTGTACTGTTGACGAAATTCAGAGGATTGATCATCCCAGAGTGTAACCCGAATGGTGGAGTTGCTGTTAAAAATTTTGAATCATCTTTATGCTTTAACATTTTTGATGAAATATATTATGGGAGAAAGTTTAAAACACTGACTCTTCCAGCAAAAGTAGCAGAATGATCTTCTGCTTTGAACTTGGGTCATCCAAGCTGGAGCCGTTGACTTGTAAGACTTCACCTACAACGTCTTCAGAATGAGAAACTTACATCAGTCAATATCTAATCTCCTATATTAGTTTTAATATATGAAATAAGTTCAAGTTTCGGAACAACCAAGCAAGTGGAGATTGGAGCCTGCAAAACTTGAGAATTCGGAATATGAGCATAGTCTGAATTTTTCGTTCTTGATTGAAAAATTCTCTTCAGCAAGTTCCATGATCTGAGTAGAGTCTGTGAACCTGATAGTGAAAGGGTTTTCACAAACTTTATAGTGATTGTAGGTAGGGACAACTTCGAAATTGGTTAGGAAGTAGATATTCCCCTCCTTGAGTAGATGCTTGAATCTATCAATTCGACGATGAAAGATTGATCCTTGAATCATTTTTTCCTGGATCGAAATATAGAATAGACCATAGTATAGTAAATCAGCGTTTTCTAAATGATCATTGAGATTTAATATTAACATCAGTGAAAGAAGTGTTTTCGTAAATCATAACTAATAGTAGCAAAGGTATTTTTTGTAAGAAACATTTTCCTGTTTTTTATCCTTTTGCATAACCAATCTACTTGCAAAGAATCTAAGCAAACTTATTCTTATAGAAATCGTGTACCTTCTCATCAAGGAGCAGGCATCGATCTCCCTAAAATCAGATTATCGATTGGAATCTTCTTCGGCAGAAGAGGAGCCAAATCTGCTTCTTGTCCAGCCATCACACACAATCTAGATAGAAGAGGAGAACGTATTAGAAGTAGATAAGTAGGAATTAGGAAACAAGTCAATGAAAGGTTATAAAGTGCAGAATAAGAGTTGCAAAATATGAGAGATTTATCACTTACTTTTTAAAGTTAGTTTGATGGCTTTTGAAAAACTACGAAAGAAAAGCAAAGAATATGTTGTATTTATAAGTGAATTCTATCTCGTTTTTTGGTATAGATATAAGTTTAATTAATTTTTAAGGTTCACTGTATTAAAACTAATTATTTATCACATAACCAAAACCCAAAGAGTTTTCTAAACCAGTCTAAACCAGTCATCAAAAATTTAAGATTGCGGACTTTTATTGAAGACTCAAAAGAACCTTCTCAAGTGACCAGCAGATGGGATGAATTTGTTCATGATTACTTAAAATGTCTTTTCAAAATGAATTAAATGAAGAAGATGTCTTTTCGTGTGTTATGAAAATCCGAAATCAACTTAATTGGTGGAGAAACACATGAGAAACATTTATATCATCACAAAGATCTTTCGTGTAACACATGAGAAAGCTTATCGTATTATAAATAGCATCACAAAGATCATGTTATCAGATCACTTATTCTACAAATATCTAACCTCCGATATTTAAGCAATCAGTTACAGATCTTCCAGATGACATGCTAGCCATCATTCTTGGGAAAGTAGGTAAAGAATCTCATACCGACTTACGTGCTGCTGTCGTCTCCTGCAAGACCTTTCAACGGGTCTCAAAGTATTCAGACGTCCTGAAGGATCTCAATCTCTTGGAGTCATATCCACCGTCGTGGAATCGGATACCTGAAAGTCCAGACCTGCTATATGAGTGTGCATCATATGGAAATGTTCATGCCACATTCCTATGTGGTTTAATAGATTTTTATTATAAGAAATTTACTATTGCAGGTAGTATTCTACTTTTCACAGCAGCAGAGGCATCTCACCATGAAGCCATGTATCTTTATGGCATGATTCTTGTGAATCAGAATCGGTTTACCGAAGGATCGATGTATCTAACAAAGCTGTGGAAAGAGCATGGGTTAATGACAGTTAGGAAATGTATGTTGAATTGCAAGCCTGTTGTTCTTGAGTTAAGTGTCAGAGATTACCGCAACTATGATTTTCTGCTTGCGGAGATGGAAGTTGGAGAAGACTGCCTTGCGGGAGAGTATGATGCAGTGTGCGAAAGCTGTTTCATCTACAAGGAGATATTTCGTTTCATTGATTATTTGGTTTAGGTCTTAGTTTATTCTACATTTCTACAGTTCTAATAAGGTCTTCAGCGAAGACAACTTTTTAAAATGTTAAGTTCAGACTCATGACATTTCTACATTACCTAATCTCATAGTCAAATTCTTATTTTAAAGTTTCAATAAATACAATCTCAATTGCTTTGACATGAAAGTGACAATGTACCTTTGATTTGAGACATGATGTTTGCTAATGATTCAACTTCTATTCTGAAGAAGGAGCACGTTCCAAAGTTCCTGAAATTTGCACAACTAAGCAATGAAGTTAGAGATGCCCTCAATAAGAAAATAATTTATATATAAACGAAACAACAATTGGTTTTTATATTGTTATCTCTAATTCATCAGGATGGGTTTTGTCTGTCAAATAAAGTGTCATAAGTGGATCAAAGCTGCTCCCATGTGGCAAAGCTTTCACGATAGACTCTAGATTCCCGATAAGTAATGGCAGCTTCAGTGGTTGGAACAGGCGGCTTAAGATTCGACATCACAATCTCCCTCTTGAAATTACTCGCACTACACACATTTACACAACCCATTTTCCATCAGACAACACAAGCATCGATGAAAATATAAGATTGTCATTCATACAGAACAAACAACAAAATACGGTATGCTGCAACAAATTGACATAATTCATCAATGGTATGCTGCAAGAACTCCAAAAGTTTTGTTAATCCAAACGAATCACAACCTGAAAAACATAGCATTGCTAACAAATTCATGAACCGTTTTTGTGAACTTCATTTCAAATAATGCTGAGCTAAACACACTTACGCAAATGTCTTCAAGACCAGTGCATCAGGCAATTCACATATCCTTTCCATAGCTTTCATCCCTGCCCTTAATTACAAACTGTTGATTCTGTATTTATTAGCAAACTGTTGCAACATATGAGCATCAGGAGTAGTCTCAAGAAGCTCAAAAGCTTTCTTAACTGTTCAACCCATTCCTTTAGCTGGATCAGTCAGGACAAGCTCTGCTCCAAAGGATCTCATCGTCACTCTCCTCTCCAAGCTGGTGTAAGAAGGCATCGTCAATAGGATTTTGTACCCTTTCATAGCCGCCATGAAAGCCAAACTTATTCCCGTGTTTCCTGAAGTTGGCTCTATCAACACAGTCTGAAAAAAACAAACACCAATATAAGACACTCTAATTCACCGTTAATTTGAGAGATTAAGGATGGGATTAAAAAAGTTGATTACTATTCCAGGGGTGATGAGTGCTCTCTTCTCAGCATCTGCTACCATGGATAAAGCAGGTCTGTAGACAACAATTTCAAACAAAAGTCAACACTTTGATTTCCTAGGATTAAGTATCGAACTACCTAAAGCTGTGTTCTTTGATTTCAAGATTAAGATTTTAAGAAGAAAACCTGTCCTTGACGCTGCAAGTTGGTTGGAAATGCTCTTGATTAGCTGCGATATAAGCTTCGCAGCCTTCGGTTACTCTCCTGAGGAAGACGAGCGGAGTTCGTCCGATGAGCTACCCAATACAGAAGAACTTGATCAATTGACGACAATGGAAGAAGCAAGAAAAGCGAGAAATTGGGTAAAACCCAGATCGGATTTTGAAGAAGAAGCCTATTACCAGAGAGGCATCGCGTTTGGCGTTAGTGGCGGGGAAATCTTTGGTGAGATTTATGAGTCTCTCAGCGAAAGAAGGAGCTTCAACGGTGGAGAAGAGCTTCCTGGAGGTGTGGCTGATGCCGGTGATCGTCTCTCTCTTCAGCAACCTCGATGGAGAGGAACGACAATGGAAGAAGAAAGAAAAGCGAGAAATTGGGTAAAACCCAGATCGGATTTTGAAGAAGAAGCCTAGATTACCAGAGAGGCATCGCGTTTGGCTTTAGTGGCTGGGAAATCTTAGCTGTGTTGATTTCTAAGTCTCTCAGCGAAAGAAGGAGCTTCAATGGTGGAGAAGAGCTTTCTGGAGGTGTGGCTGATGCCGGTGATCGTCTCTCTCTTCAGCAACCTCGATGGAGAGGAAGCGAGACTACGGAATGAGGGGGTGAGAAGAGAGCGAGAGGTGTGAATGACGTGGTAAAAAAAACGCTGAGCTGTATTATTTAGAATGTTTTGATTGGCTGCTGACGTGTCGCCTTCTGCAAGCCTGAAAAATCCAACGTGTCAACACCTGGAGAGGCACAAGGGGATTAGTTGTGTTGATTAGCTTTCTAAGATTGAATATTGTTTTAACGTTTGATTAAAGAGAACTAAACCGTCTCCATTGGTATTGTGAATTTTCTCCACTTAAGAATGAAAAACATGTTCTGACCAATAACCGTTAAATTTTCTCCACTTAAGAACGAAAAACATGTTATACCTCGTTAATTTACAATTTTCTCCATTTAAAAATCAAAACATGTTCTGACCTGTAGCCGTAAATTTTAGCAGAATTGTATTCTTTTTATTTATATTGATCACAGCACGGGAGATTTGTTAATGTGAATGAATTTAAATTTTAAATATTCAAATCGGATTTAGCCGAATATTGAAATAGTGATTTATTAGCTATTTTAACAAAATAAAATAGGTTTAGATATTACCATTGTTATTTACTTATTTGTTTTAGACATGTAGTGCATTGTTAGTATTTTTTAAATAAATTTTTATAATAATCTATACTATTAAAGTAGAGTGATTATGAATTTAGAAACAAAAATAAATTTGATTTCAAATTTGGAAACTTTTTCGACAAATAATTTCAGAATTGGAACTGGTTTCTGAACCCCACTGAGTTGGAGTCCATTTGACCGAAGCCCAATTTTATTTTTGGACATTTTCTTTTTTGTCCACATTTTATTTTATTAGCCAGACTTTTCCAGACAAACTTTTTTGTCCACATTTTTTTTTTTTTTGAGTCATGTTATACCCGAAGCATCTCGCTTCCAAGGCAGAACCAGTTGACTAATTTAGTCCGTTCATCGAGCCACGCAATGCAGTCTGGGTTTCGTCACCATGTAGCACAAGCTCTGATTCTTCTGATGAACGAAGAGGTATGTGTTTTAATTTGATTCTGCCTTGATCGATCATCGATCCTTTGGAATAACTTGTGGTATTTTTGTTAATTAGGACTCGTATAATCTGAAAGATGCTCTCAGGTATTCGACTCAGATTCTTAGCAAAGTTGGCGGAATCTGAAGCTTTCACCTCACAATTACTATGACCTCTGTGAGTTATTCCCTTGTTATGATTTGCGATGATCTTCGGCACTTTTTGGAAATGATCATATGTTTAGCTTAATCCCTAAATTCAACTTAATATGGTTTTGTGATCTGATTTTTATGGCTTTAGATATGCGAGCTTTTGATGAGCTGCGGAAACTTGAAATTTTCTTCATGGAAGAAACTCGGCGTGGCTGCTCAGTCCTTAAACTATATGAGCTGATTAACCATGCATTACCACGATCTTTGCTCAGCTGATGTTCTTCAACACAGTTCCATCTCTTAGAGTCTACTCAAGTGTATGTTTCTTTGTGTATGCAGTGTCTAAGCTACTTTGTTGGTCCTGCATTTGTTAGTATGATTAAATATAAGGCATTTGTCTAAGCTACTTATACACATAAAGTATGCAAACAAATTCTTAAACTAACCAACCAGATTCTCTTTCGTTGGTTCTTTGCAGGTGATTTCTTTGAGGTGAACAAACTGGAAAGTGTGTTCTGGCATTGTTGATTAGGTGTGTTTCCATTGACTTTTTAATCCAGCGGATTCACATGCCCAACACATATCCTAAGCTAATATACCCAATTAGGTACATCAGATCCTCTCATCACTACAAAGATAAGAAATGATTCAACTTTTTCACTATAAGAATATATATGTGTAACCATTTTCAATCAGAGCTCAAATAGTAAGTTTTTTGTTGGCTTATTAGCGACATCCATAGTTTCCATTTCTGACTTCTCCTAGAATGTATGTATTCCATAGAAGTCAATGCAATTAATAGAGCTCCTCCAATAGATTAATCGAAAGCATTTTAGTGAAACAATATGAACTAACTCACCACAAAGAAAACTTTAGTTGTGTTTCCAATCATGGATGATCTTGAACCTTGCCAAGCTCAAGTAGTTATCGTAACTCGCATTGATGGTGAGACAAAGGTCTCTTTGATGAATGCAATTTCATAAGCATGTTTTGATGTTTGGTAATGACCCGTGGGATGTCTGATATCTTCTTTTTCCGGATAAACTTCCATTGTCACTTCTCCAAATGTCTTTAATAGCGTTAGACATGTGCTTTCTTTAATAGCCGTCTTTATCCACGATCAAGATCTTCCGGTGATGTTTGGTTGTCCGGTGATGTTGCTAAGGAATATTGATCCAATAGGAGGTTTAATGAATGGAACAAGGCTGCAAATTACTCAACTAGCTGACTTTATGATAGAAGCTAAGGTTATCACCGGATATAAGATTGGGGAAAAAGTTATCATTCCTAGACTTTTGATAACACCTTCAGACGCGAAGCTTCCATTCAAAATGAGGAGAAGACAATTGCCTTTAGCTGTTGCCTTTGCCATAACTATCAATAAGAGCCAAGGCCAGTCCCTATCAGAGGTTGGAATTTACTTGCCAAGACCCGTTTTCTCCCATGGACAGCTATACGTTGCTATCTCCAGGGTTACATAGGTAAGCCAGATACTCTGATGCTGTTTAAGAACTACGTGCTGAGAGCCTCGTCATTCATAGCAGACGTGTCTGAAGGGTCTATAGTATCACAACTGAGATAAATTCCTTCCTCTCCTGATAGAAATCCGTTTATATTATTCAGTCAGAAACATTGAAAGGTATTTGTATTTCGTAAAATAGTACAAAAGGAAATAATTGACTAACCATTCGATCAGTTTGTCTAACATGTGCTGGTTTATCATGTCGACATCTTCGTTCGTCGGACAAAGAATTGCTCTTCCTTGGAAAAAGGTTGGATCCGTATTGTCTTGTAGAGCCTCAACATCTCCATAGATCTTTCTGCTTATAGATTCAATAGGCTCCTCTTCATCTCTTATAAGGAATTCCTCTGGAATTTTGATCTCAGCTTCACCATCGTTAGGTTCAGATATTTTCCCATCACCAACATCGATTATCCACTCTGAAAATTCCTTCAGCTTGCTTCTTCTAAACTCAGGTTCACAGATAAGAGACGCATATTCTTCGTCAGTTTTAACACTTTGCAGTGTTTCCAGAGATAAGATGAGTTAAGTGAGTCTCCTACAATTTGTGCCCTACCAGCACCAGGAATTACTGGGAGAACTTGTCTGAAATCACCTCCAAACACAATTACTTTTCCTCAAAACGGCTTTCCATCTTTATTACCAATAATGTCAGACAGACTTCGATCCAAAGACTCAAAGCAATGCCTACTCATCATAGGAGCCTCATCCCAGATAATAAGAGACGAATCTTTAACCAAATTCGCTAGAACAGAGCCTTTACTCATAACACATGTAGTATACTCATCTGGATTTAAAGGTATCCCAAACCTGGAATGAGCCGTCCGGCCTCCTTGTAATAGTAGTGATGCTATACCACTTGAAGCTACATTGAGCACAATCTCTCCCCCTATATCTAATTGCAGATGACAATATTCTCCATAAAAATGTTTTTCCTGCTCCACCAAAGCCATATACAAAGAACACTCCTCCTTTTCTAGCCAAAACAACACCAATTATTTCCTCATACACTTTCTTATGTTCCAGGGTGAGCTTTGCAAAGTCTCTGTCGTGATTTGCTTTATGTTCCTTTTTATCATAACTTTTTTCATCCACAATTAGAACATTGTCGGTAACTTCGGAGGTGACTTCCTCTGGTTGCGGCATAGTTTTAAATCGGGTCCAGTCACCACCATTCCTTTTTACGAACTTTACAATCTCTTGAAGAGCATATTCCCTTTTTTCTTCGTCACTTAGCATAAGTCCTGTGAGAGATCACGGTCATATCTCATAAAAAGGCTCATGATTTTATAATATCAAACTTTAGGAAAATGCAGAGTAAAGATCTTGTACCTGGTCTATTAAGATCCCGTCTTCTATTTAACTCGATGTCGTCAGAAAGTAACTGCCAACAGGAATTCCAAACTAACTCTGGAGAAATCAGACTATCTGAATTAAGCATGATGACAAACAACTGGCGAAGATGTGATGAAGAACATGTGAAGCTTCGTCTGCAAATATCATCGATATACTCTTGGTCATCCTCTAGCAGGCCCCTAGCGTAACATGCATCTTTGTATGAAGGGTACAACACGCCATTATACGTCTTGATCTCGTCAAATGATCTTGGACCTCTTACCACGTTTAACAACATTCTCAAATAATAAGCATCTTCAATCTTCCTTGGTGCGTAATTTATTCTTCCTATGCTAAAGCCTTTCTATCTGAGTTTCCAGCGTTTTTCTCTTGCAACGTAGGTAAAACAATTGGGAATCTGAACATAGGTAAGTTGTCTAGCAAATTCACTAACCTTGTTCAGTTCAAACCAAGCCAGCATCATTGTCTTCTCTATTAGTTTACGTGTTGCCACATTTTCCATTTTATCTTTGCCTTTATAAATAATCAATTGTTTGCCTTTGAGGTGGAATGTTAGTTTTTCCACGGACACAGATCTATGGTGTATCGGGTATTTGAATGTCCTCCAAACAGCTTCAGAGGGTGATATGTACCTGAAATTTTTATAAGATGTCAGCACGGATAAGAACATACTCTTATTTACTAATGGAAACTCAAAAGAACAAATAAGGCTTACCGGCAATCAAAATAGTCCTTTATCCGATTCCTTTTTTCCTTAGAAACAGTCTTCTCTGCCCCAACACCTTCCTCATTTGCTCGACTATTAGCATCTCCATTAACATCTTTATGTCTTCCTTCTTCGTTATTTCTAGCTTCCTCAGCTGACTCAACGACAACAGTAACACGATCAGCTCCTTTGTTGATATACTTAAATAAATATCTGACAGCCCCTGTCTGGTTACACCACTCAACGTTGATGTGTGCTCTATAACGGACGGAAAGGGTTTTGTTGTATGGAATTACGTATTTGCTGTCGCATTTAAAACCGTTCTTCTCGACAAAAACATCACGCTGGTCACGTCTCCTATATACTGGGAATCCTTCCCGATTGATTGTAGTCTTCTCTGCATGGCTTCGGGAAGGACTTAGTACATTTTCCACTGCTCATACATGGTGAATTGGGGTTGGCGTGCCCACAGGGTCCATGAATCATCATATCTTTAACAACCTCATACAACTCTGGATTTTCTAATCTATCTGGTATTTCAGCGGATATGATCTTGTCAATAGCATATGTTGTTTGGAACTTTGACTTCTGATCCATGAATAAGAGAATGTGTGCATGTGGCAAACCTCGTTTCTGAAATTCTATGGTGTACATAGCTGCTTTATTAATCATTTCACATAATTAAATAATCAGAATGGACGATTAAGTATATAAAAAGCAAAAATCCGAGATAAGAGAAAGTCTTTAGTGTACTTACAGGCAACGGTTTTCCCTAACAGGTTTTTAACAGTTAGATCTTCCATCAGAGATAGAAGTTTCGTCTCATAGACCCTTCTAATAAGTTCAGGTCTATCAGTAGGACTTAGACGGGTATCCTTGAGCTCCCTTGTGATTTCTGGCCATTTAGGATTGCATGTAAAAGTAATGAACAGATCTGGAAATCCATAATGTCTAAAAATGGCCATGGCGTCAAAATACAACTCCCTCATGTATCTTGGTCCACCTGTGAAACTCGCAGGTAACAAAAATTTATTACCTTGTTCCTCCATTTCAATAACACCTTTGTCTTCAGCTTGCATGATAGAGTCGTAACTATCAGACCTCAAACTTGTCTGGTTCAATCTCAAATAGGATAATCTGTTAGATTCTATCATAGTGTAGGTATCAACCAGAAATTGCTGAAACAACCTCCTTGAATGTAGCAAGTGTTTTGACTCGTTTGGTCTTTCCATTAGACGAAACGCAAAAAACTATCTCATGCTGATGTTTTCCTTTTTGGTTTTTTTCGAAGCTTCTGCATTACCTTTCTTAATTCCAAGTCTGAAACCATATTCTCCATAAGGAAACACAATAGGATATTGTAGTGGTATATAGGCAGGATGAATTTCGCTTATCCGTCGCAACTTACCGGATTGTTTCTCAAGAACTATATCCCGTCTTGTACCCATTTCTAAATTGAAATCTCCGGGGATAATTGCAGCAACCTCAGACGCAGTTGGAACATTGTAAGTTCTACCATCTGTGTGTCGATCACTAATTATCCTTATATGAAAACTCTCCTCAGGATCAGTGTTAAATCTTTCTCTTGCAGTCCTAAACTTCTGAACATAGGGGTTCACATCATCAAGCATCTTGGTCAATGCTTCCATGATGTCCTTCCTCAGTTTATTCCTCTTATTTGTCTTGGTTGCGTTTTTCCCCTTACTGAAACGGAATACGAAAACAAAATTTGGTAGTCTATTTTCAATTATATAACATTTACTTTAGAACTTATAAATATTGAGAATATTACCTGAGAAAATTTAATCTGTTGTCCAATTCATTTTCCGAATCGACGATATACATCTGATAGAATTTTGCATAATCACCGGGTTTTGGAACCATACTTCCCATTAGGTGATAGTTTTCTCCGTGAAGCTGAAACATGTTTGGACCCTTCCCTTTTTTGATAGAATGATCAACTTTACCTCCGAGAGAAGTCATGGAAAACAACATATTGTACGGCCTAATATGTTTTTGATAATGCCTGCTTGAATCATTATCAGAAAACAGCAATTTTTTAATAAGAGGAGGAGGCTCCTTTAGTAAGGGCAACTGAATTTGGCCCTGCACAGAGGGTGAATGTTGGATTCCGAGACTTCCTTTTTCTGTTGATGCATTCTCCATACCAAAATTTAGCACCACAATGCACGCATGAGTAAGTCATATCACCCTCGTCATTGTATACTGCAAAACACATTGAACATATAAATCAGGTTTCATTCTAAATAAAGTTCTCCATTGCATTATGTGTAAAACATTTTGTTGTTGATAAGCTTACCAATATTCTCGGGTTCTTTGGTTTTCACCATCCTCACTCTCTTTTTTTTTTTGGGAGTTGGAGATGTTTGAACAGTTTCTTGAGTAATCACGCTCTCTGGAACTGTTGGAAGTATATTTTCACTAAAAGGAGGTTCTTGTTCGGAGATATACGTTTCTTGCTGAAAAGATGGAGAAGGTTGGTTTTGTTCAAAAGCAGCATCTTCTGTGTCTGTATTATCTGGGCTACTGCATTGGAAGATATGTTCGTAATCGCCTTCATCATCTATTCCAACAATTAAACTAATAAGTTACATATATCACACTTTTTAAATGTAATATTCAGAAATTGTCTAATCTCTCACCTTCATCCGAATTTAAAAGATCCGGATAGTTATGTGCTTTTTCTTCAGAATGATTTTCTTCATCCAGGTTATAATCAGGAAACCTCTGAAATATATCATCGTGGTCTTCAGAAGTTTCTGTCTCGTCTACGACAATCTGGCAAGATTGAGATATCTTGCAGTACTCTCCTTTCACGTTCTCTTCCTCTTTTGTATGTTTTCGACCACTGAACTTAAACCTGTTTGCTCATCTGCTTCATAAATAACTTATTGTGTTGTAGATATTACAATATAATTTTTTTTAAACTTAAAACGGAAATCTTTATTCATGATTTAATTATTTCTAATATTCAAGATTGGCATTACCTTGATGTGACAATGTTTTCCTTACTGGTCTTCCATAAGTATCCACTCCATCTTTCATCTTGGAGATAATAGTTCCTTTCGGTATGCCTTCAACATCATCAATTAGTTTTCTAAAAAGATATTTTAGTGGTATACATGCCTGGCTCTTTGTCGTTTCTGTAATTGGTTCCTTGTTCACGTCCTTGATTTTATTGCGCTTTCTCTTAGGTTGAATATTTCCTCTCGCAGTAGCATTCGCAGCATTGACTTTGTTTTCATTAACAATTTTCATCTGAACATCATAAACAACATCTAGATTATACTTCCCCTTTACCTAGCAGATAGATGATAAAATCAAACTACGATACGGATGTCATTTACCTGAGTAGAATTTGGATCTACATTTTCAGAATTACTTGAGTGTACTTTCCTCTTCCTCGTGACTGAAGTTTTAATGTTCTCATTATACTTGTCAGAACGTTCGTTTTTATTCCGCATCCTGACATAAACTGCACAAACGAAAACGTTTAAGTTACGTAGACATCAGCACAATGTCAATTGTTCATATTTTGTAACACTGAATACATGTTTTGGGATACCTGCTTCTCTACTACACTATGTCTTGATTTCTTTTCCAATCTTACACCAGAGATGTTTCACTGGAGGTTGTCTGTGTCAAAGAGGTAATATCTCTGGATCTTAATTTCTAATGGCTATTTAGTTATTCCCTATTTCGTTTTCCAGTTCCATATCCGAACAAATTTAAGATTCTCAACGATCTTGTTCTCTATTAAAAATCTTAAAATTGTACATGGCGGCAACCTTAAGATTAGCTTCCGCAACTTGCTTAAAAACAAAAATTTTTGAATAACAAAACATTCCCACCCAAGTCACCTGTCATTACTCGAGGAATTTTTTTTTTTTTAAAAACAATTAACTTCCATTTAGATATAAAGTATGAAAAAAAAAAAATTTATCTTTGCAAATCTGATCAAACAAATGACTGTTTGACCATCCGCTTTTTGCATGCCTCATACAGTTGGTCAGCATATTCTGACCAAAGACAACAATTGATTCTCTGATCGCTGCAAGATTGAACCAAGGACAGTGATTAGATTACGGACATAAAACTCTATGTTTTGTTATTATTGCTTATATACTTACTCATTGTTTCTAAGCACACACTCTAACTTCCGCTTATCTTTTCCAGCTACGGGAACAGATTTAATCTCACACACATCAAGAATCTGTCCCATGACATCTGCAAAACATATAAGCAATTGTCGAAGAATGATAAGTAAGTTGCTCACTTTGCACGAATAATAGGGTAGATTCTAATAACATTAGTTTACTTACCAATCAAGAAATTATGATTCAAACCACCATCTATTATCGTTTGAATAGGTACCAATGAAAGGAACATTTCGTCAGATTTGATGCAATTGCTTACCACCGTGTTCATAGACAACGACATCTTCCACCTACTATTGGTTGGACGGAATTGTCCGCTTGCTGGAGATAATGTAAAGTTCTCTAACACTTTCCATTCCCCATCTCGCAACCCTTTGATAAGCGGCCTATGTCCTTCTTTTTTATTCCAGCATGCATTTTTCCACCCTGAAATATATAAGACACGCTTATGTGATAACCCAAGACAACTTACACGGTTGATTATAAAAACACAACAGATTCTCTACTTACATGCTCGTCTGCGAGAACCAGCTCCATTGTTTCACCAGACATACTGCTAAACTGCCTCCAGGAATGAAAAACCTTAACACAAACCTTCCAAGATGACTTGAAAGGTCTCACATCAGATAGCTTCAGATAGCTTTGTGAAGGCAGAACCAATAGTCATTTTTAGGTTGGTTATCAAATCTAAATCTCTGGTAAAACTTCAGTGTTTGGTGATTTTAATTAAGACAAAGATGACCTATTTATAATGTAGGTAGTTGTATCTTGTGCCTAGGGCTTCGGAGATCTAGGAATTGATTACCATCGCATATTCAAATGGAATTAGAATCTGAATAGCTTGGAAAGGTTTCTTAATCTATTCGTGTAAACATTTAATAGTTTTTAATAGATTTGATGCTTCCGCATGAGCTGTTTATGGGATCTATCAGAATATTATGCCTGGATCATGGATTAAGAAATTATGACCTCCTTCCTTTTTGGGAATATTTCGAAGATATCTCTTTTGAATTTTAAAGGGGAAGTGGAGATCATTGTCTGGTTATTGGTTATCTATGAAGAAATGTCCGGTTTGTTAGCCGGTTCGATTTAAGTGATTGCTCCCTTGTCAGATCCGCGTTTTTTCTAAGACGGGTATCGGGTCGTGTCTTCTATCTCCGTCCAAACAATTATGTTTCTTCCTGATTTTTGGACAAAAATGACCCCCCCTTAAATCAAACATGTCGAAAATGTAGCTTTGGTTTTTTGGTCTTTTAACAGTATCCGACCCGGTTCCTGACGGATTTTTTTAGTTGTACCTGGGTATTTTCTTGTTTGGTTACATTGATATTCTTGTAACTTTCTAGTTTGTCTTCTATTTAAGTGATTGCTCCCTTGTCATATCCGCATTTTTTCTAAGACGGGTATCGAGTCGTGTATTCTATCTCCGTTTCCAAACAATTATGTTTCTTCCTGATTTTTGGACAAAAATGACCCCCTTAAATCAAACATGTCGAAAATGTAGCTTTGGTTTTTTGGTCTTTTAACAGGATCCGACCCGGTTCCTGACGGATTTTTTTAGTTGTACTTGGGTATTTTCTTGTTTGGTTACATTTACATTCATGTAACTTTCAAGTTTGTCTTCTATTTTAATAGTATAGATACAGATTTTGTTGTCAAATTATTTTTTATTTAATTGTTAATTAAAATTTAAGATGTTATTACAAGGTATACCTCCAATATTGTCTACGAGGTAGACCTCACCGGTAGACCACATCGTCCGGAGGTTAAAATCGTAATCAAGACATGCGTTTTTTTGTTTGGTCATAAGGGAGTGTGGGTTAATTTTACTACCCATAGAGGTTAGTTTTGCAATTGTTTGAATTTGTGATTTAGTTGACTAGAAAAAATGAATTTGTGGTCTAAAATGGGCAATTCCCCTTTTAAAATAGATTTTTTAACTTTAAAAAAAAAATAGTAAGAAAATAATATATAGCCATAATGCTCAAATGCTATCACAAAAGAAGATATGTAAAGAGTTATACATTATTTTGTATTCGAAGAGAAAATGTGATTCTACACCATGTTACTAAATTGTTTGTGAGAAGAAAATCCGTAAGATATATATTTCTTGTATATGTGCAAAGACTTGAAAATAGACGTGGAGACCCAGTAGTATGAGCGGTCGAGGCGTTATAGAATCAATAAAGTCTTCATCGCACCCAGCATAAAGAATCTCTTTGTCAATATTTCCAAAAAATACTTTCACAGATTGCACATTGATTGGTTCCACAAGGCTCCTTTTCCGAACAAGTGGGGATGAAATTTTGAGTATTTTTGTCACGCAAGGTTTCCTTGAGGAATGCACATTTTAAGGGAGTTTCTGAAGTGAATAAACACCCCAGCAGAGTCAGCATCTAGATTTAGACAAGATTAGATACTAAGTTAACAAAGATAAGCTTAACAAGATAATAAAGATATGAAGCCAAGTTATACCTCTTGGAACCCTGCATTGAGTAGGGTTTCCTGCATATCACTAAAACCAGTATACCAAAAGTGTTCAATGTCACTTTCAAATCATTAGTCACAATGAATGAGGATCTGCAGTTGACAATCTTCTTCTGGGACCTGAATCGGATCACTCATAAAAGCTCCACAAGTACATCTTGCCGTGTTAAAATTGTTGCATAAGTATGTGCATGAATCACTGTTCTCATCAAAATTTCAGCACAGAAAGAACTTTCTGGCATCAGCATCACCGATGTTCAGCTTGAGCCTTCTGCAATGAATCTCCTAGCTACGGTCTGGATTCAGTAACATACTCTTGAAAACTTCAGTCTTAAAATGTTCAATTCCCATATCCGCAACACTTCTGTTAAGGTTATTATAACAACCTAGGACGACTGTCTCCAGATTCTTATGATTCTCTAACAATGTAGGAATTTTACCCATTGGAAGAGTCAAAAGACTGATGAGCACATCAACAAAATCTTGATCAGCCTCACCCAAGATAACTTTGTTTCTCTTTTCATCGATGAGAAGTTTCAAGCCAAACTTTTCACTTCTAGCCATTGGAGGCTTAAGAAAACGAGAAAATCAGAAGAACAAAAAAAAGAGATTAGAACCAAAGACTTTAGGTATCATGCTTGGAAGGCTGAAACAAAAAGCTTTGCCTCTATATGTAGAAGAACCAGTTGTTCTGAATCCGAAGAGGTCTCAAAACCGTAAATGAATACAGTATAATATGAACCTAAAGAGTCACAATTCCGTGAGATTCCTCGTGACTATTAGTAAATGAGCAATTACGGCTCTACTAATCAGAAATTTTTTATTTTCAGACTCCATTAACCCTTCGTTTTTAGTATAATCTTTAACTGGGACTTCAGAACACCGGAGATGCCAGCTTTCATGACTGAGGATGATCACGCTTGGAGAGCAGAGTTCGAAGTGATATATCAAGACCACCATTAACTGATTGTTTAAGTCCTTTGTTTCAGACAAAAGATTTTTAGCAGGTATCTTTTTTAGGTTCTTAAGGAATCAGTAATCTCTCTCTCTTGAAGAAGAAACTTCATTTTTTTCTTCTGTAACAAAGTTTCGTTACAGATGTCACACACCATAGGAGATCATAAATCCAAATGTGAAAGAGACGTAAACGCGAAACACAATAAAAACCAGAATTAAAATAAAATAAAAAATAAAAAAACCAGTAAATAAATAAATCCCTTCATCTAGTTTTGATGATATAATATTCATTTAGTCTTCCTTGAGTTGTTCTTGTGAGAGCATCCGGTGACATTGTTGTACTCAGACGGATTCAACTCGCTAAGCTTGCCAAGTTTTGCTTCATTGGTTTGGATTAAATCAAACCTAGAGTACAAGGAGAAGAAGAAATATAAATATTTATCAGAAACGATATATTGAATACTTAGAAAATACAAAACACTAGAAGCTAACCAGTAGGCTAAACACTGAAATGGAGAAAATCTATCGTAGAATGATTGTGCTTCTTTCTCTAGTATCTCTTTCGAACACTCCTCCTTTCCATGCATCTACAAACATAAATAAGATAATTGGATTAATTATCCATATATCTCTATCTATGAAGGGATTCAATGTAAACAGACTACCTCTCGTAAGAGTCTGAGAGTCTCGGTATCAGATGTGACAAGACGGTAATGACCAATACACATAAGCACCGTTGTAGTTACAAAATCACCAAAGCCTGTCAAGTTTCTAAGTTTCCCAATAACTTGTTCTGCTTCCATCTCTCTGCTTTCGATCTCTTCAAGATTCAGCGCCCGGCTTTCGACCTTTTCTGCCAATTTAACTATCCAACTAGCTTTATAACCAAGCTTACAATGCTCATTTATCAAGTATTTGTTAAGGCTAGCTATTTCCTTGGCACTAGGGAAGTTTCCTCTCGTTTCTTTCTTTGGTTTTGGGACTAGTTTCCTCCTTTTATATTGTCGAGTAGAAGGCGACCTAACCGTGCCGTCGGTTAGATTTGATTGCAATTCGCAGAGCTGAGAAGCCATTCGTATTGACTCATCCCAGGTAGTGTTATACAGCAAAATAGATTTTACCATATCTTCAAAGAGAGACGAAGAACGGAAGATTCGACCGAAATTACTCTTCTTCGCGTCTTCATGGAGTTTTTGAAACTCGGTCACGTCAAGTTCATCTTTGTCTGATATTCTTAGCATCCTTCCCACTTGTTGCAAGATGAGATCTTCGTCGACTCTCGAGACGTTGTTGATGCCGTGAACTTGGATTACAAGAAAAGGGTGAGGGGCTGGATAAGAGATTGTCACGTTGACGGAAGAGGAATTTGAAAGCGTTAAAGGTCGACTTAGTGACTTTGTTTTAGGGTTCCACACATTTGGTGCCATCATGAAGAAGCCATGGTTACACACGGCTTTCTCCATATCGAAGCTTCCTTCTAACTCTTTAAGGTAAAGGAACAAATTCATCTCTCTTCCTTTTTTTCTTTGAACTCTCTGTATTCTGAATTTTTCTACATGAATATATTCTTTCTCTCACTCTTTTTTTTATTGATTACCTTTTCTTGCCTCTTCGTAAATCTAAATCCAATATTTCAGAAACTTAACTAGGAATTTGGAACATCATAAGATCTAAATTAGGGGTAATCATCAATAAAATTGATTTTCGGCTACATTAAAATCTAAATTTTCTTAATTGTCTACGTCTAAAAACGCAGCAACTGTTTAGAGAAGGATCTACCAATACATCAGATCAATGAGAATAATGTAAAAATAACAATAGACATGTATTAGTGTTAATGTGATTCTGTTAGGTATAAATAATTAGGTTACTTCAATCCCTATATAAATATAGCTACTTTGTATATTCATCTTATGGGAGCAATAACATATTCTTCCAATTCTAATAAATCTTTCGTCACATAATTTTTAGGGAAATTGCAACAGATATACACAGATAACACGATAATTAAATGGCAACTTCTGTTAGAATTTTGCCACACTGTGCATACACTGTTCCAGTTGCAAAGACACAAACAGACCTACAGAGATAGGCGCGTTGGATGAAGTAAGGACATATAGGCGCGTTGTGTAAAGATGAGATATCTGTTGCAATATATCGTGGGCCCACACATAGATTGATAGGTGCATTTTATCCATCTACAATTCGCAGAATATGAAGCGGCGATTTATGAAATTTAAATAGCAATAAGGGATAGAAAACGGGTTAAATAGATTTGAAGCTATGAAATTTGGAAGTTTTATCGTCGGTTATATCGACTAAACACAAAACCATCTCCTCAAATCCAATTGAAATTGGGTTCTTCTAAGAAACCCTAAACACACCAGCCACCCGATAACCGCCTGAAAACCGTCGGAGAAGAGATGGATAGAGAGCCGATGCCGCGGCGCCTCATTGCAGCCGGGTCGAAGCCATTCGGTCACCGCGTCAACATATATCAGAGGATGAGTATTGTCGAAGATATTATCCAATCTCTCGATGAAAGCGAACTAGATTTCATTCGGAAATCGTCTCTTGGACCTATTCTCGAACTTCTAGGCAAACCAGCGTGGTCCGGAGGATTTGGCTTGTTTCTTATGACCCGGCAATTAGACATTGCTAAGAAGAACGAATTGTGGGTAACCTTCGCGGGCTCGCCGATCAGGTTTTCCCTAAGAGAATTCAAAATCGTGACGAATCTTCGATGTGGGAAGTACCCGGTGGAAGGAATCAACAACCGGAAAGATAAGAAGTCCAAGAATTCAACTTTTTACGAGAAACTGTTTGGAGACGTCGACAGCGTCACTGTTGAAAGGGTAATAACTCTACTGAGGAGGAGGCGTGGATCGCAGGAAAGGGGAACTCGACTGCGATACGCCTGCCTCGCCCTCGTTGATGGTATTCTGCTTCCGACCAATCATTTTCCTAAACTTAAAATTGTGAGAGAGCACGCGGAAATGTCAGAAAATCTGGATAGGTTTCTAGAATTTCCATGGGGGAGGAAATCGTTCGACCGCATTATGGAATCAATTAAAGAGAGGGACATTGCCCAACTTGCTACTTCCGACATAGCGGTGCAAGGGTTATTCCTCGCGCTGCAACTGGTTGTACTCGAAGCCGTACCGGCCATCATTGGACAATCCGACGATCCCTCGACTGAAGAGGACGAAGATTTTGTCAATGAAGTTCAGGCAATTCGACAACTAAAACTCAGTCGGGTACGAGAGCTGGACCAATCTTCCGATGTGAGTTTTCCCTTTCTACTGCTTTTCAACTGGGAACAATGTACCGAGTAGATGACGATCTTTAATGCGTCAATTAGATCTAGAGTATTTAGTTTAAAATATTTGACGGATTAGATGATGTTCTTAGCAACAATTAGACGACTTAGCCCTATAACAACCCGTGGTAATTGCTGTGAACTTATCGTTAACCTTTGTACCCACTAGTTGATGTTCGTTATCGTCAACATTTTTACCGGATATATTGTTACTAAGCTAGGAAACTGACGGTACAAGAAGCCTGATTTTTAGCAACGCCATTTAAGGGAGATTGTTTTTAAATGTAAAAATCTAATGGCAGGTGCTAGTGGAGTCGATCATCAGGCCAGATACAGGCCCTGACGGATGTTCTCATACGCAGGAATACCCCCGTTAGCTGGCTTTTGTAGCAAATTCTATTTGTTCTTCGCCGCTTTGGGTTGTGGGGCTTACTTCCTAGCCCCAGTGGGAGTAGTGACTAGCGTTATAGGTCGTTGGGCGGCCGGAAGGTTGCCACGAATAAGTCAGTTTGGAGGACCGAAGGCAGTTCTCCGTGCACCGGACACGTAGCTTACCGAATCAGTTGCGACACCGATGGGAATGCATGCTACGAAAGATAGGGTCGAGTCTGATACATCAACCGTCTACTCAATATCCTTAGTAGAGTCCACATCACTACACGAGATGAACCTTGGTTTGGTGAATTGAAGTTCGCCTTAGGTGTAATAGGACTCCCAGTTACTGCGCGCGATCGTATACTGAGGTGCTCCCCGCCCCGGTTGTTGGAAGGGGAGGACTTGTCCTGGTCAGATGATGGCGAGGACGAGAAGGTCGACAATATGGTGCGACTTATTAACGAGGGATTCCAATTCAAGAGCGAAATGTTTGTT
Source organism: Erythrophleum ivorense (assembly GCA_026724425.1). Lineage (NCBI taxonomy): Eukaryota > Viridiplantae > Streptophyta > Magnoliopsida > Fabales > Fabaceae > Erythrophleum > Erythrophleum ivorense. Next base: position 2,274,757 of record JAIUCV010000068.1, read on the forward strand.
GGTGGATGCAAGCCGGCGGACCTTGTCGGACTGCCGCCGAAATCGAGATCTAGAGCTAGTAAATCGAAAAACGCAAGAGGTAACAAGGGCAAGTCCACGGTCCGCCAACCTTGTGGTTTTTCGAAGAGGAAAAGGGGCGATGACGCATCCCCATCTGGATGTGTAGAAGTTGCAGATAGCGGTCGCGCGGCTGAACTTAAACAAATAGAGCACAACTTTGCTCGCATAGTGGAGGAAAAGATTGCTGAGGGTACGAGACAAATTTTTTTGCAGCTGACCAAATGGCTAAAAGAAAATAGCATTGTCGAAGAGGTTACTATTGAGAACAATGGAAGTCCTCTTACAACCACCGGTCCGTCAAATGCCGGAACATCGGACCCCCCCCATGCGACACCAACCGCAACCCAGACGGTACTAGATGACACTAATAACTCCAACGAGGACTTGCCAGAATCGTTTGCCCTAGACGTAACTCAGATATACACCCGACAATTCCCCAATGTATGCCATTGACTAATTGACTAAATTTTGATTTATTTCCAATTTTTTTACTAATTCTCTAATGTACTTAATAACTTGACAAATTTTTGAACTCGAAGGACGAAGAGGATGGGGAAACTGGTGCTCGGGAATCTACAGGAACCAGGGATGTTGATGTCAACGCGAACGCCGCGGAGAAGGAATCCACAGATCCGACCCCTGCAGACAGAGTACAGGCTCAGGTATTACCGACAACATCCATACTACATGAATAATTGTCCAGGCTTGCGTTAGACTAACGGGCAATCACGCAGGGACGAAATGAAGTCGCCAGCAACGCCTCGGCAACTGCTCTCCGTTCGAATGCTGGAGGTGTACCGTCAGTCCCAGGATCGGATTCTGAATGTCAACGCCGCGTGGTGAGATAATGTTTGAATTGTACGCAACAATATAGTTTCGTGGCTAACTAACCCTGTCGCATGTCCTCGTTTTTTACAGACACCCAACACGACGAAAACCATCGTTGTTGCTGCTGATGCTGCTCTAAACGCAACTCTGCTACCCTTGTCTCATTCGACGGCTGAGAACTCGGTGCCAGCAGAGCAGGTAATTGCGCGGTGCGACGAAGGCAACTTTTAATTTAAAATACGTTTGTTAACAGAACAATTAACAACGCAACATAACTTAGCGCTAACACTAACACGGATTTGTCTTTGATGATGACAGGCCAAAGAGAACTCCAATATTGTACATTGCGTCCCCGACACCGTTACCGATGTAACGGCGGCCACTTCAAAATTGTCGGATGCAGTCCGGAATGGGACCGACCAGGTAACAGCGTGTTACAATGTTAACATGCATACCACATGAATAACTGTCCAGTCTTGCGTTAGACTAACGTGCAGTGACGCAGGGACCAAATGGAGTCCCCAGCAACGCGGCGGCAACTGCTCTCCCTTCGCATGATGGCAGTGGACCGTCTGTCCCAGGATCGGATTCTGTATGTCAACGCAGCGCAGTGAGATAATGTTGAATTGTACGCAACAATATAGTTTGCTCGGTAACTAACCTACTCGCATGTCCTCCTTTTTTTCAGGCACCCAACACCGAGAACACCGTCGCTGTTGCAGCCACTGCTGCTCCAAACGCAACTCTGATCGCCTCTCCTCAAACGACGGCTGAGAACTCGGTGCCAGCAGATCAGGTAATTGAGGGGTGCAACCAAGGCAACTTTTCCTTTAACATATGATTTGTATCGGTAACTGAACAATTAACAAGCGCTACCGATAACACGAATTTGTCTTCGATGATGACAGGCCACAGAGCACTCCAGTATTGTAGATTTTGTCCTCGACACCGTTACCGATGTAACGGCGTCCACTTCACCATCGTCTGATGCAGTCCGGCTTGGGACCGATCAGGTAACATGTAATTTTGTAACTCTGTGTTGTTGAGTGTTTCCCATTTTAACATGGGAGAAACTACCAAAATGCTAGCAATGTCCATAAACGATTACATCGGTAACACCATCAATGCGTACGCTTCCCTTTTAGGTCGGAGGAGACGTGTATATGGAACCCGAAGAGGAAGGGGAGGCCACAGAAAGTGAAAATGGCGTCCAGGGACGCACGGATGACAGCGGTGACAACGATAACAATAGCGCCGAGGAGCCGCCGAACAACGAAGTTGAGGAGGAAGAAGACGCTGAGGGACCGTCGGAAGTCCAAACCATTGAACAGACTCTTATCACCACTGGCGATGCCGAACCCAAACCGGAAGAGGTAATATTCTCTGTCATGTTATACCTCGTTATCATGTCCCTAGTTGTTAAAGCGATAACCATTATATCGTGTGTTTACTATATAATGTTAGCTTAGTATTGTCATGCTAATCGACTTTCGTTAGCATGTTAATACATGTAGTTTACATCTCATGTCAATATTATTTTTGGTACCATGTAGTTGGTTGTTATCATGGTAACATGCAGTTCCTTATTTCATGATAATACCATTATAGGAGAGGTAATTTATCATTCGCTTACGAGTAATTTCAACATTCGTTGTTACCATGTTAGTACGGGTAGTTTACTTTTTATCATGCTAATCGGATGTCGCTGACATGGACTTTTCGTAAATGTGGGTTTCTCATTGGTTCCCATGCAGAAGGCGGATGTCCCGCGTCAGCATAGGGCAAGCAAACGCAGTAGAACCACATCGACCCGTTTAGACGATAACCAATACGATGTAGGCAAAAGGTTGAAGTCACTAACTGGTCAGCAGACCGCTGCACAAATCGATAAGTCAAACCGTTTACAGAAAAGATTCGACGCAGCAATGGCTTCCATAAAAAGGTGCGCTTGTTTATAACTTTTCCATTACCTGATAACAACATTAGCACGGTAGCACATTGCGTTTTTGATAACCTTTGCCTCACGCAGCGCGAAGGTTGGGCCATGTTCAATTACGGCGAGGGAGATCAAGGAATTTCTGGAGAGGAAGAAAACCCCGTCGCCAAAGGTAAATCAATAGATCTTCTACTTAAGATCGTTGCATTTATAACATCAACGTTGCGGTCTAACGTAGGTAATGGATGGCATGTGCAAACTGACTCGGCGCATTTTGAGGTCAGACGAGGTAAATGGCCAGAAACTTCGGGTAGAGGTCTTGGATACGAAGTTTGTTTCGCAGATTGGCCGCCTATACCCCAAATTCCTGAAAGAACCCGACCATTCCGGATTCCAGTTCCCTGAAGCCATCGTTCAGATGTTGTTGGGTGTCGGGGATACAGACCGTGTACAGTTGTTCGACGATGCCGATGTTCTGTACCTCCCATTCAACTTCAACAAGATGCATTGGGTTGCCTTGGCTGTGCATTTGTTTTTTTGGAGGATCGATGTCTTAGATTGCAACGTTAGCCGGAAGACGGACGCATCCATCCAAGAGACGATGAAGCCGCTAGCCACCATGCTCCCTTACTTGTTCCGACAGGTTGCCACCACTCCAATGATGGCAAATGTGAAGACGAAGCCGCTCGATGTAGTTAGGGTCTCCTCTCTCCCGCAAGCGATTGACCCCGCTGACTCATGTCTTATGTCCATCTTGTACATGCAAGCACACGGCGTGGGAGGTCTAGACGATTGCAATAACTTGGACCCAGCCGCTCTGGGAGAGGATGCCAAGAAGATGGTTATGTGCCTGGTCGAGAACTTCTCCAACTGAATGTCCTTCGATACGCAGTAGAAACCTTCTCCCCCACCCCGACTGATTTTATGTTTCTTCCACCTTAACTGTACTTTATCTGTTGTTTACAGTTGAACATCCAATTATCGTATCTCCCTTTCGAAGACTGTCAAAGGTCCATTTTCGTTTTGACGCTGTTAACTGGTATTAGCTTTAATTGTCGGTACTTGCGTAATTTTGAGAGGAGTATCAAACATTAGCATGATAACTATATGATGACATGTTAGCTGCTGTTGTAATACATATACATTAGCATGATAACTATATGACATGTTAACTGCCGTTGTAATACATGTTTGGGTTGAAGGTTTGGGTTTGTGGTTTTTTAGTGCTGGGGGGTTTACAGGGTTTAGGGTTTAGGGTTTATAGTTTTTTGTGGGTGTGGGGTTTAGGCTTTAGGGTTTTAACCCAAGAGCTTGATCAAAGAGTTGAGTGTTTAGGGTTTAGGGGGTTTGGTGGTTAGGGTTTAGTCATTGTTATTACATAGGTTACCGTACTAACCATGTTTAGCGGCCTGCTTCGGTTTAGGCGGGTTAAAGGTTTAGCGTTTAGGCGTGTTATGTCGTAACTGTAATCCAAGTCTTACAACACTGTAGCCGATATTTGAAAACATAACAACAAAGCAGCATAATCTGAATTGTTGGGAATATCAAACATTAGCATGATAACTATATGATGACATCTTAGCTGATGTTGTAATACATATAAATTAGCATTATAACTATATGACATGTTAAGTGCTGTTGTAATACATGTTTGGGTTGAGGGTTCGGGGTTGTGGTTTTTTAGTGCTGGGGGGTTTACAGGGTTTAGGGTTTAGGGTTTATAGTTTTTTTGTGGGTGTGGGGTTTAGGGTTTAGGGTTTTAACCCAAGAGTTTGATCAAAGAGTTGAGTGTTTAGGGTTTAGGGGGTGGTGGTGGTTAGGGTTTAGTCATTGTTATTACAAAGGTTACCGTACTAACCATGTTTAGCGGCCTGCTTCGGTTTAGGCGGGTTCAAGGTTTAGCGTTTAGGCGTGTTTTGGCGTAACTGTAATCCAAGTCTTAGAACACTGTAGCCGATATTTGAAAACATAACAACAAAGCAGCATAATCTGAATTGTTGGGAATATCAAACATTAGCATGATAACTATATGATGACATCTTAGCTGATGTTGTAATACATATAAATTAGCATGATAACTATATGACATGTTAAGTGCTGTTGTAATACATGTTTGGGTTGAGGGTTTGGGTTTGTGGTTTTTTAGTGCTGGGGGGGGGGGGGTGTTTACAGGGTTTAGGGTTTAGGGTTTGAACCCTAGAGCTTGATCAAAGAGGTGAGTGTTTAGGGTTTAGGGGGTGGTGGTGGTTAGGGTTTACTCATTGTTATTACATAGGTTACCGTACTAACCATGGAAGGCCTGCTTCGTTTTAGGCGGGTTCAAGGTTTAGCGTTTAGGAGTGTTATGGCGTAACTGTAATTCAAGTCTTACAAAACTGTAGCCGATATTTGAAAACATAACAACAAAGCAACATAATCTGAATTGTTGGGAATATCAAACATTACCATGATAACTATATGATGACATGTTAGTTGCTGTTGTAATACATATAAATTAGCATGATAACTATATGACATGTTAACTGCTGTTGTAATACATGTTTGGGTTGAGGGTTTGGGTTTGTGGTTTTTTAGTGGTGGGGGGGTTTACAGGTTTAGGGTTTAGGGTTTAGAGTTTTTTTTGGTGGGTGTGGGGTTTAGGGTTTAGGGTTTGAAGCCAAGAGCTTGATCAAAGAGTTGAGTGTTTAAGGTTTAGGGGGTGGTGGTGGTTAGGGTTTAGTCATTGTTATTACATAGGATACCATACTAACCATGGAAGGCCTGCTTCGGTTTAGGCGGGTTCAAGGTTTACCGTTTAGGCGTGTTATGGCGTAAGTGTAATCCAAGTCTTACAAAACTGTAGCCGATATTTATACATAACTCAGCACATGTATTTGACGTGTTAGGAAAGTTACCAACATCTACAATGTAATGATAACTTTATGATGACATGTTAACTTCTGTAGATGTAGATGTATTACAAAGTTAGCATCATCTACATTACCATGATAACTTTATCATGACATGTTAACTTACGTAGATGTAGATGTATTACAAAGTTAGCATCATCTACATTACCATGCTAACTATATCATGACATGGTAACTTCCGTTGCAATGCATTTACATTAGCATGATAACTACACGATTAGTAATGTAAATATTACGAAAGTAAGGGTCAAAAATACGGGGAAAAAAACAAGGCGCACAAGGAGTTCCATAACAATATTTCACAAAGATAGCAGTACCATTACATTAGCAGTTACCATTTCCCCGGCGTCATAGACGCTTCATTGGAAAAAGCAGAAAAAACTAAAAAGAGGTAATCATACATGAGGGTAACGCTAGTGATTTGAGAATGTAATAGGCTTATGCGGACGATGTCTCCTTCCGTATAACCCCAGTACACCAAAAAGATCACTACTCGACTTATTTATTTACCCCTCCTTGTTTAGCAGTTATTTTACATCTTCATTCTCGCACCCCACCTACGGTTCCTGCAACAGTTGGCCACTATCGGGTTATAATCCCACTCGGCAAAACAGTTTACAACAAACGGGAGTAAGTAGCTAGCGGCAATACCGTCATCGCCGACTTGCATGTCGAACGATTATGCCCCCTCCCCCGGCAGCGAGTGCACTTGCGTTTGCTGACGCGCTGCAACGAAAATAAACTCCATATTATAGTATCGGCCGAGTTATATGGTCATTTAATTTTCGGAACTATAACGAAACAGACCTTGAATTCACCTCTTGATGGGATGCGTTGCCTTCTTGGACGACCCGGTGGTCGGCGGACAGCCGGCGGCGCAAGCCTGCCCCCCCAATGTCTGTGGCCGAAGGCGCCAAACTATCCATGTCCGGGACAGGCATGATTACCTGACTGTATGCCAGTTTCCGGACCTCCACAGTGTACCATGACCCAGCCAATGAGTCCACTTGTATCCCTGCCTGTATAGCCGCCGCGACAGCATGGGGGCAAGGAATTTGTAGCAGCTGAAACTCCCTGCATGTGCAAGTGCGCTCCCATAGATGCACGGCGAAAGGGACATCCTTTTCATCCCTCACCTCGTACAGAACATCCCCTATCTTTATAACGAAAAACGCTGACGACTTCTCGAAGCTCTCGATGATCATTTCTTCAACTTTCGGGTTCAGTAGGCTCATATCCGTCGAAGCCGCATCACGCCTCAAAGCAAACCATGTAACAAGCGTCGTCCGTATAGTCTCGAGGATGGATATGACCGGGAAATCCCTTGCCATAGTTAAAACGTTGTTGAGCGACTCAGAGACGTTGCTACTCATGACATTGTACCTCTCCCCAATGAAATGGGACCTTGTCCAGTGCTCAAACCCAATTTCAGACAGGTATTGGGCGCATTCGCTGTTTAGTGACTTTATCTCACCCCAGATCCGATCGAAATCGGCACTCCTAAAAGCCCTTGCCGCCTCCGAAACTAGGTACGCCAAGTTTGGGGACATGAACTGGGTTTGTATGTTGCGTTGAAGATGCATAATGCAGGCAGCATGAGAAGCCATCGGGTAAACCTAGCCATTTCCAGAACAACAACTGATCGTCAGCAGGAGCAGGGGGATAACGGTGGACATTTGTTATCGATAACTATACTAATTGTATTTAACCGTATCAACTACAGAGTTATCAACTACCAATATAGGAATTCGGATTCGCTGGCTACTACGCACACGCTAACAATAACTAACCAGCGGATACCAATATTCCGTTCAAACCCACCGACAGGAAATCATAGGCTACAAAAGGAGTTGCATTTACCTAAGTTTGCCAAGTACAGACACCTTAAAACTAACTATACGTAAGCTACCAATATTAATTTCACGCTAACGATACCAAATCGTATGTTACACAAGTAGCGGCATGAGAGTTGAGGGTGTAAGAGTAAGAACAGAGCAGAGACTTACATTACGAATGCCGGCATAGGTAGAGGCGTGTCTGTCAGAGACGAACACAAGTTCCGGGTCGTCTGGAACTATCTCTGAAAGCTTCGTCAAGAACCATGTCCACGCAGCATCGTTTTCGCTGTCTACAATACCGATTCCGAGTGGAAAAATTTGGAAATTCCCATCCTGAGCATTGGCGGCAACTAAACAACCACCATAACGGCCTTGGAGATGAGTCCCGTCTATTACGATCACCTTCCGCATGTACTGAAACCCCTTAGCGCATGCGTCCAGAGAGAAGAACAAGTACTTAAAGCGCTCCATCCCTACACCATCAACCTCTGACTCCAGCCCAACCACTGAGTTCGGATTTGTCTGCACCAGGTTATGAAAATATGGAGGTAGTAGGGCAAAACTCCCCATCGCTGACCCCATGGCATTGTCCAAAGCGATCTCCCGTGCTCTCCACGCCTTCCAGTAGCTGACATGGAGACTGAATTCCTGACGCAGAATGCGCCTCAGCTCGAACGCCCTAGGACCCCTGCCCTCATTTGTGTAGCGGGAACGCATCATTGTGCCAATAACCTCCGTCGAAGCCTGCCTGTGGAAGTTACCTCTAGCGTCTACGCTGCAAGTGTGTTGTAGCGTGCAGCACTTAACCTCAAAACGGCTGCCTTCTTCCATCTGTGTAGCATACACTCTCCACGGGCAATCATTTCCCACGCAAACAACGAGAACCACATTAGGGCACGACCTAGCATACCGGAAATGGAACTTCCTATTGATAGCATGAATGGCTATCTTCATCCGGCAGTCTTCTATGCTCTTGAAAATGCGATTAACATATATCTCATCCCCTTCGTAGTCGACGTCCCGGAGCGCCCTATCCAACTCATCTGTCGAACGAACAACCGGTTTGTCAATCTTCCTGGTTAGCAACAACACATGAAGTTATCAAGAGAACAACAGTTATCAATACCTTCGCCAATTGGATCGTCGAAGTAGGGTGGGGCGTCGCTTGAATGCATCATTGGCACCACACGTATCTCCGGGGCAGTCTTCGCCCAATCTATATCGTCCAGACGACCCGTACGCGGGTTATCTGTACGCGCTTCAACAGGAACGCTATCGGTTGTGGCTATTGACTTCCCTTTATCCACGCCAATCGACTTGTTTTTCTGCGCGTTGTCAGATCGATCAATCGCCGGTGCCTTTCCCTTGCCCTTGTCCTTATCCGCAGACAATACCGCCGCACCTCCAGTACTTGGTGCGGGAGACTTATCCTGCCCAGTCCCGCTGTTACCAAGAGACACACCAACGCGGCGGGGGGTCATGTCGTGTCCTGCGGACAGATTAACATTTTCCACACATTACGGATAACAATCACATGTTCACATGATAACTATGATTTTAGTGAAACCAAAATGCTGTTAGCGGAAATACCTTTCAAAGAGACGAATAGGATGTTATCATCATCATCATCCTCCTCGACCATATCAGAAGGCGAAAATTCTGTCTCCGACGACGAAATTTGGGAAGGCCTGGACGAAGAGTCGGAGGAGGTCAGATCAAGAACCGCTGTTTGGGTGGGCGCTACTTTAACTGATTCTTGCGTCTCAACATACGAGCCGGCCAGTTTTAACTCAACATCCAAACCCTCACCGACTTTTGACCGGCTTTCACTCTCCATCTGTATCCCCTGGACCCCACGACCCACCTGTGATGTACCTTCGCCCGTTTGTGGAGCAGAGGGGTCAAACGTTCCGAGGCCGCCATGGAAATAACGCCATAGCTCCGTCAAATTACGCGGACCAGATTCTGTGCCTAGTCCGTCCTTTCTACCGGATCCACCGTGACCCTCACTTTTACCAGCATGCGACGAAGTGGCCCCCATCGACTGTGTCTCCATGGTGCTTGCTCCACCCAAAGAAGTTCCTGACAAATACGACAACGTAATATAGTTAACACGTTAACAGTTGTTAACAATGTAACATGTACTTCTTAGCACGATAACGTAATGTAGTTAACACGTAATAGGCAAATGTTATCACCACAATCGCGTAGCCGCTTATAAGGGAGAGACTCCGTACCTGCAGTAGCATATGCGCGGTTACTAGCTGATAGAATCTCCCATGTCTTCATTTCTCTCTCTTTAGGACTATACTCCACAAACTGCATCGGCGGATCCCCGATTATCGATGGGTCGAAGATCCCTGATTCCCAAACAAAATTGGAAAGATACATCTTTGTTAGCATCGATTTTGTCCATTACACTTCGGTATGGACAATTCATGGTTCGGGGACTCTTACCTGGCCATATGATCCCACCGTTGCTTACGGGCCTGTAAAAACCAGTCGGGGCCATATATGGTGCTAAATTATTTCTGCCCGGGATTGTTGGTCCGTATGAACATTAGGTTGCCTCTGAGGAGCAGCAGACCGCGAAGACGAGGCAACGTCCTTGTTACCACTGGTGCCTTGCATGCCCAATGTGGTCGCAATGACACTGCTTGGGACGCAAGATGGTAGATTGTTAGCAGTTCCGGAGGAAGACGCGATTGAGCTATAAGTTTTGAAGTTGTTAACGTTACGATCCAAGCCGTATGGACGCACTAGGACGCGCATGTACAGTTCCTCGAGATCAGCCCTTATCGCCATAAAGAGAGAGGCATCTTCGTCGTCAGTTATGTAAATGGGTGTCGCCTGGTGCCACTCTGGTCCCAACATCCACTCCGGCCACTGATAAGTCATCTCCACACCGTCTATGGCGCGAAGCCCCAGCTGTTCCTTTACGGCCCCTTCTAGCGAATCGAAGTCCGCCTGTTCAGCAAGATTGACGGCGTTATCAACCCCCAAAAGATCCGGAACATGATCCCACCAGCCAACGTCGTTCTTCAGCCATCGACCGGTAACAATCCTGACTCTAATCGTCATTTCCTGTGAACGGAAACGACATCGATTCTGTTACATAGATGCAAAACTTATCATAGGTGTTTGTCGTTAAAAAAATAGTGAAAACCGCAGCTTTATACGTTTCCATACCTCAGCCGTCGGAGTTAATTCGAAAATTTATCGGAATCTACCAACTCTTTCTAGATGAGTAACTACCCGCAGTAATGGTGAAAGAGACAATGAACACAACTCAGGCCAACGCCTCTTTAAATAATCTGCAATGGTGAAGATATTTTTTCACCCGCAACAATATTATATTTAATTATAACTGATAACAATCCTTCTTATCCATGTAACAAATCACTTCCATTAACAGGTGTCCGTCAGCTATGGTTGCGTTGGGCAGAGTACCAAATTTTGCTGCAGGCAACAGAAGATTTACGCCAACTTGCAACCGGCGGCTATTGATAGTCTGGGGAATATATCTTCGCTATCTCTGTAACATATAACTTCCTCTAACAGCTGTCAGCTTCCTATGGTGGGCTCGGTCCGAATACCAATATCGAGCTTTAGCAACAGAGAGATCTTTTTCCAAATCTTACCTTCCTTTCTTAATTTCCAATAAGCGTCCATTGTTGGGAAGATAACTAATTTTATTCGATTATGCCGAACCAAACTTTTCCCCAGCCAACTGAAGATTTCGGCAACTTCCAACAAGCGGCTATTGCTAATCTGCGTAATATATCCTTCGCTATCTCTGTAACAAAAAACTTCCTGTAACAGCTGTCAGCTTCCTATGGTTGGGGTAGGTCCGAATACCAATATCGAACTGTTGATTGTTGTGAAGATAACAACTCTGCTTTTCACATCAGGTAATCCCATTTTTTAATTCTCTTTCGTATCTACCCCGAGTATCGCCCTATTTAATGCCTTGTCTCCTGCAACAAAACACTCAACTCACGCGCTTTGGCCTATAGGGGCAGATCCGGCAGAATCGCCTCCTGACATCTGTATCGTTCTAAATACGAAAGATTACCGCTATATTCTTCGTTTTCCATTCATCCAACGATATTCACCCAATTCACCCTAATTTTTAAGTTATATCCATAGAAACATAATCTACATGAACACAATCTTATAAAAAAATGCACAACGAGATCTCAGTTCTCTTTGTCTTGAATACATAGTTATGCAAGAACTTCACATACGCAACTTCCCATCCAGATTCTGAATCCAACTCTTGAGTAGATGATACGCATTTAGTCCCGTAAGTTCATATCAGATCAGAGCTCTGAGTGTTGTTGACCAGAGCGATGCAGTCAAGACCAGGACTCATTTCTAGTTTGCTGATCTTCCGAAGCTGTCCTGTTTCCTGCAACCATTGTAACACTTAGTATGGCTTAGAGTTGTGTGTTCTTAAAGGGTTTATAAGAAATCATCAAGCGAGTCTTCTTCTTCTTCACGATTAGAAGCTGCTGCAAAACAATGGAGTTGATGGATGCACTTCTTCTTCTCCATCTAACATCATCAATCCTACTCTCTGGAACAACAAAAACAAAAAAAATAAACAAAACTGAGACCCAAAGAAAGCATATCTCATCATAATCTGTCAAAGAGCTGCAAAATGCTAAAAAATAGTAAAAAGAACGAGAATACAATTAGTCCGTTTACTTCAAGACTGGTCCGTAAATGAAGGAAATGAGGGCATAGACTCTGGCTCGGAACGAAAAAGGAGAGAAACAGTCACCGCCATGAAAGCTGCCTTAGTATCCTTCGAGCAGATTATCAACTACACTCCCTACATAACACATTGATAAATTTGAGGGCAGCCATTGGCAAGACATCACTTCCTGTGTGAACCTGTACATAAAAGTCCAGTGTAATCTATTAAAACCCAAACAAGAAATTAAGCATAGCTAAGTGAAAGAGATGACAGAAAAAAGAGAGACAAACGCAGGGTGAAGTTTCAAGTCTCTAACAGTGCTTTTGGTGTGGATCCAGAACGAGAACACAATTATTAAATTAACCAAACCTCAAGAACTGCAGACACAACAAAATTATATTTAAAAGTGTTCACAGAAATCTATGAACACTTAATCAAACCAACTGAATATCCCCAACGCATCACTCAGCTTTTTCACAGGAGATCAGAGCATCAAATAGTGACTCTTAATCCTCTAAAACTCAATTTACAGTGGGTGCTAAGTACAATAATAGATCAGGCAATTGGCACAACTGATAAACTTGCAAGATTCCTACTTAAGTAAGTAGATTAATGAAAGAAGACGTGAGTTTGATAAACAATCACTGATCAAGAAATTATACAAACAATCCACTAGTCTAACCTCTGAGAAAACGGTCTACGAGATAGCACACATCCTCGCATTAGCCATTCTCTCTAAATTTTTTCCATTTCATCTATTTTCCAATCGATAACGTACACCAATCGATTACAGTAAAGAAATCAATCGTATTGACCAAAGGCTTGGAATCGAAATCCCAAACTGAATCTAAAATCACAATTTCAAATACCTTTAACTGAAGCTTCACTGAGCTCTTCCTGCAAAAGAGCGACCCATTAGACTGTATGTAAAATAAAATAGAGATAATTGGCTAAATACCCCCAAAAAAATTCTTCTTCTCCACATACTCCTTTTTTTTATTTTGATCATTTTTTGCCAAGATTACCCTTTAATATAATTAAAAACTTATACTAAACTCTTTTACAAGTGAACAAAATTTCTAAAATTCATAAAAATGATCTAAAGACTGTTTAAAAAATTTGAACATTTTTAAAATTGGTTTTCATATTCAGAAAATTATTTGAAATTTGGTTCTACCAATCTCTAAACTCAAAATAGAATACGTTTTCTACTAGTTACTCGGAAGTCTAACGGCTGTAAAATTCAGAATCTACAGCTAGCTCATACTTCTACCAAAATCAGAATTCGATATCTACCAAATACTATAGGCTCTACCGTTTCTCCCAATATATTCTACAGAATACACTATCTTCTGCTAATGGTGGATTTCAAGTTCTACGCTAAACACTAACATCTACCTACCGTAGTTTTCGTGTCCTACGTATTATAGTTCATTCTACCACCCGCAGAATTAGTGTTCTATTAAAAACAAGTTTTCTACAATTCGTAGTATTCGTGTTTTTACCAGATATTCTACTAAAATAAGTGTCATCTACCTTTCGTAGAAATCATCTTCTACCAAATTCGAGAAAATATACCAACTGAATATTTTTCAAATCTTTGTTTCCTTTTTCTCTAACTATCCGAATCTATGTTCGACGACATCTGTTGTTCCTCCTCTTCTTCCTCTTCAATCCTCTCTCTCTTTCTCTTCTCTCTTTCTCTTCTCTCTTTCTCTTATTCTAAAGTAATATGTTGCATATATATGTAGCTTGTGGTTCATGGAAAAAGTGTGCAATCAATGGGTGGATATTTGTTGCTGATGAGGATAAAGGAGGAAGACTACTTGGTTTGGAATCTAATACCAGTTTTGAGGAGCTAAAAACGATTGTTTTTGAAGACTTCTCAATCGAGAGCGGGATCGACGTCGAGTTTAGCTATTTGCCACGCGGTTTGATCAATAACGCTATATCTCCACGGGTTGTGATTTCGAACGATCGTCAAGTGCAAAATTTTGTTGGGTACATAGGGAAGCAAGAGTCAAAACATTTGTGTGTGACACTTAAGGATCCCAATGGAAACAATGGAGTCAACAATGATGATAATGGTGATAATGGTGGTGTAACTCCAACCGATTGTTTTTTCCCTGAGAAAGATGAGATCAAACCGGACAAAAGGGAAATCGATGATGATGAGGAAGTGTTGTCCTTAAAGGATCGAGTATGCTAATCAATTTCGTTTCGCTTTGGTGGAAGCTGTGAAGATTAAGCAACAATTCAGATGCAAGAATCAGTTGAAGTCCACTTTCGAAATCCTTGCAATGAAGCACAATTTCGACTACAAGGTGCTGAAATCAGATACTAGGTTGTGGACAGTTCGTTGTGCGGAAAAAGAATGCAATTGGCGGGTTCGAGCAGAGAATCTTAAGGGTACGACTTTATTTGTCATCAATAAGTATGTGGGTGAACATACTTGTGCTCCTTCAAGTAAAACCAAAAACGGTAGGACAGCCTCAGCGAAAACAATTGGCAATCTGATTATGCAGAAGTACGAAGGTGTCTGAAACAACCAAGCTTTTTTTTTTAATTAATTATCGATGCGGAAATTCTCGAAAGAAATCAATAATATTAAACCAATTAAACCATTCAACAATAAACCAATAACCAATAAAAACCAATAATAAATTCTAGCAACCTAAACACCAGGTTTGCTACATTATTGAAATCAAGCTAACACCCTAACAACGAATTCCGTGCTAGCCACAACAAGATTGCCAAAATCAAGTTCCTAGTCTCATCATCCTCTTCTCTCGGTCTCTTTCCGCGGAAGAACATTTCGACTACCTGCATCACATTAGGGAAAAAGAGATGCATAAGTATTTAATAAATACTTAGTGAGGCAATCACCCCGCCTACAGGCCAATTACGCAATTTTAACAATTTTCAACAATATTAATAATTACCACAATTATTAAATCCTTCACTTTAATTATTAAATAATTACCACAATTAAATAATAATTTTTAAACACTTAAATAATTTCCACAATTATTTTTAGATCACTTAATTAATTAATTTCACCAATTATTAATTAATTCTCGAATTAAACCATTTAATTACATTTAAACCGGATTAACCACTTAATCCAATTGATTTCTTAAACCGCCAGATAACCGGATTAAACCGGACTGTGTCGATCGACACACACTTGTGTCGGTCGACACCTTGCCCGTTTGGTGTCGATCGACACCGATCCAGGAGATCAACGCCAACTTCGATTTTCAACACATAAACACCCAAATCACAAAATCAACACTCCACACGCGATTCAACCCGCGATTATCACATAAAACAACACGAAAACCACATAACTCTACCAAATCACAATCCACAATTCACCAATTCTCTTATCTGCGAGCCTACGGTCATGCACTCACCTTGACAAAGGATTGAAGAGAAGAAAGAGATGAAGAACAGCACAAATCCACCACGGATCAACCACAAAGCTCCAGAATCACCACTTTTTCTCTCTGCCTCTTTTTCTCCTCTCAGAACTCGAAAAACGACAAAACAATGCGGCCACACACTTTATAACGCGACTTAGGGCTTCTCCCACATAACCAGCCCAAACCGGAACTCAAATCGAACCGAAATCGATTTTAACCTTTGGTGTCGACCGACACTACCCCCTGGTGTCGATCGACACCGCTTCCCAGAAGCGATAGATTGGTTTACGGATGTTACAATTCTCCCCCACTAAACTGGATTCGTCCTCGAATCTCAACACAACACGTCTACCACAGATGCAACTCGTCTACCACAGACGACACACTCGTCTACCACAGACGTCCAACTCGTCTACCACAGATGACACAATCCGGCCCACTTGGCCAAATACACGAGATCCTCACTTGATCCCCGAGACTCACATCTATTCCTATGCCATACTTACATTTCCCAAACATCTTACTCTTAACTCACTCTGCCGGAGAACACTATCTCCTCTTGAGGAACACTATCCTCTCGTTACTTACTACGCAACACACTAGTCACTAGTAAGTAAACATATCACTTGTACTTGAGGTAGCGACCCTCTCGTACAAGTCTATCTGAGAACACTATCTCTTGGCAATGAGTTATTCAGGGACACCACGCCCTTAAAGTAGAAATTCGAAAATGTTTACGACATAACTGGAAAGATTGTCTCACGACCCACTGGTCAACACACTTGTAACATCCAAACCACAAAACCATAAATGAGGAAAACACCATCTCATATAACTCAAAAATGTATATCGTTACAACGCCAAAAACGAAAATACATAAGTCCAACAACAGTAACAAGACATAGCACCACGCTATCACACTAGAACCACAAAGACGAAGAAGCTCACTCGATCATCTGCTTGTCGAACCACTTCCTGAACTTCAGCTTCATCTTTGCCTCTGGCTCCCAAGTCTCCTCCTCAGTGCCACTACAGTCCCACAAGACTCTCAACAATGGCACTCTCTTGTTCCGCAGAACCTTGACTCCCCTCTCGAGAATCCTCACAGGAACCGCCGGAACCATCATATCTGGCTGAAGATCCTCTGGAATCTCAGCCACCAACTCCTCTGAAGGATGCAGACACCTCCGTAACATAGACACATGAAACACCTTGTGGAAGGCGCTCATAATCGGTGGCAGCTCCAACCGATAAGCTACTGGTCCAACTCGCTCCACCACCGGGAACGGACCCATAAACCGCGGACTGAGCTTGTTCTCTGCTATGGACCTGTTAGGGCCCCTCAACATAGCCATCTTGAGATACACTCTATCTCCCACCTGAAACTCAAGCTCACGTCGCCGCCTGTCTGCATAACTCCTCTGTCTATCCTGAGCCTCCTTCATGTTCAGCCTCAAAACACGGATCTTCTCCGTCGTTTCCTGAACAAAGGTAGCCCCAAACATGCTGCGCTCCCCCACTTGGGTCCAGCATAAGGGTGTCCTACATGGCCTCCCATACAAAGCCTCATAAGGAGCCATGCCGATACTAGACTGATAACTGTTGTTGTAGGCAAACTCCGCCAAACACAGATGATCAGCCCAATGGCCACCCCAATCCAACACACACAGCCTCAACAGATCCTCCAATGTCTGGATAGTCCTCTCTGACTGCCCGTCTGTCTGCGGATGATACGCTGTACTCATATGCACCTTGGTGCCCATCTCTGTCTGAAAAGCCCTCCAAAACTCTGAGGCAAATCTCGGATCTCTATCCGACACAATACTAGCTGGCACACCATGCAACCTCACAATCTCTCGCACAAACTTCCTAGCCAAAACAGCCGCCCCGTCTGTTTTCTTGATGGCCAAGAAATGCGCGGACTTGGTCAAACGATCCACAATGACCCAAATCGCATCAAACGTCCGTGAGATAGGTAATCCCACCACAAAATCCATCGTGATCATATCCCACTTCCACTCTGGAATGGGTAAGCTCTGCAAAAGTCCACCTGGAACCTGATGCTCTGCCTTGACCAACGAACACGTGTTGCACCTCGCAACCCAATCTGCCACATCTCTCTTCATCCCAACCCAGTGATAGTACCGTTTGAGGTCACGGTACATCTTGGTCGCACCCGGATGAATCGAAAATTTGCTCGCATGAGCCTATCTCAAGACCTCTCGTCTCAACTCCTCGTCCTTGGGCACACAAACTCGCCCACGAACCAATATCGTCCCATTCGCCGAGACCTCATACTCAGAACCAGCTGCCCGCGATGCATCAACCAAACCCTGATCATCCTGCTGAGCCACTCTGATCCTACTGAGTAAGTCTGCCTGATCAGCTGCCTCTAAACCCAAAGGCTCCTCCGAAATCGCACATAGCCTCAATGTACTAATCTCGCTGACCAAAGTCTCCACATCCTGCTCTCTAGCTAAATCAACTCGCCGTCGACTCAATGCATCTGCCACCAAATTGGCCTTGCCTGGATGATACACAATATCCAGATCATAATCTGCCAGAAACTCCACCCAACGCGTCTGCCTCGCATTCAACAAAGGCTGAGTAAAGATATGCTTCAAACTCTTGTGATCTGTAAAGATCTGCACTGCACCACCATAAAGATAAGACCTCCAAATCTTGAGTGCAAAGACCACCGCTCCCAACTCAAGATCGTGTGTAGGGCGGTTGCGCTCACTGCCCTGCAACTGCCTCGAAGCATAAGCAATCACTCTGCCCTCCTGCATCAAGACACAACCCAACCCAACACCTGAAGCATCTGTATACACCACATAAGGCTTCCCCGGATCAGGTAATGCCAACACTGGGGTACTAGTCAACATCTCCTTGAGCTTCCCAAAGCTCTCCTCGCACTCCGGCGACCACACAAACGGCACATCCTTGCCTGTCAACCTCGTCATCGGCTGAGACATACTCGCAAAGCCCCTGACAAACCTCCTGTAGTACCCTGCTAAACCCAGAAAACTCCTGATCTCGGTAGCACTACTCGGTCTAGGCCAATCTCTGATAGCCTCGATCTTAGCCGGATCCACAGACACACCCTCTGCAGAAACGATATGGCCAAGAAACCCCATCTCTCTCTGCCAAAAGCTGCACTTGCTCAACTTAGCAAACAGCTTCTGCTCTCGAAGCTTCTCCAAAACAAGCCTCAAGTGAGTCGCATGCTCCTCTGGACTCCTCGAATACACTAAGATGTCATCAATGAAAATGATAACGAACACGTCCAAAAACTCCCTGAACACGTCGTTCATCAATCTCATAAACGCTGCCGGCGCATTAGTCAGCCCAAATGGCATGACTACAAACTCGAAGTGCCCATACCTCGTCCTGAATGCCGTCTTGCGAACATCTGCCTCATCTATCGGGATATGATGATAACCCGATGCCAAGTCAATCTTGGAGAACCAGGTAGCACCCCTCAACTGATCCAACAACTCATCAATCCTAGGGAGTGGATACCTGTTCTTCACTGTGACTCGGTTGAGTCCCCGGTAATCAATGTACAACCGGAAACTGCCATCCTTCTTCTTCACAAACAATACTGGTGCTCCCCACGGTGAAACACTCGGTCTGATGAACCCTTTACTCAAAAGGTCCTCTAGCTGCTTCTTCAGCTCTGCCAGCTCCGCTGGCGCCATCCTGTAAGGTGTCTTCGATATTGGAGCTGTCCCGGGCTCTAACTCAATCGTGAAGGGATCTGACCGAGATGGCGGCAACCCCTTCAGTGACCGAAACACATCCTCGAACTCCCGGACAACCTCAATATCCTCAAGAACCACCTCACCACTAGACTCCGACATCACTATCGTCGCCAAGTACGCCTCACAGCCTCGCCCTATCATCTGCTCAGCCTGAATAGCCGAGATCACAAGACTCCCTGAAGTCGGTCTCACACCCTGATAAACCAACCTCCCTGCATCTCGCTCAAACACAACTCTGCCTCTGAAACAATCCAGATGAACTCTGTAACACGACAGCCAATCCATCCCCAAAATCACGTCATACAGCTCCACCGGACTGATGACCAAGTCTGCTGGCATAGACTGCCCTGCAATCTGAACGTCGACTGCTCTAGCACGACCCAAAGTAGTCAAGTAACCTCCACCGGCAACCTTGACGAAACCCTTGCGCTCACCAGCGCTACTCTGGATACCTCTACTCTCGGCACACTCCGGAGTAATGAAGCAGTTCGATGCTCCCGAGTCAAACAGCACGTGAGACTCAACACCACCCACTAACAAGGTCCCTACACATTCACAAGTGTTGAGAACCCTAAACACTATCACAGTAACATAAAGAACAGACAACCACACCACAATTCTACACTAAGAATTTACGAAGTCTGAATCCGAATTTTACCTGTGATCTGGCCTGACTGGCTGGTCTGGCCCACCTCTGCCGAAGAGTACACCCTCGGCGCTGCTCCCAACTGCTCCAACGGCTGCACTGCTGCAATCTGCGCCACCGGCTGAACCGACGCCACTGACACCTGCTGCAACTTGGGACACAAGGGCTTGATATGCCCCGGCTCCCTGCAGTGAAAGCACACTCTAGTATCCCGAGACGCACTACTCTTGGGACAACTAGCCACCCGATGCTCCAAGCTCCCACAACTGAAGCAACCACGAACACTCTGGCTGCCCCCAGCAACCTCCTCAAGTCTCCTCTTCTGGCCCTGCGCAGGCTTGCCGCCCCTGCTAGAACCAGAACTGAAACTCCTACGCTGATGCTATTGCTGCTGGCCCCTCGGCTGGGTAGCAGGAACAACCGCAGCTGGCACCACAACTGGACCAACCTGCTCACGAAGGTCCTCCTCGATGGACGCTGCTAGCTCCACCAACTCTGCCCTGGTAGAATACGAACTACCTCTGCACTGAGTCCTGATGCTCGATCGCAGACCCTGAAGGAATCTCGCCATCAGACTCCGCTCACCCTCAAGACTGTAACCAGTATACGCCACAAGTCTGCCAAACTCAGCGTCGTACTCTCGCACTGACCTATCTCCCTGAGTCAATGCCACAAACCTCAACTGAAATCTGTCTCTGGCCTCCTGAGGAAAATACTTGGCGTTGAACTCCCCTAGGAAGTCACCCCAAGTCCACACTGCTCTCCTCAACATGACAGAACGCCACCACAAGTGTGCATCCCCACCAAGGTAATGCACTGCCAACTCTACCTGGTACCCCTCTGGACACCTGACCGAACCGAAGTTCCGTTCCAACCTCTGCCGCCACTCATCGGCCTCCTCGGGCCCACCTCTACCCTCAAAGAAAGGCGTCCCGATCCTCTGCATCTCCCTCATCATCTCAAGATAGGAAGGATACCCAACAACTGCAGCACCATGCTGCCCAGCAAAAACGCCCTGCTGTGCCCCCACCACCGGAGGAATACTCGGAGCCTGCTCTGGAACTACCTGCGGGAGACGTGCCAAAATCTGCGTCAGAACCCCCATCAACTGGTCACCAAGACCATGAGCCGGGGCGGCACCCGCACCTGGGGCAACCCCAACTCCCGCGCCCACACTAGCGCCCAAACTGGCCTCACTCGCCACAAACTGAGTCTCTGACGCTGTCGCCACACTAGGCACTGCACTCTCACCGGAATCAGCCTGAGCTCCACGACCACGGCCCCTGCCACGGCCTCCGCCACTGCCTCTGCCACGGTCTGCACCACGGCCTCTACCACGACCTCTACCACGACCTCTAGCTCCTGCATCTATCTCACTGCACTACCACAGCACAGTAGATGAGCAACTAGACAACACAAAACAAACCACAAGATAAAACACATAACTTACCGCGGAAAACTGGAAGACCGAGAGGATGAGACTACACTACCAACTGACTAACTCACATAATCAATTAAACACATAGTCAATTCATCCAATTCTACCAGTCCTAAAACCGTATTCGCTCTGATACCAAAATGAAACAACCAAGCTTTTTTTTTTTTTAATTAATTATCGATGCGGAAATTCTCGAAAGAAATCAATAATATTAAACCAATTAAACCATTCAACAATAAACCAATAACCAATAAAAACCAATAATAAATTCTAGCAACCTAAACACCAGGTTTGCTACATTATTGACATCAAGCTAACACCCTAACAACGAATTCCGTGCTAGCCACAACAAGATTGCCAAAATCAAGTTCCTAGTCTCATCATCCTCTTCTCTCGGTCTCTTTCCGCGGAAGAACATTTCGACTACCTGCATCACATTAGGGAAAAAGAGATGCATAAGTATTTAATAAATACTTAGTGAGGCAATCACCCCGCCTACAGGCCAATTACGCAATTTTAACAATTTTCAACAATATTAATAATTACCACAATTATTAAATCCTTCACTTTAATTATTAAATAATTACCACAATTAAATAATAATTTTTAAACACTTAAATAATTTCCACAATTATTTTTAGATCACTTAATTAATTAATTTCACCAATTATTAATTAATTCTCGAATTAAACCATTTAATTACATTTAAACCGGATTAACCACTTAATCCAATTGATTTCTTAAACCGCCAGATAACCAGATTAAACCGGACTGTGTCGATCGACACACACTTGTGTCGGTCGACACCTTGCCCGTTTGGTGTCGACCGACACCGGCTTGGTGTCGATCGACACCGATCCAGGAGATCAACGCCAACTTCGATTTTCAACACATAAACACCCAAATCACAAAATCAACACTCCACACGCGATTCAACCCGCGATTATCACATAAAACAACACGAAAACCACATAACTCTACCAAATCACAATCCACAATTCACCAATTCTCTTATCTGCGAGCCTACGGTCATGCACTCACCTTGACAAAGGATTGAAGAGAAGAAAGAGATGAAGAACAACACAAATCCACCACGGATCAACCACAAAGCTCCAGAATCACCACTTTTTCTCTCTGCCTCTTTTTCTCCTCTCAAAACTCGAAAAACGACAAAACAATGCGGCCACACACTTTATAACGCGACTTAGGGCTTCTCCCACATAACCAGCCCAAACCGGAACTCAAATCGAACTGAAATCGATTTTAACCTTTGGTGTCGACCGACACTACCCCCTGGTGTCGATCGACACCGCTTCCCAGAAGCGATAGATTGGTTTACGGATGTTACAGTGTCAAAGAAGGACCTAAACCAAATGATATCATACAGCTGATGCGAACAGAGCATGGATGCCAGATTTCTTACGATCTAGCATGGGAGGCACGTGAGTATGCTGTCAATTATGTGAGAGGTATACCTGAGGAGAGTTATGGTAAAATACCAAAGTACTTGCACATGCTAAAAGAAGCTAATCCGGGTACGCATACTGCTTATAAAACTGATCCTGATGGTCGTTTCAGATACATGTTCATCTCTTTTGGTCAATCAATAAGAGGGTTCTACAAAGCTATGCGTCGGGTCATCGTTATTGATGGTACGTTCTTGAAGAATAAATACAAAGGAACCCTACTAGTTGCTACAGCTTTAGATGGTAACTCTAATTTGTATCCACTAGCTTTTGGTGTGGTTGATTCGGAGAATGATCTCTCATGGGAATGGTTTTTGAGGCAGCTACATGTTGTTATTGAGGATGATTACAATTTGGCTTTTATCTCAGACAGAAATTTGTCCATTGGTAGAGTACTTCATATAGTTTACCAACGAGCTAGTCATGGAATCTGCAGTCACCACTTGCTGAACAATGTCATCTCATATCCCAATGGAAAAGGTTTGGCTGGTTTGATTGCAAAGGCTTCAAAAGCATACAGAGTTGCTGATTTTCAGAGGATGATGGCTGATGTCTGCAAAAATAGAGCAGATGTTGGAAAATATCTCCTGAAAGCTGATGTGAGAAAATAGGCTCGTTGTCTATTTGTTGGATACAGGTATGATATTAGGACAACTAACCCAGCTGAGTCGTTAAATGCAGCATTGAGATCATCTAGAGAGTTTCCAGTAATCCCTCTTCTAGACAGCATCAGAGAAATGTTGACAAGGTGGTTCTATGAGCGTAGAACATTGAGCTTGAAGCATAACCACCCTTTAACCGTTGCTGTTGAGAAAAAGATTAACATAAGGATTGAAAAGGGTAAAGCATTTACGGTTCAGCCAGTTGATGCGAACAGATTTGTGGTTGGAGGGGACAGCTTCGAATGTGTGGTTGATTTGGCGAAACGAACATGTACATGTGCCAAGTACGATCTGCTGAAAATTCCATGTAAGCATGCAATCAGAGCTATTTTTTTCTTAGGAAAACAACCACATGAGTACTCTGATGACATGTCCAAAAGTGAGTTATGGAGAGTAGCGTATGAAGAACCAATTAATCCAATATGTGTTCCTGAGGATGCATGGCGTGTCCCTCTAGTAGTTGAACAAGAAATTGTCTCTTGCCCGGAATCACGCAGAGCTGCTGGTAGGAGAAGAAAACGACGATACGAAACAGTTGAGGACAAGATAAGATCGCAAGATAAGAAGAAACACAAGTGCAGTCGATGTGATAAGCAGGGCCACAACAGAGCAACCTGTGATATGCCAATATAGTATTGTCAGAGCTAGAGATGATGACAATCTAGCATGTTTCAGTTTTCTTTGTTTTAATTGTCTTTTTTCAATTGTCTTTGTTTATGTCGTTTTCGTTTTTGGAGCTACATATGATGACACTCTCTCTTATGTTCCTTGCAAAAACCATCATTTTCATACTTTACACATGATGAGACTCTCTCTCTTATGTTCCTTACTGGTTTGAAATATGCTTCTTTGGTTTTTCACAACAACACTACTTGTTTCGTTTTTTTTGGTATGTACTTGATGTCTTACTTGTTTCTCTTCTTCATTCTGCTCTTGGTTTTGGAAATTGTTAAAAAAGAAAAACAATGAGAATAAGAAGGACATAATAGAGTTCCCAAGTATCCAAGTGAAGATGAAACAAATACATGGTCAAGCAAAATGAAAAACTAAAACTAATAGCTTGTGAACACATTCAGCTAATGTCTACAATCTCAGATGGAGCAATCTCCGGTTCGACATACTTTGACATGCGCTCTAGCAAAACCTTATCCTTTGCCGCTTGAAGTAGATCAGTTAGGACCTTGTACCTAGCCTCTTTTATGTTCTTATCGTGCAGTAAAGAGAAATCAAGTCCCAGAACATGACATTCGATGTACTTCAAAGCATAAATACCACACTCACACTGAGTTTTGTTCAGACCCTTCCGCACAGGCACGTAGTTGACAGAATATGGTGCGACTGATAGATGCTTCTTCTTTGCATATGTCTGAACCTCCTTCAGAATACGAGGTACCATGTTTGCGAACGCGTCAACCTCTCTGTACCTTTTCAGACTATTACAGTCGAAGACGTCTATGGTTCGTTGTTCAAAGCTGATGCACAAGGAGATCCAATGATTGCCGCCTACGCACACGGGAGTGTAGATATGATCAACATCGACACCCCAAAAGCCTCCCGTGAGAAGGCAGAATACCTTTACCAAAAGCCAAGATGAACTCGCTAAGTTCAAACTTCTTACTTACACTCCTCCATTGCTCATACGCAGCCTTAATTTGACAAGAGAAAGTGAAGTTCATGAAGCCAACTCTGTCCACAGCCCATCGTTTCAGAGAAGTTTTCTCCCGAAATATGTAGAGCATCGCATCAATTTCCTAAAGAATAGATTGCATTGGTTACTAGCTATGTGGTTGAAATACATTATGTAATTACAATATGCAATTTAAAAGTAGCTCTAACCTGGTTTTGAAGCCATACTTGTGGACCACCTATAACACGCTCTGATAGCTCTGGAGTCAAGACACTAGGACCAACCGGTAAGTGCCTGTACTTTTCCAAGTTAAAACTAAGAACCAACATCAAAGTGAATAAACGAAAATTGGTAAAAGATTTGTGACTCACTCGCGCATGAACGACCACTGTTGTAGTTCCTCGAACTGCTCGTCAGAGACAAAAACCAAATATGCATCGGGATCTTGTGAATATGGTTTAGAAACCATAATATCCATACACTTGTTTGGGGACTTGTCGGTTAAGCTGATAGTCACTGGATGTAGTTCACTTACTGGTTCAGCACAACCCAACGGGTCTTCATTGTCCCTCTCTTCATCAGAGGCATAAACGGGTCGACGTGGTGGTTTGGTTATCGCGGCAAGCATGTTCAGGAGGTGTTCTTCTGTATCGGATCCGTCTTCCACGTCTTCCATTTTGTTATTTGTAGTCTCTGCTTCCGTGTTTACGGCCTGAGAAAAAAGATTGACATTGTTTCACTTCTTTAGAGAACACAAAAAGAGACAACTTAGAGAAGCAACATCGAATTTACCTTTCCTTGTCTCTTAGAGGTGTCTTCCTCGAATTTCTTCTCCTTATTTGCAGTCTCTACTTCCATGTTTACGGCCTGAGAAAGCGAAGATTCACTTTAAAAAACAAAACCCGAAAAAGAGATCCAAATTCAAGCAACATCGATGTTGAAAAAAGGTGGAGTTTATGTGATTGTATACCTTCCTTTTTTTCTTAGACTTGTCTTTTGACTGCTGTGATTTCTTAAACTTGTCTTTCGACTGCTGCGATGGATCAAATCCAGGAATGAAGGAGGCTTGTGAGAGGTGGCCTCGCTTTCTGTCGAGATAGCTTTGTGTATTTTCACCAATATTGATCTCTGAGCTTTGGGTTAAATCAATGTCAACCAGTTTGTCTAATGACACATCAAAGTGTCCCTGTTGTTAAAGAGAAATGCTCACCAGTTCACTTCTTAAACATGAAAACATATTTAAATTCTGATAATTCCTTACAACAAAAAGTTATTACAACAAGCTTTAGGACAAGCGACAATTCATTACATATAGAGTACCTAGAGTTTTATCTGACAAACTTGCAAGCTAACATAATACACAAAGGCCTAGACATCAATGTTCCAACGTCACAAGTAACATTACACACCATAGAAGGTGGTCAAGTGTTAGGGTTGTTTTTGGGGTTTACCTTTCGTCTTTGCTGAGAGCTGATCGGAGACATCGGTTTCAACCTTGACGACGGCTCTCCACTGTTTCCGCGAGATAATGCTTCTTTGAGCATATCCTTAAGCTCTGAAACATCACTCTTAAGCTGCGAAAACTCACTAGCCAACTTTTCATACTTGTCGTCACTCTGCTTTGCCATTTTCTTCTGATAATCATCAAACAGACTACGCATAAAATTTTCACTCCCATGTTCGGCATTTGCAACTGATCGCTGAAACAACAATTGCTTCTTGCGTGACTTAGCGCCTTTGTCAATGACCTTCCTCTTTCCTGTCCTCGAGCCAGAAGATGATGTGGCTTCCCCGCAAGGCGTTCTGAAGTCCTCACTACTTTCAATGCCCTCGTTATGGACAACCTCAGACTCTGTCTCTGCAGCAGGAACCGGAGCAGGCGTTGTTTCCACCGGTTCTTCAAATAGCCATTTATGACAACTCCAGTCGTAATTGTTGCCGATTAACTCTTTCATCATATCAACCCTTTCATCTCTCATTTCGTCATTCCTTGTGAATTCCGCAGAGTCAATGACATCCATATTCCCGTCTGACGAGATGTAACAGTATACAACTCCCTACAAGAGAGTGTAAAAGATGTGGAGAAGTACATATACATTAGTTCAGTTTTTATCGAGATAAAAAGCAAGTACGGAAGTTGGAAATATATAATGACAAACAAGAGAAATCAGACCAAACAAAAGAGAGTAGTACTCACCGTTTTTAGAACTGCCTTCTCCAAGTTAATTATCTCTACAAATCCCGCCCTTGTAGGCTCTGACCAATTTGAACATCTAGGGAAGATGTGGTCGACTGCATTGAGCTTCTTCCCCAACAAAATGCCACAATCTGGAATAGCTTCCATGATCCAAATCTGGAGAGCATATGTAAATCCTTCCAAAACATAGCTTATAGGATTACTCAACTCGCTTCTTGCTTTGATGACGCCTTTCACCAGATGATCAAAGCAGCGTAGACCCCATGGATAAGCTCGTAGCTTATCAAAGTCCATGATGAGTTTGATGTAGTCATGAGAAACCCAAGTCTTCTCATCTACTGCCATCAACAGACCAGCAACACAAAAATACACTAATCGCAGCCTGTCCAAACGAGTCCACCTGTTGGCCTCATTAATATGCTTTTTCCTTATCATCTCGAGGCTAATCTTACCACGACTCTTTAACAGCCGACTCCAGAAACCGCCATCGTCGACCCAATTATTGAGGTCGGAGTTGCCATCATCTATGCACTTCAGACCCGTAACAGCATGAAATTCTTGCAAAGAGAATCGCAATGGCCTCCTTGCAAACACAAACCAGAGCTCATGCTTTTTTGCTGTAACAAGCTGCCTGGTCATGAAACTATGCACCATTTTTGCTGAAAAATGCAGCCGGTTCTCGTGGATGGCTATGATATTAGCAAACAACGGGTCTCTCTTCACTTCGGCGTACTCTGATGCGATATTATTAGCCAGAACCTTCAATATAGACATTCTTGCGCACTTGTTTATCTTATCACCTAGTGGTTCGGCTCCTTCCTCAAATAATCTCTTGGGCAAGTCTGAATCCATACCTGCAACTAAGAAAACAACAGCTAAGAATTCAATACGAAAAAGAGAAGAAAAAAGTTGGCAAAACCAAAACAAGTTAACACTAGCTTTAATGCACATGAAGAGAATAAAAGCAAAGAAAAATACTCTACAAGTAACAAAATAAGGAGCACAAATGCAGATTGATCAAGTGAAAGATATCACTGAAAACATACAAGAAAAAAACAGAGATATCATCCGCAAGAGATCATACTCAGATAAAAAACAAACAAGGGGAAAACGGAGACATCATGACGAAGAGATCATACGCAAGAAGAATTACAAAGTATTAAAAAAAAAAAACATGCTTCAAAAACAAAACAATCACCTATCATGTGCATCTGTAATAGGAAGTCTTGCAAATATCGATATTGAACTTGTGATCTATCTCTTTGAAAATTTTTGCATTATAACCACCAAGAGAATATTTCTCCAACAAAGTTAATGAACACAAAAGAGACTAACATTTTTCCGACATATGAAGCTAACACCAAATCAAAGTTACCACAGAAAACTAAACGGAGTCAATTTCTACACTTAGTCAACAATGATCTCAAATAGTTTGGCTATCCTTAAATCTTGCAATGCCTCATACGAAAAATAAGAAAGAAGCGCAATGAGG
This sequence comes from Erythrophleum ivorense, assembly GCA_026724425.1. NCBI lineage: Eukaryota > Viridiplantae > Streptophyta > Magnoliopsida > Fabales > Fabaceae > Erythrophleum > Erythrophleum ivorense. The sequence continues at coordinate 2,303,747 of JAIUCV010000068.1, forward strand.
AACTGAAGAGGGACTGTCTGGAAAGAGAATTCAAATGTCAAGTGGCAAACATACAAAAGAAGCTTCTAAGCAATCAAATCAGTTTGATCATTACCAAGAAACATACTAGTACTGCCTAATTTCTGTTTGAATCAAACTACATCAAAAATAAAACTAATTTCTGTCTGAGGAAGAGCATGACTGGTCTTTAAACGACTGCAAAGCATGAACAACTATAAAACTACCCAAAAAAATTGCAAGAGAGTACGAATTTCAAACTTACCTAAACCCTAATGCGGAATGGAGCGAACGGCGATGATAGATCCGTCGCCGAGGACCGAACGCCGAGAACTCTGGCCGAGAACCGAACGCCGAGGACCGCACGCCGAGGACCGCACGCCGACTCGCGGAAGAACGGCGACTCGCGGAAAAACGGCGACTCGCGGAAGAAAGGCTCGTCGCGGAAGAAAGGCGATGAGCGGAAGAAAGGCGAGGAGCGGCGACTCGCGACGAGGAGCATCGACTCGCGACAAGGAGCGGCGATGATTGGCGAGGAGCGGCGACTTTAATGTCGACTTCTGTTTTTCTTTTCTTCTGTTTTTTTTTTCTTTGTGTCGACTTTATGTCGACTTTTTTTTTTCTCTTTTTTTTTTTAAACATGATTATTAATTATTTTATTTTCTTAAACATTATTTGAAGGTTAAAAATGGGATTAAATTTTAATAAAGTGTATATGGACAACATTTGAAAAAAAAAAAGGGTATAGGGACAAGAGCTTTCATTTTTTGGTGTGTTTTGCCAAATTTCCCAATAAAATAAAATAATTGAGTCCCTATCAACTCAAACTTCATGTGATAATCCACAATTCCATCAGTTTCCTTCAGTATCTAAATCTCTGCAATCGAAATCCCAAACATGAACAAACCTCTCCTTTAACAACAAATCTCTGATTGGACCATCAATTGATGCCATGTAGCCGCAATACCATCCAAGTGATCTAAAACTACATCTACTTTGATTTTCTCAGAAGTCAGTGATGTGATAGGATCCATAGAACCTACCGCAAGAAGAAGGCTAAGAAGTCTCTCGAGTTGGATCAAGAAGAGGAGCGGAGTTAAGTGAAGATATGAAGTGACCAGTAAACCTCTAGCGGAAATAGAGTGTTTGCTGTTACAGATCATTTCTCAGCCGTTGATCTCTTCCTCTCATCCTCACCCCACACGTGTACTACTATATCATTTCTTCGATATTAGTCGAAATACTAATCCTTATTGGTGAATACCCAAATCGTCTATTAGCATTATTATAACAATAAACATAAGTTAAGAGACATTGTTAAGATACGTTCGTTTTTGCATCAATTATTGGTAAAGTTTTTTATCTGTTCTTAACTTTATTTTTTTATTTTTTTAATAAGTTTATTTATATAGAATACATTAAATATTTTACATTGACTAAAAATTAAATCATAAGTTTACATGAAAACATTTTAAACGGGTGTGACCTTCGCTGAAGTAATCGTTCCATAAACGGGTGTGACCTTCTTCACGATTTCTTTCAATAAAGAATTGTTTCTTCCTTTAATTTTTTGACTCTTGACGAAACAACCAAGCTTTTTTTTTTTTTTTTTTATAAATAATTATCAATGCGGAAATTCTCAGAAGAAATTAATAATATTAGATCATAATAAACCGTTCAACAAATAACCAATAACCAATAAAACCAATAAAGAATAAGCAACTTAAACACCAGGTTTGCTACATTATTTAAAATAAAACTAACACCCTAAAATGATGAATTCCTTGTCAACCACAACAAGAAGGCCAAAATCAAATTCCTAATCTCATCATCATCTTCTCTCGGTCTCTTTCCGCGGAAGAACATTGCTGTTACCTGCATCACATTGGAATAGAGATGCGTAAGTATTATCATAAATACTTAGTGAGTGGATCATCCTGCCTACAGGCCAAGTACGTCAAACACTAGACAATACATCAACAATAATCAACAACAAGAACAATGCTCAACAATAACAACTCCCTGTCAGGAAACACCCACGTTTCCTGACACCCAGGTCGGTGTCGACCGACACCTCTATGGTGTCGATCGATGCCAGCCTCCTGAGTGTCAATCGACACCCATCGAGTGTCGGTCGACACCAGCTCGACGCCCAGACACCAGAAGCTACGAAAATCGCATAAAAACACAAAAACCGTGGGATTCAACCCCCACATCGATCAAACAGCAATATAACTCAACCATACTCAAGAACAACTCGAAAAACTCAACAACAAACTCGAAATCAAACAATCTCTAACGATTAACGGACCTACAGTCACGCACTCACCTTGAAAAGGATTAGAAGGAAGGAATTGAGGATGAACAGCAACCCAAAGTCTCAGAACTCCACAAAACTCTCTGAAAATCACCTCCTTCACTCAAAAATGCCTCTGAAACTTTTCTCTCTAGAAAAAGTGACTTCTCACGCGGCCACAGGCTTTTATTCGCGACCTAGGGCTTCCAAACCCTTAACCGGAACAAAACCAGCCGACTTGAATCAAACCGGTCGATTTCTCAATAACCGGTGTCGATCGACACCCTTTCTTGGTGTCGGTCGACACCCATCGACCAAACCAACTCAAACCACAAACAAACGCGCAATCGACTTAAACCGGAATCGAACCTGATAACCGGTGTCGATCGACACACCCCTTTGGTGTCTATCGACACTAGGTACTCAAGAGCCTTTTACACATTTTCTTCGAGATGATTGAACCTTAAACCGACTGTACAACAATCAAACAAGAACATGTACAATCAATCCTCAATTCACACCCCAAAGAGCATATGTAACCTACTCCCAAATCCATAATGTCGTCCGATACCACTTCTAAAACAACTTTCTGGTTCGCGGATGTTACAATTCTCCCCCACTAAACTGGATTCGTCCTCGAATCCCAACGCAAACGTCTCTCAAAGGGCTCAAAAACTCACATTTTAGTCCTATGTTATACGCATGTTTCAAGACATTATTACTCTCAATACCGTGACCCACCGTCACGACATCTATATTGCGGCCCACCGCCACAATATCTATGCTGCGACCCACCGTCACAATATCCAAACCGTGACCCACCGTCACAAATTTACAAGTCTGAGTCAAAGATTTTACCTGTGATCTGGCCTGACTGACTGGTCTGGCCCACCTCTGCCGGAGTATAAACCCTCGGCGCCCCACCTGACTGCAATGCTGCAACCTGAGCTGCTGACTGAATAGCCAACGGCTGCACCACTGACACAGACCTCTACTGTAACTTAGGACACATGGGCTTGATGTGCCCCGGTTCCCTGCAATAGAAGCACACTGAAGTCTCTCTGGATCCCGCCCTCTTGGGGCAAGTCGCAACTCTGTGATCCAAACTCCCTCACCCAAAACAACCACCCGTACTCGGGCTACTAGCAGATATATCCTCTGCTCTCCTCTTCTGGCCCTGCGCAGGCCTGCCGCCCCTGCCATGACCAGAACTGAAACCTCTACGCTGCTGCTGCTGGCCCCGAGGATGGGTAGCAGGAGCAACCGCAACTGGAACAACTGCTGAGCTCACCGGCTCACGCAAATCCTCCTCAATGGAAGCTGCCAACTCCACTAAGCCGGCTCTAGTGTGACACATACCACCTCTGCACTGAGTCCTGATGTTCCTCCGAAGTCCCTGAAGAAACCTCGACATCAACGCCCGCTCACTCAACAGCTCACCACCATAATGAACCACCAATCTGCAGAACTCTGCATCGTACTCTCGAACAGACCTCTCACCCTGAGTCAAGTCCAAAAACCTCAACTGCAGTCTGTCACGAGCCTCCTGCGGGAAAAACTTGTGGTTGAACTCCTCAACGAAGTCGACCCAAGTCCAAACCGCTCTCCGGGTCCTAACAGACCTCCACCACAAATGCGCATCACCTCCAAGGTAGTGCACTGTCAACTCAACCTGAAACTGCTCTGGACAACGAACTGAATCGAAGTTCCTCTCTAACCTCTGACGCCACTCGTCAGCTTGCTCTTGAGTAACACCGCCCTCAAACATAGGCGTGCCAATCCTCTGCATCTCCCTCATCATCTCACGACAAGGCGAATACCCAACCGCAGCACCCTGCTGCCCCGCAGCCTCCTGCTGCTCAACAAAACCGGCACCAACCTGTGCCCCGGCCTCTGGAGGTGCAACCGGAGCCTGCTGTGGAACTGCCTGAGGAAGACGTGCCAACAACTACGTCAGTAGCCCCAATATCAACTCTCCCCGAGATAAAGCAGCGCCCCCACCGGGAACCGCTCCAGCTCCTGCGCCACCACTGGCACCTGAGTTAGCCCCACCGGCCAACGAAACTGACTGAGTAACTGACGCTGCCGCCACACTCGGCGCTGCACTCTCCACTGAGACCTCAGCCTCTGGCACACCACGACCAGCTCCCCGACCTCCACGACCCGCTGCTCGCCCACCGCGACCAGCTCCTCTGCCCCCACGGGCTGCACCGCGACCACGACCACGGCCACGACCACGACCTGCATCCATCTCTCTGCACTTCCACCAAGTACAGAAAATGAGCAAAGTCAGCACACAAACACAAAACACAACACACCATATCCAACTCACTTACCGCGGAAAACTGGAAGACCGAGAGGATGAGACTAGACCACTAACTGACTAACTCACATAATCAATTAAACACATAGTCCAATTCATCCAATACTAACAGTCCTAAAATCATATACGCTCTGATACCAAAATGAAACAATCAAGCTTTTTTTTTTTTTTGATAAATAATTATCAATGCGGAAATTCTCAGAAGAAATTAATAATATTAGATCATAATAAACCGTTCAACAAATAACCAATAACCAATAAAACCAATAAAGAATAAGCAACCTAAACACCAGGTTTGCTACATTATTAAAAATAAAACTAACACCCTAAAATGATGAATTCCTTGTCAACCACAACAAGATGGCCAAAATCAAATTCCTAATCTCATCATCCTCTTCTCTCGGTCTCTTTTCGCGGAAGAACATTGCTGTTACCTGCATCACATTGGAATAGAGATGCGTAAGTATTATCATAAATACTTAGTGAGTGGATCATCCTGCCTACAGGCCACGTACGTCAAACACTAGACAATACATCAACAATAATCAACAACAACAACAATGCTTAACAATAGCAACTCCCTGTCAGGAAACACCCACGTTTCCTGACACCCAGGTCGGTGTCGACCGACACATCTATGGTGTCGATCGACGCCAGCCTCCTGAGTGTCGATCGACACCCATCGAGTGTCGGTCGACACCAGCTCGACGCCCAGACACCAGAAGCTACGAAAATCGCATAAACACACAAAAACCGTGGGATTCAACCCCCACATCGATCAAACAGCAATATAACTCAACCATACTCAAGAACAACTCGAAAAACTCAACAACAAACTCGAAATCAAACAATCTCTAACGATTGACGGACCTACAGTCACGCACTCACCTTGAAAAGGATTAGAAGGAAGGAATAGAGGATGAACAGCAACCCAAAGCCTCAGAACTCCACAAAACTCTCTGAAAATAACCTCCTTCACTCAAAAACGCCTCTGGAACTTTTCTTTCTCGAAAAAGTGACTTCTCACGCGGCCACAGACTTTTATTCGCGACCTAGGGCTTCCAAACCCTTAACCGGAACAAAACCAGCCGACTTGAATCAAACTGGTCGATTTCTCAATAACCGGTGTCGATCGACACCCTTTCTTGGTGTCAGTCGACACCCATCGACCAAACCAACTCAAACCACAAACAAACGCGCAATCGACTTAAACCGGAATCGAACCTGATAACCGGTGTCGATCGACACACCCCTTTGGTGTCGATCGACACTAGGTACTCAAGAGCCTTTTACACATTTTCTTCGAGATGATTGAACCTTAAATCGACTGTACAACAACAAACAAGAACATGTACAATCAGTCCTCAATTCACACCCCAAAGAGCATATGTAACCTACTCCCAAATCCCTAATGTCGTCCGATACCACTTCTAAAACAACTTTCTGGTTCGCGGATGTTACACTTGATGATCATCATAACCACTTAACAAATTTTAAAAAGATTGATCGAGATATTGATCAATCATTTGGTCAAAATTTAGATCAATTGAATCGCTAAAAGGATCACGTGATGAAGACGCCATAATTGTATTTAAAATCGCTAAGAGAATGATTTTAACAAGTAGTTAGAAATGATAAAGAAGAATTGTGCTTATAAAGAAGAATTTATAAAATTAGGAGAGGAAGAATTAGAGAACACATAACATAAGTTTGATTGCAGCAAACATATAAATAGCAAGTGTAAAAGAAGAACTTGTGGTCTATGTTACTTATAGCAAAACAACAACATCCGTGAGTTTCTTTGTACCCATCCCACAAAACTTGTGGTCTCCGTTTTTGTAACAGCAATTAAATTAAAAAAGCTGTGACTCTGTGAGGCATATTGTGGCAAATCATGCTGACATGTTTTGAATAAAGACACGAACTTCGTACCTGCAAAGAGGCGAAAATAAATCAGAATCTAAAACACGCATTAAACATTCAACTAGTACACATATTTTGAATAGATATGTATGAAACAAATGAATTTTAAGAACACAAGAACAAAATCCAAGTTAATCTTATTAAACATTCAACTAGTACATTAAACATTAAGCTAAAAACATGGAAACCTAAAGACTTAAAACTAGTACAACAATAGTTCAATTATCTAACACATCACAAGCATTTATTACTAAACCATGTCCTAATCTTACTCATCACACGCCAGCTATCAGATTTACATCCTAAACCGTAAAGCACCTCACACAAGCATTTATCATCAGTCACAACCATAAAGCAAGCAGACTATAAACACGCACAAGCAAAACAAATAAGCTATATCAATTGAAGATAAGAGACTTATCTCTGAAACGCAACTTGACCATGCTTATCTCTAACTTCGTTCACTTCTTCTTTATGAACCCAATCTGCACTCTAAACCTACATATCGAAACAACTTAAAAATCATTCTCAGGGAATAAAACTGATTCACACTTTAGTCAATTAAATTACCTTAAACAAAAAATCATAAACTTTTGTTTTTCTTACATGTAAAATACGCATAAATCAATTACAAGCACATCATTAGTTTCAAGTTTAACTGAATAAAGCTTCAATTACAATATCTCACAGCTCAGATTACAAGTCACTAGCCATCGGTCTCAATCACTAGCCTGAAGGATTTAAATATGGCTTGATATGCATATTGTCATTTTAGTAAGCCAATCTTTCCAACATGAGGGAGAGAAAATAAACAGTTGGAAAAAGATTAAAGTTTGAATGAATTATCATTGATCCTCAGACTATAGAATGTGAAATAGAAGTCCTAAAGATAATTCATTCACAAAACTTACTGTATCAATTGCCAGATACATTTACTGATCCAAATATAGTGATTGAGTCACTTACAAGCTGTAAATGCTCTTATAAGAATTGATGTCCCAGAAGGATAATATCAAGCTGCTAGTAAGTCTAAAGAACGCATGAAGCGTGATAGACCGGTTGGTTCCGAATATTAAAATCCTCAGAAAAGTAAAAAGAGCATAAATTGATAATGGTCAAACCGAGGAAACAAAAAAACAGGTACCTGAGACAAAGAAGAGATCTCGAGAATTAATTATGTCATGTCTGGAATAAAATGGAACCAGAAAAGCAAATCGACGTCGTAATTAAATAAAATATTTGCATGCAATGTAGCAGTTGATGTTATGAATGAGAAAGAGGATCAAGAAACAAAGTCTATCGCGTTGTGTACACAAAGTAATGATTTGGCCAAATCGAAAAGAAGCAATAGACGCAGAACTAAAATCTCTTTAGAAAGAGAAAAGTATTTGGACCAGAAGTCCTTACACCTAAAAAGTGTAAAACGAGTGGGTTATAAATAGGCCTTTGTGCCTAAGAAAAATGAAGAGATATAATCTCATGTGGTGGATGCAACTTTCAAGTTACTTAAGTTTGGCAATAAAAGAAGAACTTGACATATATGACCCACTAAACAATGACATTTATATAAAAGTCCCTGAAGGATATAATCATTGAGGAATTAATAATTTAATCGTGATGTTCCTGGAGAACACTAGCTATTCAAATGAAAATAAATATGTTTCATGGGTATAATCACGAAAGTGAATATATAAGGCCAACTAATACGCAGGTATATTTATCAAAGTATTATGGATCAAAAGAGATCTTTAATATGAATATCAAACTCTTGAAGAGTTATCGAAAATAGTATGATGCAAAGAATATGAGATAAAAGATCTTGGAAGACAAAGTTGTCTTCGTTTATCTCAAATAGACAATTTAGCAAAATATATGTTATCTTAAAAGATCCTTGCAGTATATACATAAAGAATGCTCATATATATATTTGGTCCCGAGGTATCATACTTAAAATGTTAATTGAGTAATGTATTGATCTTTTCACATAAAGTTTGGACCCGAAGTTCAAAAGATCAAGAAGTGATTGTTTTCGTGAAAAGTTGTTATGGACAAGAAGTCCAATAACTCAAGAGATTATAAGATAATCACATGACTTTATTCATTAATATTATACTTATAATGATTGCCAACATGTGGTATATATGATTGGAATGCATCTCCTGAAGAAGATGCTTCCAAGGGGGAGATATATGACGATATGTGTGGTTGTACTCTTTTTCCTTATCATAGTTTTTATCCTACTGGGTTTATCTATGAAAAGTTTTAATGAGGCAACAAAGAACACACAAATGAGAAACACGAAGGTCTATCGCCTTTCCAAAGTCCTTGTCATTCACTTATGAGATCAAGTGGAGTGAAGAGAATGATAAAGTAGATTCATTACCAAACCCAAGAAGAATGGCGATGTCAATGTTCTAAAGATTGTTCAAGTGAAGATTTTAAAGGAGTTTTCATCTACTACTCTCAAGGAGTTAGTTTATCTTATTGGATCATATCATATCAAAGATCTAGACGAATGTTCTCATGAGGGGGAGTAATTATTCGCTGCACTCTTTTTCTTTAACAAATGTTTTTCCCATTGGGTTTTCCTTGTAAAAGTTTTAAGGAGGCAGCATCTTACGCATTTAGAAGATATTTTAGATAATGGACATCCAAGGGGGAGTGTTATGGGTAAATATGTGGATGCCCATTAGCCCATTAGATCCACTTCTTTATTTGTGTTTTCTGTCTTGAAACCCTATGTTGTACTCCTATATAACAGATAAGAACAACCAATTCCTCTCATCTCTTATTCTCTCTTCTTCTATAACAGATATGGTTTTTTTCTTTTCATTATACATATTGTATCAATTAGCTATAATATAAATTGAAACAACCAAGCTTTTTTTTTTTTTTTTTTTTAAAAATATTATCAATGCGGAAATTCTCGAAAGAAATCAATAATATTAAATAATAATAATCCGTTCAACAAATAACCAATAACCAATAAAGCCAATAAAGAATAAGCAACCTAAACACCAGGTTTGCTACATTATTAAAATAAGACTAACACCCTAAAATAATGAATTCCTTGTCAACCACAACAAAATAGCCAATATCAAATTCCTAATCTCATCATCCTCTTCTCTCGGTCTCTTTCCGCGGAAGAACATTGTTGTTACCTGCTTCACATTGGAATAGAGATGCGTAAGTATTATCATAAATACTTAGTGAGTGGATCATCCTGCCTACAGGCCAAGTACGTCAAACACTAGACAATACATCAACAATAATCAACAACAAGAACAATGCTCAACAATATAAATCACCAGGTCAGGAAAAACCCACGTTTCCTGACACCCCAGGTCGGTGTCGACCGACACCTCTATGGTGTCGATCGACGCCAGCCTCCTGAGTGTCGATCGACACTCATCGAATGTCGGTCGACACCAGCTCGACGCCCAGACACCAGAAGCTACGAAAATCGCATAAAACAAGTAAAATCGTGGGATTCAACCCCCACATCGATCAAACAACAATATAACTCAACCACAACTCAAGAACAACTCGAAAACTCATCAACAAAACCGAAATCAAACAAACTCCAATGAATAACGGACCTACAGTCACGCACTCACCTTGAAAAGGATTGAAAGGAAGGAGAAGAAGATAGAACAACAACCCAAAGCCTCAGAAACTCCACAAAACTCTCTGAAAATCACCTCTTCCTCTCTGAAAACTTTCTGCCTCGAAAAGTGAGCTTTCTCACGCGGCTACAGTGTTTTATTCGCGAAATAGGGTTTCCACTATTCCACTTCAACGTAGAGTGGAAGTTTGACAACAACATTAGTAGTCAATGAACACATAATTGTCAGTGTAACGCACGCAAGCTTGCGGGTGTACGGTTCATTGCAAGTTGGTTATATATAGTCTACTGGGAAGTTGAACTGTACGGGCAGATGAAAGGGTAGGCGTGGTGGTGACGTGTACGCCATATGATAGTGTAGGAGATATTGTACCGTCTGCGCAAGACATTAGTGTGCCCGAGCAGTGTAGTGTACGCGAGATGAATAGTTTAAGAGATATGTATATTGTACAGTTGATCGTCTGTAGGGTCCGGGAGATGAATAGTTTAAGAGTGATGTGTATTGTACGGTTGATTGTGTGTCGACGAAAGATGTGTACAAATATTAGAGAAAGGCAATTGTGGACATATATTATACACGGTTCCACTTATTTATATATTAGCGTACACAAACGTCAGGCCAGGGGTTACATTGAATGTGGAAACATCAATTCTCCTGATTAAATTCAGTTAAGGGTGTACCCTAGACTCTGGAATGAATAGCGGAGCATACAAGGCATATGGAAGACAACGATGGACATATTTATTACACACGGTTCCACTTACATAGATGGTACCATTCCTTCAACGTAAAAGCAAGAGTTACATTGAAGGTGGTCACATAATTTTTTATAAACGAAAGTCAATTGAGGATGTACCCTCCCGATGAATAAATATAGCAAAGTACCACGCATATACCGAAGTGAAATATGGAAATATAGTTGGCGAGCTTCCACTTACAAATATTCTATCGCACAACGAAGGTAAAAACAGGGGTTACATTAAAGGTGGAGATATCAATTTTCCCGATTAAAGTCCTTTGAGGGTGTACGATCTACTCGATGAAATATAGCAGCGAACACACCCGTAAAGCTAGCCGGTGCTTATAACACTTATTACAATCATGGTTGAAAATGTGTTCATACGCACAATCGGGAAACTTAATGTCATCGTCGTCAGGGTATTGGAAGGTGTATGAGATGTACCTGTTACTTTGTTTGCGGCTCAACCAGAAGATGTTTTTCGCTAATTCTTCCCCAAAGTGGCGGGCGTTGCCATCGTCTAGACGTATTCCAGAAACGGGCGTAAACAACTTAAACATCACCACTGTTTTTCTTGTGTCTCCTATTCAAACGCATAAAATAGCCGAGGCAAGTGTTCCACTCGGAAAGGTTTGTGCGATTTTGTCTAATGTCTTCAATCCCCCATCATAATATTCGTAGATTATTACTCGATTAAGAGACTCGAAGTAGACTGCTTGCTGATTCTCTTCTATAATTGCCGATTCGAAAATGTGGCGGGCACTCCCACCAGGCTGGAGAATTGCGTCTGGATTGCGAAAGAAGAAGGGGATGAAGTTGCAATTTGTGAGAACTGTTGTTCAGTACACTAGTCCTTTAGAGCCAAAACTGAGATCTCGCCAGTAAGTGCTATTATCCTGTTTAAGATATCGTCAGGAAGATCTGGTAATGTTGATTCGATCCGAAGCTCGGACCAGATCGGCGTCCCTTTGTGAGGTCTCTACATTACTATGGATCTTCAATATGGTTTAGATCTGGCACGGTAGGTACTTTAATCGCCATTATATTCTGTGGGGAAGGTATTCAGGTTATTTACGGAATTTAGAAGACGTGGACATCCCCCATCCAATCAATTTTTCGCCATTATTAAAATGTTTAATATAAAAAAAATTGAAATAAAAATGTCTTACACGATTATATGTCTTTAAATTTGGGGATAAATTTAGGGTTACACACCTTTCTCGTCTTTAAACATTTAGAAGTTTTTAATCCCAAATTACTCATCCGAAATGGTTGACATCGAAGCTGTTGGGATGGAAGTTGGAGGACGCCTGAAGACCCCTGCGGAGAACTACGCCAACGCTCCATCGACGTCGACAGTTCCACCGACTGTTCCCTTAGACGGTAAGTGAATATGCAATTAGATTGATTTCAAAATTATAGAAATATATTCACTCGTTCGCGTCGGCGACCAATTAAGGGTTATCGGGTTAATAATCCGGGATAGTAGGTTACCGATGGGGTACTCGAAATTGTTAACCTTGCGATAAGCTGGGGATAGTAACCGGCGTGGATGTTCCATATTCGGAATCAGAATCTTCTGGTACATTAACATATTCTTCGTTTATCTATAAACACAGGAACCCAAACCACCACAATTGACGATGTCCAACAATTGCTCGGGGAATATAAACTCCCTCGCAGGCTTTAGAGAGAGAACCACCATAGGTTTAGAGAGTTTTACATTGATTTCGTTTTATAGCTTCATGGGAGAAGATCCCGCCTCTGTAACACAGTAGAGAAGATTTATGAACCCTTTTTACTTCTTATCAAGTTTTATTATGAATTCTTCTTTATATCTTTGCTTGATCTCTGTTACTATGTTTGAGTAATCTCCTTGTTGGGTTTAAGAGTTTTCAAAGGGTTTTCATGGATTGATTGTTAGGTTGCTAGATTAGGGTTTATTCATTAGAGTTCTTCATCTAAGTTTGTGCTCATTGACCGTCTAAGCTACTGCTCTTAGGTAGATTTACTCTCTGACCGACTGTTAAATCTCTTGAATCAACTTAGATGAGCAAGGCATAATATCCTACAGAAGTAGAATTACAAAGCCTTGTGAACTAAACCTACGGAAGTAGAGTTATGGAATTTGGACTGTTTATACTTGTTTAACCTCTTGATTACCTGTGGGAGTTGTGTGATTTAGGTTGTTTAAACATAGTAATTGGCACCGCAGGAGTAGGTCGATTATACTTAGTAATTTGAGTTCTAGAACAGTACTATTGATTTCCCTATTTACTTGCTTGATTTGATTCATGAAACCTTGCGAATTCTCTATTGCCCAATGCTTTCTCCTATTGCTTTTTCCTAATTTAGATTACTTTGCTTTGAAACCGTGACAACAACAAACCCATATATTTGAGTCCTAGCTTAATTTGAATCTCATAAACTCGTAGTGTAGCTTATCTGGTCCTTGTGTTCGATAACCCGTACAACCAACGATCGTGCACTTGCGGTATTTAGTAATAAGATTGGGTAAAACTTAATCCACATCAGATATCCTCAGTTGTATCATGATAAAGTGAATGCCATTGATGGACTGGAAAGTGTTGTCAGATTATCGGGGGACGAGAACGTCGACGTGACATCCTCCCATCAGGTCCACAATGTTGTTTTTCGTGGAGATGTTCCCATGGATGAAGGTAATCATGAAAACGACCCATGTCACACTCTCGCAATAGCGTCTCCAATAGAAGCAGCTCATATTCAATGGATCGACGGGTACATAACTCCTCGGACTCGCGTACCTGATGAAGCTCAATCTCCGGAGTACCGTACACTCCCAGAGGGATCTCCTGATTAGTCTCCTCCTTCTTCACCTGGGAAGCCCCCCATAGGAAAGCGTGTACCCCATAAGTCGGAGAAAATACGAGGGGTTTACTTCCAAATATCCGAGCTCTCTTTGCCAGTCAGAAGAAAGTGGCATATACACCTCTAGAAATAGTCGAGAATGAGAATTTCTTGGTCTTTAAATCTAGTATCACGAAGGCCATAAATAAATAAGCCTGATTGGAAATACCTTAAACAGTTTTTGCCATCCGGTTTGATGTATCTGAAATGCTCCCGTTTCCATGCCTCGCAGATCATGGGAAATCATCACTGGACACGTGGTTCCGAACAGGTTCTTCCTGCAGATCGTAACGCCAACTCAGTGCTACAAACCCAAGTATGCGAAATTTTCTTCATCTCTACGGCAATGTATCCGTCCACCCAGTTGCTATAAATATGTCTGTTTACAGCACATGCAGGTAATAACGGCGATGATATGGAGGCGACGATGTAAAAATTTACTGGAAGACAGAGCAGTATTCGTCGATCCATTGTTTACTACCTTGCTCGTTTCAGGCTATTTTTTTTTCAAGAATGCCCCCGTCAAAGGGAAATGTGAGTGGTCCCCAAATGTTGAAAGATACGTCACCGGAAGAGGCGGAAGAGGTGGGAAGCAAACGAAGTCAGACTTTATGAAGGACGTCGACTTTTTCTATGTCCCAATGAACTAGGGAAATGCACATTGGTGGGACTTGTCATCAATTTACGCCTCGTTCACCTCTATGTCAGACACAGACGCAGCTGTTGAACGGTACATGGAACCTGTTACTATGTCATTGCCTTGGGTTCTGAAATGTTACTTGCCGGTTGAAGTCGATAACTCCATCCCTACGGGTCCGTACATGTGGTCAACAGCCCCTGCCATCTACTAGAATATTAGGAGTGGTGAAGGTGGAGCGTGTGCAATTAAGTTTCTCGAGATGCATGATACATGACCCGCTGTAAAGGATATGGCTGCATTGACGGACAACGACGTGGACAGCTTCTGTCAGCGTGATGCGATGGACTGTTACGAGGAGTTTGTAGGGAACCCGGAGGTTGCTAACAAATGATTAACCATGTATATGTTTATTTTCCATGTTGTATGTTTCCACAACGTCAACTACTTTAACTCCGAACAAGACAACTTTCATTTCAGGGAAGGAGATAGATGAGGTAGTGACAATATTTCAGTAGTGACGGTACACTACTTATGCGTACACCATATATTTGCGTACGCCACATATTGATGTACGCCCCATATTGACGTACGACATATTTTATTGTACCTTACTGGTGTACGCCACATATTGGTGTACCTTATTGATGTACCCCACATATTAGTGTACCATATTAGTGTATGCCACATATTGATGTACGCCTCATATTGACGTACGACACATTTTGGGGTACCTTAATAGTGTACGCCACATATTGCTGTACCATATTGGTGTACGATATTGGTGTACCATATTGGTGTACGCCACATATTGGTGTACCATATTAGTGTACGCTACATATTGATATTGATGTACGCTTCATATTGACGTACGACACATTTTTGGGTACCTTAATGGTGTACGCCATATATTGCCGTACCATATTGGTGTATGCCACAAATTGGTGTACCATATTGATGTAAGCCACATATTGTTGTACCGTATTGGTGTACGCCACATATTTCTGTACCATATTGGTGTACGCCACATATTGGTGTACGCCACATATTGATGCACGCCTCATATTGACATAAGACACATTTTGGGGTACCACCACATATTGCTGTACCATATTGATGTAGGCGACATATTCGTCTACGATATTGGTGTACGCCACGTAGTGATGTACGCCACATAGTTGTCTACGCCATATTTTGGTTTGGGGTATGTTGGTTGACTGTAAATGGAAATGTATAAAGGTCCGAGATTTTGTTATTAGGCATAATAATTTATGTTGTGTGAGTTAGGAATAATCAGTTATGTTTTACAGTGATGATAAGTAGAGAAGAGGCGAAGCTTACAATTCGGTTAGCAGGAAGCTGTCGGGTGTACATTGCTAGCTATGAAAAAGTGACAAACCGATACATTCTATCATCTACGAAAATACCATGATTTATGGATAGAAAGTTTACCGGTGGTGAGAATTAGGGTGGAGGGTTTTAATGTTTAACGTTGATTTTTGAGTATTGGAGTCATTTATAAAAGGTGATGGGTTTAGGGGTTATTGGTGGTGTATATGGTAAAATATAGGGTAAAGGGTTTAGGATTCAAAATTAATGAGTACAAAAGGGTGTAGGGTTTACGATTCAAAAGTAACGTGTGTAGTGGATTATGGTTGATGTACAAAAATTGGTTTAGGGCGTTGTAGTTGTAGATTTTAGGTGATGTAATTTAGATAAGGAAAACGCCAATTAGATAGATATGTCGTTTTTAAATGCTAAAATGTTTAACATTGTGGTGGTTGTGGGGTTAGGTGCAGTTAGTTGTATGACCAAGTTTACCTTCGAATGTCATATACTAGAGGAGGTTTAATATTAATTTTATCAACCGCTAATTATTTATGATTCCCGAAATTATACCATGAACAAAATTATTAGATGGACCACCGTTAAAATAGTTACAAAGGTGCTATGGGTAAACGAAAACAGTCCGAAAGTAAGTTTGATCCAAATTGACTATTTTTGATTACGATGGGATAAGAAAATATTAAAGATGAGGTCCATGAATTGCGGACCAGCTGTTCCCCACTAATATCGCTTTAGAAGGGGACAAAAGAAACAGAGGGATAAATTCGATTTGTCAAATTAGAGATAAAATGGGCAGAGGGGTATACAATATCTGTTAGGGTTTAGACACGTGGACGGTGTAAATTTTTCCTTACCTATTGCATATAGGTGGGTAGATTAAATATATATATTTTTATTTTATTTAATATCTTTATGTTCAAATTTCTTTACGTTCCCAGATCAAACCTAAACTAAAATGACGGATCCATGGAATCAAATTCTTCTTCCTCTGGCGGCGCCCAACTAGAAAGGTGGACGGGGACCCCTCTTTGCAGATGTCCTGAAACCCCAATCATACTGACTTCCTGGATGGGCCATAACCCTGGTAGCAAGTTCTATAAGTGCCCCCTCTTCAACAGTCGATATGAACGAGGGTGCAATTACTTTCGATGGGTAGACAGTGAACCATCACATGGATGGCAAAGCCATGCCCTGATAAAAGCGAGGAACCGAATCCGCGCTCTGAAAAATGAGGTGGAGTACTACAAAAAATTGAAGGATGAGGCCGAGGCGAAATTGAGTGCGAGTGGTGGTCTGGGTACTACCGCCGACCTGCTCAACTGCGACGGTGAAGGCTCTACGGGTAGGTATTCCTCTAGGCGTACAATAGTTGGATCCGTTAAGCTCCCGAAAATCTCCTCTGTTTTCGTTGTGTTGCTCGCCACCTCCGGGATCGTGTTGTTACTCGGGCAGGAGCTGCTCCGTTAGTACTGAGTGTAAGATATGGAAGCGTATTAGTGAAAGGTAATTAGTAGTGGGGTTGTAACCTGACGACGTCGCTATGTATGCAGTTATAATTCCCATTTTAATTTCGGTCGATTATGTTGTCCCTTTTTAGCTTATTTAGCCTACGTTTTCCCTAGCGTAAAATACTACTGGGTATGAACAATGGGCGCAACCATTGAAGCGTTATATGTCAAAGCTTTTATTAAGTTGTCCAACCGTCCAAGTGTTTATACTCGACATTGGTCTAGTTAGTCACCTCGGTGGTACGTTGACGATGGTTTGGAAGTAGTGTACGAGGATATCGGTAGTGGATGTAAGGAGTGGAGTTTTTATGTTTATGGCGACAAAAAACAGTCTAAACATTAATACGTCATTAAATACGGCCAACAACCAAACCTTATACCTTGTGGGAAAGGGACCCACATGCACCTACTTGTGGATATATGATTTCGTAAGTATAAATTTTCTGGTTAGTTAATGTAAGAATAATCGGGTTTTCAAGAAATTGAAATTGGGCTATAGTTTATCCCAGATGAATTTGTATGCGAAATAATAAAAATTGTTGCCGCGGATAACGTTTCCCTTCTTTCCTCTTTCATCCGCGCGGGGAAGCGGATAACGTACTTCGAAAGTGTAACTTCACATAGCTCATCCGCAGAAATCATGAGGACATAATGCCCGGTGGGAGGGCAAAATATTTATTTGAGCGGTGTATTGCAGTTGGCAATGCGGATGCGATGTACTTCGAAGGTCTACTCCTTGCTATCCACGGAGGGGGTATAAGCGAGGCGATTAGGGTTTTGGGAAGAAATGATCCTCAAATGCGAAATCAACTCTCGCAGCCGAATTTTTCGCGGTGCGCTGTGGCGAGAAGGAACAGGCTAGCGTTTTGCTTCAGTTGTTTGCACGGAACCACATAGGTCTACAGGAGGAGAAAGCCGGAGTTTTGGGTAGCGAAGTCAAATGGGACATGATAATATTCAATCCACCGTTTCTTGATACGTATCTAGAAGTATTTTTTTCTATCTCGATGACGATGTGATTTATATTGCGGACTGCGCAGATGAGCATATCTTGTCTCACGAATGCTATTTATGTTACATTTGGGCATGTGCGGGAGATGTTTGTACAATGCTCTGAATGATAGGTGTACAGTACATATGGGTGTACAAGTAATTGTAACGACTAATGGAAAACAAATATTTTAATAAAAAAACTAATATGGTCGCAGAAATGAAAGATATAATTACTTGAAATAGTCCACTTTCAGAAACTAATGACAGATATAGACCCTCCTAGTGAAAAATAACAGGCCCAAGTAGACTAGGTGGGTCTATTTAAGCAATTAGTTTCTGAAAGTGGACTATTTAAGCTATCGCCCCGAAATTAAATTGAAGAGATTCTTATTTGCGGAATTATATGAGACTCCTTAATTCAGGCATTGTATTTCAGGTTTTTATATAAGCCTCACCACACTAGTCTCGTCAATCAAATATAGGGTTGATTTGCCGTATTTAAAATGTTCATTAAAATTGTTTGATCTCCCAACCACCCTCTAATTTAACTAATAAATGAAGGCTCATTTTAAGCAACCACCGGGACACTCGCTGTCTTCAGCACAAACATTCTAATGGTGAACCCGGATTTACCAAATGATATTCTGGTTAGATTGGTCGAAATGGTTGCGGAAGAAGACTACGTCCACCTCCGACCATTCATCCGCACAGGAAAGCGATCAAACCATATAGTTTTTCTTCAGAGAGTCCTCCGTAAGTGTAACTTATATCCCATGTTCTGGAATGACTACTGAGATTTCTTGGTGGCGGGTCGGGGATGGATATTCTGGGAAAAGTGTATACAACAGCGTAATCCACAAGCTGTGTACTTAGAAGCACTACGGATCACCATTTTCGATGCGGAGCTATACCCTACAATCTACCAAGCAACTCTAGCATCCACAATTTTCTCTGTATGCTTAGGGGAGACAGAGCAAGCGAGCCAGCTCTTCCAGGAGTTCATCGCAAACCACAGACGTCTTCATGAGGCAAATGCAAGGTTAATCGGAGACACCCTGAAAGCGGATATAGCCTGGTTCCATTCACCTTACCGAGGCTCCCACAAGTATAGCTTCCTCTACCCTGACGATGAGTTCGTTGAGAAGCCCGAGTGCGTAAGCGAAGATTGCTGGTATCCTGGTTATTACTGCATCATGCATGTGTTCCATGTACTGGTGTGCAAAGAGCTTATGTCGTATGCTACCTTAGGTATTATATATATGTTCCTCTACGAAATCTATTTTAGGTCTTCTAATGATGTTTTGTGTTAGAAATACATAAAGTGTGCGATAGAAATACACTAGTTTTTTATTTTTGGGTGTACGATATACGTACGTAGGTTAGTTTGACTGTGGATCCTATATTTGATAAACCTTCAATACACCAATGTGTTTTTGTGTTATAAGGAGGGAATCTTGCGGATAAGGTAGTTTATCATTATATAATATGAAAATTATATTATTCCAAGCCATTGTTTTCGGTGTTCCAATTTGTTCCCTGTACGCGGTAAAATGTTAGTGCGTTTACGGTTTTGACAAAGGAAATTCGTTTTGCCATACTTTAACAAAACTGAAATAATCATATTTGGATAGTTGAACTTAAAGGGTGTATCCACCTATCCAATTTTCGTAGGGCGTACTTAATACGGGAATCTAAACACATGCAAATGTCAGATGAGAAGTTAGCCTTACTCGTCTTGCCACTGTAGTAACCGGCTTTACCCGGAAAATGAAATCGTATTATGTTTGTACAAAAACATAAAACTAACAATAGATGTACTATTTCCGTTACCTTCTTACCATCTCATCCACTTCTGGGATCTGCGGATTGAACCAGAACTGCGATATCTATCCCCCAACTATGATAATGTGGTCACCTGTAAATTAGTAAAAAGTGAAAGCACCATTAGGTGTACGCGTTGTAGTCTTGTACAGTAATAATTGGTATACGCTTATTCATATCGTACACTACTAACTCGTGGACCATTCAATGTACACGCGTGGATTACGGTTGCATTTATTACATTGTGAACTCATGATAGCTTTTATCCGTTCACGAGAGAAAGAGAATATAAGATGCGAAATCATAATGTGAGGGAGAATGACAGTAACGCTATTTAAAAGAAACGATGTCCCACACTCGGCGTGTGAATTGAAACATGTAGCATGTGTTACATCTGTGATAGTGAATGTTATCAAAAATACAAACCGGAAATTTAACAAACTCGTCGTTCGGATATTGAAAATCTTCCGGAATGCTGTTATACTCCGACAGTGCAAACCACAATAGATTGGCCTCCAACTGGCGACCAAAACTTTGTGCCCTCTCATCGTCCAGTCCTAACCCTGTGACATTAGTGAACAGCTGGAACATCGCACTTGCCTTCTCGTAGTGCCCTAAATAGACGCGGAAAATCGCCGACGCAATAGCTCCGACAAGATAGGTTGAGGCAATTCTGTCTAAAAGCGCCAGGCCGTCCTCGTATTCTGCATAGTTTGCTACAAGGTTTAGACCTTCGAAGTAAATTGCTTGCTGGTTTCCCGACCAGGTGCATCACCTGAAGATATTCCGACACTTCCCGCCTCCAAAGTCGATGGCAACCGGATTGTGGTGGAAGACCGGAACGACGTTGCAACATTAGAGGACAGCATCAGAGAAGACCGTTTCGTAAGTCCGGCTACCAGCTCGAATAAAAGGCCCTAGATCTTTTACAGACTCTCTTCCGACTAGTTGTACGATTCGGGAAAGGATATCGTCCGGTAAGAATGGAAACATCTAGCTCGATTTGTAAGATATAATCTAAACGTCGTGAGTAAACGATTTTATTACTAACAATATCCACTTTTATTAAGTAGTGAGTATACGCAAACATTACTACCCAAATCTACCAAAATATGCCTATTCGACATTGGTGGTTGGGGAGACGAGTGCGTAATGAATGCAATCCGAACGCTCACGCATAACATATCGCTATACCCCAAATACACCCTAAACATAACACGTACAACAAAACATGCGGTGAGTTAAAGGCCCATTAATAGCCTGTATTAAACAAGTATGGATAGTACGGCCCATTAAGGTCGGCAACAAAAATCCCCAAATCTAGGGTTCCGACAAGGGTGACTTTACCAAAGTCTTGGCACGCAGAGGCGAAGTGGAGGAAAGATCCAACATTAAGCCCTACACGGGACAGCAATTCTTTGTAAGTACCATTTGTTTCTTACGCGCAATCCTTTCTTTTAATACTTCCGTCGGGAATTGATATGAATCTTCATCTCTTTTGTTTAAGTCGTATCTATATAATCCTCCCATGGACGGGTACGACCCTGACTACCAGGAGAACAAGAAGACGCGGCGGGAGCACATTCAAAGGGTTATTTTAATGCATGAATGCGGCACTGGATTAATGCTTTGGTGTCCTGACGGAGCAATTCTTTGAAGGGGATAAATACTGGATCTGCGAGAAGTACAAGGTAAATTCGTATTTCGACTGTGTTAGCATTATCCGTTCCTGATACGATTGCCGTTAACCTTAGGCGTTCTTATACGGTTCTTATTTAAAAGCAGTACGACAGCTTCCTGCATTACCGCAAAAGGTGGGATACTGCTGTTACAGAGGATATTGGAAGGTTTAAGGAGGTGAACGAAGAGCAGGATAAGAAAATCAGAGAGTTGCGATCTCAGCTACAAGAGAGCTAGAGTAAGATGCGAGCAGAGATCGACGCAAAGACTCAAGAGGTCTGAGATGTGTATGACTTACTTAGGCAAATGGCTTGCGGTTGCAAGGGTTGCAAGCATACTGTCAAGACTGCATTCCATATGAATTGGTAAGTTCAAGGTTCCCGTGACCGTATTCCCTAAAAAACCTATGTGATGATGTTATGTTTATGGGTTGAACCTTATTATCTGGCTGTCGTAAACCTTATAATTATCCTTGTTTGAATTCAGATTGGGTTCTATTTAACGTAGTTTTTATGTAACGGTTACCGTAGAGTAACTCAATTATCTAACATTAACGGCTAAATAAAAATAGTAAACATATAACATAGTATGCATAATTAGATATCAAACATCAGCGTAAAATTCTTAACCCAAATATCCTAATTTAGACATAGCATAACATACATAACCTAGTTTAAGCTTAAAAACAGACTGAGTGGTTGGCGATGTCAAGGACGTAAAGCTTCTACGTTGTCGAATTAGCACAGGAATCCGCCACTTCTGATATCGCCATATCTGCCTCATCCCTGTACATAAGTGAGAAAAGGCGAGCACAATTAACATATGTCGACCAAAAAACTCAGTAGTCATGCATCGATTTTCGTTCTCTGCCCTTCGTACCATTGCATCAACATCCACACCAGGTATCTCCGGATTGAACCAGAAGCGACAGTATTCTCCTCCATCGACAATCATATTATCGACCATCATACTGTTAATCCCTACTAGAACAAAAATCAGATGATCAAACAACTAATAGTCACTCGCGTACACCAACGTAAATATTACAATAAACAACCCGTTTATTTACTTCTAGACTGCGAGACCCTCCATTCACTAAGGAGACACCTGACCACAGGGCCATGAGGGTGACTCCACTGATAGGAGAAGTTTTCAGCCACCCTCCCATAGGCAATACAATAGAGTTCTGCGTCCCTGATATGGTGGTTAAGATATTCAGTTTCTTAGCGCACATAAATCAATTTCAAACCTACTATTCCTCATGGTAAATGGGAAGGATCTCTGATAATAGGATTCTGCTATGCAAGTGCAAACAAGATGCAGGTGCAAGGAGGTGTATCAATTAACTAAAACCCCATTCATGTCGATTGCAGTATTTGAAATGTCAATCCAAGTGGGAATCAATGAATGCTCTCTAGAACTATGCATAAGCTATGTAAGTCAAGACAATGGGGGTTTATAGACGATTATGGAACCAAACTAACAACCTAAGAATGAAATGCAAATACAAAAAGTAAATGGTGTAGTAAACAAGTGAATGCAATGAACAAAGCTTGGCTCGATAGAGTTGAGCAAAAGCAGAGCAAAGGTAGCTCGATCGAGTTGACAAGAAAACATAGTATAACTAGCTTGATCGAGTTGCAAGGAAACAGAATAAAAACACAAATAAGATTTAAGGGAAAGAACTTAGACTTAGGGAGAGGGTTTTATAATCAGAGAAGACGTATGATTAATCAGTGATCGTTTCATAACAACATGTATTAATGCATATCCCTTGGCAATGGAATCTCAAGATCGTTTAACCCACTGTCATGGTGATAACCGCCAATATCGATCAATCTCCTTAAGCTAACTGTCGTTAGTGAGATATGAACCCAGAAAGCTATGAGCACATACCCATTTCTAGCCCTAGAAGCTTCTTGTACAATCACTGTCAAGTGAGACAAGCAAGCTAATCCTCTGTTGGGTTCATTCAGACATTCAATCAAACACTTCCGTGCTGATGAACACCTAAAATCGAAACCACTAGGGTCAGTAGCTGGTTCGCATAGAGACCAACCCAACAGAGAGGGATAATGATTAAAAACATCAAGCATCAAGGATTAAGCATAAGAAACCTCTAATCTAACCCATCCCTAAACCTAAGGGGCGAATTACTCACAATCCATGTCCAAAATTATGACAAAAATAAGTGAAACTAACATCAAAAGAAAGAGCATAATGAGATGAACAACTTTTATTAAGAACACAAATGCAAAATATCAATAACAAAGTGCAGATCTACGAAATAAAATTCAGCAAACTTAAAAACATAAAGCAGAAAGTTTGGTGGCTAAAAACTAAAAAGAAAAGAACATCCTTCGTCACCTAGGGCCTCTGCCTTTTTATAGGCGGCCAAACTAGGTTAAAAGTCAAAGTGGAAGGCTGAAATCCTGGAACTGAAACCGCCTTAGTCCACTCGATCGAGTCGCTTGGTTGAGGTGCCTTTTTGCCTAGCTCGATCGAGTTGCTTGGTCGAGGCGTCTTTTCTTCACTGCTCGGTCGAGGCGCTTGCTCGAGTAGATTTGTCTTCCTAGCTCGATCGAGCTGCTTGCTGGAGCGCATTCCCTCTTTCTCCCAATGCATCCCTTTAGGCTGACTTTGCTCCAAAGTGCTCCAAAGTACCTGATAAGGACACCAAACATGAAAATGTATGCAATGCACTTCCTAGAACAACTAAGTATGCAAACTAAGAGGAAAATGCAAAGAAATACTACTAAAGGTGGATGAAACTATGCTAAAGTGGTCTAAACATGATTCTAAAAGAGTATGAAATATGAATGCATTAATCTATCCGCATTAGCTCTATTCTTCGTAGGCGAGAGCTTGCCTACGCTGTGGATAGTTCCGATCTGATCTGTGATTTTCACTCATGGTAAGTCCCAATTAGCGATTTCCCGTCAGAATCGGCTTTGTACACATGTATGTAGTAATAGATAGCATATATTTACCTATTGGGTGCGAAATAATGAAGAATTCGGATATCACATCCTCGAAAGGCGTGAATTTGAAGAAGTGGTGGTCGGACAACGATGGAATCAGAGTTACGGTCGCGTCAGATGGAAGGACCAGCATGTACATGTGCCTCGAGTGGAAGTGGTTCCAGTCTCTCCAGTTTGCGTTGGAAACAACGGTGCCACTAATTTCCGCCCATGCTCCCTCGTGAAGACACTCAAGAGGAAGTGGTTCTAGTCTCTCCAGTTTGCGTTGGAAACGACGGCGCCACTAATTTCCGCCCATGCTCCCTCGTGAAGACCCTGAAAACGGTCATAAGCCTGGCTATTGACGGATGCATGTATCTTGGTTCCCTGAAATAGAGTAAAACACATTGAGATGACATACAAACGTGGACACGCGGAAGGGTATACAGAACGGGGAGTAAACTCACTTCCTCGTCCACCAGAATGAAGTCCAGAGTGGGCATCATGAACGAGTCGTGGCCCTGAATCCTCCGGAAAACCTTAACTTAGATTGAAAAGGGTGCTCAATTAGTGGAGCCGTTAGTCAGAGATGCGAGAAGAGAATACATTTTTTTTTTTGGCGGTGGAAAGATGTTACGGAAGACGAAAGGAAAAACCCAGGAATTAAAAAGGCGAGGATGGATAAAAGTTGCGTGAAAAGTTGCGTCGTTTTAGAGAAAGCAGTTATTAATGTAATAAATGGGGAGCACTTGCTTTTTCACACGGAAGAATTATCATGATTGTTGTTGTGGATGGTTAACATGATTTTGGTAGACCTACGTGTCACTATTTCGGCGATTTTTTGCCTCGTAAATATGTTACATTTCAATTTCCATAGAGACAATAACGCTTACTAGACGGTTGTTAGATATCCGTCAAATCGGTTATTTATAAATAGATACTGTAGACTTTATGTTGTATTTAAGATAAACTTCAAACTCAATTAATTGGACGGGGTTGAACCATTTAACGGTAACTACATTACTGATAGTTCTTTAATTAAACATATACCATAATGTTGACACACAACACCAACTTAAATATTGTTCATCTGTTAGCGACCACCGAATTGCCTAGGAACTCCTCGTAGCAGTCCATAGCATATATAGCACGGAACGTATCAACGTCTTTGTCTGTCACCTTACCCATTTTCTCGACGTCGAGTCCCGCCGCATGCATCACGAGAAATTTCTATGCACACGCTCCACACTCACCACTCCTAAGCTTCTGGTATATGCAATCGGCTCTGTTCCAGGTGTACACAGCGGTAGAGATGGACTCAGATATTTCCACTGGCAAGGATCGCTTCATAACTCAGGGCAATGACACAAGCACATGTTCCATGTACTTCTCAACTACATAGAAAGTGTACAGATAACAACTGTGTTCAGTGTACGGTGTACGCAGCCGGTGTTAACGGTTCGGTGTACGGTGTACACAAACGGTGTACCCGGTTCGGTGTACGGTGTATATTCCGGTGTATGCGATAGCTGTACGAACAGACTTACTTGTTTCTGCGACTGCTCATTTGCATCCTGTACCAACTGGTCTTCCGCGTTGTCATCGGGATTCTTGACGTTGCTTTCGGGATCCAGTAGACCTTCATCTGCGGTTGTTTGGTCCACTTGCATTGGAGGAGTACTACGATTACCCTTATTATCGTACATGTCGAAATCTTCATCTACAAGATTAGGCATGTCAAACACTAGCTTGCGTTTCTTTTTCCGGTGGTTTTTCCACGGGCCTCGTCCTCTAGGTTTTTAAGCGAAAGAAGCTCTACACACCCAAACTCTGCGTTGTCCTTTCTCTTAAGCCTGATAAACCTCCTAAGGGTTGTGCCTGTCTTTCCTCCGTCACATTTCAATGTAAGATCCAAATGATTTAACATTGACTTCAACCACAGCCCCTAATAGCGTTCCTCAACTAATTGGAAAAACACATAGGAAGAATACGAACGTAATACTAACGTACATAACACATAGTTCTTCCGAGAAAACATTTCCAATAATAGTTCATTCGTTTGCTACCTCCGGGTTGACAACAAACTCTTCATATCAGTCCATAGCATATGTCTCTCTAAACCTATCCACATCAACATCGGTCAGCGACCTCATTTTTTTTCCTGCCCGCACACGTGCAACTCTAGGAACTTGGCCGCACAAGGTCCACAATCCTTGTCCATGTTATGGAGTGGTTATCATGTACTGAGTCACATCTGCTCCTACGTAACGCTTCAATATCCAAGGAAGTCCCACAACAACCGGTTCCATGTACGCCTTTATGACTTCTGCTTTATAGTTGTGGTCGACATAAGGATCAAGGATCGCCACAAAACTCCTCAGGATGTCTATAACTAATCCAACCCAGTGATCATTTCCCCAGTTCATCGGGACGTACACCATGTCCACATCCCTAACTAAGTCCGACTTCAAATTCTTCCCGTGTCTTTTCCCTGAAACATAGGTGGCGACTATATTTCCTCATTCAAATCCACTTTTGGCCGCGCATTCTTTGAAAGCCGGGTACATAGAAGACATCAACGCCACGAGGGCAGTTTCCACGATAGCTGCCTTCTCTTTGAGCATGATCTCTCCTCTTCGGCGCCATAGCATCGTCATTATAACCTGCATATGCTGTAATCAACGAGAAACCAATCGTTTGTATCAGTAACTCATTCTGTTCGCCATAAGTTAATCGTCTACGTCAGCCTTTTTCATACCTCGGTGCCGATCCATCCCTGCTTCTTCGCAATCTCCCAGAAAAAATCCATTCCTAACGGTGTGCCCTGTCACTATGCTTAACTCCCGGCATTACAAAACAGCCTTGCGGTGTTTAGTTATTTTCTTCTAACACGACGACTAATCTCAATTATCTAACTTACTTTTTCTTTGACTCCCCTATTACCTTTTTAAATATCATGTACTCTGCTTGGTCAACACGCTGAATGGGCGCATAAGGCGTTTTGTTTTGGGTTGCGTAGAGTGCTCTAATTCGTGGATCACAACCAATCCCTCCACCACGTTTCTGAGATAAAACACGTTTTCGTTCCTCAGCCACCATCGGTTGAGAACTTCCGGTTGTATCGTCCATGTTCGACATCACCTCCTCCGCAGGACTTAGTTCTACATCCACTACACCCTTAGGAGCCGTCAGCATATCATGAGGCGGTGCGAGGGAAGATTCTTCGTGACCTGTCGACTTTTCCGCCGTATTATCTGGCTCTCCAATAACATCCATCTGCAAAACATCACCACTTACAGCGTCACTGCCAGAGACCTAGAAATCATAAATTCCTGCGAATTCAACATTTCCTTTCGAGGATTTATGGGTTCCATTGGTGTACAGAAGTATGTTGTACAGTATTACCTCCTCACCCAGGTTATAAGCTTCGCCACGGTGTCCTTCACATCCATCTCCTACTTCTGTTTTTTCCTCCTGTTATTCCCATTTTAAATTATTAATTTCTATTATTAGTATTTTAAATATTTTTTCAAAAATCACAATTTTTTTCCTTATTTGAACTTCGACTCCTTATGCTTCTTTGTATTCTCTTGCTTTTTCCACACCGTCGCCTTTCTCTTTTTCCTTCTCTCCTTCAGCGTCTTTCCCCCCCACCATTATCTTCTACCACTTCTTTTTCCAACTCTGTTTCCACCATTACTTAGTGTCGTTTCTCTTCTTTCTTTTCAACAACAGGCTCAACATTTTCCTCATGTCCGTCCATACACCCCTTTTCATCATCTGTTTTCATTTTCATTTTGTCTCCCACTTCTTCTACATCTTCTCCTTTCGATTCAGGGAGTTCTTCATCCACTTTCCCACCAACATCATCTGCTTTCTTTTTTCCTCCAACTTCTTCCATATTTTCTCCATCTGGTTCACGGAGTTCTTCATCCACTTTCCCAAGTTCTTCCTCTTTATCAACACCTATCTCTGCCAACACTGCCCGGGTTCCACCATAGTACTTCCACGTACTCATTTCGTCCTCATTACCTCCCATTTCCTCTTTCTCATCCCCAGCTTCATTAGTATTGTAATCATCCCCTGTTTTGGACATGGTATTCTTCCCAACCTTCACCTTCTTGAACGCCGGTTCCCTAGCTGTAGCTCCGGAAGGCTGAAATCCCGGAACAGAAAGCGCCTTAGTCCACTCGATCGAGTCTCTTGGTCGAGGAGCCTTTTTGCCTAGCTCGATCGAGTTGCTTGGTCGAGGCGTCTTTTCTTCACTGCTCAGTCGAGGCGCTTGCTCGAGTAGACTTCTCTTCCTAGCTCGATCGAGCTGCTTGATGGAGCGCATTCCCTCTTTCTCCCAATGCATCCCTTCAGGCTGACTTTGCTCCAAAGTGCTCCAAAGTACCTGATAAGGACACTAAACATGCAAATGTATGCAATGCACTTCCTAGAACAACTAAGTATGCAAACTAAGAGGAAAGTGCAAAGAAATGCTACTAAAGGTGGATGAAACTATGCTAAAGTTGTCTAAACATGATGCTAAACGAGTATGAAATATGAATGCATCAACACCCCCAAACTTATCATTTGCTTGCCCTCAAGCAAATAAACAGAACAAGAAGGAGATGAAGGTTGAAAATAGTTGATACAGCCAAAACATGCCAGCAAAAACGGTTTGATCAATGTCCAGGTTCAAGATTCTAGAATGCAACAAGGTAAGAGTTACTTCTAAAAATCTTAGCCATGCTTAACAAGATCAATCAAACTTCAAAGTCAATCAAACCATTCATTCATATCAGTATATCCCTTTAACATTCATTAAACAGAATAGTGAACCATGCTCATGCAAATCTAAACAACTCATTTGGCTAAGGGTGATGGTTAAGGGACAAAGATGGTCCCTTCAATGCAATAAATGGTTTATTAACAAGGATCTCTCAAGAAAATGAACAAGCTTCAGCAAAAGGCTAAGAGTTTGAACCAAGGATGATACAAGAGCAGAATTTCCATCAACCCTGAACATACTCGATCGAGTCTAAACCCAGAACCCGGAAACAAAGAACCAACTCCTATCCACCCTTTAGGCGATTTGCCTTTAGACACAGAGGAGAACTTGCTCACTTTTCTTCTCTTTTTCTTTGTACTTAGCCAAGGGAGAGGATTTTCTTAACAGACTCTAGCGGTTTGGGATTCTAAACTTAGGGAACTTTTTCTTTTCCTTTTCAAACACTTGAGGCTTATGCCTTCTTTTCTTAACTACTAAGAACTCTTTTCTTTTCCTTAAACACTTCCCAAACCTTTACTAGACTCTTTTGAAACACACTCCAACTCCCTGGTCTTAACCACAACTCTTTTTCTTTTTCTTTTTCCAATTCCCAGAACATAAAATATACTCGCCCAAGCCCAGATGAACACCCCCAAACTTAGCCTAAGCTGATCCTAAGGATGGACCAGAATCTACACAGAAACCCTGCTCTTGTAGGTTTAAACTCAACACCATTTGCCAAGCATATTCGAAACAAGGCCTCACAAACACATAGAAGAACAACAAAGGGTTTGAAAGAAAGGCTAAGGTAAGGGTGGGGACAGCTGCTTGGAGAAACAAGAGTGGGTAAGATGGGAAAAGAATGTCCAGGTATGTATGAATACCCATGAGTTGCTTATCAATGCATGAAATGGTAATTAAGAGTTAAGATTATGGTTCAAATATATAGGAAAATGCATCAATTCACAGGAATTGTTTAAATGAGATGTGCATGTCATGATTTGATCAAGGTAAACATGCTTCTATCTTAAGTCTTCATTCTCACCCTAATGCACAAGAGATTCAAGAACCAGGGCACATATCAAAGCGCATGAGATGGCATATTTACAAGGTCATATCAACAATGCAATGTGAATGCAAACCTATATGATGCATATTAGACTCAATCTTAAGAATGTGAATGCAAGTACATGAATATTTTTGAGATTTTTCGAAAACTTTTCAACTTTAAGGGGTTTTCTATGCCTTAGATGCATGCAGACTCAAGTGATGAAAAATTGAAATAAGAAAACAAAACACAATATCAAATGACTTTCAGACCCTCCCCCAAACTTAAATTACACAGTCCCTTGTGTAACAGAAGTCTAAGAGAAGAAATGAGAGCAAAATAAGAATAAAGGAAACAAAATGCTGGCGGTGGAAAGAGGGGAGTCAAAAGCAAAGGAGCCTCTTACCAAACCAGGCCAATTCGATCGAGTTAAATCGTGCTCGGTTGAGCTGATCTTTCTACGGTGCCTCACTCGATCGATTCTATGTACCTCGTTTTGAACTGGATTCCTTTTGGCTCAAACCCTTATACTGCGAAACTTTTGATAGGAAGAGACTACAAAGCAACAAAAGCAATATATACAAAGTAGGCATAGGATTTCCTCCCATGTGAGCTTGTTTTAGGTCCCTAAGCTTGACCTTTTACCTTTTAGGCAGATGGAGGATCTTCAAGAGGGACTGATGTCTCCTCTCCAATCTGGTAATTCCCCAAGTAGGGTTTGCATCTATGACCATTCACTGTGAACTCTCTTCCTCCCTTGTTGATCAAAGTGATTGAACCATAAGGCATAACTTCTTTGATCTTAAAAGATCCTCACCATTTGGATTTCAGCTTTCCAGGTAACAACTTGATCCTTGAGTTAAACAACAAAACATTATCACCAGCCTTGAACTCCTTGAGCACAATCATTTTATCATGGACTGCCTTTGTCCTTTCCTTGTAAATCTTGGAGCTCTCATAGGCATCCAATCTGATTTCCTCTAGTTCATGCAAGTCCATAACCCTCTTTTCTTGGGCAGTCTTCAAATCAAAGTTCAGCATCTTTATTGCCCATAAAGCCTTGTATTCAACCTCTACAGGTAGGTGACAAGCTTTCCCATACAGAAGTGAGAAAGGTGATATTCCTATGGGAGTCTTGAATGTTGTCCTATAAGCCCCGAGAGCATCATCGAGCTTGGCAGGCCAGTCTCTTTTGGTCACTCCAACTGTCTTCTCAAGGATGTTCTTGATCTACCTGTTTGAAACCTCAACTTGCCCACTAGTTTGGGGATGATATGGCGTGGCTACCTTATGTTTCACTCCATACTTCCTCAGCAAGCTCTCAAGCACCTTATTGATGAAGTGTGAACCTCCATCACTGATTACAACCCTTGGTATCCTATATCTTGGAAATATCACTGTCTTGAAGAGTTTGACAACCACCTTAGCATCATTGGCAGGACATGCTATGGCTTCCACCCACATGGAGACATAGTCAACAGCAACCATAACATAATTGTTACCATGAGAGGCAGGTTTGAACGGACCCATGAAGTCAATTCCCCATACATCGAAAAACTCCACTTCTAGGATAGGGTTTTGTGGCATTTCATTCCTTTTGGTGATACCTCCTTTCCGTTGGCAGACATCACATCTCTCAATGAAGCTTGACGTATCCTTGAACAGAGTAGGCCACCAAAGACAAGCTTGCGGAATCTTGGTTGTTGTCTTGAAGTTTGCAAAGTGACCTCCATAAGTGGAACCATGACAATGAGTCAAGACTCCCTCAACCTCCTCTTCTTCAATGCACCTCCTATACATGCCATCAGAACCTCTCTTGAAAATATATGGCTCATCCCAGAAATAGTGCACAATGTCTCTGAAAAATTCTTCCTTCTGGCTCGATCGAGCTCAACTGGTACCTCGCCGCAGACAAAATAATTCACAACATCTGAGTACCAAGGCAATGCCTTATCCCTGAACTTCTTCCAGTTTATGTTGAATATGAATCTCTTCCTCCAGGATCTTAATGAGCATCAGGTGTTCTTATGGCAAGGAACCATTGATTGGGATTGTGTCATCAATTCGCATCCTTGACAGATGATCAGCCACTCCATTTTCGATCCCAAGCTTATCAACTATCTCCATGCCAAACTCCTGAAGCAGCAGAATCCATCTGAGTAGCATGGGCTTGGTATACTTCTTTGCTATTATGTGCTTGAGTGCTGCATGATCAGTCTACTTCTGATCATGTAACTTCGAAATTTCTCAAAGGCAAAGACCAATGCAAGTAATTCCTTCTCTGTTGTAGCATACTTCACCTGAGCATCATCCAAAATCCTGCTGGGATAATAAATAACATGCTCCCACCGCAAAATCACTTGCATCACACATTATCTCAAAAGGATACTCCCAGTTTGGAGCTTGCACGATCGGGGCAGAGACTAAGGCCTCTTTGATCAAACTAAAGGACTTCAAACACTCTTCATTGAATTCAAAATCAACGTCCTTGCAAAGCAGTCTGGTCAGAGGTCTATCAAGCTTGGAGAAGACCTTGATGAACCTCCTATAGAACCCTGCATGACCCAGAAAACTCCTGATGTCTTTGACGGTTTTCGGGGGCTGAAGTTGCATCATCACATCAATCTTGGCTCGATCAACCTCAATTCCCTTCTCATAAATCTTATGGCCCAGAACTATCCCCTCTTGCACCATGAAGTTGCATTTTTCCCAGTTCAGCACTAGGTTTGTTTCCTCACAGCGCTTCAAAACCTTACAAAGATTCAACAAACACGAGGAGAAGGAGGAGCCATACACAGAAAAATCATCCATGAAGACTTCCACCATCTCCTCTATCAAATCCGAAAAAATAGAAGTCATGCAGCGCTGAAATGTAGCTGGGGCATTACACAACCCAAATGGTATCCTTCGATATGCAAAGGTACCATAAGGGCATGTGAAAGTGGTCTTTTCCTGATCATTGGGATGGATCGGAACCTGGAAGAACCCACTATACCCGTCCAAGAAACAGTAATAAGGACGGTTTGCAAGTCTTTTTAGCATCTGATCAATAAATGGCAATGGGAAATGATATTTTCTAGATGCAGCATTCAAATTTCTGTAATCTATGCACATCCTATGTCCAGTTATTGTTCTAGTGTGGATGAGTTCATTCTTATCATTCTTCATTATTGTTATCCCCCCTTTCTATGGGACACAGGGAACAGGAGAGATCCAAGTGCTATCGCTGATTGGATAGATAATCCCAGCATCAAGCAGCTTGAGTATCTCCTTCTTCACAACCTCCTTCAGATTAGGGTTCAACCTCCTCTGGGGTTCAATGCTGGACTTGGTTTCATTATCTAAATGAATCCTATGGGTGCACAAGTCAGGTGAAATGCCTTTAATATCATCTAAGGTATAGCCAATTGCTTTTCTATACTTCCTCAGTTCAGTCAACAATGCATGTAAATGATCAGGTTCTAGCTCATCATTGACTATGACAGGGTAAGTGGAGTTAGTCCCAAATAGAGTATACCTGAGCCCTTTTGGTAAGGGTTTGAGGTCGACCTTGGGTGCTTTGAGTTCAGACCAGTCTCCAAAAACACTCTCTTTGCATTCGACCGTAGGCTCGATCGAGTTCGCTTCCTTTGATCTTGACTCGATCGAGTTCACTACTCGTGGCTCAGAAACTGATTCATTCAACTCCTCAAATTGAAACTCTCCCTGGATGGCAGTGCATGTGTCGAGTATTTTAGTGTACTCTTCACTTTTCTTGTGCAAATACCCTTCTGAACTATCCTTAGTAAGAGCAATCTGGAGATGATCCTTCAAAGTAAGTTCCTCCAGCAACTCATCTGCAAGCTGATCCATTTCCTCAATGTAGAAGATGTGACTTTCAATGGTCGGTTTCTTCATGGCATCCTTAATGTCGAACTTCATCTTGAAGTCTATTCCCAAATTCAAATCGATTTTCCCTTTCCTAACATCAATAAATGCACCAGCTGTAGCCAGAAACGGCCTGCCTAGGATCAAGGGGTCCTTAGGCTCCTCGTCCATTTCAAGTACGATGAAATCTGTGGGAACTTCGACATTACCAATTCTAATTGGCAAGTCCTCTAACAACCCAGTTGGTAGCCTCACTGATCTGTCTGCTAAAACCAAAGAGATCCTACAAGGCTTGAATTTATCAAAACCCAACCTTCTTGCAACAGAAAGAGGCATCAAGCTCACTGATGCTCCAAGATCACAAAGCTATTTGTTGAAGGCAATGGGTCCTAGGGAACTAGGTAGTGTGACGCTACCAGGATCTCCAAGTTTTTCTTGCACTACCTTTCTTTGTATGATAGCACTGCATTCATGACACAAGACAACCATACCCTGTACCTCCTTAGTTCTCTGAAGAACAACATCTTTCAGATACTTCTGATAAGGTGGGATGAGCATAAAAGCATCCAAAAGAGGCATCTTCAACTCAATTTCACTCATTTGTTTATCAAAAAGCGCTTGATACTTCTCTACTAACTGCTTTTTGAACCTCCCAGGAAAAGGCAGGGAAGGCTTGTAGGGCTGTGGAACAAACAGAGTCTCTTTCCTCTTGCTGGTTGGTTTCTGAGGTGAGATAGGTTGAGTTGGGTGGCTCAATCGAGCTGGTTGAACTGTCTCGCTCGATCGAGTTGTTTCATCGAGCCTGGTGTTACTGCATTGAGGAAGGTCTGACTCGATCGAGTCTGGCGCAGGAGTTTGTTCAACTTCGACTGAATTCTCTCCTTCTTGCTCGGCAATGTCCTCATTGGTTTTTGAGGTTCCATCATTGCCAGGTAAGTGCTTTCCACTTCTCAGCATGATAGCATTGGCATACTCCTTTGGGTTTTGAATTGATTTCCCAGGGAGTTGACCAGGTTGGTTTGAAGAAGAAGAGGCACCTCTGTGCTTAACTGTGTTTAATATGGAGTTTAGTGATTCAATCTTACTGTTCATGTCTGCAAGTTTCTTGCTAAGATCCATTACTCCGTTCGCTTGTCCCTGTACGAGCTGCTGTAACAAAGTCCTCATATCAAGTTCCTGAACCTGTGGTGGCTGATTCCGCTGCTGCTGAGGGGGATACACTTGATCCTGAGGGTTGGCTACATTTGTACTCCTGTAAGAGAGGTTTGAGTTGGCCTTATAGGTGTAATAACCCTTTTGGTATCCTCCTTGGGTGTTCTGCACATAACTGAGCTCTTCAACCTGCTCATTCTCCCCTTCTTTGACCTGAACAAACTCCTCCTCAGAAACAAAATGAACTTGCTTCATGTTTGATTGGGCAAGAAGCAGTTTATCAAGTTTCTCATTCCGAGATTTCACTTCCTTCTTCAGCTTGTCGTCTGACTCGATTCGATCATACTCGTCATTGTAGTTGCCATCAGACCTAGCCAATTTCTCCACAAGCTGCCAACCATCATCAACATCTTGGTTCAGGAAATCTTCATTGCTGGATGTATCAAGCATCTGCCTATACCTTGGCAAAACTACTCTATACATGGTGCTAAGAATGGACTCATTGCCGAACCCATGGTGTGGACACTGGCTGGTGTAACCTTTGAAGGCTCCTAAGCCTCATAAAAGGTCTCTCCATTCTTTTGAGTGAATCCAGAGATCTCACTCCTAAGCTTTGCAGTCCTTCCTGTAGGGAAGAACTTTGCCAAAAAAGCTTTTTTGCAATCATCCCAAGTAGTGATGGAACCATGAGGCAGGTTCTTCTCCCACTGATGCGCTTTCTCCCCAAGTGTTAAAGGGAACAGGCGCAGCTTGATTGCATCTTCAGAGACTCCATTCACCTTGGTGAGGTTGCAGAGTCTATCAAACTCATCCAGATGATCTATAGGATCCTCACAAGGGAGACCATGGAACATCTTGTTCTGGACAAGGTTGATCATACCAAGCTTGATCTCAAAATTGTTGTTCTAGACAGGTGGTGGTATGATCCCTAGCCTTTGTGTGTGTGTGTTAGGAGCATCTCCTACTCCAATATGTCTGACTGGCCTTGCTTAAGCTTGACCATTACCCTGAGGGTTGTCCATGGCTTCAGCGAACTGCTCAGTCTCTGCTGTTGCCTCTGCTCTCTTAACACTCTCTGAATCCTATCAATGTTATCACAATACCCAATCAAGTTGTCACTGCCTCTTGATCTGGTTTGCATACACCTGAGAATTCAAAGACAAAAACCCAGAAGCAGAGTACAAATATGTAAAAAGTAGACAAAGAAATTGATCTTGCAAGCTAATGGAATTCTAAATGCAAACAAAAGTATTCCCAATAGGCAACGGCGCCAAATTGATAATAGGATTCTGCTGTGCATGTGCAAACAAGATGCAGGTGCAAGGAGGTGTATCAATTAAGTCAAATCCCATTCATGTCGATGCAGTATTTGAGATGTCAATCCAATTTGGAATCAATGAATGCTCTCTAGAACTATGCAGATGCTATGTAAGTCAAGACAATGGGGGTTTATAGATGATTATGGAACCAAACTAACAACCTAAAAATGAAATGCAAATACAGAAAGTAAATGGTGCAGTAAACAAGTGAATGCAATGAACAAAGCTTGGCTCGATCGAGTTGAGCAAAAGCAGAGCAAAAGTAACTCGATAGAGTTGACAAGAAAACAGAGTATAACTACCTCGATCGAGTTGCAAGGAAACAGAATAAAATCGCAAATAAGATTTAAGGGAAAGAACTTAAACTTAAGGACAAGGTTTTATAATCAGAGAAGACCTATGATTAATCAATGATGGTTTCATAACAACATGTATTAATGCATATCCCTTGGCAATGGAATCGCAAGATCGGTTAACCCATTTTCATGGTGATAACCGCCAGTCTCGATCAATCTCCTTAAGCTAACTGTCGTTTGTGAGATATGAACCCATAAAGCTATGAGCACATACCCATTTCAAGCCCTCGAAGTTTCTTGTACAATCATTGTCAAGTGAGACAAGCAAGCTAATACTCTGTTGGGTTCATTCAGGCATTCAATCAAACACTTCCATGCTGATGAACACCTAAAATCGACACCACTAGGGTCAGTAGCGGGTTCGCATAGAGACCAACCCAACAGAGAGGGATAATGATTAAAAACATCAAGCATCAAGGATTAAGCATAAGAAACCTCTAATCTAACTCATCCCTAAACCTAAGGGGCGAATTACTCACAATCCATGTCCAAAATCATGACAAAAATAAGCGAAACTAACATCAAAATAAAGAGCAGAATGAGATGAACAAATTTTATTAAGAACACAAATGCAAAATATCAATAACAAAGTGCAGATCTACAAAATAAAATTCAGCAAAATTAAAAACATAAAGCAGAAAGTTTGGTGGCTAAAAACTAAAAAGAAAAGAAGATCCTTCGTCACCTAGGGCCTCTACCTTTTTATAGGCGGCCAAACTAGGTTAAAAGTCAAAGGTAGGCAACGGGAAGGCTGAAATCCCGGAACTGAAACCGCCTTAGTCCACTCGATCGAGTCGCTTGGTCGAGGCGCCTTTTTGCCTAACTCGATCGAGTTGCTTGGTCGAGGCGACTCTCCTTCACTGCTCGGTCGAGGCGCTTGCTCGAGTAGACTTGTCTTCCTAGCTCGATCGAGCTGCTTGCTGGAGCGCATTCCCTCTTTCTCCCAATGCATCCCTTTAGGCTGATTTTGCTCCAAAGTGCTCCAAAGTACCTGATAAGGACACCAAACATGAAAATGTATGCAATGCACTTCCTAGAACAACCTGGCTAATGGTTTGCGCGCAGGTTTTGCTTCTTCTTTCTCTTTCTTCACTTTGACTTTCTTTTCTTTCACAGCTTCCTTGCTCACGGTCTCCGCTCGTTTACTGGGTTTACCTTTTGTCGGTTTTTTTTCTTCTTTACCCTTTAGGATTGGAGGAGCTAAGAATCTGTCGCCCCCTTTGAAATCATATGTCTTAAATTTGTAACCACCCCTCTTAAGGTTCACCATGTAATCAACTTGCTCATCCTCGACCTCGTCATCCCACTCCATCTCTTCATCTGCCTCCTCTTCGTAGGTGGATAATACATCCAACTAGTCATCAAACCATATAACAAAATTAACGTCTTATCACACAAGTACATATAACCTCGTCATCATTTAACTTACATCGTACACCTCAACTACGTTTGAAGTGGTTCCCCATCGTACGCTAACCCATCGTACACTATCAACATATCGTACTCCGACAAGATTACTAGCGAACCTAACCAATTCGTTTACGATTAACAGTTACCATACCATTATCATGCGCTCGCAGAAACACTTCCTACACTACCTACCTATCTTACACCATCAATTATATTACATACTTAACACCTTTCGCCAATACACGCATACGACTTCTTCCCTGAACTAACAACACATCTCTTCTACTACGCAAACAACTTTTTTCAATAGTTAATGGTCCTTGATACTTACATTAGGATCGCGTTCCACTTCGAGAATTGTATTGAGATCAAGAATTGTAATTGTATTTTCACACGCTTTAGGATCCTTTAGAAAGGTATTCTTCTTCCCTGAATCAGGTACTTTGCTTGCAAGAAGAGGAATTGCTTCTAACGCCAGTAGTTGCAGGGCCAGTGGGAACCCATTGCAAGCACTTGTTTGCTGCTTCAACCGGTGTCTCATCTCTTCTAGCGGATCATCCGGCTGACCCTCCACTACACCCTCCTCGTCTAAGTCTTCCTCACCTACATCACCACTTCGATTCGGGATAAACCTGGTAATCGTCTTCATGTACGATTCTCTACCCCAAGGAAACGACATGAAGTTCTCCATGTCGCACAGCATATCCACGTATGCGGGTGAAAATAACAGGTTCTTGTCACGGCATATAACAACACCATCCACCAAGATGATAACAGCTAATGGTAACCGTTTCCACGCAGCCAATTTGGGATCTCTTAGCATTTCCAGCGCCTACGTAACTGTGACATACGTATGCTTCCTCACAAATAGATCTTTCCATATAGGTGACATCTTCTTATTCTTCACACCAACGTCTTCACTTAACTGATTTGATGGACTTGGTGCCGGACTTCTCTCCTTTTCTGCCATATGACCCTCGGGAATTTTGCCACAGTAGAGCCCTGTAATGCGCTTAAACTCAGCCAGCGAGAATCGAAGTGGGTTGGGGCCAAACATAGTCCACAGTTCATATTTTTTCTTCGTCACCAATTGGTGGGCAAGGAGAGCGTGACTCAGTTTTGCGAAATTGGAGGATCTTCCAACCAGAAGATTTAGCAAACCTGCGAATTGAGATTCTCGAAGTTGGTCCAACTCTTTATAACCTTCCAACGCCGCAACCACTTCGCCTATTACATTTGCTTTCGCGTATATGTTCAGTCTCTGAATTTCACCTGGGTAATAGTCGGCGTACAGACGAGAAGGTAATTCCTTTGAACCACCGCTTCCATCGGCGTTCTTCTTCTTCATGGTTGGACGCGAACCTGCCATCATATTTAAAATTGAAATTATGAACTTATTCAACTTAATTTGCCGCATGCATAAAGCTTACTTAAACGGCTCAGATTTAACATTGAATTCAATGAATTAAAACTTGTTTCTAACTCGAGGCGAATCGTTTTCATAACTTACATTCCGATTCAGATTCCGTGGCGGAAGAACTTGCAGTGGCTTCTTCCATTCGGGTGTTACTTCAGAGGTTTCTCGCCGTTGGTGTCGGCGAGACAGGTTTCAGGAGCCTCCGTTTCCTAGCCATTCAAATATGAAATTCAATAAACTTTGATTTTCCAGAACATAAACACTTTCTCAATTATTATCACTACCACAGGAAGAATCTGGTTACTTACTGAAGTATTCGACTTTAC
This sequence comes from Erythrophleum ivorense, assembly GCA_026724425.1. Taxonomy (NCBI): domain Eukaryota; kingdom Viridiplantae; phylum Streptophyta; class Magnoliopsida; order Fabales; family Fabaceae; genus Erythrophleum; species Erythrophleum ivorense. The sequence continues at coordinate 2,344,137 of JAIUCV010000068.1, forward strand.
ATTTATGAAAGGGAAAGAGACGAAGGTCGTAGACGGTTAGAGAATTAAATTGCAAGTCCCCGTTTTCGACAACCAACATTCCATAACCACCTATCACGGTTTGGACAACCGTTTTTCCTGAACTGCCCCTCACGGTCTGGAAAACCATTTTTTCTTAACCGCCTTTCTCGGTTTTTTTATCATGCCGCTTTATCCATTGGGAAAGTGAAGCGGTATTTTGAAATGCAAATTATTGAATGCTTTTCATGTTTTTGGGGCAGTGGCAGACGCCGTAAATATGTGGTCTGGACGAGGGGGTTTATTACGCACAGTGATCCACCTTTTGCAAATAAAAACTTGTCTCCACCTACTTTTCAAAATTACAAACTTAAAAAGTACCCATTCTGAAATTTTCCCATATAAAAATCAGATCAACAATACGGGTGATTACTAACAATCTATTAACAGACATAGCACTAATGAATAACTTAAATATATAATATTATAATTAGTCTTATTAATTTATGAAAAGCAACAAAATAAAAGACAAAAAAAAATATTAAATATTAATAAATATCAAATGTGAGTCTTAAACGTCATCATCAACTTCCATAGTATTTCTTAGGGAAAAACACTGAAAAATACACAAACTTAATTAAATCTGGACGAAAAATTCACAAACTTTTTTGGCTCCCTGAAAAATACACAGACTATTTTTGGGACCTAAAACAATACACCAAGTTTCAAAATATGAAATTTTGCAACCGCGGGATTAATCTCCGTTAATGAGTTAAACGGAAGATTAAAAACATCGTTAGCACTTAATAACACGTGGGGAAAAAGACAATTTTGCCCTTCTTCGAAAACTATCAAAATCGATTTGGGGATTTTGCCTAAATCCCTTTTGATTTCACTCTCTCTTCTCTCTTACTCTCTCTCTCTCTCTCGCGACGAAAACACAGAGATTTAGCCGACGAAATCCGGTGTTGAAGATGGAGCAAAGCCAGAGGCAATGTTCCAAAAATGATGAGTACAACAGCTGTGGATTCAACTCTGGGAGATTCGAACTCATTGAAGAAATACGAAGATGAGAAGAGGAAGCTTCAAATCGATGTTATGGCATCGACGGAAAGGGAGAAATTGCTGCGACAATTTATTGTTCTCTCATGGGGAGGGTTCATTGTTGTGACAGCAATGATTCTTAAAATGGTGAAGAATTAGATTATGGTAGTAGAATGGGGAAGAATTATATTATGTTTGTAGTTTGTGTTGGATGTTTCGTTTGTGTGTGTTTCGTTTTGTGCTTTCTCTTGTAATGGTGGGTTTGAAACTTTGAATGGTGAATCATTACATGGTAATCATAATGACAAAATGATGGTGAAAGAGTTTCATAAAGTAATTGCATAAACCAAAAACAATGTAGAGTTTCCAAAAGATTTGTCTCAACCAAGCACAAAGTAGAGTTTGTAAAAGAATTGCATAACCAAAGCAGCATAAACAAAAGTAGAGCTTCCAAAAGAGTTGCACAAACGAAGTTGTTAACCAAACACGAAATGAAATAAACCAAGTTCAAAGCTGGGGAACCCAAGCTTAAGGGTTTTGTCCTTGTGAAGAAGGTCCTTGTGAAGAAGGTGCTTGTGGAGGTGGTGATCGTGGAGGAGGACCATCCATATCAACAGCTGTAGATCCCCAAACATCAAAGACTTGACCAGTAAATGGGGAAACAAAACATCCATACCCTCTCGGAATATAAGGACGAGCCTTAGCACGACCACGAGGACGGCCTCGACGACGACCTTCTGGAGCAGAAGACGCAACAGACGCAGCAGGGTTTTCTGGAGCATCTGGTGCAGTAGAAGGCTGTGTAGAAGTCCCACGACCACGACCTCTCCCACGACCCTGACCTCTCCCACCTCCACGTCCACGACCTCGAGCAGCTGGAGCAGCAGACGAATCTTGAGTAGCAGGAGCAGCAGACGAATCTTGAGTAGCAGGAGCAGTAGACGCATCAGGTGTTGACTGAGTTTTATCCTTCCTCTTCTTAGGTGCATTTTGAATGCTCCATGGATCATTCTGTTAAAGAACCAAATACATCTAAGTTACCAAAATTCAAGAACATATATTATCTAACAAACCAAAAAAACTTACAGCGGATTTCTTAGGTCTTCCTCTCTTCCTTTTAGGCCCTGTTTGAACATAAGTTGCGCCTTCACAAGTGCTTTTGTTGTGACCAGTTTGCTTACAGTTGCTACAAGTCATCACTCTTCCCTCTCTTGTAACCTTTGTAGGGTTTTTTGATGACTCATGTGCCTCCTTTATCCTGTCATGATTCTTTGGACGCCCAGGCATTCTCCTTTTATCAGGGATTTGAATTGGCTCCTTCCCGGTTTTCTCCCACAATCTCTCTCCATTTACAGGTCTTATGTTGTCCACATAAGTTTCTTGCCACAAGGATGTCAGATAACAGGAATCAACATAGCTGAAACAGATTAGAAAGTGAGTTAATTTAGTGACATATGCTGTGTATTCAAACATATAAAAGAGAGTTAAGCAAAAGATACATGACTTACTCTTCTGGATCATAGTTATGTTCTGTGATGACACAAATAGCATGCCGACACGGGATTCCTGTGAGATTCCACTGGTTACAACCACAATGCTTTTCTGGAAGACATACCTCGAAGCTACCACTAAGCTCCATTACCTCATACAAGCTTTCACTACTTTTAATCACTGAGCAATGCTTGCTATCCTTGCGGTTTTTCTCGAAAATCTCCATGATATTTGGTGGAAACTTAGTAACACAATTACGAGTCTTGTCACGCCTTCTCGAGATGCGTTTCATAGCTAGTCTCCTAATCTCTTCAAGCATGTTGATTAGTGGCAACTTACGGGCTTCTCTGATAGTCCGGTTGTAACTCTCTGACAAATTGTTAGTAACATCTTCACACCTTGCATGGTAAGGAAACCAAGCTCTACACCATGTCTTTGGCTCTGTTTTCAGTAGATCCGTGTATGCGACCTCGTCAAACGCTTTCAAGGCATCAATGTTGAACTGATAATCACCAAGAGTTGAGCTGTATGCAATATTCCAGAAATAATCCTCATACTCATATGCCTTGTAGACCTTCTTCCAATTAGCGAATATGTGTCTTGCACAATGCCTGTGTTCTGCATTTGGGAGGAGATCTGCGACAGCATTGAGCAAACCCTTCTGTTTGTCAGAAATGATAGTGATGCCATTCCCTAATTCCAAACCCAAATCAGTCTTCAACTTAGCAACAAACCAAGACCATGACTCATTATCCTCTACTCTCACAATAGCCCAAGCTATTGGAAAAATCCGGTTATCTGCGTCCCTTCCAACCGCGGCTAAGATCTCTCCTTTCAACTCCCACTTTAAGAACGACCCATCTAGTCCAATGATGGGTCGACAACAACTTTTCCAAGTTTTTCTGAGATTTTCAAAACAAATGTAGAAGCTATTGAAAACAGGCTTACCATCTGCTGCACTAGGAGTGGTCACAATCTCAGTAGTTATATTCGGATTCTTCCTCTTGAGCTCAAGCTCATAATCCCACAACTTGGAAAATTGCTCTCTCTGAATCTCAATAACAAAATCCAGAGCTATTCTTCTTGCTTTAGAGCAGATCCACTTAGAGACAGAAAGATTATACCTCAGCTTGATTTCGTCCTTAATATCTGTCCACTTCAAACCAGGCCTTCTTCTTGCTTCATCCTTGTATAACTTAGCAATAGTTCCCTGCTTCAGCATCCTAGCTTTGCTACTCTTCATATGGTTATGAACATCGACAAAGCTTTTAACCATCCATTGTTTCTTTGGCTGCTCCACTGAGCAATATATCTTCCACGGACACTTTTCCTTTGTACACACTGCCGCCAATTTAGTGCTCTCCCATCTACACAACTTCACATCATAGTTGGTTTTCAAAACATACATCAGCAGTTGATCTTTAAACTCTTCACCACTTCTGAATGTTTGCATTAACCACAAGTATGGAGCCTTTTCTTTTTTGTATGTGGTTCTCGAAATTGCAGTTTCCGTCCTGCAGAAATCCTCCCACTCATCATCTGTATCAACAGCAGGTTCGGGTTTATCCGCATCATGACATTGTCTCTCCATCTCAGCCTCATCATCAACCAAAGTCTCTCTACCCGTCTCTTCACCGCCAGGAGCCCCATGTTCTCCGTTAGTGTCATTGCCTTCACCAACATTGTCGTTTAGACTAATTTCCCGAAAATATTCCACAAACCTAACATCATCACCACCGTCTTGCACTATTTCCTCTTCTTGTTCCTCCTCAACAGCTTTATTATATCTTGCAAAGTCCACTACATCATCTCCGCTCTCTTCCTCACTTACTATTTCCTCTTCTTGTTCCTCCACAACAGCTTTATTCTCTCTTGCAGAATCAACTACATCATCTCCGTTCTCTTCCTCACTTGCTTCAGCCATTTTCAATTGCTCCAAAAACAAATCAATTTCGCCTCCTCCTTTAATAGCTATACTACACATCTCATTAATTTCTGCATCAGAAATGAGATGGAAAATAGGCTTTATTTTATCCATACCCTGGCTAGTAAGCTTGAACCAAATCTTCTGTACAGGAACACCATCAGATGCGTGTTGATTACCTAACTCCTGAAAAATGCTCCAAGTAACATAATCCGGGTCTATAACTATGCCAGGCGTCGACGACCCTCCATCATATTTGAACGCATTGTTCTTATACTCTATAAAACCTCCGTAATACAGATTTATTTTGATGGTTTCGCTGCAAAATCAAAAACGAAAAATTTATGATACTCCAAAAAAAGTTGCGAAATCACGAAGGAAAATAGTTGCAAATCATCTAAACCAGACAAGCTCTACAATGTATTCGAAATCCAACTAACAGAAATCATAATCGAAACAGACAAAACATTATCTCAAAATTTAGATTGAAACCTCATCTTCTTTGACTATCGGCAGCGTCTTCTTCACCTTGATTCCAAATCGATTATTTAGTTCATGTTGTTTGGCTAAGGAAATGAGGAGAGGTTTTAATTAGGAGAATCGATTTAGAGAATTGACTTGACGAACAAATTCTCTGTGTTTTCGTCGCGAGAGAGAGAGAGAGAGTAAGAGAGAAGAGAGAGTGAAATCAAAAGGGATTTAGGCAAAATCCCCAAATCGATTTTGATAGTTTTCGAAGAAGGGCAAAATTGTCTTTTTCCCCACGTGTTATTAAGTGCTAACGATGTTTTTAATCTTCCGTTTAACTCATTAACGGAGATTAATCCCGCGGTTGCAAAATTTCATATTTTGAAACTTGGTGTATTGTTTTAGGTCCCAAAAATAGTCTGTGTATTTTTCAGGGAGCCAAAAGAGTTTGTGAATTTTTCGTCCAGATTTAATTAAGTTTGTGTATTTTTCAGGGATTTTCCCTTACTGAGCCGAAAGTTAGGTATTTCATCTGAAAGAAGTAATATATCATTGACAATAGAGTCAGTGATGTCAATATTCTCAGGTGGATCATCAGATACATCAGATTCTCCCATCTTGTACAAGTCTCTTGGTTTAATATGCACCCCTATATTCTAGCCATTCTCACTTGGATCTTCTACATAATAGACCATCTTTCTGGAGAAGCCAATACAAAAGGTTCATCTTCCTCGTATGCACCACTATGTATTGTACGAGAGAAATTCACCATGTGATTACCAAGAATGTCTCTCTTGTATCCACGATTATCACGAGTATCTGCCCATTTGCACTTAAGTAAAATTACTCGAAAGTTATCGTAGTAATTTAGCTGAATAATGTCCACGAGCTTTCCGTTGTATGGAACATCACCATCCCTTGGATTAGAGTCACGAGAAGAAGCATAACTAATAGTCTCAGCAGATATATAAACCCCACAATTTTGTGTCTTCAGATCACCATCTCGTTCTAAAGTCCTATACTTATACTTATTAATGTTATATATGACGAGAACTTCAAATCCTTATCTGATGGGCCATTAGCAATGAGCCGAATATCATCGTTAATACCGTCAATCTCGTTTCTCTCTACTTTTTGTCTAAACCACTTGTCAAAATGAAGATGGACTTCTCGGTCGACGTTTAAAGGATGACACCGTTTCGTACCACGCATGTTAGTTCTACTTAACACATCTTTAAACTTCCTATATATTCATGAAAAACAAGTGTTATTGTTTAAATCATGTAACAATAGGAAAATGTAAAGGTTTAATAGGAAAATAGTTCTTACTCTCGTAATCCGTCAAGAAATGGACAGCAGAACAAGACACTACAAGAATATAGCGTCAAACCGACGGACAAAACCGTCGATCTCGACGGATTTCCGAACGTACCAATCCGTCAGTTCCATGTCGTCGGAAAAATAAAAGTCGTCGGAAATCCATCGTAAAACTCCGTCGGAATCCATCGGAAATATTTTCCGATGGATTGCCGAGAATGTATCGACAACGGTCTTAGTCGGGAGTTCCGTCAATAATCCGTCGCTAAGCACCCGTCGGAATCCGTCGAAACAATTTCCCTACGGATTACCGAGAAATTTTCCACAGCAATCAAGATTGGGACATCTGTCGATAATCCGTTAGAAAACACATCCGTCGGAAATGCGTCGCTTATTATGTCAACGGAATTTGGTCGGAAAGGCATCGAATATATTACCGACGGTATTTGCACGGAATTGTGACGGAATTATTTCCATAATTCCGACGGATTTTAGACGAGCTTTCTGACGGATTAGCGACGGGATTAAGATTGGAGAAACCGGTTTTGCTGCTTAATTTGTTATTAATATCGATTAATACTAAAAACATTAAACAATTTCATGAAGCTGGAATATAAATTACGAAATTAATATTTTACATACAAAAGATTAGTTTTGTAGACAAAACACATTACCTTGTTCTTACAAAAGATTAGTTTTTGGTGGAAAAGAGTTTGGACAAAAGAAGATGGAAAGTAGAGTTTGGACAAAAGAAGAGGTAAGTTGAAAACCTAGTGCTGGGTTAGAGTTTAGAGTTACTGCTGGGTTGGTGGAAAAGAAGCGGGAAAGTTCTGCATCAATATGTTTTGAAGGGTTTCAACCTGTGACTGCAATGAGTTCAGCCTTGCGTCCTTTTCCAGATGTTTTTCCTTGAGCATCTTCACTTCTTCAACAAGGCTAGAATTATGTGGATAGCTAGAAGAAGTTGGGTTACGAACAACTAGTTTCCCAAACCGTAAGTGGGTTTTTGCTGACAAGAGCATTCTGCAAAAAAGATTACAAAAACTTACAATCAAGACACATTACTTTCTATCACAACTATGACATCACAACTATGACATGACAATAAGTTAACAATCACACTAGTTTCAGTCAAAAGACACATAGTATGTTAACAATTAGAACTAACACAAGATTGAAAACTTGAAAACAATAACATGAGGAAGACATAAAGCAAAAGGAAACATATAAATTAAAGCGATGGTGGTCACTTCACATCGCACCAATGTAGTGGAACTTCACGTCTATTTTTGTGTAATCACATATTCACATGGTCGAATCAATAGTTAAGCATTTGGCAATTAACCAAAAGATAAAATGACTTCTGGACGAAAAACGTAATAGAAAAATAAAACACAGTAATAAGTGAACAACCTTATTATAACAAAAAAACAACCTTATCAAGAGATCAAAACCAACTACGAGTCTAAGCTCTAAGCTAAATGAGTTATAGATGTGAAAGTTAAAAGCTGAAACACTCACAAACACTAACTCCTAACAACCTAGTCCATAAATCCAGAAACTAACACCTAACAACCTAATCAATGCTTCCAATGAATTCCTAAAGTGGAATCGGCAAATTCATCACAAAAAACAAGAATTGAGTTTGCAAAAATATAAAATTACCTCGATAACCACTTGGTTGATATCCTCTCGAGTCAGCGGGCCCAAGACTTCTTGTGGGCGTTGTGTCCCCCTCTCATCCACAATATTCTTCATGGTCTCCACAAACTCCCGCGCCTTAGGATCTTGAATTTGCTTGGTTTTTTTTGTTGGTGTGGATATCCTCAATCAATTGGATGTAATCAGGTGGAACTCCTCCAGCCTCGATCGTCTTGGAAACAAGAGAATCAAACTTATTAAAATCTAAAAGACAACCGGATCAAACTACTTAAAAGCTAAAAGAAAACTGGAAGTAATTCATAGAGAGAAGAAATAAAACATACCATCTCTTCTTCTCGGGCTTCGATTGTCTTGGCACCAGCATTATGAGTAGACATTCCCTTACCACCTCTTTCACTTCTACGGTTTTTTGAGTTAGTAACTGAAGTAGCTTTGGTTTCAGGCTTATCCCAGTAAGGCTTGAGAGCATTGAAGACATCCAAGTTAACATTCTTTGGCTGTTTCCCCTGCAAATATTTCTGCTTCCACGAATAGATGTGGTCCGAGTACAACTTGGTGGCCTGCGAGTCGAACTCGACACGAACGAGAGGAGTCAACTCCGGTGGCCAGTTGTAGAATTGCTGCCAATGAAACACAGTAAGCAACAATGTCTTTTTTAATGTACACATTTTAGTTTGTTTAAAAGGAAGTGTTCATACCGTAAATGATCTAAACCATGAGTCCCGGAGAGTTAGCGGCATGTCTGAATACCTCTCGTAGGCAGTGGGAAGTTGGGTTTGGATCATCTTCATAATGGCCTTAGAAGTCCTATTCCTTTTAGCACGAAACCTACATTGGAATAAAACGTCATGTAACATATGGAAATTTGTAAAGCATGATGAAAGAACATGGCTTAAGACTTACCAAGTGGCTCCATCAAGTTTTGCCGGGTGGAGCTTCTGGATACTGCCTCGACCTGGCTGCACCAGAAGCTCATCGATAGTCAATTGTGTTCTCGGGGCAGAATTAGAGGCACAATCCTGAGAGTTTGCGACCTGAGAAGGGGATTGAGTCTGTGTCGCAGAACCATTGGACGTCTGTCTTATGCCGGCTTGACTGACCAGGAGAATCATTCTCTTGAAATTCTCTGTAAGACCTACAAACACATCAAAACATCCATTTAAGGTTTTAGAAAACAAAGGGAATGTTTAAACCGATATAATCAAGTAGACAAACATTTAGTTATACTCGTAGAAGAAAGAAAGCTACAAAAATCAATAGAACAGAGAACTCTTACTTACAAAAAACAGAGAACACTTCAAAAATCCAATCTGGTTTTAGTCGATGAAAAAATAAATAAATAAATAAATTGAGCTACAAAAATCATTAGACAAGATAGAACGAAGACCCCAATCAAATAAACAAAATCCGATAAACCCCAAGATTGATAAACTAAACAAATGGAGAAGAAACAAGCAATTTCTCGCGTTATAAAATAAGTTATATAATGTTCCTTTGACATGCAATCTCAAGCTCATACTATTTCAAGCAAAGATGATCTCAAGCATTAGAATGTTTTTTTCTATTTACATTTGTGTTTTCATTGAATTTATGTACAGGGAATGATTTCTTATCTTAAGAACAGCTATTATATGCATCTTCATTTTCAAAACAATCCTTAGTATCGTAAAACATACAAAAGTAATGGTAAGAATCTATTAGTACCATTTACCAGCAACAAAATTAATCAATGTGATTTACGTTGATCACTGAATGTATGAAAAAGAGATAAGAAAAAAGAAATAGACATTAAAAGAAACGAGTTTGTACTCCTGCGAAAAATATATAAACTCCATACAGAGAACAAATTCAGTTATATGGACAACCAATAACTAAAAACAAACTAATTGAAAAGTGCTATGATGATGAACCAAATAGTTTATGAAATGAAAACAATTAAGCTTTAACAGGAAATTGTAAAACAGTATAAGACTAAATTTTCCTGTACATTATCATATTCAGGAAACAATTAGTTAAGAAAACAAAAACTCCAAATATCGATATCAACCAAACAGAATTTATACGGAAAAACAATTTGAATCACAAACCTAGTACAACCATTGATTGATAAACTAAACAAATGGAGAAGAAACAAGCAATTTCTCGGATTTTACAAAAAATTAACCAAGCAACAAAATCTGACTAAATCTAATAAATTAATCGACAAGGAGCACGAAGGAGCAAGGAATGAGATAAAGAAACAAGCTTACATGGCGGGATTTGAGATCTAGAGCGAGGACGAAGGAGCAACGAGTGGGAAGTAGAATCGACGGAAGAGAAAAAAAAGGAGAGGATCGGTGGCGACTGTGATGAAGAAGGAGGAGCGGTGGCGACTGTGATGAAGAACAAGGAGCGGTGGCGACTGTGGTGAAGAAGGAGGAGCGGTGGCAACGATTAGAGTAGCGGCAAGAATCGCGGTAGAGAGAAAATTAGGGTTTGGTTAGAGAGAAGAATGAGGGAAATCGAGAAGTCGAGAATATGAAATTTATTTTTCCGATGGCTACCCGTCGCTATTCCATCGGAAAAATAATTAATTGGCCCCCTAATTTTTACTGTAACATCCTCGAACCAGAAAGTTGTGTTAGAGATGGTATCAGACGACATTAGGGGTTCGGGAGTGGATTACATATACTCTTTGAGGTGTGAATCAAGGATTGATTGTACATGTTCTTGTTTGATTGTTGTACAGTTGGTTTAAGGTTCAATCATCTCGAAGAAAATGTGTAAAAAGCTCTTGAATGACTAGTGTCGATCGACACCGGTTTGAGAAATTAATTTGGGTTTAAGTCGATTGCGCGTTCGTTTGTGGTTTGAGTTGGTGTCAGGGTGTCGATCGACACCGGTTATTGGAAAATCGACCGGTTTGATTTAAGTCGGCTGGTTTTTGGCCGGTTTGGGCGAGGGAAGCCCTAGACTCGCGATAAAAGCTTGGTGGCCGCGTGAAAAGTCACTTTTTCGAGACAGAGACTTATCAAAGGCGATTTTTGGAGTTTTGTGAGGTTTGGAGGTTTGATCTGAGGCTTTGGGTTGTTGTTCATCTTCTTCTCCTTCCTTTCAATCCTTTTCAAGGTGAGTGCATGACTGTAGGTCCGTTAATCATTGGAGATTGTTTGATTTCAAGTTTATTGATGAGTTTTCGAGTTGTTCTTGAGGTATGGTTGAGTTATATTGTTGTTTGATCGATCTGGGGGTTGAATCCCACGATTTTGTGTGTTTATGCGCTGTTTTGTAGCTCTGGTGTCTGGGCGTCGAGCTGGTGTCGACCGACACTCGATGGATGTCGATCGACACTCAGGAGGCTTACGTCGATCGACACCGACCTGGGTGGTCAGGAAACGTGGGTTTTTCCTGACAGGGAGGTTTCAGTTGTTGCTTATTGTGCTTGTTGTTGATTATTGTTGATGTATGGTCTAGTGTTTGACGTACTTGGCCTGTAGGCACGATGATCCACTCACTAAGTATTTATGATAATACTTACGCATCTCTATTCCAATGTGATGCAGGTAACATCAATGTTCTTCCGCGGAAAGAGACCAAGAGAAGAGGATGATGAGATTAGGAATTTTATTTTGGCTATCTTGTTGTGGTTGACAAGGAATTCATCATTTTAGGGTGTTAGTTCTATTTTTAATAATGTAGCAAACCTGGTGTTTAGGTTGCTGATTCTTTATTGGTTTTATTGGTTATTGGTTATTTGTTGAACGGTTTATTATGATTTAATATTATTGATTTATTTCGAGAATTTCCGCATTGATAATCGTTTATAAAAAAAGAAAAAAAAAGGCTTGGTTGTTTCATTTTGGTATCAGAGCGAATACGGTTTTAGGACTGTTAGCATTGAGTGAATTGGACTATATGTTTAATTGATTATGTGAGTTAGTCAGTTAGTGGTCTAGTCTCATCCTCTCGGTCTTCCAGTTTTCCGCGGTAAGTGAGTTGGATATTTGGTGTGTTGTGTTTTGTGTTTGTGTGCGGACTTTGCTCATTTTCTGTACTTGGTGGAAGTGCAGAGAGATGGATGCAGGTCGTGGTCGTGGCCGTGGTCGTGGTCGCGGTGGAGCCCGTGGGGGCAGAGGAGCTGGTCACGGTGGGCGAGCAGCGGGTCGTTGAGGTCGGGGTGCTGGGCGTGGTTTGCCAGAGGCTGAGGTTTCAGTGGAGAGTGCAGCGCCGAGTGTGGCGACAGCGTCAGTGACTCAGTCAGTTTCGTTGGCCGGTGGGGCTAACTCTGGTGCCGGTGGTGGCGCGGGAGCTGGAGCAGTGCCCGGTGGGGGAGCAGCTTTAGCTCAGAGAGATTTGATTGTGGGGCTACTGACGCAGTTGTTGGCACGTCTTCCTCAGGCAGTTCCACAGCAGGCTCCGGTTGCACCTCCAGCGGCCGGGGCACAGGTTAGTGCCGGTTTTGTTGAGCAGCAGGAGGCTGCGGGGCAGCAGGGTGCTGCGGTTGGGTTTTCGCCTTATCGTGAGATGATGAGGGAGATGCAGAGGATTGGCACGCCTATGTTTGAGGGCGGTGTTACTCCAGAGCAGGCTGACGAGTGGCGTCAGAGGTTGGAGCGGAACTTCGATTCAGTTCGTTGTCCAGAGCAGTTTCAGGATGAGTTGGCAGTGCACTACCTTGGAGGTGATGCACATTTGTGGTGGAGGTCTGTTAGGACCCGGAGAGCAGTTTGGACTTGGGTTGATTTTGTCGAGGAGTTCAACCACAAGTTTTTCCCGCAGGAGGCTCGTGACAGACTGCAGTTGAGGTTTTTGGACTTGACCCAGGGAGAGAGGTCTGTACGGGAGTACGATGCAGAGTTCTGCAGATTGGTGGTTCACACTGGTGGTGAGCTGGTGATTGAGCGGGCATTGATGTCGAGGTTTCTTCAGGGACTTCGGAGGAACATCAGGACTTAGTGCAGAGGTGGTATGTACCACACTAGAGACGGTTTAGTGGAGTTGGCAGCTTCCATTGAGGAGGATTTGCGTGAGCCGGTGAGTTCGGCAGTTGTTCCAGCTGTAGTTGCTTCTGCTACCCATCCTCGGGGCCAGCAGCAGCATCAGCAGCGTAGGGGTTACAGTTCTGGTCATGGCAGGGGCGGCAGGCCTACGCAGGGCCAGAAGAGAAGAGCAGAGGAGATATCTGCTAGTAGCCAGAGTGCGGGTGGTTGATTTGGTTGTGGGAGTTTGGATCACAGAGTTGCTACTTGCCCCAAGAGGGCGGGATCCAGAGAGACTTCAGTGTGCTTCTATTGCAGGGAGCCGGGGCATATCAAGCCAATGTGTCCCAAGTTGCAGCAGAGGGCAGTGGCAGCAGTGATTCAGCCGTTGGCTATTCAGTCAGCAGCTCAGGTTACAGCGTTGCAGTCAGGTGGAGCGCCGCGTGTTTACACTCCGGCAGAGGTGGGCCAGACCAGTCTGTCAGGCCAGATCACAGGTAAAATCTTGACTCAGACTTTTAAGTTCTTAAAGGTAGAATTTTGGTGTTGTCTGTTTCTGTTATTTTACTGTGATAGAGTTGGAGGTTCTCAACACTTGTGGGATTGTATAGGGACCTTGTTAGTTGGTGGATTTGAGTCTCACGTGTTGTTTGACTCGGGAGCATCTAACTGCTTCATTACTCCGGAGAGAGCTGAGGGTAGTGGTATTCGGAGTAGTGAGGGCGAGGCTTCAGGATTTGTCAAGGTGGCCGGTGGTGGTTTTCTGGCTACTTCGGGCAGAGCTAGAGCAGTGGATGTGCAGATTGTGGGGCAGTCTATGCCAGCGGATTTAGTCATCAGCCCAGTGGAGCTGTATGACGTGATTTTGGGGATGGACTGGTTATCCTTATACCGAGTTCATCTGGATTGCTACAGAGGTAGAGTGGTGTTTGAGCAGGATGCAGGGAAGTTGGTTTATCAGGGAGTGAGACCAACTTCAGGGAGTATAGTGATCTCAGCTATTAAGGCAGAGCAGTTGTTAGAGCGGGGCTGCGAAGCCTATTTGGCGACGATTACTATGACAGAGTCCAGTGGTGAGGTGGTTTTGCATGATATTCAGGTTGTCCAGGATTTTGAGGATGTATTTCGGTCGCTGAAGGGATTGCCACCATCTCGGTCAGATCCTTTCATGATTGAATTAGAGCCCGGGACAGCTCCGATATCGAAGACACCTTACAGGATGGCTCCAGCAGAGATGGCAGAGCTGAAGAAGCAGCTAGAGGACCTTTTGAGTAAAGGGTTCATCAGACCGAGCGTTTCGCCGTGGGGAGCGCCAGTGTTGTTTGTGAAGAAGAAGGATGGCAGTTTTCGGTTGTGCATTGATTACCGGGGACTTAACCGAGTCACAGTGAAGAACAGGTACCCACTTCCGAGGATCGTTGAGTTGTTGGATCAGTTGAGAGGTGCTACTTAGTTCTCTAAGATTGACTTGGCATCGGGATATCACCAGATTACGATAGATGAGACAGATGTCCGGAAGACAGCTTTTCGGACGAGGTATGGGCATTTCGAGTTTGTGGTCATGCCTTTTGGTTTGACTAATGCGCCGGCAGCTTTCATGAGATTGATGAACGACGTGTTCAGGGAGTTTCTGGATGTGTTTGTCATCATTTTCATAGATGATATTTTGGCGTATTCGAGGAGTCCAGAGGAGCATGCGACGCATTTGAGGCTTGTTTTGGAGAAGCTTCGGGAGCAGAAGTTGTTCGCTAAGTTGAGCAAGTGCAGTTTTTGGCAGAGAGATATGGGTTTTCTTGGCCATATTTTCTCTGCAGAGGGAGTTTCTGTGGATCCGGCTAAGATTGAGGCTATCAGAGATTGGCCTAGACCGAGTAGTGCTACCGAGATCAGGAGTTTTATGGGTTTAGCAGGCTACTACAGGAGGTTCGTCAAGGGGTATGCGAGTATGTCTCAGTCGATGATGAGGTTGACGGGCAAGGATGTGCCGTTTGTGTGGTCGCATGAGTGCGAGGAGAGCTTTGTGAAGCTCAAGGAGATGTTGACTAGTACACCAGTGTTGGCATTACCCGATCCGGGGAAGCCATATGTAGTGTACACAGATGCTTCAGGTGTTGGTTTAGGTTGTGTTTTGATGCAGGAGGGCAGAGTGATTGCCTATGCTTCGAGGCAGTTGCAGGGCAGTGAGCGTAACCGTCCTACTAGTAGGAGTGTTTTTGTGGGCAGTCATATCCAACCCACCTACTACCCATTAAAACCTGCCCACAATAAAACCCAATCCATAAAATACCCATAATATATTTAACTAATGGGTTGGTTTTCAACCCACATGGAAAACCCAAGTGGGTTCATGGCAACCCAAACCTTTTTTTTTTCTTTTCTAAACTATTGTTAGATTACACACAGTTTTAATTTTTTCGGAATAGTAATAATGAAAAACGAATAATTGGGAATTGACAAACCATAATGAGTATAGAACAAGGGTTTTTCCAAGACTAAAAGCAGTAAACTGTTACCAAAGTTTTACAAAACATATATCATTTTCTCATAGCTTATGGTCCAATCTCTGAAGTCTGAAACCATGTCAATCTATGCCTGCAACAAAATAAGCCATTTCAGTCTCTCCAAGATTCGGAATCATCAAATACAAGCAATCATACAAGGAGACTTGATATTAATAATACAATCAGCCATTACTTACCTTAACATTTCACGCATATCTCACACACTTGAGCTGCTTGTAACATTTGTAGAAATGTCTTTTTCTTCATCAAAGTAATCATCAATGTCACCTAAAGTTTGAAGATATCAATTATGGGTTTTCACTTAATATTATGGAACTATAAACAATAGAAAAAAAGTCTTCACTTACCATCAAATTCTGCAAATCCCCTTAACCAGTTTCAGGTACATAACAACGCCTGAACTGTTTCAGGAAGGAGACGGCTCCTGTATGGGTTCAAAACCCGACCTCCGACACTGAAAGCTGACTCTGCCGCAACAGTTGTTATAGGAATACTTAACAAATCAGACGCAAGGGCACTAAGATCACCATGACGATGCCCACTGTTTTTCCAATAGCTTAGGACTTCTATGTCTGCGAAAGCTCCAAATTCTAGCCTTGGCTCTTCCAAGTACAGATCCAAACTAGACTTTGTATTGTTTGAGTCAAGTTTTGCACTTCTCTCAAGCTCAAAGAAATCCTGTATTCATTAGATAATTATGAGCATACTAACATAATACTAGTTGAACTCAATATGAAAAAATGAACAGAATATACTTACATGATCTGAATCGTCTTCTAAAGGTGACTCAGTAAGAAGTTCAAGTGGAGTTAGCTTTGTTGAACTGGTTGAAGAAATCCAGGGCTTGGTCTTGTATTCTTCATAAAGCAACTTCAAGTTTTTCTTAACTACCTCCACTTTCTTCTCAGAAGTACTAGGATCGAGTTTGTCATAAGCTGATTTAAGTATTAGAGTCTTGAACCTTGGATCTAAGACAGCTCCCATTGCTAAAACGATACTATACTCATCCCAATACTTAGCAAACTTGGTTTTCATCTTCAAAGCCATTAACTTCACATCGATATCATCACAAACTGAATATTTCTTCAGCAACAATTCTATTTTCCACACCTGCATGAAGTAAATATTGGCTGTAGGATACTTCACGCCTGAAAAGTAAGTGGTGATGGTGTTAAAAGGTTTCAATAAATCACATAGCTTTTCTCCACGCTCCCATTCAGCCTCTGAAGGAAGTGTCTTGTAGTTCCTATCACACAGATGCAGACTAGTAAATGCCTTACGATACTTTAAAGCTCTAGCAAGCATAAGATAGGTTGAATTCCAGCGAGTGGGAACATCTAAAGACAACCCAGCCTTGCTATCAATCCCTAAACTGTTACTATAAGCTGCAAACGAATCTATCCTTGCTCGAGTTGCTTTCACGAACTTGACACTGTTTCTGATGCTCTGCAAAAGACCACCAATTAAAAGCAATCCTTCCTTCACTATATGATTTAAGATATGAGCAGAGCATCTCACATGTAAAAACTTTCCATCGCAGGGCAATTTATTAGCCAACTGAAGACGATTCTTTAGAATACCTAGCATACTAGTATTACTAGTAGCATTATCTAGAGTGAAGGAGAATAATTTCTGCTCTAAACCCCACTCCTTCAAACTGTCCAAAACTTTCGTAGCTATTTCATCACCAGTATGTGGAGCTTCGAAATCACAGAAAGCTAAAATTTTGTTGTGCAATCTCCAACTGTCATCAATGTAGTGGGCAGTCAAGCAGATATAACTCCTCATTGTGGTTCGAGCTGACCACATATCAGCTGTAAAACACACTCGACCTTTGTGATCAGCAAAAATCTTTTTCAACTTCACCTTTTCCATCTCATATCGCTTGAACACATCTGCACCAGCAGTCTGTCTACAAATATGGTGACAATCGGGATTCAAGTACTTGTCCCTGGCTCGTACCTTTTCATATTCGACATACTTGAAAGGCAAATCATGATAGATTATAATCTCACTAACCATATCACGATCTACTTTAGGATCATACTTCTTAGCTACTTCACTATTTCCAGCTCTCATTGGACAAATCTCTAAATGACGTGTAACAGCAGATGTTCCATGACTAATTTCTATACAGAATTTCTTCTGACAATGCATGCAACGACCCATTTTCTTTCCATCTTCCCTATCACCTATTGGTATATACTCTTTCCAAACTTCAGACTTTAAGCGTTTGTTTGATTGAAATACCGTTAGAGATGATTGAGTTCGAGTCTCACTATCCGTTGGCGCTGCTTCTTGAGTTTCTGCTTCACTCTCCTCAATGTTCTCATCAAAAATTTTTTGTTCATTCTCAGCATCAAGTTGTGCTAGATATCGAATTGTCTGTGAATCCATTCTGCATAAAACAAAAAATCAAACTGTGATTAAATATGAGATGAAAGATCCAACAAAGAAAGTTGAAGAATATGCAAATTTTTCAAGTAAACAAAAGCAACTGGTTATTCCGGAAAACAACAATTGAAGAAAGGTATTGTCAAACAAAACAAAAACCCAATCGCCAAAACCTTGAAGACGAACAAAGAAACTTGGAAAATGAAGCTCATGACCTTGTTTTAATCGAAGCTACCAAAGAGAGAGGTACGAATCACACACGCACACAGACACACAAATTTTAAAGTAATAAATTATATACATAGAGAGAGGATCATGATTGTAACGTGAATGAATGTGTATCTGTATGTATAGAAGAAAAAGCAAGGGGCGCTTGAGAGGAGAAATCAAGGAGAATAAATTGGAGAGAGAAAGTGAAGGGATGCTTGAATTCGAAGCTAAATCTGAAACCCATGAGCTAAAGTCAAGAAATTACCTAGGAGAAACAGATTGCGATGTAGAGAAACGTATGTTGGAGAAGAGAAAGCAAAATTGATTTGGGGATTTTCAGAGTGAAAAGTTTTTAGGGATCGGAGAAGAGAAGCGAAATAGATTTGGGATTTTTCATTTTATTAAAGTAAAAAAAAAACCATTGGAAACCCATAATTAACCCATATAAGCCCACGGACCAAAAAACCCACCCATCTACAACCCAATCTTTTTTTAGTGGGTAAATAAATTCTACCAGACACATTGGTCTGGGTAAACCCACTGGGTAATATCCATAACAACACCCCTACGTCCTACACATGATCTTGAGTTGGGAGCAGTGGTTTTTGCACTCAAGATTTGGAGGTCTTATCTTTATGGTGGTAGAGTGCAGATTTTTACAGATCACAAGAGTCTACAACATATCTTTACTCAGCCTTTGCTGAATGCGAGGCAGACGCGTTGGATGGAGTTTCTGGCAGACTATGACCTGGATATTGTATATCATCCGGGCAATGCCAATTTGGTGGCAGATGCTTTGAGTCGACGAAGGGTTGATTCAGCTAGAGAGCGTGGTGTTGAGGCTTTGGTCAGCGAGATTAGTACATTGCGTCTTTGTGCTATTTCAGAGGAGCCTTTGGGTTTAGAGGCAGCTGATCAGGCAGATTTACTCAGTAGGATCAGAGTGGCTCAGCAGAGTGATCAGGGTTTGATCGATGCTTCGCAGGCGGCTGGTTATGGGCGAGTTTGTGTGCCCAAAGATGTGGAGTTGAGACAGGAGGTTTTGAGAGAGGCTCATTCGAGCAAGTTTTCGATTCATCCGGGTGCGACCAAGATGTACCGTGACCTCAAACGGTATTATCATTGGGTTGGGATGAAGTGGCAGATTGGGTTGCGAGGTGCAACACTTGTTCTTGGTCAAGGCAGATCATCAGGTGCCTAGTGGTCTTTTGCAGAGTTTACCCATTCCAGAGTGGAAGTGGGATATGATCACTATGGATTTTGTTGTGGGATTGCCTATCTCACGGACATTTGATGCTATTTGGGTCATTGTGGATCGATTGACCAAGTCATCACATTTCTTGGCCATCAAGAAGACAGATGGAGCGGCTGTCTTAACTAGGAAGTTTGTACGAGAGATTGTGAGGCTGCATGGAGTGCCAGCCAGTATTGTGTCGGATAGAGATCCGAGGTTTGCTTCAGAGTTTTGGAGGGCATTTCAGACTGAGATGGGCACTAAGGTGCATATGAGTACAGCGTATCATCCGCAGACAGATGGACAGTCAGAGAGGACTATTCAGACTTTGGAGGATCTGCTTAGGATGTGTGTACTGGATTGGGGTGGTCATTGGGCTGATCATCTGTGTTTGGCAGAGTTTGCTTATAACAACAGTTTTCAGTCTAGTATTGGCATGGCTCCTTATGAGGCTTTGTATGGGAGGCCATGCAGGACACCCTTATGCTGGACCCAAGTGGGGGAGCGCAGCATGTTTGGAGCTACTTTTGTTCAGGAGACGACGGAGAAGATCCGTGTCTTGAGGTTGAACATGAAGGAGGCTCAGGATAGACAGAGGAGTTATGCAGATAGGCGGCGACGTGAGCTTGAGTTTCAGGTGGGAGATAGAGTTTATCTCAAGATGGCTATGTTGAGGGGCCCTAACAGGTCCATAGCAGAGAACAAGCTCAGTCCGCGTTTTATGGGTCCGTTTCCAGTGGTGGAGCGAGTTGGGCCAGTGGCTTATCGTTTGGAGTTGCCACCGATTATGAGCGCCTTTCACAAGGTGTTTCATGTGTCTATGTTGAGGAGGTGTTTGCATCCTTTAGAGGAGTTAGTGGCAGAGATTCCAGAGGATCTTCAGCCAGATATGACAGTTCCGGCAATTCCTGTGAGGATTCTTGAGAGGAGAGTCAAGGTTCTGCGGAACAAGAGGGTGCCATTGTTGAGAGTCTTGTGGGACTGTAGTGGCACAGAGGAGCAGACTTGGGAGCCAGAGGCAAAGATGAAGCTGAAGTTCGGAAAGTGGTTCGACAAGCAGGCTGTGGAGTGAGCTTCTTCATCTTTGTGGTTCTAGTCTTATTTTTGGTTTTGTTGTTGTTGGTTTTGGATTTATGTATTTTCGTTTTCGTTGTACGATATACATTTTTGGAGTTATATGAGATGGAGTTTTTGCCTCATATGTTAGTTCGTGTTTTGGATGTTACAATTTTCTTTGGCCGGTGGGGTCATTGAAAATTTTGGTCATATGTTTATACGCGTTTCAGAATTATTACTCGATATATCTAGAGACGGTGGGTCTTTAGAGTAGACGGTGGGTCTACTTTTGTTGGGACGGTGGGTGCCCGGCAGACTTATATTTGGGGGTCGCTACCTCAGTATGAGTGGTTTTTCGTGACGGTGGGTCACGGTTTGGTTTTCGTGACGGTGGGTCACGGTTTGGATATTGTGACGGTGGGTCGCAGTATAGATGTTGTGGCGGTGGGCCGCAGCATAGATGTCGTGACGGTGGGTCACGGTATGGAGGAGTAATAATGTCTTGAAACCTGCGTATAACATAGGACTAAAATGTGAGTTTTTGAGGTCTTGGAGAGACGTTTGTGTTGGGATTCGAGGACGAATCCAGTTTAGTGGGAGAGAATTGTAACATCCGCGAACCAGAAAGTTGTGTTAGAGGTGGTATAGGACGACATTAGGGGTTCGGGAGTGGATTACATATACTCTTTTAGGTGTGAATCGAGGATTGATTGTACATGTTCTTGTTTGATTGTTGTACAGTTGGTTTAAGGTTCAATCATCTCGAAGAAAATGTGTAAAAAGCTCTTGAATAACTAGTGTCGATCGACACCTAAGGTAGTGTCGATCGACACCGGTTTGAGAAATCAATTCCGGTTTAAGTCGATTGCGCGTTCGTTTGTGGTTTGAGTTGGTTTGGTCGACGGGTATCGACCGACACCAAGGAAGGGTGTCGATCGACACCGGTTATTGGAAAATCGACCGGTTTGATTTAAGTCGGCTGGTTTTGGGCCGGTTTGGGGGAGGGAAGCCCTAGACTCGCGATAAAAGCTTGGTGGCCACGTGAAAAGTCACTTTTTCGAGACAGAGACTTATCAGAGGCGATTTGTGGAGTTTTGTGAGGTTTGGAGGTTTGATCTGAGGCTTTGGGTTGTTGTTCATCTTCTTCTCCTTCCTTTCAATCCTTTTCAAGGTGAGTGCGTGACTGTAGGTCCGTTAATCATTGGAGATTGTTTGATTTCAAGTTTATTGATGAGTTTTCGAGTTGTTCTTGAGGTATGGTTGAGTTATATTGCTGTTTGATCGATGTGGGGGTTGAATCCCACGATTTTGTGTGTTTATGCGCTGTTTTGTAGCTTCTGGTGTCTGGGCATCGAGCTGGTGTCGACCGACACTCGATGGGTGTCGATCGACACTCTGGAGGCTGGCGTCGATCGACACCATTTAGGTGTCGGTCGACACCGACCTGGGTGGTCAGGAAACGTGGGTTTTTCCTGACAGGGAGGTTTCAGTTGTTGTTTATTGTTCTTGTTGTTGTTTATTGTTGATGTATGGTCTAGTGTTTGACGTACTTGGCCTGTAGGCAGGATGATCCACTCACTAAGTATTTATGATAATACTTACGCATCTCTATTCCAATGTGATGCAGGTAACATCAATGTTCTTCCACGGAAAGAGACCGAGAGAAGAGGATGATGAGATTAGGAATTTGATTTTGGCTATCTTGTTGTGGTTGACAAGGAATTCATCATTTTAGGGTGTTAGTTCTATTTTTAGTAATGTAGCAAACCTAGTGTTTAGGTTGCTTATTCTTTATTGGTTTTATTGGTTATTGGTTATTTGTTGAACGGTTTATTATGATTTAATATTATTGATTTCTTTCGAGAATTTCCGCATTGATAATCGTTTATAAAAAGAATTTCCGTATTGATAATCGTTTATAAAAAAAAAAGAGGCTTGGTTGTTTCATTTACCCCCGATTTTTTACGTGCCTTGTAGAAATTGGTTTCGCGGTAAAAAAAAAAAACCCCGTCGGAAATTCGTCGATATTCAACAACTGTTTCGACGATTTACCGACGGACTTCCGAGGAATTGAGGTTTAGGGTAGCAAATACTGGACCAATAATTAAAATAGATAGAAAAATGTCTAGTGTTTTCATTTTTGAATTGAAATGCACATGTTTATAAGATTTTTAGTTGAAATACAAAAAAAAATAACAATTAACAAAACTATAACATCTACTAATACTTAAACATTCTTAAACTTATACTAACACTTTACCTTATTCAAACTTATTTATCAAACAAATTGAAAAAATCGGGGTTTGAATACCATATAAAATATAATAACATATTCATATAGATCATTTGTACTTGCTTTGTACTGTTTGGTCCATCATTTGTACATTTTGGATACCCTAAACCCTTTCCCGTCGGAACGTTATCGGAAAGCCGTCGGAAATATTTACAACCGTCGGAAATCCATCGGATATTTATTTTAATTATATTCAAATATACAATATTAGACATAAAGACATATTCATTTAGATCGTTGACACTTGCTTTGTATTGTTTGTTCCATCATTTGAACATTTTGGATACCCTAAATCCTTTTCCATCGGAAATCGATCGGAAATCTGTCGGAAATATCAATGCCCGTCGGAAATCCATCGGACTTTTTATTTAATTATATTTAGTTAAATTTAGTTATTACATATTAAAGATTATCTTTTCCTCTCTAACTTTTGATAAATTTTTTTTATTTTCAACTTCCGAAAAAACAAATTTTTAATTTAATATTAAAAACAATAAATATTTTTTTCATTATTACAAACAACAAATATTTTATATTTTTATATTATTACTTAAAAAACTACTCTGAATCCGAACTATAATCATCTGAATTTGTTGAATCTGAATTTTCCTCAAATTCTCCATTCTCGTCCTCTGAATCTTCAAATATTTTTCATCATCTCCATCAACGGTTAAGTCAACTACAAGCTCGACATTAAAGGACTGATCGATCGGACCTAAAAAACCACTTGTGTTTTGCTGTAAAGGAGCGTGCTCCGAAATGCCATACACCCTTCCTCTAGGATTTATCGACGTCACTGAGACCCAAGGATCTTGTCTGTTTTGAACTCGAGGATAAGGAATATAGCAAACTTGGTCTGCCTGAGAAGTAAGTATGAAAGGATCATAGTTGTCAAGCCTCCTTCTCGAATGAAGTGATGTAACACCAAATTCATCTTCTCGTAATCCTCTGCCAGGAGTTGGGTCGTACCAATCGCAAAGAAATGCGACACACCTGAGGTCGAGCAATCCGGGATAATGAACTTCCAATATATCACGCAAAACACCATAGTACTCACCAGAGCGCGAAGATACACCGTAATCACATGTTGGTCTTCTCCTTCCTTCTTGAAGAATCTTAAAAGCATATCCACGTCTACAATACATCGGGTATGATTTAGCGACTTGAACCGGTTTCTCCACTAACTCCTTTAACCACGTTGGAAATGGTTGACCTCTAGAAGCCCATGTCGTCACATGTTTCAATGAGTTGAATTAATATAATTAAACCATTTATTATTGAATATTTTATAACTTAATTTGTAATAATAGAGTTAACTTATATAAAATGTCAACCAACGCGAAAACTCATTCTGTTTGAGCTCGTCAATTTTATCCTCTGTGTAATCTGGATAATGATGGCGGACTTGAGCCTTGTAAATCCTGTGATTAAAGATATATAACAAATGAAATCAAATATAAAGTAATTAAAATAATAATTAAAATAAAGATATAACATATAAGATAAAATTACCTATCATATTCACTAATTTCATCGCAGTTGTTGAGAATTGAAACAACCAACACTTTTTTTTTTTTTATAAATACTTAAACAATTCTAGCGGAAGTCTTAAAATAAATAATTCAATAAATCATAATATCAATTCAACAACAAAAGCCAATAATCAAATAAATTCAAATATCAAATAACTCTAACAACTTAAGCAAAATAAATAAAACATAAATCCTATCATCCTCTTCTTCGGCCTTGATTCCGCGCTTAAACATTTCTACCACCTGCATCACAGGAAAGGAGATGCGTAAGTATTATCATAAATACTTAGTGAGACGATCACTCTGCCCACGGGCCAATTACGCAATTTCCAGATAATTAAAGTCTTTTAAATAATTTCCACAATTATTAAATATTTTTCCACCATTAAAATAATTCCAAATAATTATTAAATAATTCTCATAATTAAATAATAATCTTAATTAATTATTAATCAGAAAATAATTAGTTAAACCAATTCAATTAACCCTTAAAACCAATTAAATCCATTAAACCGGATTAAACCATTTTTATTCGATTTACAAATCAATTACGAATTTTCAATTCGACCAAACCGGTTAACCAACACCCGACTTGTTTACTATCCCTGCAATCAACACCCGACCTTTCCCCATGTTTTGGCCTCACTTACACGGTTCCGCAGACCACTTCCCGGAAGGTCACCCATCCTTCCACTACTCCAGCCCAAGCACGCTTAACTCTGGAGTTACTTATGGGCCTTTGACCGAAAAGGTAAGTGCACTTTGTTGACATAGGTAGCCAAATCAATTCTCTTAAGCCTCTCCTCATTTATCACAAACCGGGATGTTACAATTCACCCCCACTCATTGCGCGCAACGTCCTCGTTGCGCACCTGGATCGTCACCCACTGACGGTGTGAGTCAAT
This sequence comes from Erythrophleum ivorense, assembly GCA_026724425.1. NCBI lineage: Eukaryota > Viridiplantae > Streptophyta > Magnoliopsida > Fabales > Fabaceae > Erythrophleum > Erythrophleum ivorense. The sequence continues at coordinate 2,369,144 of JAIUCV010000068.1, forward strand.
GCCACTCCACTTGACTCCACACTCACGTCTGGGTTCGGCTCTGATACCAAATTATAACGCCCCGACCGCCCATCCCGGTGAGTCACACACACCCTCTCTCGGCCCGTGGGCCTCACCCCTGTCCGACGGTCGGTCCGTTATTTTTTTGAGAGGCTCTACCGACTTGTTTACTATTCCTGCAATCAACACCCGACCTTTCCCCATGTTTTGGCCTCACTTACACGGTTCCGCAGACCACTTCCCGGAAGGTCACCCATCCTTCCACTACTCCAGCCCAAGCACGCTTAACTCTGGAGTTACTTATGGGCCTTTGACCGAAAAGGTAACTGCACTTTGTTGACATAGGTAGCCAAATCAATTCTTTTAAGCCTCTCCTCATTTATCACAAACCGGGATGTTACATTATCTCTCACTCTCGAATATAAATCCCCATCTTCTCTACAACTATCCAACAACATCATATAGCGACGATCCATTTTGGAATCCCAACCATCATTACCATTAGTAGCACAAGAAATCGGTTACATGTTGGAGAGAATTATAACAGTTTGCGCGCTCAGCATTATCCATCGCAATATATCCTCCAATAGATTTATATATATATACCCCAAGACGATTCACCATCATCCTTTTTATCCCCTGTTGATCCTCCATGGAAATTGGATAATTATGAAGAAATCCACGTACCGTCATCCTTCTTAATTATCTCATGTCCACAGAGAATCAACATGGGGTAAAAAAGATGATGGTGTATTTTCTTAGGGTAAAAACGAAAATCCACCGTGGGATAAAAAAGATGATTGTACATCCAGCTTCGTAACTCATAAATTCCGTAACTCATTTTTTTGGTGTTTTTTTTTTTTTTCATCTCTCTTCTTTTCTTCTTTTTCTCTTCTCTTTGTATTGGTGTGAATTGTGACGTGAGGTTGCTGGCTATTTATAGAATCAGATATTTTTTTGCGATGGATTTGCGATGGATTTGCGACGGAATTGTGCGACGGATTTGCGACGGAAAGCAGTTTGCGACAGAATAGTGACTGACTTGCGACGAATTTGCGACGGACTTGCGACGGACCAATTCCATCGCAATGAGTTAGGTGAACTTCGTTTAACACGTTCTCACCTAACTTGTCTCATGAAGGCCAACCACTTTCCATCGCAAATACATCGCATATTGCGACGGATTTGCGACGGAAACGCAGGATTCCATCGCAATTCCATCGCAATGTGTTAGGTGAACTTCGTTTAACACGTTCGCATCTAACTGGTCGCATGTCGGCAATTTGCGACGGATTTGCGACGGAAATGCAGGATTCCATAGCAATTCCATCGCAATTTTGCGACGGAATTGCGATGGAATGGGCATTTCGGTCGCAATTCCGTCGCAAATTGCGATGGAATTGCGATGGAGTTTTTGGTTTAGGGTTTAGGGTATATAAAGTTCTAAATGCTGACTAATTAGGGTTTTATAGATTAATGTGTATGTTTATTAAATGGTGAATGTGAATATGATAAATGTTATATATTGATAATACATTTGTACCTATAGGTATACATATAATTCGTGTTTAACGAACATCTTTCGTAATGTTTAATATATCATGAGCTTAAATGAGTTTGATACAGTAAGGAGTTTAAGAGAAATATATTTTATTAGTGTAGATCGTTTAGAAATCAATTATCAGTTACAAATATAGGATTTTGTTATCGTAAACACTTTTTATTCCAAAAGAGGAAACCCTAAACCCTAAATTTATAGGTTTCCATCGCAATTCCCTAGCAAAATTGCGATGGAATTGCGATGGAAACACAAAACATTTTGTATCCCTCGCAATTCCTTCGCAATCTTGCGATCGATTTGCCATGGACTTGCGACGTAAAAAGAGACCGTCGCAAATCAGTCGCAATTTCGTCGCAAGTTGCGACGGATTTGTGAGGAAAAGTTGGTGGCCGACATGCGTATCGGTTAGGTACGCACGTGTTAATTGAGTTTACCTAACTTATTGCGATGGAATATTTCCGTCGCAAAGGCGTCGCAAATTAGTTGTAATTCCGTCGCAAAGTAGAATCCGTCGTAAATCCGTAGCAAGGAAACCATCGCAAATCCCTCGCAAATGCATAGGAAATGTTTTTCAAAAATCTATAAATAGCGAAACGTGAAGAGAGGGAAATCAGAAATCAAAAAAAAAAAAAAGGGAAGAGAGGGAAAGAGAGGGAAGAGGAGAAGGAAAAAAAAAAAAAAAAAAAAGGGAAAAAAAATAAAACACTTAAAAAATGAGTTACGGAAATATATGAGTTACGAAGCTGGATGTACAATCAAAGAGATCCAGGGACCGGCGAAGTGAGGAGAGAGTTTGTTGAAGGATTACATGGATTTTTTAACCAAGCACAAAACCAACCGCAGGCAATGCAAACTGGTAAAATATTTTGTCCCTGTGAGAAATGTAGGAACAAAAAATATATCGCTGTTGATACTGGTAAAAAACATGTATTTAATAGAGGATTTGTACCAAACTATTATGTATGGTATTTTCATGGTGAAAATCATTATAATACGACTCACTATGAAGCGGGAAATAGTGGTTCGAGTCAAGGGGTTGAAGAACATAATTATAGCGGTAGCTATGATTATGGTCATCCTGATATCTTGGGAAATTATATTGGGTATCAGCAAGGGAATAGATTTCATGATATGGTTACAAATGCATTTCATGAAACTACACCTGCTCTTACCGATAATCATACAGAAGCAATTCTGGAAGAACCCAACATAGAAGCACAAAAGTTTTATGATATGTTAGATGCTGCAAATCAACCACTTTACGATGGGTGTAGAGAGGGACTTTCTAGATTGTCACTAGCAGCTAGGATGATGACAATTAAAAGTGAGGATAATAGCAGCGAGAGTAACATGGATAAGTGGGCTGGACTATTTCAAGAGTATTTACCGGAAGATAATCTTTCTGCTGGTAATTACTATGAAATACAGAAGTTGGTTGCGGGTCTTGGGTTACCTTATGAAATGATTGATGTATGCATTGACAATTGCATGATTTTCTAGAAAGATGATGATAAGCTGCAGGAATGTCGATTTTGTGGGAAGCCGAGATACAAACCCACTATGGAAAGGAGGCGGGTCTTTTACCAACGTATGTGGTACTTGCCAATCACCGAAAGATTGAAACGGTTATACCAATCGGAAATGATGTCAGGGTCAATGAGATGGCATGCATAACATTTCACACATCATGGAGAGATAACACATCCCTCAGATGCAAAGGCGTGGAAACACTTTCAGACGGTACATTCAAACTTTGCTAATGAGTCCAGGAATGTTTATCTTGGATTATGCACAGACGAATTTAGTCCATTTGGTATGTCAGGGAGACAATATTCGCTATGGCCCGTCATATTGACTCCATATAATCTTCCGCCGACAATGTGCATGCAGCGAGAATTTTTATTCTTAACTGTTTTAGTGCCAGGTCCAAAGCATCTGAAGCGATCCCTAGATGTATTTCTGCAACCTTTGATCGATGAGTTGAAACAACTGTGGTATTCAGGAGTCTGCACATTTGATTACTCGCAGCAACAAAACTTCAACATGCGCGCAGTATTATTGTGGACGATTAGTGACTTTCCAGCGTATGGAATGTTGTCGGGGTGGACTACGCACGGAAGACTATCGTGTCCACACTGTTTGAATAGGGCAGAAGCATTCCAGCTGAGGCATGGAAGAAAACCTTGTTGGTTTGATTGTCACCGTCGTTTTCTTCCTATCAATCACAAGTACCGAAAGAACAAGGTTTTATTTACGAAGAATAAAGCTGTCCGCGGTCCCCCTCCGGATTATCTTTCGGGACAGGATTTGCTTGATCAGATCGATTATTATGGTGGTGAGGAAACATGCAAACGTGGGGGTAATTGGCATTGTACTGCAAACATGCCTGACGGATATGGACAAGCACACAACTGGCACAAAAAGTATATTCTGGGAACTCCCATATTGGAAGGATCACCTTTTGCGACATAATCTTGACGTTATGCATATCGAGAAGAATTGTTTTTGATAACATCATGCATACCATTTTGAACGTCCAAGGGAAAAGTAAAGACAATATGAAATCGAGGCTGGACTTAGCAGAAATATGCAAAAGAAGCGAGTTGGAGATTACTAGAGACGGCAAACAACCAATTCCGAGTTTTCGATTGTCTGCAGATGGGAAGAGAGCTCTATTTGATTGGGTGGCCTCAGATGTCAAATTTCCGGATGGATATGTTTCCAAATTCTCACGATGTATAGAGCGAGGACAAAAATTTTCTGGTATGAAGAGCCACGATTGCCATGTTTTCATGCAGCGACTACTACCGTTTGCGTTACAAGAGCTATTGCCGTCTCATGTCCACGAAGCAATTGCTGGTAATAATTAAACAAGTATTTACATTTACTTTTAATTGAGTTTATGTACATAATTAAATATATATGTTTGCTTAATGAGATTATGTATGGTGTATATTATATTAATTATAGGTATTGGGGCGTATTTCCGAGATCTTTGCACGCGAACACTGACAGAAGACGGGGTAGAGAAGTTAAAAAAAAACATTGCTCTCTTGTTGTGTAACATGGAGAAAATCTTCCCTCCTTCATTCTTCGACATGATGGAACACCTAACGGTACATTTGCCATATGAGGCGGATCTCGGGGGGCCTGTGCAATTCAGGTGGATGTATCCGTTTGAGCGTTTTATGGGACACTTGAAGGGAAAGGCTAAAAACCTTGCAAAAGTTGAGGGATCCATAGTACAAGGTTTATTGACAGAGGAAACATCTAACTTCGCGTCTTACTATTTTAGTCCAAATGTGAGAACGAGAAGAACCGCTACGAAACGATACGATGATGGAGGCGTTGCACCTGTTTATAGGCATGTTGTCCCCCGCATCTTCAAAGAAATAGGCAGACTTGCTGGAATGTTGAAGGAAAAATCGTGGGACCATGAAGATTTGAGAGCGTCTCACAATTACATATTGCGTAATCTGGATGAAGTGCACAAATTTGAGAGGTTACATTGATTATATATACGTTTACATATATATATATATAACTCGAGATGTTTGTGCAGCATGTTTGATAATCTGATCCGCCAAACATACCATGGTTTACAAGAGCATGAGTATGAGTTTTACAAAGAACGTGACTTTGCTGGATGGTTAAAATACTATGTAAGTTCTCTTCAAATGAGTGATATATAAACTAAAACCTAACACTATAGGTTATATAATTAATGTACCATTTGTTTGTATATAGGTGAGAGAGGGCTGTCATCCGGAACAAATACCGCTGTGGCTGCATGAGATTGTGAACTCTCCAATAGGAAAGATCACTACATCACCTATGTACTGTACTCGCGGGTACATTTTCCATACGTACAAGCATGGCATGCGGAAGTCGACCGCAAATTATGGTATTCATGTCCCGGGGGAAATGGAATTCTATGGAGTTTTGCAAGAGATCATCGAGGTCACATACCCAGGAATTATCAACTTGAAATGTATTATATTCAAATGTGATTGGTATGATCCGACACCAGGTCGAGGGGTTCGGAGAAACGAGACGGTAGGTGTCACCGATGTAAATGCAAACCGAAAGTTTTCCAAGTTCGAACCCTTCATCCTTGCATCGCAGGCAGAGCAAGTGTGTTTCATTCCTTATCCTCGAGTTAGGCAAAGACGGGAGACTTGGTTATCGGTCATAAAGGTCAATCCAAGAGGTTATGTAGTTGGTTTAGACGATGAAGTGGCCATGCAGCATGATAGAGTTGCAGAAGTTTCAAACCCGAGCGAATCCACAGAAAATATCATACACGTTAACCCCGAGAACAGAGAAGTTGAAGACGTCGTTGACGATTCAAGTGAAGATGGAGAAGCCGATGAATTCGAAGAGTCTGCGACTAATGAAGAAGAAAGAGAACACAGTTAAAACTCTTACGTATCTGAAAATGAGGATGAAAATGAGGATATTCTTGAGTTTGATTAATTTTAAGGTTTTTCTTTGTATTTTCTTATGTGCTGTATGTTACATATTTTGTCACTCCATCGCAAACTTTATACTTACAAGCCGACACAAAATTCATTTCAGTATAACAATTTGAGATTGCAGATGTCTTCTCTATGGTTCCCCACGCCGAGGCAGTTGATGACGGTGATTTTGAAGTCTCCTCTTCTCTTCTAGATTTGACGTCACCGGGTGGCTTTTTGTTCCAGCCGCCGTCACTGTTGTTTCCGATATCCCCCTAATCGTTCCCGGAACCCCAAGCTGATTTGTTATCATTTCCCGGTTTGTCATTGGAGTCTAAACCCCAGCTAGACCAGTTTTCGACAGAGGACGACTCGGTGGAAGGCTTTCTAATCGTCCTCTGTCGGAATCTGGTATAATTAAAATAGATTAGTGTTTAGAATTTAGAATTTTAGAATGTCATTATATTACTAATGTGATTATATTTGATATAGTGTTTGGAAATGTGATTATATTAGTTTAGACATTAGAATTTTCCGAACTATTTAAATTTCTAGAATTTAATTTGTTGATGTAACATTAGATTAGTTTTAGTATTGTTTTATTTTAATGTTATAGTACTTTTTATATAATTGTGTCATAATTAGAATAATTTTTAATTATTAGAGTATTTTTTTATTTTTCTTTGTACAATTATTATTGTTTCTTTTAATTTAACTTTTTAATTTATTGCAGATGGAGCAACAAAACACTTACGAGGACTTCCTGAGTCAGGGAGGATCCGGGGGCCGTGCTGGTTCCAGAGGTTCCCGTGGTGGTCGTTCCGTTCACGTGAGGAGTCACGGCCAACCTGCTAGTAGTTCCCATGGTTCTACTGGACGGGAGCAGCAGCAGCGGGTACGGTCTCGGTCTCCTTCACCACCACGTCAGCCAGCCGCAGTTGAGGCCGCTAGAGCCCCATTTTATGCGGCCATGAGGCAGATTTTAGAGGAGCCCGGTCATGATCTCCTCCCGCATCTTCATCCACACCGCCCACCGAGAACTTTATGGTATGTAATTTTTAATTCTTATTAGTTTTGGTTTAATTTTATATTGTACAATTTAAAATGGTAAGGTTTATTGTTTTCTTTTTAAGGTTTTCTCATGATTCGTCCGTAGCTTCAGCAGTTACGGAAATCTTTGAAAAAGATTACCGAGATCTTTTTGCCCGGTGGAAGGATGTGAAGGAACCCGTTCTTCAACGTTGGTTCTCTACTTTTGCTGTAAGTTTTTGTGGTATTTTTTTATTAATTTTTTAAAAAATTTATGAATTCATGATCACTAACATTATATTATTGTTTTATGATTATTTTTTTAAAGCGCAAGTTTCACTGGGAGTCTGGCATTACCGAAAGGGTTTACCAAGAATTCTGCGCCAAAGTCCACGATCGGTTACCCGATATGGTACATCGATGGAAGAAGTCGTGGTTGGCGAAGGGTGATGCTGCCAGGCCACTCACTTTGATCAGAATGTGTGGGATGCCTTGGTTGCCTACTGGTTGGATCCCGATAACCAGAAACGGAGTGACAACAGTAAGTCCGCTCGAGGGAAGAGTAAAAATTCTAAACATCGATCCGGCCGACCTTCTTACGTAGCCCGCGGCCGAATGCTTGTAAGTTTTTTTCTATTTATTTTTTAACAATATTTTTTGTACCGTTTATAATTCTTATTGTTTTTATGAAATCAAAAATTATTTTATAGGCCGAGGACCAAGGGGAATCAGAGACGGATTTGCTGGCAGTTCTCGCGTATGCCAAACGGAATCCGGATGGCACTTTCCTGGATGACGATTCTGAGGAGCTCTACAACGACGTTAACTCAAAACTACAAGAGTTGACTCAGAATGATGATCCCGACAGCGTCGCTTCTGGTTCTTCCGTGGCCGTGAAGAACAAGGTTTTTCTTCAGGTAAATTTGTATCATTTTTTTAGTTTAAATTATCTTTATTCGTATATTGTTGGCTTCTTCATTTCAATGTTTTTTTTGGTTTTTCAGTCCGCTCCCCGTAGAAAGGGGAAGATTTGGGGGGTTGGTTCTCTTCAATCGATCTGGGGAGCGGTTATGTTTGCGGTTCCGCTTCGAGTCAGTTCACGGATCCGAACGAGGTTGCTGTGTTGAAGGAGGAGCTCTCTGCAACAAAGACGGAATTGACTACAACGAAGACGAAGGTTGCGGCGTTCGAAGATATGTTTGACTACTTGGGCAACTCGGATCCGAAGCTCAAGGAGATTATGAGCCGTTTGCGTCAAAACCAGCAGCAAACCGAGGGCGGAAACAGCGGAACCGGCGGATCAGGTGACGACGAACCCAGTGGACCATCCGTCGATTTTTGGTTTTTTGTTTTATTGTTTTTTTGTGATTTTGATGAATATTTTCGTTTAATGATATTTGAATTAGTATTAAATTTAATTTAATTATTATTTTCAAATTTTTTTAATTTATTTATTTATTAAATAAAAAAAAATAAAAAAGCAATTTAATAATTAAAAAATAAAAAATAAATAATTAAAAACTTGCGACGGAATCGAATCCATCGCAAGTTTGCGACGGATTAAATTCCGTTGCGACGGATTAAATTCCATTGCAAGTTTGCGACGGAATAGAATTCATCGCAAATTTGCGATGGAATATATCCCTCGCAAACTTGCGACGGAATCAATTCCATCGCATGTTTGCGATGGACCGTATTCCTTCGCAAACTTGCGACGGAATCAATTCCATCGCAAGTTTGCGACGGATTGTGCTCTCTCGCAAATCGATCGCCAATTTGCTACTGAATAAATATAACCGTAAATCCGTCGCAAAATTGCGACGGATTTGCGACGGAAAAGTCATTGTGAGGAACAATTTGCGACGGAATTTTTTGTATCGCAATTCCGTCGCAAATAGTCATTTGCGACGGAATTGCGACGGGAATTTCCGTCGCAAATAGCCTATATTTCTTGTAGTGTGTGTACTAGTCAAATACTCCTTGAGCTTCCCAAAGCTCTCCTCACACTCAGGCGACCAAACAAAAGGGACATCCTTCCCAGTCAACTTCGTCATCGGCTGTGCCATACTTGCAAAACCCTTGACGAATCTCCTGTAATAACCTGCTAACCCAAGAAAGCTCCTGATCTTGGTAGCACTGCTCGGTCTACAGACACTCCCTCTGCAGAAACAATATGTCCGAGAAACCCCATCTCTCGCTGCCAGAAACTGCACTTGCTCAGCTTAGCATACAGCTTCTGCTCTCGAAGCTTCTCCAGAACCAACCTCAAATGAGTCTCATGCTCCTCAGGACTCCTCGAATAAACCAAGATGTCGTCGATGAAGATGATGACAAACACATCCAAATACTCCCTGAATACGTCGGTCATCAACCTCATGAATGCCGCAGGCGCATTCGTCAAACCGAATGGCATAACCACAAACTTAAAATGCCCGTAACGTGTCCTGAAAGCAGTCTTGCGGATATCCGCCTCATCTATCGGGATCTGATGGTAACCCGATGCCAAGTCTATCTTGGAGAACCAAGTAGCACCCCTCAGCTGATCCAACAACTCGTCAATCCTCGGGAGAGGGTACCTGTTCTTCATAGTAACTCGGTTCAGTCCTCGGTAATCAATACACAGCCGGAAACTCCCATCCTTGTTTTCCACAAACAGAACTGGTGCTCCCCACAGTGAAACACTCGGTCTAATGAACCCTTTGCTCAAACGGTCCTGTAGCTGCTTCTTCAGCTCTGCCAACTCTGCTGGAGCCATCCTGTAAGGCATCTTGGATATCGGCGCTGTCCCCGGCTCTAACTCAATCGTGAAAGGATCTGACCGAGAAGGTGGCAACCCTGTCAACGACTGAAAAACCTCTGGAAACTCTCGAACCACCCAAATATCCTCGAAAACCACCTCACCACTGGACTCCGCCATAGAGATCGTCGCCAAATAGGCCTCACAGCCTCGCTCAATCAACTGCTCTGCCTGAATTGCCGAGATCACTATGCTCCCGGAAGTCGGTCTCACACCCTGAAACACTAACCTCCCGCCATCACGCTCAAAAACCACTCTGCCTCTGTAGCAATCCAGATGAACCCGGTAAAAAGATAACAGTCCATCCCCAGAATGACGTCATACAACTCCACCGGACTAATCACCAAATCCGCTGGCATCGATTGCCCCGCAATCTGAATATCAACGCCTCTAGCACGGCCTGAAGTAGCCAGGAAACCACCTCCAGGAAACCACCTCCAACCACCTCTAGCACGGCCTGAAGTAGTCAGTAACCCCACAACTAGGTCATCTCGACCCTGAGCCGGAGCCGCACCCCCACCTGGGGCCGCCCCAACCGACGCCCAAATCGGCCTCACTCGCCACGACCCCGACCTCCACGACCTCTGCCACGGCCTCTACCTCGACCACGACCTCGCGCAACACCGTCCATCTCACTGTATGGAACAAAGAGGTGAGATACAAAACACAAAAACCAACAACACAAACAAAACTCACCGCAGAATCTCCTGAAACCCGAAGAGGATGATACTAAAACTATCAACCTAACAGTCCTAAAACCGTTTAGGTTCTGATACCAAAATGAAACAACCAACACTTTTTTTTTTTTTTTATAAATACTTAAACAATTCTAGCGGAAGTCTTAAAATAAATAATTCAATAAATCATAATATCAATTCAACAACAAAAGCCAATAATCAAATAAATTCAAATATCAAATAACTCTAACAACTTAAGCAAAATAAATAAAACATAAATCTTATCATCCTCTTCTTCGGCCTTGATTCCGCGCTTAAACATTTCTACCACCTGCATCACAGGAAATGAGATGCGTAAGTATTATCATAAATACTTAGTGAGACGATCACTCTGCCCACGGGCCAATTACGCAATTTCCAGATAATTAAAGTCTTTTAAATAATTTCCACAATTATTAAATATTTTTCCACCATTAAAATAATTCGAAATAATTATTAAATAATTCTCATAATTAAATAATAATCTTAATTAATTATTAATCCGAAAATAATTAATTAAATCAATTCAATTAACCCTTAAAACCAATTAAATCCATTAAACCGGATTAAACCATTTTTATTTGATTTACAAATCAATAACCAATTTTCAATTTGACCAAACTGGTTAACCACCCTGAACCAGCATTGGTGTCGACCGACACCAAACTTGGTGTCGATCGACACCCGCTCGACAGGGTGACACCGAGAGCAATGAAAACGCATAAAACACAGAAATAACACAATTATCAATCCAAACACGATTAAACACCACAATCAACACATAACCATCACGAAAATCAATAGAAACTCATCAACACATCCATCTATCACCCTAGATCCAGAAATCCCGAGCCCACAGTCACGCACTCACCTTGGATTTGGATTGAAAGGGAGAAACAGTGGATGAACAAGGAAGAACAGCAACCAAACCTCCAAAAATCACCACAAACTCCACAAAACTCCAAAAATCGCCTTCTAGACTCTCTGCCTCGAAATATGAGCTCCAAAAATGCGGCCAGCCCTTCTTATTTCGAGTCTTAGGGTTTTCCAACCCAAGCCAACGCGAACCGAACAAAATAGAATCAAACCAGAAAATTGCAATCGGCCGGTGTCGATCGACACCAGCCTTGGTGTCGCTCGACACCAGGAAAAATTCCCACTTTTTGGTTTACGGATGTTACAAGAATATAATTATGCAAGTGCTCATACTCCTCCCTCGTTAGTCTTCGATCCTTCGCTTTTCAACTTAATCGACTGATTTGTGAAAATGTATCTGGGACTTGAACTGAATAAATTGCTCGTTCGCTTCCATCATCGTGTCGAGCAGGTCTTCGCCTCTTTGTCATAACTTGTGGTGGAAAGTAGTATTCAGCAAAGTTTGAGGTTTCTTCGTTGATGCTCTGTGCGACAATAGAACCCTCGACTCTGCTTAAATTTTTCACCTTTTTCTTCAAATGGAACATAAACCGCTTATATGGATACATCCATCAGTACTGAACAGGGCCACCAAGTGCTACTTCACGGGGGAGATGAATTGGGAGGTGTTTCATAACATCAAAAAAAGGACGGTGGAAATATCTTCTCGAGGCTGCATAAGATTAAAGGAATTTTCGTCTCTAAATTATGGATACCTTCTACTGTATGAGATCTCGAGCACAAATCCCCACTTTTTGGTTTACGGATGTTACAAGAATATAATTATGCAAGTGCTCATACTCCTCCCTCGTTAGTCTTCGATCCTTCGCTTTTCCACTTAATCGACCGATTTGTGAAAATGTATCTGGGACTTGAACTGAATAAATTGCTCGTTCGCCTCCATCATCGTGTCGAGCAGGTCTTCGCCTCTTTGTCATGACTTGTGGTGGAAAGTAGTATTCAGCAAAGTTTGAGGTTTCTTCGTTGATGCTCTGTGCGACAATAGAACCCTCGACTCTGCTTAAATGTTTCACCTTTTTCTTCAAATGGAACATAAACCGCTCATATGGATACATCCATCGGTACTGAACAGGGTCACCAAGTGCTACTTCACGGGGGAGATGAATTGGGAGGTGTTCCATAACATAAAAAAGGACGGTGGAAATATCTTCTCGAGGCCGCATAAGATTAAAGGAATTTTCGTCTCTAAATTATGGATACCTTCTACTGTATGAGATCTCGAGCACAAATCCCGGAAAAAAGCTGCAATCCCTGCATTTAAAATGTAGGATAAACTATGTAAATATAGTTGAATATAAATTAAACAAGCGGATCATAAATAAAATACTATAGCATAAAATTAATAATAATAATAAATACAGTTATTGTACCTGCAATTGCTCGGTGAACGTTTCGTGGTAGAAGATCGTCAAAAGCAAATGGAAGAAGGCGCTGCATTACTACATGACAATCATGACTCTTCATCCCCGAGAACCTACCTTCTCCACTATCAAGACAGTTACGTAGATTAGATGCATACCCGTCTGGGAATTTGACACTATCCTTAATCCAATCAAAGAACTCTTTCTTCGCAGGCGCAGTCAACCGGAAAACAGGAATTGGGCCACTTCCTTTCCCTGCAACATGCAGTTTCCTACGAGAGCAATGAGCTGGCAAATCCAATATGGAATTCAAGTTGTCTTTCGTCTTTCATTGGACATTTAGAACAGTGTTCATGATGTTGTCGAAAAAATTCTTCTCGATGTGCATAACATCTAGATTATGCCTCAACAGATGATCTTTCCAGTATGGCAACTCCCAAAAAATACTTTTCTTGTGCCTATTGTGTAGCGAGCCAGAACCGTGGACCGGAACATGCCCATTACCACCACATTCCACTGTCTTTTTAGCCCCATAATCTCTGAGTTGATCCAGTAAATATTGACCGTCAAAAAGGGGAGGTGGATCATCAAATACTTTTATGTTTTTCCTAAACAATGTGGTGTTTTCACTATATGGATGGTCGTTCGGCAAAAAACGTCTATGACAATCAAACCAACATGTCTTCCGTCCATGTTTCAATTGGAACGCACTTGTCGTATGTTGACAATAAGGACACGACAACCTTCCATGTGTAGTCCATTCAGACAACATCCATATGCTGGAAAATCACTTATGGTCCACATAAGTACCGCACGCATCATAAAATTATGTTGGGTGGAAACATCAAACGTCTCTGCACCATTCTCCCATAACGTCTGTAGCTCATAAATCAGTGGCTGCAAGAACACATCAAGTGATTTCTTAGGATGATTTGGACCTGGAACGAGAATGGTGAGAAACAAAAACTACCGCTTCATGCACAAAGACGGAGGCAAGTTATATGGTGTCACGATCACGGGTCACAACGAATACTGCCTTCCGTGCTTCCCAAAAGGGTTGAAACCATCTGTACTCAAGCCGAAATATACATTCCGTCGCTCATACGCAAAATCAGGATACTTTGACTGAAAATGTTTCCATGCTTCTGCATCTGACGGATGAGCAATTTCTCCTCCTTCCATTGTATGCTGCATGCCATCTCATAGCCTCTGCCGTACGATGTGATTGATATAACCTCTTTAGCCTCTCAGTTAATGGCAAATACCACATCCGTTTATGTGGGATTGGTACTCGTCCGCTTGTTTCCTTAAACCGAGGTTTGCAACAAAAGCGACATGTCGTACGGTCTGAATATTCTCTCCAATATATCATGCACTTATCGATACACACATCTATCATCTGATTTGGCAAACCAAGACCAGCTATGAGTTTCTGGATCTCATAGTATGAAGCTGGAAAACTATTATCTTCTGGCAAAAGGCGTTTTACATAACCGCAAACCCTATCCACATTTTCTTCACTCATACTAAAATCGGTCTTCATGGACATCAACGTAGTTGCAGCTGATAATGGCGTATCTTCCTCTTTACAACCTCTGTATACCGGATTCTTAGATGCGTCTAACATATCAAAGAATCTCCGCGCTTCCAAATTAGGTTCCTCTACTCTTTCACCATCAACAAAGAACGACGCTATATTTTCCCTATACGCGTCGTTCACCATTTCAACAGTACCTATATTCGCAGCTTCCGGTATTCGTTCTTCTAAGCTATCCACAATATAATGTTCACTAGTACTAGCATAATTTACCATATCCTCATTTTCTCCATGCGAATACCAAATCTTATAACCCGGCATAAATCCTCTACTATATAAGTGCTTCCAAACTCTATCTACCATAATAAATCTATGATTGCCGCAATTAGAACATGGACAGTACATCTTACCCGTATCGATGGTTATCTCTTGGTTTGATGCAAAGTTCATGAATTGTTTGAGACCGGTACAGTATTTCTCCGTCGCTAGTCCCGTAGCTGGATCTTGATGAGGTTCATCCATCCAAGAACGAAAATAGTTAAAAGAATTGGAAGAAGACATTTTGTAATTTTGTTTTTGTAACATTCATGTGAAAAGTGGTGTGAAGGAACAAGCATTTCGAATGTGCTTTTATAAGTGAATTTCCGACGGCATTTTGACGGCATATAACCGTTTTAAATTACAACGTTCACAACAACGGCTATTTATTAACGGCTATCAATTTCCGACGGCCTTCCGACAGCATTCCGACGGAATTCAAATATCAACGGTTACAAGCTTCCGACGGAATTCCGAGGGATTTCAGATATCAACGGCTATAACAACGACTCTTTAACAACGGATATATTTTGCCGACGGATTTCAATCCGTCGATCCACCGTCGGAAACTATTTCCCTATTTACGACGGAATTGAGTTTACTCGGCATACCGTCGAAAATATCTTTAAATTTCCGACGGTTTTATTCCGTCGGTAATTGTCCGACGGATTACCGACCGTTTTTTTTCCCGTTGTAAACCCGTCGGAAGTCTATCGGAAAATTACCGACGGATTATAACCGTCGGAAAATCAGTCAGAATATCACTTGGTTTCTTGTAGTGAGATATATTGATACACTTGTTGCTTTTTCTAAGAGCATGTCCAATGCGGTAGCTAAAGGCACTGCTTAACAAAATTTAACGAATAAAATAAATAAAAACTAAATAAAAGAAGAGAATTTGACGCTTAATTAAGCGTATTTCGTGAGCTAAGCACTGGCGTTTATGTTACACGTGGCAGCGTCTGATTGCAAGGAGGTGTTTGAGAAAAAAACAGAGCAAAAAACACGCGTGTTTTGCTCCTCAATCCGCCTCTTCCCCTTCTCTCTCTTCTGTCTCTCTATGCTTTCCTCTCCGATGGAGATTTCTTCTTTTCTGAAAAATTGAACCGATTTGCACACGGAAACAGTCGTAAAACACGTATCCGGTGGTGGGGCGTTCTTAATCAACTGATGGTTTGAGAATCGGCGAAGAGAACCCACAAGCAGATCAACCAAATCGAATCTCTCTTCTCTCAACCCTTTGCATGGTAAGTTTTCTTCTCTAATCAAACTTAAATTGTGGCTAATTAGGGTTTTAGAGTTAATTCAAGCTATGAAAATGGTGTTTCTACCTTTTGTATCTTGTTGATTTGGTTTCCAAAATTTCTTTTAATTTTGTTTGACTGTTGATTTGGTTTCGAAAATTTATGTTCGTTTGGTTTGGTTTGGTAAAATGTTCTCTTTCAAAATTGAAATTTTCGGGTTTTGGATGCATGTTCTATCCTCTGAGCTTTTGAAAATCGATTGCTATTGGTTATTCAAAGTTCGAAACTTTTTCCATTTGTTCTTCGTATGCCGTATAAATTGTCTCTTGAATATACTTGCTTCCATGTACAAATTACTTTATTCATTTTAATAAGAATACAATGTACTTTCTGATGATGATTGCTGTGTGGTTATAAGTCTTTCGATCCTGCTATATTCTTGAGAAATGATGATGTTATATCGCAGATCTTGACGGAAAAAACCGGTATGGTGATTAGAGCTCTTGAGTTAGTTGAAGAGACGATGACTCAGAGAGCTGAGATAAGTCTCTCCAATCCTGACTGTAACATCCGTAAACCAAAAAGTGGGAATTTTGCCTGGTGTCGATCGACACCGGCTCGATTGCAATTTTTCGGTTTGATTCTATTTTGTTTGGTTCGCGTGGTTTGGGTTGGAAAACCCTAAGACTCGAAATAAAAAGGGCTGGCGGCGTTTTGTAGCTCATATTTCGAGGCAGAGAAGTTCCAGAGGCGTTTTTGAGGAGATTGTGAAGTTTTGTGAGGTTTTGATTGCTGTTCTTCCTTGTTCATCCATTGTTTCTCCCTTTCAATCCAAATCCAAGGTGAGTGCGTGACTGTGGGTTCGGGATTTCTGGATTTAGGTTTGTTAGGTGAATGAATTGATGAGTTTTGTTGTTGTTCTTGAGTTATGTGTTGATTTTCGTGCTGATAATTGTGTGAACCGTGTGTGGAATGATTGGATTTGAGTTTTCTGTGTTTTGGTGCCGATCTGTTGCACTCGGATTCGAGCAGACGACCGAGTGTCGATCGACACCACCGGTTTAGTCTGTTTCAATCCGATTTGATTGAGAATGTTGGTTTAATCGAATCGGAAATGGTTTAATCCGGTTTTATGAATTTAATTGGTTTTAATGGTTAATTGAATTGGTTTAATTGATTATTTTCGGATTAATAATTAATTAAGATTATTATTTAATTATGAGAATTATTTAATAATTATTTGGAATGATTTTAATGGTGGGAAAAATATTTAATAATTGTGGAAATTATTTAAAAGACTTTAATTATCTGGAAATTGCGTAATTGGCCCGTGGGCAGAGTGATCGTCTCACTAAGTATTTGTGATAATACTTACGCATCTCTTTTCCTGTGATGCAGGTGGTAGAAATGTTTAAGCGCGGAATTAAGGCCGAAGAAGAGGATGATAGGATTTATGTTTTATTTATTTTGCTTAAATTGTTAGAGTTATTTGATTTTTGAATTTATTTGATTATTGGCTTTTGTTGTTTAACTGATTTTATGATTTATTGAATTAATTATTTTAAGACTCCCGCTAGAATTGTTTAAGTATTTATTAAAAAAACAGAAAAAAGTGTTGGTCGTTTCATTTTGGTATCAGAGCCTAGACGGTTTTAGGACTGTTAGGTTGATAGTTTTTAGTATCATCCTCTTCGGGCTTCAGGAGATTCCACGGTGAGTTTTGTTTATGTTGTTGGTTTTTGTGTTTCGTATCTCACCTCTTTGTTCCATACAGTGAGATGGACGGTGTTGCTAGTGGCCGAGGTAGAGGCCGAGGTAGAGGCCGCGGTCGAGGCCGTGGCAGAGGTCGTGGAGTTCGGGGTCGTGGTGAGCCAGAGGATTCGGGCGAGAGTGTTGCGCCGAGTGTGGCGACTGCGTCAGTGACCCAGTCTGTTTCAGCGGCGAGTGAGGCCGGTTTGGGCGTCGGTGGTGGCGCGGGGGTTGGAGCGGCCCCAGGTGGGGGTGCGGTTCCGGCTCAGGGTCGTGATGGGGTTACTGACACAGTTGCTGGCACGTTTTCCGCCAGTGGTTCCGCAGCAGGCTCCGGGTGTTCCTCCGTTGGCCGGTGTGCCGCAGGGTGCGCCAGTGTTTGGGCAGCAGGGTGCTGCAGTGCTTGGTCAGCCGGGTGCGGCTTTTGTTGGGCAACAGGAGGCTGCGGTGGTTGGTCATCCGTCTTACTTAGAGATGATGGGACAAATGCAGCTTATCGGGACGCCTTTCTTTGAGGGCGGAGTTGGTCCAGAGGTGGCCGATGAGTGGAGATCGAGAGTGGAGCGGAACTTCCAGTCGATCAGGTGTCCAGTTGAGTATCAGGTGGAGTTAGCTGTCCACTATCTGAGTGGTGATGCACATTTATGGTGGCGGGCCGTTCAGGGCAGGAGAGCTGTCTGGACTTGGGGCGAGTTTGTGGCGGAGTTTGACGCCAAGTACTTCCCTCAGGAGGCTCGAGATCGACTTCATTTGCGGTTTATTGCTTTGACGCAGGGAGACCGTTCAGTGCGTGAGTACGACGCAGAGTTTAGCAGGCTAGTGGTGCATACCGGTCTCGGTATAGGCGGTGAGCGTGGTGTTGTGCAGAGGTTCCTTCAGGGGCTTCGTCCGAGTATCAGGACTCAGTGCCGAGGTCGTGAGTATGTCATGAGAACAGAGTTAGTGGAGCTAGCAGCTTCCATTGAGGAGGACCTTCGTGAGCAGGTTGGTCCGGTGGTGGTGCCGTCTGCAGTTGCTCCTGCTATCCATCCTCGGAGTTAGCAGCAACAGTCGCAGCAGCGCAGTAGTTCGAGTGTTGGTTCTGGTTCTGGCAGGGGCGGCAAGCCTGCGCAGGGTTAGAAGAGGAGTCGGGAGGAGGTTTCTTCCGGCAGCCATTTTCTTCGTGGTTCGTGTTACGGGTGCGGCAGCATGGAGCACCGAGTGTCTAGTTGTCCCAAGAAGGAGGCGCCTCGGGATACTAGAGTGTGCTTCCACTGCGGAGATCTGGGGCATATCAGGCCGATGTGTCCCAAGATGCAGAGTTTGGCGGTGGCAGCGGTTCAGCCGATAGCGGCTCGACCAGTGACTCAGTTGGCAGCGGTTCAGCCAGTGGGCCAGTTGGGGCCGGGACCGAGAGTCTACTCTTCGACAGAGGTCGGCCAGACGAGTCAGGGCGGGCAGATCACAGGTACATTTATTGACTCAGACTTCGTAAAATCCCTAAGTTATTTGTGGTTGTTGTTTGTTTGCGATATTTTGCTTGTGATGAGATTGGCAGGGTCTCATAGTTTTAAATGTGTAGGGACCTTGTTAGTCGATGGCGTTCAGTCACACGTTTTGTTCGATTCTGGAGCATCTAACTGCTTCATCACTCTGGAGTGGGCCGAGAGTAGTGGCATCCGGAGCAGCGCGGGTGAGCGTTCAGGCATGGTCAAGGTGGCTGGAGGTGGTTTCTTGGCTACTTCGGGCCGTGCTAGAGGCGTTGATATTCAGATTGCGGGGCAGTCGATGCCAGCAGATTTGGTGATTAGTCCGGTGGAGTTATATGACGTCATTCTGGGGATGGACTGGTTATCTTTCTACCGGGTTCATCTGGATTGCTACAGAGGTAGAGTGCTTTTTGAGCGTGACGGCGGGAGGTTAGTGTTTTTAGGGTGTGAGACCGACTTCCGGGAGTATAGTGATCTCGGCGATTCAGGCAGAGCAGTTGATTGAGTGGGGCTGTGAAGCCTATTTGGCGACGATCTCTATGGCGGAGTCCAGTGGTGAGGTTGTTTTCGAGGATATTCGGGTGGTTCGAAAGTTTCCAGAGGTCTTTCAGTCGTTGACGGGGTTGCCACCTTCGCGGTCAGATCCTTTCACTATTGAGTTAGAGTCGGGGACAGCGCCGATATCCAAGACGCCTTACAGGATGGCTCCAGCAGAGTTGGCAGAGCTGAAGAAGCAGCTAGAGGACCTTTTGAGCAAAGGGTTCATTCGACCGAGTGTTTCACCGTGGGGAGCACCAGTTCTGTTTGTGAAGAAAAAGGATGGGAGTTTCCGGCTGTGTATTGATTACCGGGGACTGAACCGAGTTACTGTGAACAACATGTACCCTCTCCCGAGGATTGACGAGTTGTTAGATCAGTTGAGGGGTGCTACTTGGTTCTCCAAGATAGACTTGGCATCGGGTTACCATCAGATCCCGATAGATGAGGTGGATATCCGCAAGACTGCTTTCAGGACGCGTTATGGGCATTTTGAGTTTGTGGTTATGCCTTTCGGTTTGACGAATGCGCCTGCGGCATTCATGAGGTTGATGAACGACGTATTCAGGGAATATTTGGATGTGTTTGTCATCATCTTCATTGACGATATTTTGGTTTATTCGAGGAGTCTTGAGGAGCATGAGACTCATTTGAGGTTGGTTCTGGAGAAGCTTCGAGAGTAGAAGCTGTATGCTAAGCTGAGCAAGTGCAGTTTCTGGCAGCGAGAGATGGGGTTTCTTGGACATATTGTTTCTGCAGAGGGAGTGTCTGTAGATCCGGCGAAGATAGAGGCCATCAGAGATTGGCCTAGACCGAGCAGTGCTACCGAGATCAGGAGCATTCTTGGGTTAGCAGGTTATTACAAGAGATTCGTCAAGGGTTTTGCGAGTATGGCACAGCCGATGACGAAGTTGACTGGGAAGGATGTCCCTTTTGTTTGGTCGCCTGAGTGTGAGGAGAGCTTTGGGAAGCTCAAGGAGTATTTGACTAGTACACCTGTTTTGGTGTTACCCGAGCCAGGGAAGCCTTATGCAGTGTACACTGATGCTTCAGGGATTGGTCTGGGTTGTGTGCTGATGCTAGAGGGCAGAGTTATTGCTTACGCTTCGAGGCAGTGGCAGGGGAGTGAGCGTAACCGTCCTACCCATGATCTAGAGTTGGGAGCGGTGGTATTTGCGCTTAAGATCTGGAGGTCGTATTTGTATGGTGTTCAGTTCAGATCTTCACTGACCACAAGAGTCTTCAGCACATTTTCACTCAGCCGATGCTGAATGCGAGACAGACGCGCTGGGTTGAGTTCTTAGCGGATTATGACTTGGAGATCATCTATCATCCGGGCAAGGCTAACCTAGTGGCAGATGCTTTGAGTCGACGTAGGTGTGATTCGGCTTTAGAGCAGGACGTTGAGGCGTTGGTGGGCGAGATTAGCACTTTGCGCCTTTGTGCTATTTCGCAGGAGCCTTTGGGTTGATCAGGCATATTTGTTGAGCAGGATCAGAGTGGCTCAGGAGAGTGATCAGAGTCTGATTGATGCATCACGAGTACCGAGTTCTGAGTATCAGGTATCTGAGAACGGGACTATTCTGGTTCGTGGTCGGGTTTGTGTACCCAAGGTCGAGGAGTTGAGACAGCAGATTCTGAGAGAGAGGCTCATTCGAGCAAGTTTTCGATTCATCCAGGAGCGACCAAGATGTACCATGATCTCAAGAGGTATTATCATTGGGTTGGGATGAAGAGAGATGTGGCTGATTGGGTTGCGAGGTGCAACACTTGTTCTTTGGTGAAGGCTGAGCATCAGGTTCCGGGTGGTATGTTACAGAGTTTACCCATTCCAGAGTGGAAGCGGGACAGGATTACGATGGATTTCGTGGTTGGGCTACCTATTTCGAGGACGCATGATGCTATTTGGGTGATTGTGGATCGGTTGACCAAGTCAGCACATTTCTTGGCCATCAAGAAAACAGATGGAGCAGCTGTTTTGGCTAGAAAGTTTGTGCGTGAGATTGTGAGGCTGCATGGAGTGCCAGCCAGTATAGTGTTAGACCGAGATCCGAGATTTGCCTCAGAGTTTTGGAGGGCATTTCAGACTGAGATGGGCACTAAGGTGCATATGAGTACGGCATATCATCCGCAGACAGATGGGCAGTCAGAGAGGACTATCCAGATTTTAGATGATCTGTTGAGGATGTGTGTGCTAGATTGGGGTGGTCATTGGGCGGATCACTTGAGCTTGGTTGAGTTGCTTACAACAACAGCTTCCAGGCGAGTATTGGCATGGCTCCTTTTGAGGCGTTGTATGGGAGGCCATGTAGGACACCCTTATGCTGGACCCAAGTGGGGGAGCGCAGCATTTACGGAGCTACTTATGTTCAGGAAACGACAAAGAAGGTTCGTGTCGTGAGGCTGAACATGAAGGAAGCTCAGGATAGACAGAAGAGTTACGCAGATAGACGCAGACGAGAGCTTGAGTTTCAGGTTGGAGATAAAGTGTATCTCAAGATGGCGATGTTGAGGGGTCCTAACAGATCCATCGCAGAGAACAAGCTGAGTCCGCGTTTTATGGGTCCGTTTCCAGTTGTGGAGCGAGTGGGACCGTTAGCGTACAGGTTGGAGTTACCTCCGATTATGAGAGCCTTTCACAAGGTGTTTCATGTGTCGATGCTGAGGAAGTGTCTTCATCCTTCTGAGGAGCTAGTGGCTCAGATTCCAGATGATCTTCAGCCTTATTGGACAGTTCCGGCAGTGCCTGTGAGTAGGGATGTTAATCAAGGGTTTTTACCCTTAGGGTACCCTAAACCCTTAGTTTTTTTTATGCCCATTACCCTCCTTTTTTCTTACAAAACTTGAAGGGTCAATAATGGGCTGGTACCCTTAGTGAAAGGGTTTTAAAAGGATTATCCTAATGGGCTTAGGGTATCCTATGGTTTTTTTTTTTTATATCCTCTGTGCCTAAAACGACGACGTTTTGTATTATTATTATCTTTTTTTTTATTTTTTTAATTCTCTTTCTTTTTGTGCTTAGCTTCTCCATTGTCGACATTTACAAAGACAAAATTGAAATTGAAGCTAGAGGAGAGCTTCGTTTCTGATTCTCTAGGTTGAAATCGAAATTCTCTCTTGGTTTTTCTGGGTTTTGTTGGTGAGAGCATCTGGATCGAAATCCTCTCTGGGCTTTTCTGGGTTTTGATAGTGAAAGCATCTAGATCAAAATTCTCTATTGATTTCTCTGAAATTCTCTTTCCTGCAAAAAGGTAAGCTCTCATTACCTGACAGTTTGATTCTGATGTTCATCCTTCTCGTGTTCATTCATTTGTTCATTCACATCAAGTTGCATTCATTTGTTCTGCAGCTTTTATCCAAAATGCCGTTGGATGAACAATCTATGGGATACCTTGCAAGACTTGAAAATGAGGAAATGATTGCTTCAGATGAGGAAGATGAAACGGAAACTCAAGGAGCATCAGAAAGTTCAACTCAACAGACTCAAGCGACTCAAACGGTACCTTATTCTAACAAACGCAAAACGTCTTTAGTCTGGAAAGAATTTAAAGAGGTAGGAATAGAACTAGATGGTAAAAGAAGGAGTCGTTGCACACATTGTCATAAGAAGATAGTGACAGAACTTGGTCATGGAACTACTTCAATGAAACGCCATTTAGATTCTTGCCCAAAAAGGCCTCCAGGGATGAGTGATGAAAGAGAGTATGATCACAGAGTAGATCGTAAGATGATGAGTGAGATTATCATTTATCATGATCAGCCTTTTAGGTATGTTGAGTATGAAAAAGTCAGAGCTAGAGATAAGTATTTGAATCCAAAATGTCAGCATATTTGTAGGCAAACTGCTGGAGCTGATGTGTTTAGGAGGTATGAGTTTGAAAAAGAAAAGCTGAAAAAGTTTTTTGCAGAATACAAAGGCAGATTTTGTTTCACAGCAGATATGTGGACAGCTCGGGCCACTATGATGGGATATATTTGTCTTACTGCTCATTATGTTGATGATAGGTGGAACTTGAATAACAAAATCTTAGCTTTTTGTGAGGTGAAACCTCCTCACACTGGTGAAAATCTAGCTAGCACAGTTCTTAGTTGCTTAAAGGAATGGGGTTTGGAGAAGAAAGTATTCACAATGACGTTGGACAATGCAACTAGTAATGATAGTATGCAGAAGTTGCTTTTGCATCGTCTTCATACGATTAGTGGGAATGGATTATTATGTGATGGAAAGTATTTTCACGTAAGATGCTGTGCTCACATTTTGAATCTTATAGTGCAACAAGGATTGGAGCTAGCTGATAGTCTTTTGGAGAAAATTAGAGACAGTGTCAAGTTTGTGAGAGCATCTGGATTAAGGGAAGATGCATTTAAAGCATGTGCTGAAAGTGTAGGGATTGATAGTGTATCTGGATTATCCTTAGATGTTCGTACAAGGTGGAATTCAACTTATGATATGCTTGCTAGGGCTTTGAAATTTCGCAAGGCATTTGCTAGTTATAAGGAATGTGACAGAAGTTACAAATCAATGCCTTCAGATGATGAGTGGGATCGTGGAGAAAAGATTTGTGACTTGCTGAAACCATTTAGTACCATCACTACATATCTGTCAGGAGTTAAATATCCTACTGCTAATGCTTATTTTCTGCAAGTGTGGAAAATTGAGTGTGTTTTGAGGAAATATGCGACTTGTGGTGATTTTGAAGTGGAAGACATGGTGAAACCAATGCAGTCTAAGTTTGCAAAGTATTGGGATGAGTACAGTCTGATATTAGCTATGGCAGCTGTTTTAGATCCAAGGATGAAGCTGCAAATACTTGAATCGGCTTATCACAAAGTAGATCCTAGAACTTCTAAGAAAAAAATTGAAGTTATTAAGAAGAACTTGAAGGAACTTTATGAAGATTTTAAGAGCAAATCTTGGACTTCCTCTTCTGCCAACTTATCGCCGAGACCAACTCCACACGACCTTTTAACTGAATCACCACTAGAAGATGATACAAATTTTGTAAGTACTTTTCCCTTTTTACATCACTCATAATTTTGTAAGTATCTATCTAATATGGTGTTTCTCTCTATAATATAGGATCTCTTTGAACTTGAGAAGAATATTCGGCCTGAATTAAGCAACACAAAGTCAAACTTGGATCTTTATTTAGAGGAACCGAGGCTAGATGTGAGGTCTTTTACAGATATAGAGGTTTTAAACTATTGGAAAAATAGTGGGCAGAGATATGGTGATTTAGCTAGTCTAGCTAGTATTCTACTTAGCATCCCAATCACCACAGTGGCATCAGAGTCAGCATTTAGTATCGGTGGACGAGTGTTGAATCCCTATAGAAACCGTCTACTTCCAAAGAATGTCCAAGCTCTGTTGTGCACTAGAAACTGGTTACGGGGTTTTACTGATTTCGAAGGTAAATCTCACTTAAACTAGTTCTTATGTCTTGTATTTAAGTGATTTTATTGACTAATATATAACTTCATTATAGGTGATATTGAAGATTATTTTGAAGATGAAAAAGGTAATGCTTCAACGGTTGCAAGTAGCTCAGGAGTTTGAAGGTAAAATCGTTTTTTGTTAGTGAATTCTCCATAGTTTTGCATCTAGGTTGTGTAGAAATGAAGCTTGATTGGTTATTGATCATAGTGTGTAGAGTGATATCTCCATACTGAAGTTAGTGATGATTCATATATCTCTGTGTCACATCTTGAAGTGCATTTGCTTGAATTGGAAGCTAGTTTGCGCTTAACCTAAATCATATTTGTATCAAAATTTGCAGGGTGACAATGACTCGGATTAGGATGAGGAGAAGAAGCAGAATCGTGTTATGAGAAAGTGTGCTTTACTTTGCTTAGCTTATAATTTCCTACTAAATAAAAGATGTTAAGTCATGTGTATTTTTCGACATTGGTGCGTTTGTTTTAATCTATTTGGAGTCTATATTTGAGTCTGTATTTTTATAATATAAAAATTTGAAAAGAAATCAACATATGTTAATTAAGCATTAACAAATAAAAAACAAAAAAATAGTTAGGGTATCCTTGGGTACCCTAAAACCTTGAGGGTCTTTTTTAGACTACCCTATTGGTACTAGGGTATTTTCATGACTTTCTAAACTAGGGTCTTTTATAAAAGGATTATTTCAAGGTTAGGGTAGGGTAGGGTTATTTTACCCATAACAACATCCCTACCTGTGAGGATTCTTGAGAGGAGAGTCAAGGTTCTGCGGAACAAGAGGATACCGTTATTGAGAGTTTTGTGGACTTGTGGCGGTATTGAGGAGGAGACTTGGGAGCCAGACGCAAAGATGAAGTTGAAGTTCAGGAAGTGGTTCGACAAGCAGATTGTGGAGTGAGCTTCTTCTTCTTTGTGGCTTTGTTCTTGTTTTAGCTTGCGAGCTTTTGTTGTTGTTGTTTTTGGTTTACGTTGTAAGACATACATTTTTGAGATTTATGAGATGGAGTTTTGCCTCATTATCTGTGTTATTTAATGTTGTCTTGGATGTTACACGTGTTGACCAGTTGGGTCGTGAGACGTTTCAATCTTTTGTTATATGCGTTTAAGAATTTTTCTCTAAGGGCTGCGGTCCTGAATAATTCATTACACGTTTGGAGACTTTTGTTCTTTAGCAGACTTACCTGAGTGCCGTGGCTTCAGTGTGAGTGGCTTATCCGAGTGCCGTGGCTTCGGTATAAGCGATGACAGGCCCATCTGGGAGGCCGTGGCCCCAGTTTGGGTAGTTGCAGACTTGTTTGGGAGCCGTGGCCCCAATACAAGTGGTTTTTGGTTTAGACTTATTTGGGAGCCGTGGCCCCAATATAAGTGTTGAGAATAATGAGTTAAGAGGAAAATGTCTTGGAACGTGCGTATACATAAGATTGAGTGTGAGTCTCGTGGATCAGGTGAGGATCTCCAGTGTTGTGACCTTGCGAGGTCAGATTTTTTGGTCTTGCGAGACGTGTTTTGAGTTAGGATTCGAGGTCGAATCCAGTTTAGTGGGGGAGAGTTGTAACATCCGCAAACCAAAAAGTGGGAATTTTGCCTGGTGTCGATCGACATCGGCCCGATTGCAATTTTCCGGTTTGATTCTATTTTGTTTGGTTCGCGTGGTTTGGTTGGAAAACCCTAAGATTCGAAATAAAAAGGGCTGGCCTCATTTTGTAGCTCATATTTCGAGGCATAGAAGTTCCAGAGGCGTTTTTGAGGAGATTGTGAAGTTTTGTGAGGTTTTGATTGCTGTTCTTCCTTGTTCATCCATTGTTTCTCCTTTCAATCCAAATCCAAGGTGAGTGCGTGACTGTGGGTTCGGGATTTCTGGATTTAGGTTTGTTAGGTAAATGAATTGATGAGTTTTGTTGTTGTTCTTGAGTTATGTGTTGATTTTTGTGCTGATAATTGTGTGAACCGTGTGTGGAATGATTGAATTTGAGTTTTCTGTGTTTTGGTGCCGATCTGTTGCACTCGGATTCGAGCAGACGACCGAGTGTCGATCGACACCAAGTTTGGTGTCGGTCGACACCACCGGTTTAGTCTGGTTTAATCCGATTTGATTGAGAATGTTGGTTTAATCGAATTGGAAATGGTTTAATCCGGTTTAATGAAATTAATTGGTTTTAATGGTTAATTGAATTGGTTTAATTAATTATTTTCGGATTAATAATTAATTTAGATTATTTTTTAATTATGAGAATTATTTAATAATTATTTGGAATGATTTTAATGGTGGGAAAAATATTTAATAATTGTGGAAATTATTTAAAAGACTTTAATTATCTGAAAATTGTGTAATTGGCCCGTGGACAGAGTGATCGTCTCACTAAGTATTTGTGATAATACTTACGCATCTCTTTTCCTGTGATGCAGGTGGTAGAAATGTTTAAGCGCGGAATCAAGGCCGAAGAAGAGGATGATAGGATTTATGTTTTATTTATTTTGCTTAAGTTGTTAGAGTTATTTGATTATTGTATTTTGTTGTTGAACTGATTTTATGATTTATTGAATTAATTATTTTAAGACCGCTAGAATTGTTTAAGTATTTATTAAAAAAAAAAAATGTGTTGGTCGTTTCACTGACTCTGTTAGTTTATTTGCGTTTGTACATGGAAGTTAGTTGTGATTGAAATATTCATTGACTTGTTATGGTTGAGTGTGATTAATGATCGTTGATATTGTTTTATGGTTGAGTGTGATTAATACCTTGTCAATGTGACTGCTTCTCTTTCCTTGCACCTTTAAAACTCAGTGGTTATTATGTTTGGGCTTAACGTTGTGAATGATTTAATGCTTTGTTACTGTTCTGTTATGGTTGAGATATTGATTTAATGCTTTGTGGACAGTGAAAATTATTTGCTAATTGGTTAACGGTTTGCTTCATGTACAAGTTTTCGAATCATCACTAATGGCTTTATTGGTTTTCTTGTTTATTGTGCTTATGTTAATTTATTCAAAGCCTCTATCTGGTTAAATTGATAGTTGGCTAATTGTCATTTATTCTTGTCCGTGTAGGTTAATGTGGCTACACTGATGCAGGCAAAAGCTACAAGGAGATGTCACAAGTGTTGCTGTTCCATTTTGTTTTCTTCTGCTCTTTTCATTTGTCGGCACAAACTAACAAGAAGTCACGAGCTGGAAGCACAAGTCTGTTTTATCTTGTCTTCTTCTTTATTTTTATTTTTTTTTTGGATTTATAACAAGGCTTTCGATCTACATATATGCAATGTTTAGATAGTTGAAAGTCACAGACAAGTTTCTAACCATCAAGTTTATCAAATCTTTTTTTTCTCACAAATGTGTTTTTCTTTGTACGCTCATTCTTTTTATATTTGTTTCATTTTCAAGTAAATTATCATGGGTTCTTCTTCCCATGATTTTAAGGATTCAATTGATGAAATTTTTGAGAACAAATTTGATCTAATAATCGATCAAAGGTTAGAGAACTTGTCTTTTGGTACCGGTGATCGTCAAGAGTCAAGGGAGCCCAAGAAAAAAGAGCTTTTATTCGAAGAGATCACGAAGAAGGCGATATGCGTTTATGGGACGATTATTTCAATGACACTGCACTGTACCCTACAAATTTATTCCGACGGCGATTTAGAATGAACAAGCCATTTTGTTCTTGCGTATTGTCAACCAAGTGTCCAATAATATTCCATTCTTTCAAGAAAAGAAAGATGCTCTTGAAAGACCTGGTCTTTCTGCACTTCAAAAGTGTACAACAGCAATTCGGCTCTTGACATATGGGACTGCAGTGGATGCGGTGGACAAGTACCTTAGGCTTGGTGCAAGTACTGCTCAATCATGTTTGGAAAATTTTGTCGAAGGAATAATACATTTGTTCGACAATGAGTATCTAAGATGACCCACATCGGAGGATCTTGAACGACTACTTAAAATAGGAGAAGAACGTGGTTTTCCCGGGATGATAGGAAGCATCGACTATATGCATTGGGAGTGGAAGAATTGCCCCACTGCTTGGAAAGGGCAATATTCACGTGGTTTTAACGAGCCCACAATCGTTTTAGAGGCCGTAGCTTCAAACGATCTATGGATATGGCACACGTTTTTTGGAGCTCCAGGTACCTTAAACGATCTCAATGTTCTTGATCGATCTCCTGTTTTTGATGATATAATAAATGGTTGAGCTCCACCAGTGAATTTCTCTGTCAATGGAAATGAGTATCATCTAGCATACTATATCACAGATGGTATTTATCCGACATGGGCAACTTTTATCCCATCTATCGGTCATCCGCAAACCCCAAAACAAGCTTCATTTGCTAAACTTCAAGAACATGCCCGGAAAGATGTCGAGCGTGCATTTGGAGTCTTGCAAGCTCGTTAATACGAATTTGTGAGATCTTCTTGCCATAATTCAAGACATACCTCATCCTTAGGTTAAGTCATCCTTGTGATAAATTCATGGACCTCATGCGTGGAGGCAGACGTAGCTCATACACTCCCATACCGGGCTCGTCATCCGTTCATGACCTGCATGTAAACCCGTCCGCCCATCACAGTCCAGTTTCGAGGTAAGACCATGGCCCGTAGATCGATTCTTCCTCTCTTATTCCATACACATCATATCATATCATATTATATCATACATACCATGTCATTAGATCTTATCCAATTCATCATATTAATTCATAACAAACGTTTAACAATTTATATCATTATAGTCATCAAGCATATCACCATAGAACCTATGTCTAACAAACAGATCTAAGCCCACATGCCAGGAATCATGTAACATAACAAAATAAATATAAAGTATGCTTTCACAGATCACACCCTCACCTTAGCCACTTCATGTCAAAGACAACACACTAATCCTTCGACTGGGACATAAATACTTGAGTCTATTAAGCTCCCGCCATAAATGAACTAAATCTGAGCCCATATGCCTAACCAAAAATTACAACTCGTCAGACATATCACACTACTTTTCACTATGTCAAACAGGTTCAGACTTACATGAATAAATGACAAACTGACCGTTACCTTCTCAATCCTACCGTTGATTAGGAACTCGGATATGTCACCATTCCAGATACCAAATATCGCAATAAACCTTAGCTCAAGGGAGAATCACTCTCGAATAAACAAAGGATGAACAATCTCGCAAGAACACTCTTGAAAGAAAAAGGGGGTATTTAATTGATAAGCAAAAACGTGACAGCTACAATGCTGCAGTGGGAATTTATCAACAGTCCTTCAAGCTTGACCTTCCAGGGTCGAAATAAACAAAGAAGGAAAGCATAAAAACTACAAGCAAGAAACAAAACAGATGCAAAACGACATAACCAATGTTTTAAACCAAAAAAGGAAACTATATAGTAAAAGAAAAATGACAAGTCTTTGGTCTTCTCTTGTCTTGGACGTGCCCTTGATCAAGTGTGAGCTTATGGTGTACATGCATGAAACATTATAATTGAATATACCTTGTGTTCTCGCAGCAATGGCCAAGGGTGAGCTGAGTAGTCTTGATCTTGAGTCTTATTGTATTCCTTGGAATTCTTGGTTGCCTGAAGGATCCTTGAGCTGTCTTCCTCCAGTTCTTTAGCTCATATCTTCTCCAAGTGTTTAACTCCTTCTTCTTGCTCCGGTACAAGCTTGAGTTCCTCGGCATTGTTGTAGTCTTGAGCTCCCTGTCCTGAAAAGAAAGATATCATACCTTGGTGGTTCTTCTCGGCAATGCCTTGTTCAGTTGAACCAAAAATGCACTCCACAGCTAGGTTGAAATTCTCACGCAAGCTCCTGGTCCTTGAGCGCGTGATTGGTGCTTCTCTAAGGGTAGACAGCTCCGGTTGGTCTTGGTTTGGGTTGATGACCTCATATGGTTAGTGAGTATTACTTGTCTGTTAATTAGTCTTACTCTTACATTTTTGATGAATTTTGAATAACTATTGAACGACAACTATTGAACTACTGGTGTATTTATTTACAATGTGCAATTGATATTTCTTGATTTATGTTTTTGTTGTTTTAATACCACTTTTCTATGATTGATGTCTACATCAATAAAATTTCAGTAATATTATTATCGCTGTTTCAGGTCAATACTATGTGAACCTTAATTTGTTACACTTGGATGTTTTAGCAAAATCTTGCTTTCTGTTTGATACTAAGGAAAGTAGCGCATTGATATTGAACATTTTAAAAATTTATCTTTACATTTTGATGTTAGTTTTGTTGATTAATGATATTAGCTTTGTTATCTTTGATGTTAGTTTTGTTGATTAACGATATTAGCTTTGTTAGCTTTCTACTAGACTAGAAGGTGAACTTAGTTCTTTCATTTTTGTTTGGTTGTCTGATAGTTTATATTCATTATTTATTAAGATCAATTGTGATCTCGGCTTTCGTATTATGGGTCTGTAACTTTTGCTTCTTGATATTACGGACAGTTAGTGTGGTGAATTGACTGAACTTTCTTGAAAATATATTTATTTATTCTTGTATGATAATCCAATTAATACAGGACTGTTCATATGGACCTTTACCACAATACTATTTAATCCAATTAGAATTCATCAATGTTTTGTCTGAACCCACATGATCTGTTGTTTATTAAATAGTATTGGTATACGTGTGGACGGTAGTAAAAGATTTCAGGTTCTTTCTAGTCCATCTGGAAAAAATTGTGACAAATTAAAACAATGCCTTGATAGACTAAAACGCAATTTCTGCTTTGCGTTTTTTTTCTTTATAGTTTATATTGTTAAAAACAGGTTTGAAAATATAAGGGGTGATTTCAAAACTACACTTAAACATTTCCCGAATTGCAGATCTACACCCCTCTCATTTTTTAAAATACTTACACCCCATTTTTCCTATATCATCCTTACCCTGCTAACATAATCACAAAAATGCCATTAAGTAGACTTCTTTATGAAGTCTACTTTAAATGATAATGTCCAAACCAACCTCATCTCCTACACTTATTCACGAAAATGCCATCCACTTCAATTCATCCAACAACCATTTTCACCCATAATCAAGCTTTTAATGCTTCTTCTTCCCATTTACACCACTGAAATCTCATTCTATTCACTTCTAACCTTCTTATCTACCTTATTCTCTCCAATTTCATCACAAAAAACTTTATAATCCATCTCTCAAAATGTCAAGTTATTGTATGATACCATTTCCGGTCACCAAGCTCACGGCGACGGCTGGGCTTCTCTATTGAAGCTTCAGATAGAAGCAATCCGCCGTAGACGACACCGAAGAGCTCTCTAAGGTGATTTTTCGTTCGTTTTTCGCGAATTTCAAAGCTCCGGCGAGAAGTAGACTTCTTGAAGAAGTCTACTTGTCAACGCAGGGTATAGTTTTGCAATTGACTTTTTGACATTTCGGGCTTGTAGACTTCTTTAAGAAGTCTACATTTTTCCTTTGACAACAAAAAAGTGTGGGTCCCGTTTGTAGACTTCCCTAAGAAGTCTACTCTTCGGAAAAGGTCTAGATTTGCAATTGACCACACGAAGACTTTTGTCTGTGAAGTCTACAGATGAAGTCTACTCATCAGGGGTATAGATTTGCAATTGACCAAAGTCAACTTTTTCGAAGTAGACTTCTTTTGTGTATGTAGACTTCTTCATGAAGTCTACTTTCTCGAGTAGACTTCACTATGAAGTCTACTTTCTCGAGTAGACTTCACGATGAAGTCTACATACAGAAAAGAAGTCTACTTCGAAAAAGTTGACTTTAGTTGACTTTAGTCAATTGCAAATCTATACCCCTGATGAGTAGACTTCATCTGTAGACTTCATATTGAAGTCTACTCTATAAAGTAGACTTCATATTGAAGTATACTTTGGTAAAAGAAGTCTACTTCTAAAAAGTCAACT
This sequence comes from Erythrophleum ivorense, assembly GCA_026724425.1. Classification (NCBI taxonomy): domain Eukaryota; kingdom Viridiplantae; phylum Streptophyta; class Magnoliopsida; order Fabales; family Fabaceae; genus Erythrophleum; species Erythrophleum ivorense. Next base: position 2,402,202 of record JAIUCV010000068.1, read on the forward strand.
TTGGTCAATTGCAAATCTGTACCCCTTGATCAGTAGACTTCAGCTGTAGACTTCTCCAAAAAGTCGTGATTTGGTCAATTGCAAATCTATACCCTACAGTAGACTTCCTTATGAAGTCTACATTTAGACTTCCTTAGGAAGTTTACTTTGTTGCTGTTTTTTAAATTCGATATTTGTGCCTAATGACTAGCTAATTGTTAAAATTTTCTTATACAATAAGTTGTGTTAACCTGTTTACTTACCTGTGTATCATCTTGACATGCTTAATCATTATATTTAGAAGGAAATCAATTTTCTTGTTTTTGTTCTAAAGTAGGTGATTATATTGTAGACTTCTTACTGGTGTCTACTTATTCGATATCTCAACTAATAACGTGTTGTCTTCTTTTGCAGAGCAGAAAATGGTGTACGTAGCTGCCGTTTATGGAAAATGGGTCAGGAAAGACGACGGATCCTGGTTTTTTGAAGTTGATGACGGAAAAGGGGGGAGACTGTTCTCACTGAGAGATGGTTTAACCCATGGCGAGCTTGTTGAAATGGCAAAAGATGATTATGGGGTTGATACGAATGTTGACCTTATAGAGATAGCATACCCACTTCCTGCTGATATTCTCTGTCATCTACCCACTGATTCTCCTCCGACGTTTGTAACGAATGATAGGCAAGTTCAAAGTCTGATTGAGCTTAGTAGAGCCCATGTATTACGCTTGTGTGTGTCGAGCCAACAGAGGAATCATGCGAACAACGACGTACCTGGAGATGGTAACGTAGGTCTGGATAGTGAGTGGGGATCATCTTCTGATGATGAGGAGTGGAATTCATATTCAGAAGATGAATGGGAAGTTGATAGGAATGTCAATGGAGATAACAAGACAAAAACGGATGGGAGTGAAGTTGAGATTGATGACACAGACGCTGATTACAGTATGTTTGGGCGAGTCATAGACGAAGATGAGCGTGAGGAAAAGGTTCCACTTGACGATACCCGGTTTAAAGGGCGTTGTTATCATGATGGAAGACGTTTTGATAAGTATCGGGATGCCGTCATAACGGTCGGCCAGCGTTTTGGAAGCAAGGATGAACTCATGTCTCAGCTGCGATTGATGGCTGTAGTTCACAGATTCTCATTTTCTGTCTTCAAGTCTACACCAATACTATATGTCGCCATTTGTAATGTAAAAGGATGTGCTTGGCGAGTTCGGGCGGCTGTGAAGAAGGAGGCAAACACGTTTTGGGTCACAAAGTATGTGAACACTCATACGTGTTCTGTTGTTGAACGAGTAGCTACCCGTAGAGCCTGCACACCAAAATATGTTGGAGCTGTATTCATAGAGAGGGTTGGAATTATTGAGGGAATTGTGCCTCAACACATTGCTATCTCCATGAAAGTGATGTTTGGCTTGCGTCTCAGCTATACCGCATCATACAGGGCTTTACAAGCTGCTCAAGAGTACGTCAGAGGAACAGCTGAAGACGGGTATGCGAACCTCGCTTCCTACTTGCACAGGACCAAGGAAGCAAACCCTGGAACTATTACCGACCTTGTGCGTGATGATAAGGATCGATTCAAGTACTGCTTTATTTCGTTTAGAGCTTCAATAGTTGGTTTTCAATACTTACGGAGAGTGATTGTTGTTGATGGTACTCATCTAACTGGTCAGTACGGTGGAGTTCTTCTTGTTGCAGCCGGCCAGGATGGCAACTTCCAAGTCTTCCCCTTGGCTGTTGCTATTGTAGATTCCGAGAATAATGAGTCTTGGGGGTGGTTTTTCAACCACTTGAAGAGTTGCTTCAGTCATGACTACCCACTGGTCATAGTCTCTGACAGACACCCATCTATTGAGAACGCATTCGACAGTGTCTTACCGTGGGCAACACGAGGAATATGTTACTATCATATGCAGCAAAACATAGCTGGAACTTACCAGGCAAAGGAAATCATGTATTTGGTGAAAGGTGCGGCATATGCACACACTCTCGATTCCTACAACTCGTATATGGATCAAATCCAAGCTGTAAAACCTGAGCTTGCAACAAACTTGGAAGAAGCCGATCCAAAGTTATGGTCACGAGTTCATTGCGAAGGAGAAAGATTCAACATAAAGACTGGCAATATCGCGGAGTCAATCAATTCGGCGTTTAAGAAAGCAAAGGGATATCCAATACCTTTTCTGTTGGAGTTTATCAGAGACAAGTTGAGTAGGTGGTTCAGCAGGAGGCGTGACAGTACTCTTGCTCTCACCACCATCCATAGCAAAGGAGTTGAATACTTGTTGGCTGTTCGTGAACATTATTCTGGTTTTATGGACGTCGAGCGCATAGATGATTGGCATTTTAGTGTAAAGTATGGATCCGGATACTACAATGTAGATTTGGAGCTCAGAAAGTGTTCTTGCGGTGTGTATGATACTGAGAAAATACCTTGCGCGCACGTAATTGCTGCGATAGCTGAGGCGGGATTGCTTGTGTCGGATTATGTGAGTCTATCTTACAAGAAAAACACCGTTTACGCTACATACGCGCATCCACTATATCCGCCTGCATCTAACTTCTTCGTCGTTAAGAAGGAACCTTGTCATCCTCCAGAGGTAAAACCTCTCCCCGGAAGGAAGAAGAAATCCAGGTGGCAAACTTGGTTATAAATGGCAAGAAAGAGGAACAAGAAACAGAGAAAGATGCCAAAGAAGTATACGTGCTCGAAATGCAGACAACCAGGGCATACTATCCGCAAATGTGTAAGCAAATTGAATCATTAACGGTAAAATTCACTTTGCAAAATCTGTTATAACGGTAAAATTCACTTGTTTTCCGGATACAGAATGCTACCGATTGAAGTCTACTTATGAAGTATACTGAGGAAGTCTACACAAGAAGTCTACATTTGCATGAAAAGCTTATGTTATGTTAATATTCGGAATGTATGTTATGTTAAGTCTATCTTATCAGAAATTTAAGTAAGTCATGGACGGGAAATAGCTTACATACGAAACTGACTTCAAAAGAAGTCTACAAAAGAAGTCTACAAAAGAAGTCTACAAAAGAAGTCTACCTTATCCGAATGATACAATAACCCTGATACGTGATAGGTTAAACCAAAAACTCTTAACCCTATCAACAAGTCCAAAAGAAGGCTACCCTATCAACAAGTCCAAAAGAAGACTACGTTAGTCATGTCTAGTGTTTCAACAACATTCCTAATACATACGTCCTAATACATACGTCCTAATACATACGATTAGTCCAACTCGGGGTAGTCTCGTTCCTCTGGTCCCCGACAGCCTGTCTCATGGAATATGTCACAAGCAAGCTTCATTCTAATGTTTGGGATGTTCTTATGGCGCAGTGTCTGAGGAAATTCCATACCAAGTGCGTGACACTCAATGTACTTCAGCGTGAACACCCCACAGTCGTTGCCATTACTCTGCTGCGGCACGACGGCTGGATCGATTGGACGGTCATAGGTGAACGGATCGAAAGGCCAGGCATCTTTTTTGTCCTCATCCGCCAATAGCCTCATCATGTAGGGAAGCATCACTGCGACAGGTTCTATTAGAGGATATAACTCCTGAGGACTCGTGTAGTGCGGCAGACTATCGTATATGGTGATGTGCCTCTTGGGGAGCGAAATGTACAGAGCAACCCAATGGGTACCTTTCACGTTGTAGGGTATGTACAGGTCATCAATGTCGACTCCCCAAATCTTCATCGATGGCCGAGGCTCTGGTAAGGCACCTTTGTAGTAATCATACGAGAGTAGAGGAAGAGATCTACCAAAACCATGCTCATCGGGTGCAATCATATTGAACTCCGCGTACTTGGTACTCCAGTAATGCCCAAATGTAGTGTCGACGAAGCAGATGCGGTCACTTCTAAACCACTCGGGGTGATTCAACATACGCATCCTCAGCATGTAAATAACGGCGTTTATGTGCTGCATTTTAGCCAGACGTTAATTAATGCATTTTAGTCAGACGATTGAAGTCTACTATCTAAGTCAATGATTTACCAGACTTACCGTATCAATCAGCCACTCCTGTTGATTTAGGAGGTCGTACCACCAAAAGCGGAGCGGGAACTCGCTGGCGGTCTTAGTGGTCTTCCTTCTGCCTGCACCACTGATTACATTGCAAGTGTTAGTGCTATAATAAAACAGAAGTCTGCAAATAATGAAGTATACAAAAGAAGTCAGCAAAAGTAGTCTGCAAAAAAAGTCTGCAAAAGAAGTCTGCAAAAGAAGTCTGCAAAAGAAGTCAACTTACGGGCAGCTCTTATAATGATCCACCACGGCCTGCTTTATAACCTTGTCCAACGGCCCAAAGGGATTTTATCCACGACCTCTATGTTCCTGGTTAGGGATTATACGCTTCACGGTGCTGTTACCCTCGAAAATTCCACCTTGCGTATCCGCCAATGTCCTCAACCTCTCTGTCTTCCTGACCTTAGCTTCAACTACGGCCGCCGTCTCCTTTGGTTGCTTGTTTTTTAGATCCGCAATCCTTTCTGACTGTGTTGGCATATGCTGCCTCACATACTCGCAGCTCTTGTCCGCTTGATTATTCACACTCTCGCAAGGCGCCTCGGGTTTGTGCTACACCGAACGATACAGAACACAAATTTCAAGCCTTTAATGAAATATTGAAAACGAATATATTACTCTGTATTATTGAACACCATAACATGAAGTCTACATGGGAGCTTCACATGAACAATTGCAGTATAACGGAAAACAGGAAACAAAGATTGCTGCCACATAACAGGTAGTTTACGGTTGTGGTTGTTGCTCTTCTTCTAAACAAAGATGACTACTTCTGCTGATTCTTAGTTGTTGCTCTACTTCTAGACGGTTTACGGTTCTCAGGCTTAACAGCATTTTGTTTTGCAGCAATACGAGCAGATAGTTTTCGAGAGGGATCTTTACTAACCGGAAGAGCAGCAGGAGCTCGATCCTCTGCAGCGTTAGACTTCACATTATCTTTTACTTCATGATCCCCATCGTTGGACTTAACATGCTCTTTCGCTTCGGTATCCTCCGACATACCTCCTCTAAGCTTTTCGACCTTGTTGTTGATGAGCTCAATCTTCTCATCCAGACTATCGAAACGGATCTTTAGCTCATGTGACTGCTGCTTAGTGAACTGATCAAACATTGCCTGCATTGCGGACTGCAATGTCTCCCAACCAGCGTCGGAGGATTGTCCTTTGGTCCCATTGTCAGGACATGGTCTTTTTGCCGACCATTTACCACCCGAATGTGAATCCAATACTCTCTTCTTGCCAGTTCCCTTCTCCGCCTTCACGTTGTCCCAGACAGCTATGCCTTTAGAGTTCCAGTCGGAAGGCTTCCATCTCCAGCGGCCACCAATCTCCCCGTACAACGCCTTGATAACGTTGTCAACGTGCTCATCCTCCACGTCATTATCCCACCTAGGGTAAGAATCTTCCCTGGCCACCATAACCATATGATTGAAATTAACCTGCAAAAAAGGTAAAGCTTTATCAGTATCCACGTAAAGTAATAACGCACATGGTGCATTGACAACCGTTAATTACCTGCGCAATAAGATTATCCATTATATTTTTACGCCCTTTACTTCCTTTGAAGGCCAGCATAGGCGGAGATTGTCTACCCGGAATGGGAAAACCAAAGTCTTGACCGAAACTAGGCATAGCGTAGTACACCCACAGTTGCAGCACTTCAACAAACCCGTCAAGATAGTAGTTCTTCGTGAGGTTGGCACTTTTCACAGATCGAATGAGGTTGCAGAAGGCTACTCTCCCCCAAGGGTAACCTTCAAACTCTTCTAGATCCATTACTAACTTTGCCATCTCCACCGGTGTAGCAATAGATGGCCTTCGTGCCACAGTGAAACCAGCATATACGGCTAAATAAGCCAGCCGCTTTCTATCCTCTCTAGACCAGTCTTCGGCCCACCCGCATGCCCGTGTGAGGTTTTCAATGGTAGGACCACTGTTGACATTCACACCAAGTTTCTCCCAAAACACAACCGCATCATCTGTGTCTTCAGCTGTATCGGGGGTCTCCAGTTTCTCTTTGTATTCGCAGTTAAGACCGGTTATGTGAGCAAACTCATGCAACGAGAATCTTACTGGGCTTGCGCCAACGACACTCCAAATCTCAAAGGGCTTCAAACACACTATTTGCATGGAGAGCATACACTTCACAACCATTGATGCCCAGGAGAACTTCATCTTCACGAATTTAAAGAAAACCCCGAGCGAGGAGGACTCGAGCTCGGTCCATTCATCATCGCTCAGTAGTTTGTGAAGAGCCTCAAACAACTTCGTGTCGCTGCTGTAATATCCGATGCTTTTGTCGGTCTCAGGCTCTACACCTTTTGTGAAAAACCTTTTAGGAAATCTCGGCTTCTCCATCCTGTAGCTATTAGGGATCGGGAAAAAACCGAGTAAGCCTACAATTGAAGTCTACAATTGAAGTCTACAATTGAAGTCTACAATTGAAGTCTACAACTGAAGTCTACAATACGGCATACGAACCCTAATATTCGGCAAACGACGAACAACATAACAAATTTAAATTCAGCGGTTTACCTTCGAAGTTAGACCTAGTAGTAACAAGATGGAGAAAGAACGGCGACGAGTAAATGTCGGATTATGGTCGCGAGATGGTGGAGTACGGCGGCGGACGATATGAAAAATGAAATTATACGTGAGGGTGGTTAATTGGAACAACGGAAGTCGAAATATGTTATGAGGGAGAGGGTTTAGATATAACTTACTATTAAAATTAGCGGAAAGGGAAAATAAGGGCGCGAGATGGTGGAGTACGGTGGCGTTCGTCTGGTCGGGAATCGCCAGCGGCGGTTCGTATGGTCTGAAATCGCCTTTTCGCAAAGGAAGATCTTGGTTTTGAGTGACTAACAACCGAAATGAAGACACCAAAGGAGGACATTAGGTTAATTTGGGCCGGTTGGGAGCAGTTATCGGTTATCGGAGCGGTTATCGGTAAGTTTTTCGAAATAAATATAATTTCAAGTTGGTTCAGTATAAGTAAACCGAGAAGTAGACTTCTACATGAAGTCTACAATTGAAGTCTACAATCAAAGTCTACTTCGAGTAGCCGGATTTTAGAAAGCCCGCCGATTTTTTCCCAGAATATTTCAATTTGCCGCTCTTTTAATTTATATTAAACGGAGAAGTAGACTTCTACATGAAGTCTACAATTGAAGTCTACAATCAAAGTCTACTTCGAGTAGCCGGATTTAGTAAGCCCGCCGATTTTTTCCCCGAATATTTCAATTTGCCGCTCTTTTAATTTATAGTAAACCGAGAAGTAGACTTCTACATGAAGTCTACAATTAAAGTCTACAATCAAAGTCTACTTCGAGTAGCCGGATTTAGTAAGCCCGCCGATTTTTTCCCAGATTATTTCAATTTGCCGCTCTTTTAAATTATATTGTAGACTTCATTCCGAAGTCTACAAACAAAGTCTACGATTGAAGTCTTAAAAACGTGGAAAATGCAATGCAAGAAATATAAATAGACCCTCGAAATGGGGTTTAGGGTACCAAATATTCGACGGGATCCTACATTACATATAACTAGCATCATTTTCAAACAACCAAACCCTAAACCCTAAACCAAAATATGGTCATGCAACCCCAGACGATCAATCCTGCAAGGAGAAGCCCAATGATGATGCTCAGTTCCACTCTGCTGTCCCGCTTCTTCTCCATAAGAGCTAGCTGTTTCAGTTGAGCTAGCTCTGCCTCAATCCGATCAGCAACTCTAAGGACACGAATGCAATCTCCTTGGTTGTCAGTAGCACGTCGCAGCAGAATGAATTCCTCCATCATAGCCTCATCCCACCACTTTAGTAGATGCATGTTATCAACATCCTATAAAAACACAATAATGGAACTTAAAGACATTCGTACATTTAGACACCAAACAAAACAGCACACCACCATTACATTTACCTTGTAATCTTTGCATCCGAAGAACATTCTACCCGGATAGGCATCTGTGTTGTCCATTGTTTTCATCATTGTCCGCAACCCACAATAGCATAAATTAGGAATTCCATAGTCTCGGGTGGTGGAGCTCACATCTGGTTCATCCCCACTGCACAATCTCACAGAGCTACTTGAAGGTTGACTGTAGCTGTATCGCCCCATTCCTGTGTCCAATAAGACAGGTACCCAGACCGAAATTAGCTTCCCACATGCATAATTTTTTTGAAAATAAGAGTATTGCATACTAACGCTCACCTGTTAGCGGGTTCTGTCACAGATCTGGATCCGAAAGTAGGAGAGAGAGGCCTGACAGACCTTTCCACCAACAAGAAATCAGATATTTAGTTCGGGTATAGAAGAAGAAGAAGAAGACATGATGACGATGGAAGAACGAGAACAACGTCGACCGCTTACCACAAAGACGACGCACACGGCGACGGAGGATGAGGGGACCAGAGAGAGAAGCTGCGCCGTTTTAGAGAGATAAATGAGATTGGATTTATCGAAATTAGGGTTACACCCTCTATATATATGAAGGGGCTCATTCTGGTTTACTTTAAAATTCTGGTTTTGTATACTTCTTAGAGAAATCTACATAGGAAGTCTACAAACGAAGTCTGCCATACCCTAAACCCTAAATCGAATTTTATACATAAAAACTTATAACATACATTAGTTTTCTTTGCATATTCACAATTTACACTATCAACAACAAAGATATATGAACCTTAAATCATTATACAACATGTAAACTTTGTTTTCAAAAAATATTTGTCTAAACCCTAACAACTCATACTATCAAACCTTAAACTTTAAACCTAAACTCTAACCTTATTGAACCAAATACTCATGAAACTTATAAACTTATACATTTTAATGAGTTTGTATTTTATATAGATGACCTTTGTATTTACTTAAATTACTAGCAAAAAATATTTGGTAAAATATTTTTTATAAATTTTTAAATTAAATTTTAAGATTTTGCAAGTTTGTAGACTTCACGTGTAGACTTCTCTATAAATTTTTAGCTTTGTGGCTTAATTTGTCTTTGTTTTACTTAGGCTAATTAATTTCTAAGTAAAATTATTTTTAAAAGATGCCAAACTTCAATGTCTTATTTATGTATAATTTGTTTGGTTTAAATATTTTTCTTTAATTTTATAATTTAAATTTAAGATTTTAATCTGTTGTAGACTTCGTTTAGAAGTCTACTTTTCGTAAACTTCTGCTGTAGACTTCACCTACGTGGGTAAAATGGTCATTTGCAGCACGCGTTTATTGTTTGTTCATGAAAGACCAAATGGTCTTTTTACACCCCTTGGGGTACACTTTTGGTTAAAGAGTCATATTGGGTATAGTTTTTTTTTAAAAAAAATGTTTGGGTACAAAAAATGAAATTCCCCCAAAATATAATCACTTTTAAATCTATCTAAACCATCACATTGTGGATGAACCAACATGATTTCTGCATTGCATTTGAGTTTATGTGAAAACGAAATTCAAATTTTAAATGTAAAAAGTATCTTGAGGTTTTCAAACTTGTTCTTCTTAGTTAAGAAAATATTTTAACTCCTAGAGCATCTCCATTGATGATAATAGTTTTTGATGTATTACAAAAATGGTGCATGAATTTCCAATAACTATTGAACTACTCATGTATTTATTTACAATGTGCTATTTGATTTATGTTTTTTTTTTTTAATACCACTTTTCTCTGATTTACCAATGACTTTCCCTAGTTGTTGAACAAGTAAGTCTCTGCCAATAAGTATTCCTCTCCATCCATGAGAGGTTGTCGAGGAGATAAGAATTTTTAAAAAGTGGTTTTCCTTGCAGTATTTCCCTTGTAGTACACGAGCAAAGAGACTTGAGGGATTGTTGAGGATTCTCCAGGTCAATTTTGCAAGGAACGCATCATTGTAGCTTTGAATTTCACGGAATCCCAATCCTCCATCTCTTTTTTACTTTGTAAGTTTTCCCCAAGGTAGCCAACACATCTTCTTTTTTCCATGCTTTGAGTCCTACCAGAAACGGGTTAAGGCTGATTGGATTCTTTTGCATAAGCTTGCAGGTACCTTGAAGCAAGACATGGAGTATGTGGGAATGGCAGATATGACAGATTTGAGCAGAGTTAATTTCCCTGCACTTGATAGAAATCTCGTTGTGTAGCTTTGAATTTCACGGAATCCCAATCCCCCATCTCTTTTTTCCTTTGTAAGTTTTCCCCAAGATAGCCAGCACATCTTCTTTTTTCCGTGCTTTGAGTCCTACCAGAAACGGGTTAAGGCTGATTGGATTCTTTTGCATAAGCTTGCAGGTAGCTTGAAGCACGACACAGAGTATGTGGGAATGGCAGATATGACAAATTTGAGCAGAGTTAATTTCCCTGCACTTTATGGGAATCTCATTGAGTAATTGACTACTTTCTAGCGAATACAATCCACTATCATGGTGATAGTAGGTTTTTACACTACTTATGCAATCCCCTATTGTACTATCATGTCGATGTAGGACTTAGGGTTTATCAATCCAAAGTGGGAGGAGAATGAAACAGCTTAGGATTATGCAATAGTGGACACAAGTCAAGACAGATGGTTGTTTGGTGTTGAAACGAAACTATCTATCTAAACGAAATGCAACGGGAATGAAAGCGGAAAAGTAAAACGATAAACTAAATCAAGCTCGATCGAGTTAAGCTAACCATGAGAAAGATAGCTCGATCGAGTTAGGATAGAATGAAACAAGGAGAGACTGGTGCAGCTCGATCGAGTTAAGATACGAGTTTGCACTAAACTGACTCGATGGAGTCAGAGTAAAACAAGACTAAAGCAGAACGAAAACGTAAGAAAAGACTGGTATGATAGACAAAGACTCAGGGACGGATTTGATAATCATAGAGAATCTAATGCTAATCAGCTATGCTTTCTAAAACGACACGAACACGTGCTTATCCCTTCGGCCATGGAATCCCGAGGTCGGTTATCCCACTTCTCAGTGGCGTTACAAACCGCCTCTCTGGTTCAATCCCGCTAACTCGATCGAGTTGGAGCGTGTGTCATGAACCAGATATATAAAGAACCGGCCCATGTAATGCCCTAGAAGCCCCTCTGTGCAACCACTCTCGTGGGACAAAGGCATAAAGCTAATCCTCTGTTTTGCCTTGATCCGACGCTCAACCAAGCGGGTCAGGCCAGGAGCGTCTAGGATCGATCCACCATGGTCAGTGGCTGGATCGCATAGGGCATAGCTAAACAGAGAGGGATAATAGATGAAAACCTAAAGCATCAGAGATTAACCATAATCGATTTCCTAATCTAATCCATCCCTAAGCCTAAGGGCGAAATTACTCAAGATCCATAAGAGAATTCGAAATCATGTCTAAATAAGCTAAAACAAACATAATATGAAAGACAGAAAGGAGATTAACAACTTTTATTAAAGTATTAAATGCAAAAAGTGAATAACAAAGAGTAGATCTACAAATTAAAAAGACATAAAGACAAAGAAAATAAAGTTTGGTTTTCTGGTGGCTGAAAAGCCAAAAAGAAGAACATTTTCGTGGCTAGGGGTCTCAGGCCTTTTATAGGCAAGCCAGCTAGGGCTTCAGTCCTTGGTAAACCGCCTTAGTCCAACTCGATCGAGTTGGTTGATCGAGTTGGCTTATTGTCTGGCTCGATCGAGTTGCCTGGTTGGATGGTTTGGCCTAGCTCGGTCGAGGTGCTCGTTCAAGGTTGTATCCTACTCTGCTCGATCGAGTTGCTTGATCGAGTTGGAGTTTGCCTTAACTCGATCGAGTTGGATGGTGAAGGCAGATTGCTTTTTATTCCAATGCATCGACTTTGCTCCAAAACACCTGAGAAGGACACCAAACATGCAAATGTATGCAATGCACTTCCTAGGACAACTAATTATGCAAACTAAGAGGAAAGTGCAAAGAAGTGCTACTAAGGATGGATGAAACTATGCAAAAGAGGTCTAAACATGATGCTAAATGAGTATGAAATACGAATGCATCAACACCCCCAAACTTAACCTTTGCTTGCCCTCAAGCAAACAAACAGAACAGGAAGGAGATGAAGGCTGAAAATAGCTGATATATCCAAAACATGCCAGCAAAAACGGTTTGATCAATGTCCAGGTGCAAGACTCTAGAGTGCATCATGGTGAGAGTTACTTCTAAAAATCCTAGCCATGCTTAACAAGATCAATCAAACTTCACAGTCAATCAAACCATTCAATTATATCAGCACATCCCTTTAACATTCATTAAACAGAACAGTGAACCAATCTTATGCAAATCTAAACAACGCATTTGGCTTAGGGTGATGGTTAAGAGACAAAGATGGTCCCTTCAATGCAATAAACAGTTTATAAACAGGGATCTCTCAAGAAAATGAACAAGCTTCAGCAAAAGGTTAAAAGTTAGAACCAAGGATGATACAAAAGCAGAAATCCATTCTACCCAGACACCACACTCGATCGAGTCTAACCCGTAACCCAGAAACTAGAACCAACTCCTATCTACCCTTTAGGCATTGCCTTTAGACACAGAGGAGTACTTGATCTCCTTTTCTTTCTTTTTCTTTGTACTTAGCCAAGGGAGAGGTTTTTCTTATCATACTCTAGCGGTTTGGGATTCTTAAACTTTAGGGAACCTTTCTTTTCTTTTCAAACACTTGAGGCTTATGCCTTCTTTTCCTAAACACTAAGAACCCTTTTCTTTTTCTTTAAAAACTTTCCAAACCTTTACTAGACTTTCATGAAACACAAACCTACTCCCTGGTCTTAAACACAACTCTTTTTCTTTTCTTTTCCCAAATCCCAGAATGATAAACAGACTCGCCCAAGCCCAGATGAAACACCCCCAAACTTAGTCTAAACTGATCCTAAGGATGGACCAGAATCTACACAGAAACCCCTGCTCTTGTCGGTTTAAACTCAACACCATTTGCCAAGCATATTCGAAATAAGAACTCACAATCACACAAGAACAGCAAAGGGTTTGAAAGAAAGGCTAAGGTAAGGGTAGGGTCTGCTACTTGGACAAACAAGAGTGGATAAAATGGGAAAAGAATGTCCAAGTATGTATGAATATCCATGAGTTGCTTATCAATGCATGAAATGGTAATTAAGAGTCAAGATTATGGTTCAAACATATAGGGAGATGCATCAATTCACAGCAATGGTTTAAATGAGATGTGCATGTCATGATATGATCAGGTTAAACATGGTTCTACCTTAACTCTTCATTCTCACCCTAATGCACAAAAGATTCAAGAACCAGGGCACAGATCAAAGCGCATGAGATGGCATATTTACAAGGTCATATCAACAATGCAATGTGAATGCATACCTATATGATGTATATTAGACTCAATCTTAAGAATATGAATGCAACTACATGAATATTTTTGAGATTTTTCGAAATTTTTTCAATTTTTAGTGGTTTTCTATGCCTTAGATGCATGCAGACTCAAGGGATGAAAAATTGAAACTTAAGAACAAAGAACACAATGTCAAATGGCTCTCAGACCCTCCCCCAAACTTAAATTACACAGTCCCCTGTGTAACAGAAGTCTAAGAGAAAGAAATAGAGCAAAACATAAGGAAATAAAACAAGATGCAGGCGGTATGTACAAGGGGAGTCGAAGGCAAAGGTGTCTCTTACCAGACAAGGTTGACTCGATCGAGTGAGATTGTGCTCAGTCGAGCTGATCTTCCCATGTTGTCTAACTCGATCGAGTCTATGTCCCTTGAATTGAACTGGACTCCTTTTGGCTCAAACCCTTATCCTGCGAAGCTTAAACACACAGAAGACTACAAAGCATAATAAATAAACAAAAATTTAAAGAAGTATATATAAAAGGATAGACATGGGACTTCCTCCCAAGTGAGCTTGTTTTAGGTCTCGAAGCTTGACCTTTCCTTATATTATAGCGCTGCACTTATGTTTCATGGCAACCATGCCCTGTACCTCCTTAGTTTTCTGAAGAACAGCATCTTTGAAGAATTTCTGATACGGTGGGATAAGCATGAAGGCATCCAACAGAGGCATCTTCAGTTCAATCTCACTCATCTGCTTGTCAAAAAGCGCTTGATACTTCTCTATCAACTGCTTTTTGAACCTTGCAGGAAAAGGCAGAGGAGGCTTGTAGGGCGGTGGCACAAACAAAGTCTCCTTCTTCTTGCTGGTCGGTTTCTGAGGTGAGATAGGTTTGGTCGGGTGACTCGATCGAGCTGGTTGATCTGGTTCGCTCGCTCGAGTGGCTTCATCGAGCCTTGGCTGAGGAGAGTCTGACTCGATCGAGGCTGGTATCTGTACAGCAGCGAGTGAACTTTCCGATTCAGCTGAACACGCAACATCACAACCATAGGGAAGTTGTGTAATCTCTTGGATGGCTCGTTCGTTTTCAGCAGCTTGTTCCTTGTCAGCGTTGGAATGGATGTCGTGGCAATAGTCTTTGGGATTCTGAATAGCTTTCCCAGGGAGTTGACCAGGTTGTGCTGTAGAAGAAGGTTCATCTTGATGCTCAACAGTCTGCAATCTGGTGTTCTGAGAGTCAATTGTTTTGTTAATCTCAGCAAACTTCTTGTTAAGATCCATTGCTTCATTCGCCTGACCTTGTAACAACTGTTGCAATAGAGATATCATGTCAGGTTCCTGAACCTGAGGTGCTTGACTCTGCTGTGGAACAAACCCAGTTGGTGCTCCCATCTGATTCTGCTGATAACCGCCCTGTTGGCCCTGAAGGAGTTGCTGCAGCATAGACTGCATATCCGGTTCCTGAACTTGTCGTGCCTGACTCTGATGTGGGACAAACCTCTGTGGTGCTCCCAACTGCTTCTGCTGATAACCGCCCTGTTGGCCCTGAAATTGGCCCTTTGGAACGAAGATTTGCTTCATGCTAGATTGGGCAAGAAGGAGCTTGTCCAGCTTCTGGTGTAAGGATTTGAACATATTGTTCTGGTTTGCATACACCTGAAAATTCAAAGACAAAAACCCAGAAGCAGAGGACAAATGATATAAAAGAAAACTAAGAACTTGAACTAGCTAGCTATTGGAATCCTAAATGCATCAAACTAAATCCCAAATCGGCAATGGCGCCAAATTGATAGTAGGTTTTTACACTACTTATGCAATCCCCTATTGTACTATCATGTCGATGTAGGACTTAGGGTTTATCAATCCAAAGTGGGAGGAGAATGAAACAGCTTAGGATTATGCAATAGTGGACACAAGTCAAGACAGATGGTTGTTTGGTGTTGAAACGAAACTATCTATCTAAACGAAATGCAACGGGAATGAAAGCGGAAAAGTAAAACGATAAACTAAATCAAGCTCGATCGAGTTAAGCTAACCATGAGAAAGATAGCTCGATCGAGTTAGGATAGAATGAAACAAGGAGAGACTGGTGCAGCTCGATCGAGTTAAGATACGAGTTTGCACTAAACTGACTCGATGGAGTCAGAGTAAAACAAGACTAAAGCAGAACGAAAACGTAAGTAAAGACTGGTATGATAGACAAAGACTCAGGGACGGATTTGATAATCATAGAGAATCTAATGCTAATCAGCTATGCTTTCTAAAACGACACGAACACGTGCTTATCCCTTCGGCCATGGAATCCCGAGGTCGGTTATCCCACTTCTCAGTGGCGTTACAAACCGCCTCTCTGGTTCAATCCCGCTAACTCCATCGAGTTGGAGCGTGTGTCATGAACCAGATATATAAAGAACCGGCCCATGTAATGCCCTAGAAGCCCCTCTGTGCAACCACTCTCGTGGGACAAAGGCATAAAGCTAATCCTCTGTTTTGCCTTGATCCGACGCTCAACCAAGCGGGTCAGGCCAGGAGCGTCTAGGATCGATCCACCATGGTCAGTGGCGGGATCGCATAGGGCATAGCTAAACAGAGAGGGATAATAGATGAAAACCTAAAGCATTAGAGATTAACCATAATCGATTTCCTAATCTAATCCATCCCTAAGCCTAAGGGCGAAATTACTCAAGATCCATAAGAGAATTCGAAATCATGTCTAAATAAGCTAAAACAAACATAATATGAAAGACAGAAAGGAGATTAACAACTTTTATTAAAGTATTAAATGCAAAAAGTGAATAACAAAGAGTAGATCTACAAATTAAAAAGACATAAAGACAAAGAAAATAAAGTTTGGTTTTCTGGTGGCTGAAAAGCCAAAAAGAAGAACATTTTCGTGGCTAGGGGTCTCAGGCCTTTTATAAGCAAGCCAGCTAGGGCTTCAGTCCTTGGTAAACCGCCTTAGTCCAACTCGATCGAGTTGGTTGATCGAGTTGGCTTATTGTCTGGCTCGATCGAGTTGCCTGGTTGGATGGTTTGGCCTAGCTCGGTCGAGGTGCTCGTTCAAGGTTGTATCCTTCTCTGCTCGATCGAGTTGCTTGATCGAGTTGGAGTTTGCCTTAACTCGATCGAGTTGGATGGTGAAGGCAGATTGCTTTTTATTCCAATGCATCGACTTTGCTCCAAAACACCTGAGAAGGACACCAAACATGCAAATGTATGCAATGCACTTCCTAGGACAACTAATTATGCAAACTAAGAGGAAAGTGCAAAGAAGTGCTACTAAGGATGGATGAAACTATGCAAAAGAGGTCTAAACATGATGCTAAATGAGTATGAAATACGAATGCATCACATGGTGAAGAGGTCATTTTTCTTTCTTCCAAAGCTTTCCGGCAGTCCTAAGTATTTGCCTTGGCCTCCTTCTTTGTCAATCCCATGTGATGTTTTACCCTCTCTCTGATATCCATCGGTGTTTTCCTTGAGAATGGTATTGATGAAATACGCGTGTTAATGATCTGGCCTGAAGCTGCTTCATATCTTTGTAGGATTGAGACTAGAGATTCATAACTTTGTTGGTTTGTTTTGCAAAAAACATTGTGTCATCTGCTATTAGAAGGTGGTTAATCCTAGGACTTCCTCGTGATACTCGGTTTCCGGAGAACAAGCCGTTTTATTGTGCGTTTTTGCAAAGGCCTGAGAATACTTCTCCACAAAGAATAAAGATAAAAGGGGAGAGCGGTTCTCCTTGCCTGATGTCTCTTTGAGGGATCACCAATCCCTGGGCTGCACCAATGACTAGGAAGGAGTAAGAGACAGTGGAAGAAGATGAACCACATGGCACTCCATACAGAGTAAGCAAGTCTTAGGGATGAGACGCCTGCGCAAGGACCTCCATTTGGCATGGAAACCAATTCTTTTAAGAACCACCGTGATGAAATCCCACTCCAATCTGTTTATACGTTTTACTGATACAGTCTTTACAGCCATAAAGAAGCGCTTTGTTGCTCCATATCCACTCAAGTAATGTAGAGTTTCATGTGTTATCAATATGATATATCATGGTTTTTGTAACATCCCGATTTGTGATATATGAGGAGATACTTAAGAGTATTTATTTGGCTACCTATGTTAACAAAGTGCACTTACCTTTTCGGTCAAAGGCCCATAAGTAGCTCCAAAGTTAAGCGTGCTTGGGGTGGAGTAGTGCAAGGATGGGTGACCTTCCGGGAAGTGGTCTGCGGAACCGTGTAAGTGAGGCCAAAACACAGGGAAATGTCGAGTGGTGATTGCAGGGACAGTAAACAAGTCTCTAAAGCTTCCCAAAAAAATAGCAAACTGACCCCCAGACAGGAGTGGGGCCCACGGGCTGAGAGAGGGCGTGGGTGACTCACTGTATGGGCTGTCGGGGCGTTATTGTTTGGTATCATAGCCGAACCCAGACGAGAGTGTGGAGTTAAGTGGGACTTGACTCACACCGTCGGGGGTGACGATTCTGGTGCGCAACAAGGACGTTGCTTTCAGTGAGTGGCGCTAAATTGTAATATCCTGATTTGTGAGGCGAGGCTTAAGAGAATTGATTTGGCTACCTATGTCAACAAAGTGCACTTACCTTTTTGGTCAGAGGTCCAGAAAGAATTCCAGAGTTAAGCGTGGTTGGCGTGGAGTAATAGAAGGATGGGTGACCTTCCGGGAAGTCCTCTGTGGAACCATGTGAGTTAGGAAAAAACACAGGAAAAGGTCGGGTGTTGATTACAGGGACTGTAAATGTCTCTTGAGCCTCTCAAAAATAACGGACCGTCAGACAGGGGTGGAGCCCACGGGCCAAGAGAGGGCGTGGGTAATTCACCGGGATGGGCGGTCGGGGCGTTATAGTTTTTATGGGTTTTTGCCGTGAGAAAAGTCTTGTTTTTAGAGTCTTTACATGTCCTAGGTGTGTTTGGAGCCGAATTAGAGATAATGGAGCTATTTGGAGCTTACGTGGAGATTCTTGGTGGAAAACGAAATGATCTGTCTTTCTCAGACATTGGTGTCGGGTGTCGGTCGAAATCCCCTTCTGCCCGATGTTCCACGTGTGTTTTAAAGAACTTTTGGAAATTTGCAGTTTTCACCCAAGAGTTCTACTTATTTACAAAATAGCTCAATTCGTGTTTTAGGAGTTTTTAGGTTTATAAGCCATTGTTATGCAGCTTTTTATGATTATTTTATTTTCTATTGAGACTCTAAGGAGATTTGTTTGAAAGTTTTTGGGGAGACTATTCTGCTACTCTGTTCGTTTCAGAGAATAATCTGAACCCCTGCTTATTTATATTTTTCTTTAATGCAATTTATTCAGTTTATGATGTTGTCTTCAATCACCATGTCTGAGTAATCTGCGAGTTAGGTTTTGGGTTTTTCAAAGGTTGAAGATGGATTGTTAGAATTGAAATACTGTTAGGATAACCTTATAGTTCTTCATCTAGATTGTGCTTAATCATTGATTTCTAGAATTGATCACCTGGAATTCATACTTAGGATAACTGATAGATGCAAAAGTATTATTAATTTCTTGAACTATCTTAGATGAGCAAAATTCCTATCTGCAAATAAATTTGGTTTATGAATTTTGTGAACAATTGAACTTGGAAATAATGCTTGTCTCATTTATTGAATTTGCAAAGAAATTTGGAATTCTAGGATTTAGACATAGATAATCTCTGCAACGAAAATTGATTTGTTTTACATTAGTGTTTCAAGTTCAAGAAAGGTGTTTAATTAATATCCTGATAATCTTAACTCTGCACTTTCTGAAAACCTACGAAATTCTCAAGGTCTAGCGTTTGTCTTTCTTGAATTTAACTTTGTCAATCAATCACTTGCTGCTTTTATTTAGTTTATTTGCATTACATTATTATTCATTCTCTTAACTTGATTTGAATCTAAGAATTTTGTTGTGCAACAACTTGACGTTTGGATTCGATACCCTATTTGCTACAAAATTTACACCTATCAAGTTTTTAGTGCCGTTGCTATACGTTTTTTTCGTTGCCGTTAAATTTTTAGTATTAGAATTTTGTCCAAGCTTTTCTTTTTATTTTGTTACTCACATGCTCTATAATCATTCTTTTTGGTGTTTCAGGTGCATGCCTAATCAAAACTAGAAGCAACAAGGACAAAGAGCTAGTCAATCTCACTAATCAAGAGCTAGCACACTTAGAGCGTACCATCAAAAAAGCAAAAAAGGTGCTGATTTTGGTTCAACATGCTGATGGCAACTTGTTTGACAACGAAGGAAATAGGTGTAATGCGCAAGGGCGGAAACTCGATGCTGATGGGAATGTGATCGTCGAAGCACCCCCAGCTCAGCCTGTACTTAATGTCCTTGAGCACAATCAGTCTGCACCCAATCGCACACGGGGTGACCACAATCGGTTTGAGATTCGACCTCCTTCGTTTCAGCGGAATGACTTTGAACTGGAAACTGCATTCTACACTCTTGTGGGTCAGCATCTCTTTCATGGTCATTCCCATGAACACCCTCTGGATCACATTGAGAGTTTCGAAGATTTGGCCAACAGCATCAAAGCCAATGGAGTCAGCAGTGACTACCTTTTCTGCAAGCTTTTTCCTTACTCTCTTACTGGGGATGCAACTTATTGGCTGAAGCAGTTGCAACCATGATCTTTGACGAATTGGGAAGACACCAAGAAAGCCTTCTTAAACAAGGTTTATGATGATGCGAGGTCTCGGAAGCTGAGAAATAATATATCCCAATTTTTCTCAAGGACCAATTGAAGCATTCAAGGCTGCTTGGGTGACATTAATATGATCCTTGTCAGGATTCGGCACTTTGAAGCAAGTGAGGACGGCGATCGGAGTGAATGGGACGATGGACAAACAATGAATTGGATCGATCGAGTGGAGGTTCGGTAGATGAAGCGATGGAACGAGGGAGATGAACGGGTGGAGCGGATCGAATGGCTATAACAAAGTTCCAGCGAAAAGGATCTTCAACACCACCTTCAGCCTTGATGATATAACACACAACAAGATCAAAGGGTTCTCTTAGATTCAACACACTAAGAAGATCAAACAAAATAAGGAGAGAGTTTTTGATAAGAAAATGTTTGATAAGGAAAACAAAGAGATGGGTTTCAGTTTACATAAGGCAACGAGAGAGAGAGAGAGAGAGAGAGAGAGAGAGAGAGAGAGAGAGAGAGAGAGAGAGAGAGAGAGAGAGAGAGAGAGAGAGAGAGAGAGAGAGAGAGAGAGAGAGAGAGAGAGAGAGAGAGAGAGAGAGAGAGAGTTAAATGGAACAAGCTCCAATAACTCGGAAACACACAAACATAAAAGCAAAGACAACGTTTGAAAATTCAAAAGAAAAGGAGCCTTTGTCGCCAATGCATAACGGGCTGGACCGGACCCGAACAACAAGAGTAAAGAGGGAAAATGAAAGTGGGTCTTAGGCCTCGTTAAAAACCTACCAAGGAAAACCCAGTGGGACAAAACCTTGGCAGGGAAAAAGAGCACACTAAGATCCACTTGCCTCTTTAACCCAAGTGTTGGGCCGTTAAGCATACCATGGTGGGGTGCTTAACTTCCTGAACGTGCCGAGTCAAACGGCTAAGTATTCTTCCCACTCCTTGGTTGAATAACTTAGTTTGAGATCGAGTGACTGGACCAGTCGGTATGGCCAATGCTTCCTCAGGTTCAAGCTCGTCCCGCCTTTCCTGGTCCATGTCCGGGCTAACCTCATCTATGATCATATCATCCCCTCCTTCTTGAAAAGGATTTGTCCTCAAATCTGGTTCATCTGCAAGAAAAGGAGAGAGATCAACAACATTAAAACTCGGACTGATATTATACTTACCTTGGAGATTTATTTGGTAGGAGTTGTCGTTGATCCGCTTGGTGATCTCAAAAGGTCCATCAATTCTTGGCATAAGCTTGGATTTTCGTTCGGCAGGGAACCTTTCTTTGCGCAAGTGTATCCACACTTTATCTCCAACCTCAAAAATCATCTTGCGTCGCCCTTTGTTGGCTTGTTTGGCATACTGCTTTGTTTTCTCCTCAATATTCTTCCGTACTTGTTCATGAAGTTTCTTCACGGTTTCTGCCTTGTGCTTCCCATCTGTACTTATCCTATCACTCACAGGCAAAGGCATCAAATCCAAAGGAGAGATGGGTCTAAACCCATAAACAATTTCAAAGGGTGAGAATTTAGAAGCAGAATGCACAGCGTGATTGTATGCAAATTCTATATGTGGCAAACATTCATTCCAACTTTTAAGATTCTTTTTGATACATGCACGCAACAAAGTTCCTAAAGTCCTGTTAACAACTTCAGTTTGGCCGTCAGTTTGGGGATGACAAGTAGTAGAAAATAAAAGCTTAGTCCCCAACTTAGACCACAATGTTTTCCAGAAATAACTTAATTACACTTTATTAAAATAATTAGCCGATCTCCCTGTTCGCCATATAAAGACCTGTCAATCGATTGACCGTCGAACTCACAGTTCCTGTCGAGTTCGTCAATCAACCGATCGCCGAGCTCTTTGCTTCTTAATTCAGTATGCCGATCAATCCGTCGGCTCGGAACCAAGCTCTCGTCAAAGAGTGTTCATCGACTAATTGCCGAACTCCTAACTTAGCAATACGACATCGTCTTCGATCGATCTCTTTCGTGTAATCCGCCGATCATCTTACTTCTTATAACGAAAGTCTTAACCCTCTCTCAACAACCCTAAACAAACTTACCACTATTATCTGTCAGCGAACAATTGGCGCCCACCGTGGGGTCAAGACTTTCTCTACTCAAAGATAGATCGGTCATTCGCCGAACAGATCAGCGTTTAAAAACCGACCTCAAACTAAAAACAGGATGTCAACGGAACCCAACATAGCTCTCCGCCGACCAATGCAGAGCACGACCATCGACTCAACG
Organism: Erythrophleum ivorense; assembly: GCA_026724425.1. Classification (NCBI taxonomy): domain Eukaryota; kingdom Viridiplantae; phylum Streptophyta; class Magnoliopsida; order Fabales; family Fabaceae; genus Erythrophleum; species Erythrophleum ivorense. Next base: position 2,424,439 of record JAIUCV010000068.1, read on the forward strand.
CCAACCTGGGTACTCCCCTTCGTAGGTACGATCAATCAAACAGGCACCGAGCACAGGGAGCTTGAACAACGTCCTCAGACACCACCAAGAACCATACAACCAATCCTCTCAGAGCATGACGAACCCCCGACTCGTTCAGGAAGCCAAGCTGAACAGTCGTCAGAAAACCCGAAAACCGCGACTCTTCTCCACGCCTTACTCACTAGGTTTGATGATTTCGCCAAAGGAACGGACCACCGTTTCAACAGCCTGTTCGCAGCCCAACTACCTAGCCAAAACCGGATAAACGAACTCCAAGCATCACAGGACTCACCAGAACCCCAACACACTCCTCATCCGTTACCAACCCAAAGAACGCTCTTCAACGATAACCCAACCCCGCCGACCAACCTCATAAGGACGAACGACCCACACCCGGCCTCGTACCCGCAACACCACGCCGAACGAAGCGGGCACGACGCTGAAATAGAAAGAATGAAGGATTAACTATACCACTTGAATTCCCGAATCCACCAGGCCACCAGCTCGGCCCCCGAAATCGATCGAGTCCTACGCGAAGCACAAAACACACCATTTACCGAACGAATTGCCCGAACAGTAGTACACCACCCGGAAAAATTGAAGATCTCGGCATACGAGGGCAATACCGATCCAAGGCAGTATCTGACTGCGTTCTGCATCGCAATAGGACGAACCCATTTCTCCGACGAAGAGCGGGACACCGGATTCTGTCAGCTTTTCGTCGAGAACCTCTCCGGATCGGCCCTGACCTGGGTCTCCAGACTGCAAGCCAACTCGGTCAACAGCTATCATCAATTGACCACCGCCTTTCTCAAACAGTACTCGATGTATATCCGACAGGGAACATCATGCGTCGACCTATGGGCATTAACCCAGGGACCGAAAGAGTCGTTACGATCATTCATAGACAGATTCAAAAATGTCGCCTCGCGGCTCACAACGACCAGCATAGAAACGCTACCGGCGTTAATAAAAGGACTCTGGTACGAGTCGGTCTTCCGCGACGATCTCAAATTAAACGAACCGCGTACCCTAGAAGATGCTCTGTGCCGAGCAAACATCTTCATCGAAATGGAAGAAGAAAAAATCGTCTTGGCCAAAACCCACACCCCGACTAAGGCGCCGCCCTCCAAAGATAAAACGAGAGAGGATTACTACGAGCCTCGACAACACTACGACAAGAGCTACAGAAGCAACGAGAGGAAGCCGATAAACTGCTATGTTGGAAACGACCGACCGAGCGGAAACGATCGACCATGCGGAAGCGATCGCCAAGGTAAATCGAGCCAACCATGGAACAAGTACGTCCGGCAGGACGACACTAGGCCAAACCAACCTTTCTGTGAATATCATAAAAAGCCAGGTCACGCAACGGCCCAGTGTAGACACCTCCAGGAATCCCTGCTCGGCAAATTTACCAGGGGCGAGATAGGAGAGCCGACCCCTTCTTCGTCCCAGCGAGCCTCTTACTACCTACCTACGAATGATAAGGAAAGAAGGGTAGTTCGGGAAACGACCTATCCCGATGCCGAAGATAGCCGAGAAAGACAACCCGTCGAGAATGCGAACCGAGAGATCGTCCTCCGAGGGATGGAGCCACAAAAAAGAAACCACGAAGAAAGCAACTCCCGCTCTACGCCACCACCACCCCCACGAAGAAGAATCAACATGATCATGGGAGGCCAGTCGACCTGCAATGACTCCGTGCGATCGATTAAAGATTATGGCCGCAAAACCATAACAGCGCAACAATGGAAACACGACATCGGAAGCGAACTGGACGAAGCCAGCAGCATCGTCTTCCGAGAATCAGACACACAAGGCCTACATACACCCCACAACGACCCACTAGTAATCGAACTCATGATCGGCGACTGTGACGTCAGCCAAATACTAATCGACACAGGGAGCACCGTCGACCTAATATTTGAAGAAACACTGCGCAATATGGAGTTGCAAGGCTACAAGATAAAGCGGAACAAAAAACCTTTGACTGGTTTCTTGGGAGAAACGACAATGACGGTCGGGACGATTAAACTCCCCGTCCGCGTCGGCCAAGTAACCAAAATTGTCAAGTTCGTGGTCGTCGACAAACCGGCCATCTATAACGCGATAATGGGGACACCTTGGATGCATGCGGACACCATCCATATACCACCAGTGCCTGAAGTTCCCAACTCCAGATGGACCGGTCACAGTGCGTGGCAGCCAAGAGATGTCCCGAATTTTCTTCGTAGCCGAACACAAACTGCGACACTCATCCCATACCTACGTCATCTCGGAATCAGCGGCAACCATCAGCACCGAACTCCCCCCGCAAAGTGAGCCGCCACGCGAACTCGTCGTTCAAGAAAACATCGATCCGAGCGACCCAACCCGGTGTGTCGGAATCGGGACGGAGATCAGTACGGAGCTACGTAGCGAACTATTAGTTTTCCTACATCAGAACGCTTCGACCTTCGCGTGGAGCACCGAGGATATGGTTGGCATCAAACCCGATATAACCAACCACGAGCTAAACGTCGACCCAACGTACAAGCCGATCAAACAAAAGAGGAGAAATTTGGGCCAAGACAGAGCGAAAGCTGTCAACGAAGAGGTCGAACGACTGTCCAAAGCGGGATCAATAGTGGAAGTGCGCTATCCTGAGTGGCTCGCAAACCCAGTCGTGGTTAAAAAGAATAACGGCAAGTGGCGTTTTTGTGTCGACTTTACCGACCTCAATAAAGCATGCCCAAAAGACAGCTACCCCCTCCCACATATAGATCGGCTCGTCGAGGCAACGGCCGGCAACGAACTACTATCATTCATGGACGCGTTCTCAGGATACAATCAAATCCAAATGCACCCGGACAATCAAATCATAACCGACCGCAGAAACTACTGCTACAAAGTGATGCCGTTCGGCCTAAAAAATGTCGGGGCGACCTACCAACGCCTCGTCAATAAAATGTTTGCCGATCAACTGGGGAAAACGATGGAAGTATATATCGATGACATGCTTGTCAATTCACGACACGCCGAAGAACATATCGGACATCTCCGAACATGTTTCGACAGCCTGAACGAGCACGGCATGAAGCTCAACCCCAAAAAAATAACAGCGATCCTCGAGCTCCTGTCGCCAAAGAACACGCGAGAAGTCCAACGTCTGACCGGCCGAATCGCGGCTCTCAATCGCTTTATCTCCAGGTCAACGGACAAATGGTTACCTTTCTACCAACTGCTGCGAGGGAACAAACGCTTCAAATGGGACGCCCAATGCGAAGACGCTTTCCAGGAGCTCAAACATTATCTTTCGACCCCTCCTGTCCTCTCCAAACCAGAATCGGGCGAGACACTTTATCTTTATATCTCGGTGTCCAGATCGGCGGTCAGCAATTACTCATCCGGGAAGACAGAGGTGATCAAAAACCGATCTTCTATATCAGCAAAACCCTCGACGACACTGAGACGCGATACCCAACACTAGAAAAGCTCGCCCTCTCCGTCGTCACATCGGCCCGTAAGCTCCGGCCGTATTTTCAATCTCACTCAGTAATCGTCCTTACAAACCTACCCCTCCGAACGATCTTACACAGCCCGACGCAATCTGGCCGAATAGCGAAGTGGGCAGTCGAACTAAGCGAGTACGACATCGAATATCGTAACTGAACATGCGCCAAATCCCAAGTCCTAGCTGATTTTCTCATCGAGCTACCACCAGAAATGCTCGGCGCCGACCCAAACGTACAGAAAAGCTGGATCCTGCACGCGGACGATTCGTCATCTCGTAACGGCTCTGGAATCGGCATCTGCTTGGAGTCTCCAACAGGCGAAATTCTCGAGCAATCATTCCGCCTCGCTTTCTCAACATCCACCAACGAGGCGGAATACGAAGCGCTAATCGCCGGCCTACGATTAGCAAAGGAAATGGGCGCGAAAAATATCCAAGCGTATTGCGATTCACAGCTCGTCGCCAACCAGTACAGCGGAGAATACACAGCCAAGAACGATTGTATGGACGCTTACCTGACTTTGGTCTGGCAGCTCGCCAACGAATTCGAAACGTTCGCCCTTACGAAAATTTCCCGCAGTGACAATTCATCCGCAGACGCACTTGCCGCCCTTGCCTCTATATCCGATCTCGACCTAACGCGAGTAATACCCGTAGAAAGCATCAACCGGCCCAGCATCGAGATCGATCTCAACGACTCAATAATGGCTATCGTCACTCTCGAACCAGGCATTGACAACGCCGAAGATCTGAACGAACCCACAGAAGCCGAGGAAATACTCCGACCAGCGGACTGGAGAGAGGAGATCAAACTCTACATAAGCGACGGAACCGTGCCAACCGACCAGGCGAGACGGGCTCCCTTACGAGATCGTCACAGACAATGGCACGCAGTTCACCTCGGCAATCGTCGAAAATTTCTGCGCAAAATGGAATATAAGGCTCAGCAAATCAACGCCACGATACCCACAAGGAAACGGACAAGCAGAGGCGACCAACAAAACCATTTTAGCCGGACTTAAAAAACGGCTAGAAGACAAAAAGGGAGCTTGGGCCGACGAAGTTGACGGAGTACTGTGGTCACATCGAACAACACCCCGCCGATCAACAAATCAAACCCCTTTCTCACAATCGCACGGCATCGAAGCAATGTCTCCAGCCAAAGCAACGCTCCCGAGCCTCCGCCGATCCCATCTACCGAAGGATCAAGGATTCGCTTGACTTCGCAGAAGGATCACGTAACAACTGGCAGCCAAATACTATAACAAGTAGACATTCGGCCGCCACTTCGCCGAAGGCGACCTCGTCCTCGAAAATATGCGCAAAGCAATCGCACGAAAGCTCGGCGCCAACTGGGAGGGACCATACATCATCGTCAAGATCGTCAAGCCAGGAGTTTATCAGCTCGTCACCATGGCTGGCACCGAAATCCCAAGATCTTGGAACTCAATGAACCTCAAACGCTTCTACTACTAACAGACGAGCCAAAAAAAAAAAAAAAAAAAAAAGAATGTACAACGAAGTACGGTCGGCTTGATCCCTCGTGGGTACGTAGGCAACCCTCTGCAAAAATGGAGGGCTCACCTATATCTAATAAAACAAAAACACCTCTTTTAAAACAAAATCGTCTCCCAACACGTTCCACACGAACGTCATGACTCGTCCATACGAGCCATGCTTCATCGACACTTAGCGTAAAAACCTAAGTCTCGAAGAACTTAAAAGCCGAGCCTGACCTCGCAAACAACACGTTCCACACGAACGTCATGGCTCGTCCGTACGAGCCATGCTTCCTCGACACTTAGAGTAAAAACCTAAGTCTCGAAGAAGAACTTAAAAGCCGAGCCCGACCTCGCAAATAACACGTTCCACACGAACGTCATGGCTCGTCCATACGAGCCATGCTTCCTCTACACTTAGCGTAAAAAACTAAGTCTCGAAGAAGAACTTAAAAGCCGAGCCCGACCTCGCAAATAACACGTTCCACACGAACGTCATGGCTCGTCCATACGAGCCATGCTTCCTCTACACTTAGCGTAAAAAACTAAGTCTCGAAGAACTTAAAAGCCGAGCCCGACCTCGTAAACAACACGTTCCACATGAATGTCATGGCTCGTCCATACGAGCCATGCTTCCTCGACACTTAAGGTAAAAACCTAAGTCTCGAAGAAGAACTTAAAAGCTGAGCCCGACCTCGCAAATAACACGTTTCACACGAACGTCATGGCTCGTCCATACGAGCAATGCTTCCTCGACACTTAGCGTAAAAACCTAAGTCTCGAAGAAGAACTTAAAAGCCGAGCCCGACCTCGCAAACAACACGTTCCGCACGAACGTCATAGCTCGTCCATATTGGCTCGCCTTGCAAACGACCATTTTCTGTTGATTAACTAAAAATTCGTCATAAGAATCTACGGCCAAACACGCCCCCACTGTCCGCCGCGATCGGCACAAAGGAATCAGTTTCTTAACTTTAAAACTCAGCGAAACCAAATTTTATTAAGAGTTCAAAGTTACTCGAAAATACACAGCCAATCGGCCGAACGCAATAACTTAAAATAAAAGGGGCACTCGTTCACGGCTGAGGGTACGGTGCCATAGTACCGCGATCCATATCGGCAACCAAATCCTGGAGCAACTTAAAATCCCGATCAAGCTCATCCCTCGTCACTACGTTCTCACCCTCGATCTTCCGCGTAAACAGCTTGACATCGGATCGGCACTTCTCCACCAGCTTTTAGGGAACAACGATGCCGATCTCTGCTAAAGAAGAATACGAATCAAGCAAGGCCGTGGCTTGATTGAGAACCATTATGTCCTGCTGCACTCTCGCTTCGTCCTCAACATACTTCCTCATCTTGTCCAGCCGAGCCCGAAACACCGCTAACAGGTCCGACTTGGTCTCCCGAATCTTCCTGGTCTAGAGATCATGTGCATGGAGACTTCTCTTCCGCGAAGACTCGTCAAGCTCGGCGTGCTTTTTATCCAGACGTTCGTATTGGGCCTTGAGAGCCTCGATCTCTATACGAGCCTCGGCGATCTCGGTGATGCGGCCCGCATCCTTGTCTTCCAACTCAAGAACCTTCTCAGTGAGCTCACCCCCTTTAGCGACGGCCTTTCGCAATTGTCGACGATGATAATCAAGCAAGGTGTTCGTCGAGGCAACAGCCTGAAAACAACGAATTAAGTGTAAGAACTCCACTTAACTAAACCTAATTAACAAAAAAATTGTTCGGTAAACCTGGAAGGAATGATGAGCCATCTCCCGAATAAGACGCTTCTCCTCTGAAGAAACGATGTTGATCGGATCGTCGACCGTGGCCGGCTGAATCTCATGATAAAGCTGACCGCAAGCCTGATTGCTTTCCAAAAAAGGAATCCTCCCTTCGTACTCATACTTAAATGAGTACTCAAAGATTTCCTGCCGAGCCAGATCGGCGTTCTCTTCTTCGGCGGCCGACATCTCAACCGCTACGACATCTTCGACCGCATCAGCGCCCGATGCTCCGGCATCAACAGCCGTCTCCTTCTCGGAAGGTTCCCCCACAGAAGGCCTTACCCTCCTTCTTTTCCTATCGCCGCCCGGCGACGCCTTCTCAACGGCTACGTCACGAGCCCCCGAGGAAACGAAAGGAATAATCGCCCCCTCGCCCGACGCGGGGATATCTCTATCTCCTTCAACCGACATATCCGGAAGGGTCGGAGTGATTGGCTCCACTCTCCCCGTCTTGGGATTAACACGAGTATATGCCTGCGGCTGATAACTGTCAAAATAATCATCTATAAAGCGATCAACCGCCTCAGCGGCACTCACCCGATCGTCGATCGTAACAGACGAAGGCACCATGACAGGCGGATCCGTCTCACTTTGTTTTTTCTGCGCAACAACGGCGCTCACCATCTCCCTCCCGTACCGCGGCAGGTTCAAACTAATCTTTCCCATCTTCGCAATAGCCTTCGGTTTCCCTAACTGCCACGAAGCTAAAATCGTCAGCCCAAAGGCCGCCAAGTCATGATACAGATCGGCAGATTCAAAAAATGAAGATAAACTAATAGACTTTCTTACCCGCTTCAATACGAGCCCACTGCCTCCTGATCCTCTCCCTATTGATATCTTCCCACCTCCTCTTTCCTCGTTCGAAAAGCCGTTTCACGTCTTCGGCAAAATTCGGTGGAGGAGTTCGCCAAAGAGGAGGACGATCTGCACAAAGTAAGACAGTCGTCAGACAACAAAAACCAACAGGAAGATAACTAGATGCTAAGACCAATGCCCTGCTAAATCTTCTACCGAAAGTCGGGCCCCACTAATTCCTGTACGGCCTACGCGTATCCGGAACCAACGCCTCGTTGACGCGAACGAAGAAATATTCCTCGATCAAGTTCATTGTTTTACTCGGGTGACCGGTGATCACCCCATAATTCGACCGAATACTAACGTAAAGGGTTCCCGGAGTCCTTTTGTTCACCGTAATCGATGACATGGCCTCGAAAAATAGAAGATCAATGTCAATATCCAACTCGGCCGCCAAAACCAACGGGCCGACAATATTACGGATCGCTGCCGGACAAAGTTGCGACATGGCAACGCCGACCTCTTCGCAGTAGGCGACGAGCAGTTTCGACAGCGGGAAGGACACCTGGCTCTCAGAAAACCAAAATTTATACGCGGGAAACCGGCCGGCGGCGCTTTCCACGGACGCTCATCTTCTTCAGGAAAACGAATAGCCAAACCCGGAGTTCAGCTATTATACTGACGAATCTCCCTCAGATCGTCTTCCGTACACTTTGTTTTCCAGAGCTTCCTTAAATCTCGAGGCGGCAGTTGACTTTTTCTCCTTTCAAACGTGTCTCTCACGACAACCGCCTTTCCACCCTTTTTACCGATCGCGGTTCTCGGCGCCTTCGCCGCCGTAGCCTTTTTGGGACCTACAGCCTTGATATACCTCTATTTTGCACCCTTTTTATATGATTTTACTATGCTTTTTATAAGGTTTATAAAGGCTTTTTGATCTAAAAAGGTAGTTTTGTGGATTTATAGTACTAAGAGTTCTAAACACGTAGAAAGATGCATTTTGGAGCAAAACCACAGGATTTGGACTTTACGCCGCTCCGCGACACAAGATCAACTTTGGAAGAGCCCCAAAAACATCCTAGTCAATCGATTTCAGCAAAACCAGTTCGCCGCGATGCCTACATGAGTTAGCTTTCCAACGCAATTGGAATCATGCAATTTGGACGTGTAGAATGGAAGATATGATCATTTTAGTGAAGAGTGTCAGGTCAGCCGAAAACCGGACGTCTACACCAGCCGGTCGACCGAGCCGGTCGGACAGGGACTCCAAGGCTCCCGTCCGATCCGACCTTCCTTCACAACGACGACCGATCCGGTCAACCGAGCCGGTCGGACAGGGACTCCATGACCCTTGTCCGACCCAACCTCTTTTCACCATCCCGTGCGCGCTCGACCGCCCAGCTCGACCCGACCACCATCCCGTCCGACCGGTCGACCGCCCAGCTCGACCCAACCACCATCCCGCCTGACCGGTCGACCGCCCCGCTCGACCACCGCCTTTCCCGCTCGACCCGCCTTAGCCGACTAAGGCCCGTTTTGCGCGTTACCAAATCTCGACCCCTGGAAGACCTAGCACTATAAATACACCTTTTTAGCCTCTTTAGAAAGAGAGAGCCGCATTGTATTAGGGTTTATTAGATCTACTTTTGTTCTTAGAGATTTCAAGGAGAGGATCTCTCCTGCTTACCACAATTTGGAGAAGTTTTTCTGAACCTTTGTCTTATATTTATGCTTTCTTCATCATATTTCTGTGTTGTTACTTTGATTATGTCTGAGTAATTCACTTGTTAGGTCGTTGGTTTATCAAAGAGTCCATGCATTGTTAGGGTTCTAAATCAAATTAGGGGTTCATCATTATAGGTCTTCACCTTTGCTTGATCTTATTGCTGCATGCTTTTCTGATCAACTAGCATCAGATCTTAGGTAGACTTGAGCCACGGAAGTGATGTATCATTCGCTTGAACTAGTATTTGGTGGGCAACACTTCATAGACTGCGGAAGTTGATCTATGCGGGGTTGTGAACAATTGAGACTTGAACGAATTAATGCTTGTTTAACAATATAAGGACATTCCGAAAGATTAGCGATTAGGTTAGTTAACAAAGAGGTCGGAGCCACGAAAGTGGAATGATCTTACATATGTGTTTTGAGTTCTAGACGGCACCCAATTAAACCCCCTAATAAGTTGATTTAACCTAGTAATCATGAATCTCTGCGAGTCTCCCATTGCCTAGCGCTTTCGTACCTTGATCTTTTACTGCTTTTACATCGCTTTCAATTAGTTTAGTTAGCTACCTTACCAATCACAACCAAAACCCTTATCTTGTCCTAGCTAAATTGGAATTACATAACTTGTAGTGCATCTCTCTGCTCCTTGTGTTCGATAAACCCGTTACTACTCTCGATCTGTGCACTTGCAGAAAAGGGATAGAAATTGGGAAAAGCTTATCCCGCATCAAGCTTTTTGGCGCCGTTGCCGGGGAGCATTACAGCTGCCTACAAGTTCTCAAGACTGATCTAGCCTAGGATTTTTAATTTCAGTACTTGCAAATTTAATTTTCATTTTTTCTTTCTTTACATTTAAAAACATTCTCTTTGTGTATTTCAGGTGAAAAATCTGAGCAGAAGACCTTGAGATGAGTGACTCGGAAAGCCAGTCAGAAGATGAAAACGCTGCCGCAGCAGCCATGATGTTTGGACAACCGCAGGATCCACCGCTGAATGTACTCGGTGATAGCATACCCGTGCGCCTGGACGAAGAAACTATGGGGGATTTTGACTCGGCCCCTACATTACTTTTAAGCCGAAATCCTATTCATCCGCTGCTCCCGGAAGGAAGGGATTATGAGATCTCACCGGAAGTAATTGCTTTGGTAAAGCAAAACCAGTTCCAAGGATTAACTGAGGAAAATCCTTTAGAGCACATTGATGCATTTGAAGAAATATGTGGGACCATTAGTGCGGATGGAGCTCCCAAAGATGATTTGAAATGCAAGCTTTTCTCCTTCACACTCAAAGGGAAAGCCACAAGATGGGTAAAATCCCTTCCAGCTCAGTCCATCACAACTTGGAAGGAATACAAAGGAGCATTCCTAGGACACTTTTTCATCGCTGCCGCCACAAAAGTTTAGATTTCAAAATTGCTGAAATAGCCGGAACAGTTAAGAGGGAGATGGGAGTCCTTCCTGGAAAAGTAAAGATAAATCCCAGAGGTGAAAATGTTGCTGCCATAACCCTAAGGAATGGGAAGGAATATGAACCACCATCCTACCCTGAGGAAGAATTAACCCCAGCCAGAAAAGATAAACCTTTAGAGTATGTTATAATTGGAGATGGAGAAGAGCCACCTAAAGAAGTACGGGTGCGCACAGAACAAGGAATTCAAGAACAAGATATTGAACCACCAGTCATACCAAAGGTTTATGAACAAAAGCATCCATAGCGCAATGTTCTTAACCAGCCAAAGAAAGAAAAGGAGCAAGCCAAACTTAAGGATCTAGTTAGCCAGCTGGCAGTCAGGTTACCATTCGTAGATGCTTGCCATATCATACCGTCTCTAAAGAAGTATATGAAGGCTATACTTACAAGCAATGTCAGTCTAGAAGAAGGAGCCATGATGATCACCAAAGAGTGCAGTGTGTTAGTCCAGAACAGAATGCCGGAAAAACTTGATGATCCGGGATGTTTTGTTCTAGCTTGTGAGATTGGAGGAACGCTTTTCGACCGGGCTCTTTGTGATTTGGGATCAAGCGTCAATTTAATGCCCTATTCAGTCGCAAGATCTACTAGGAATCACAAACTTTAAACCTACAAAAATCTCTCTTGTTTTTGCAGATCGATCCGTTCGACACCCCATAGGAGTTGTCTTGGACGTAACCATTGTTGTACGAGGATGCAACATCCCAGCCGATTTCATGGTCCTGGAATTGGAGCACGAACCCAAGGATCCTATAATCCTAGGACGCCCCTTTTTAGCCACTGTCGGAGCATAGATCGATGTGAAGAATGGGAAGATTGACCTTTGATGTGTGGTCAGGTTTTACCGACTTTTTAACATCCTGCAAGTGCACAGATCGCAGAAGTACGGGTTATCGAACACAAGGACTGGCTAAAATGAATACACTTTAAATCTATGGAATTCGGATCAAGCTAGAATAAGACAAAGGATGATTGGTTTGTTATCTAATAACTAAACACTAATGCTAAGAAATCTTTGTTGTAAAGCAATGAAAGAAAGGCGTTAGGTCTCTAGGGGCTAATTCGCAGAGAAGCAAGCAATGATCAGTTCAATGATAGATATGAATCAATTTAGGGATGATGGGATGATAGATCCGTCTAGAACACAAAACACGAAAATAAGTCTTTCCACTTCTGTGGCTCCGACTCCTATGATAACTTATCTAATCGCTAAACTTTCGGTATGTCCTTAGATAGTTAATCAAGCATTAAATTGATCAAGTTCGGATACAGTTCACTAGGCTTAGTAAATCAACTTCCGCAGTCTAAGAAACCTAGCTTGTCAAACAGTTCATCGAAATCATAGATCAAGCAAACAACTCATTGAATTAGTAACCCTAGCAACCTAACAAGTGAATTACTCAGACATAATCAAAAGTAACAACACAAAGAGATGGAGAAAGCATGATAATAGATAAAGGTCCATAAATCTTCTCCAAATTGTAATGAGGAGGAGAGATACTCTCCTTGAAATCTCTAGAACAAAAGTAGATATATAAAAACTGTAATACAATGCGGCTATGCGGCTCTCTTCTTTCTAAAGAGGCTAAAAAGGTGGATTTATAGTGCTAGGTCTTCCAGGGGTCGAGATTAGGTAAACGGGCCGAGTAAATCGTGAAAACGCGCAAAACGGGCCTTAGTCGGCTAAGGCGGGTCGAGCGGGAAAGGCGGCGGTCGAGCGGGAAAGGCGGCGGTCGAGCGGGGCGGTCGAACGGTCGGTTGGGATGATGGTCAGGTCGAGCTGGGCGGTCGAACGGTCGGTCGGGATGATGGTCGGGTCGAGCTGGGCGGTCGAGCGCGCACGGGATGGTGAAAAGAGGTCGGGTCGGACGAGGGCCATCGAGTCCCTGTCCGATCGGCTCGGTCGACCGGATCGGTTGTCGTCGTGAAGGAGGGTCGGGTCGGACGGGAGCCTTGGAGTCCCTGTCCGGCCGACTCGGTCGACCGATGTCATTGTGCAATGAAGGACGGTCGGGTCGGATGGGAGCCTTCTCCAAATTGTAATGAGGAGGAGAGATACTCTGGTGTAGAAGTCCGGTTTTCGGTTGATCTGACACTCTTCACTAAAATGATCATATCTTCCATTCTACACGTCCAAATTGCATGATTCCAATTGCGTTGGAAAGCTAACTCATGTAGGCATCGCGTAAAACTGGTTTTGGTGAAATCCATTGAGTATAATGTTTTTGGGGCTCTTCCAAAGTTGATGCTGTGTCGCGGAGCGGCGTAAAGTCCAAATCCTGTGGTTTTGCTCCAAAATGCATCTTTCGACCTGTTTAGACTCTTAGTACTATAAATCCACAAAAACTACCTTTTTAGATCAAAAAGCCTTTAAAAACCTTATAAAAAGCATAGTAAAACCATATAAAAAGGGTGCAAAATAGAGGTATATCAACTCCCCCAGACTTAGATCTTTGCTTGTCCTCAAGCAAATAGAATCCAAATCAGAGAAAGAGGTTTTAAAACGTAGAAACTCCTTATCCTTTTTGAGAAACCTGTGGTGGCTTCCTCTCCTGTATTCCACTAAAAACATAACCAATGTTAGACTGGCTTCACATAATGCTCGGCAAGCTTAGCGAACCATACCAAACTCAACTAGTCTCATCCAGCATTCTAGACTTTTCATTGTTAACTCCTTGTATAAATTTAAAACGTGCGGTCTTTATCAAGGGAATATCGATCATTAAGCACTTGTTCTTACCCACTTGAGTCTTTCCAGGATAGTCCTTTTTGAAGCTTTTGAGTTCTTTTCCTCTCTCTTTTCTTTTGAAGGATCGATCTTTCCCTACTTTTCTAGGGTATCATTTTATTTTTTCTATCGATCCTTCCTCCCATTCTTTTTCTTTAGGGGAATAACATAGGATAGGCTTTTGCTTTTTCCTTGTTTTTGGTAGGTCTCCATAAGACAAGAAGGTGCAGACGTATGCATTCCTCTTGCTTACACGTTTTCCTTGTGCTTAAAAGCTTTTGATTTTCATTTTTTTTTGAGAGAGGAGAACTGCATTTTGTATTGGACACACCCTTTTGAGATCAAGTGAGGAACGACTCATATGTATGCCAAGTCCCTTGACAAGAAAAACTAGATTAATTAGGGTGGAGTTAACGTTAGATTGTCCGGGTACCTTAGAAATGTTGCCAAGTCAGTAGGTCGATCCACCGTCAGAGGTTCTGTTAGGCTTATGTCTGCAACTGATATCCGCTCTAGGGTCATAGATTGTTAGCACAACACCGGAGAATCAAATAGATAAATCATAATTTCCAACTAAGGTTTTGACTCAATAAAACATGAAAACATAAGAAAAGGACATAAAAATATAAGAAAAGAAAGAGAATACATTAGTAAAGGATAAAACTCCCCCCAGACTTAACTTGCAACGTCCCGGTGAAAGCAAATCAAATTAAGGGTGAGAGGAAACAGACTCAATAAAAAAAATAAAAAGAAATTCATTAAAATAAGATAAGGATAGAAAGTGGAGTTAGGTGTCCATTGCACCGGATACCAAATGAAGTGTGGGTGCCTAGGTGGAGGTGTAAGGGCTGGTTGCGCTCTCCTCCTCGTCGGTAGAGTCTTCATCAGAGCCAAGTGTAGAGGCGAGGGAGAACTCTCCAAGGTCTGGCTCATGGGTTGATGTGGAAGGGCGGAAAAGGCGATCGGGAGCGATGTGGCGAACAACACGGATGAGGCACGAGATGAAGCGGGATTGGCACTGGACGGTTCTCTCCAGATGGCCAAGGCGAATGAAGTGTGGTGAGAATGTAACAGCACCGGAGCTGAGGAGTGGGAGGTCGTCACAAGGCAGTTGCACAAGCGCTGTGTCAGCTGTTCCAATGGGGCATACATAGCAAAACTGGGTTGGGTTCTTGGTCCAGCCATTGAGGAAACGAATATGTTGAAGGGCTGTGAGGTCTAAAGGAGCGGCGTCGTTACTGGGCCGGTAATGTGAGATGTCAATCTTGCAATGGTTGACAATTGCTGTGATAAGTCTCCCAAAACGCACAACAACCTTCTTGTTGTCGGTGTGTCGTGCCAAAAGCTTCACATTCACAAGTGTTTTTGCAAACAAAAGGCCAAGGTTTGCATTGTATTTGTAGCGAAAGAAGGGCGTTGTCAGGATGTAGAACTCGTCTGCTGTGACTTTGCTGGTTTCCGGTTTGCAATGTAGAGTGGTGGTGATGAGGCAGTGCACACAGCAGATTGCCGGATGAGAGATTCGGGAAACCTTTGATCGGGAAGCGAGGAACGGTTCATCAGCGAAGTGGGTCCAGTTGAAGAAATCATTATCACGAGTGAGGTGGTTCTCCTTGAAGTCATGAGAGGTCTCATTAGCGAAACCAAAGAGCTTGCAAATGGTGGCTATGGATATCCGACCACTTTGATCGCCAATCGTGAAGAAAAGTATCCCATTGCCGGCTGGCTGGTCATCATTGTTGTTGGGGAAGGCAAGAGTGATGGTGGAGAGGAAGTCTCTTGTAAGTTTTGTGTACTCCTTGCAATCTATCTTGAAAAACTTACTCATTCCTAGCTTCTTTAGGTACCATATGACATCACTCCTGATGTTGAGGAGATCAAGAGTGTGATTATCCATTGTCACACATGGTTCAATGATGACTCTTTCCATTGCCTTTCCATACTCTCCATTGCATTGAATAGGTTGGTTGATAAACTTGACAAGGGGCTGATTATCGGAATCACTGGAATGCTCCTCGATCTCCTTGCCTTTTTCGTTGGTTTTGGT